>CM038146.1:121097636-121697636 GCA_021437245.1 Aegilops speltoides | reverse complement strand
ACACATGTTGTCACTTAGGATGTTAGCATCATGTGCTGATCCTTCCCAGCCAACCAGCACATATGTGAACTTCAGATCGAAGTCAATAACAACAAGCACATTCTGGTTTGTGTAGTGCTTCCTCCCTCCATATGCTGCAGATTGTGACCTCGTTACTCTGGTAGTGACATGAGTACCATCTATTGCCCCAATGCAATCCTGAAATTGCATTACAAGATGGTGTTATGGCTACAACAGAACAACAACACCATATCAAGGCATGAACTACATACTATCGGAGCTCATCTTGAAGTATGGATACCATCTTGGGCTACTGCGAATCTTGGTAGGAGTCTGGCCGATTGGTGACACGATCATCTCTCCTCTGAGTTCCCCAATAGCTTGCCCCACATGTCTGTTTCCCTGTTTTCCCGGCCAAATTCGAGCGTTAGTGCTCCGCATTGCGCATTAGGCCCAGAACAGGTGGTTTTTGTGCCCTAGTTCAAATATGGGACAGTACCAGGTTGTTACCCTAGCCCCAATTGTGGTGGTTTTGGGTATGGTACCACCCTTTTCCTTTTCAACTAATGAAGTGTAACACTTGATTAAGTAGCCAGATGGTGTGCTATTGTAGGTGTCCGACTGTTTGAAGGAATAATTGAGGTGTGCCCCGTCCGTGCCCGCATTTAGGGGTCCAACTTACCATGTTCCGGCAGTAGTAACTATACTAGTCCCTGCGTACTCCCTTTGTTTTTATTTACTCCGCATTTTAGCTTTGCTCAAAGTCAAACTTTGTAAACTTTGACAAAGTTTATAGTCAAGAATAATAATATATACAATAACAAATCAATACCATTAGATTCATTATTGAATATACTTTCACATCATATGGATTTGCTATTGTAAATTTTCATATTTTTTCTAAAAAATTGGTCAAATTTTATGAAGTTTGACATAGTCAAACCTAATATGCCGAGTAAATAAAAAATGGAGGGAGTATCTTACTCCATGACCAAGACGGAAGGGAAAACGAGAAAACTTATTGTTTATTTGAGCCGTTCAAGTACAATCATGTGGCGTTGCTTATTCCTCAGTCCTCTCCAACCCTCTTCTCCATCGATCATGCCCTCCGGTCGAGTCCATCCTCCCGCGTGCCTCATTTGAACATTCCGCCGAGTATCATTGGCATGTGGGCCTAGACCATGCTTGTATTTTCAATGTTGTAATTTTTCTGACATGCATATAGACAAACGGTTCGTTTATAGTTTTACTTTGCCTCCACTACGTCTCGCTTCCCATCTTAGTTTTGATATCCCATTCGGTTCATGCCCCGACACATCTTCACGACATCGATTGATGTTGAGAGATCAAGTGCATGTCGTGCAAGGAGATAAAGGTTTGGTGAGTTTCTATGATAGAAATGACCTAGGGGGGGGTCTGTGGGGATCGGAGGGAGTATATTGTACGTTCAAAAGCGAAATGAACGTACTGTACCCACCCTAATCCTCTTTCAATCGATCTCCGGACCCTGAGATGAAACCAAGAGAGAACGAGTGGGTGCATGTGTGATACCTAAGGCGGATTCAAAATTTTGAACCCGTGATCATAGCATCAGGAAATCATATATAAAGGGTATTCAATGTTTGTTTCGCTTTTGAACGTACAATATACTCCCTCCGATCCTTTCTAGTTTACATTTAAGTTTTATGTGTAATCAAAGTATCTTTACTTTGATCAAACTTACAGAAATAAGTATCAACATTCAACAACGCCAATCAATATTCTTAGATTCGTACGTACTCCTAGATTTGTATTCAAATAGAGATGGTTTTCAATTTGTTTTCAAACACGTGAATGTGTTTGTTCTTGCGCATGCTCTTCCTACTAGGATTTCGCCATGTATAGCCATTCCAATAGTAACTTGTTTTAAGCTCCCTGTCCAATAGTACTAGTGGAGTATTGAGAATCCAACATCTGCAGTAGAGTATGCAGTGCTCATAGTACTAGTACTCCCTCTGTTTTTATTTACTCCGCATAAAACGGAGGGAGTACTAGTAACACTCGGCCGACCTCTCTCTCTTCTACCACCTCCTTCCTGGTTTATTAGTCCTCTTTGTAATTTGTGCTAATTTTTTACCAACGATTTAACTGATGGAATGTTAGTGCATGTTAATAAAATTGTATCGTTGGATTTGTATTTGAACATAATTTTTAATAATATAATTTTTTATGACATGCATAAATATTTTGTTAGTTAAATTTATGGTCAAACTTTGGCATAGATTACAATGGAGACCAATAAACCAGGACAAAAGGTAGTAGTAGTAGCATAAATGATGCTGGCAGGGGAGGGGGAGGGACGTCAGTTTGCTCTTAACTGCGGTCCCACAAGCAAGCGAAAATGCAAGATGAAGTTTGTTCCATTCCTTGAGCGACGTGGCGGGTCCAGCGTGCCGGGGTGCAACGCGAGCGCGACAAGAGTGATGTACAATCAAAACTGATTAACTGGTCATCATTGGAACCACTATTCACACTAGAACCTTCGCTGCCCGGCCTACGCCAGCCACTAACCCAAAACCACACCTCCTCTCCAGCCCATTCCCCCATGTTTCGATCCCTAGCCCGCATCAAGCGTCCCCTAGTTCGCCGGAAAGCCATGGTGCGCCGCACGATCACGTACTACAAGATGCTAACGCCGGAGCGTCGCGCAGAAATCATGGCGGTGGTCGGCGCCACAGACCTCCGTTCCCAAGCTCGCTTTGCGGTGGGCCAATCCTCGAGTTCTCTAGAGCCAAGCTCCGAGGAGGAGGAAGCCGATCCAAAGTTCATGGCGGAGGTCGCGGCGCAGAAGGCCCCGAATGTGTATGAGACGATGGAAGTCGACTTCGCGCCGGCGTCCGGGTCCCCCATGGTGCAGGCGGACCAGCGGTTTAACCTAGCGAAACTAAAGGAGGACCGGGAGGCGGAGGCTCAACTCAACGCGGAGCGCGCGGATGCCGCTGCCATGGAGGCCCTCCTGCAGGCAGAACCGGATGTCGTGGATGTGAACCGGGTGGCGGAGGCTCAACTTGACGCGGAGCGCGTGGATGCCACTGCCATCGAGGCCCTCCTATAGGCGGAACCGGACGTCCTGGACTTGAACCGGGCGGCGGAGGCTCAACTCGACACGGAGCGCATGGATACCGCTGCCATCGAGGCCCTCTTGCAAGCGGAACCAGACATCCTGGACTTGAACTGGGTGGTGCTCGCATTCGTGCAGAGTGCCCGCACGCTCCGCGTGAACGAGTAGCTAGAGGCCCAAGACAACCATGGTGCAGATACAAACGTCGGCAACTACGGCTGGTTCGCATCGGCAGCCAAAGACGACGAGGCCGTCTCGTTCCGCAAGCACTGATAGTTTTTCTTTATGTTGTTGTTTTTAGGGATCTTTCGCTATGTAAAAACATATATTTATGCAAGTCTCCTGACTTTCATCATTTGGGTCAGTCGACCATTTCAGGCAGTTGGATGAATATCCTACATCTCCTAACCCTTCTTCCTCACCTCTTCTTCTTCTTCTTCTTCTTCTTCTTCCCCAACAGACCACCGCACGGACCGTACGGATCTTCTCCAACATGCGGTTGGATAAACATACTGTATGAACAAAAATTATGTGTCAACGGTAGGATGGTTGAGATTGGTTTAATCACATGCGGTAGCACATGTCAGTGAGGGTGCGTTTCCTTGGTTGGGTTTGCGGCGTGCAGGAGCGACTGTGTGAGGGTGCGGTGCGACCGCGACAACCGTGCGCAAGTGTACCTCCTTTTCATTTTGAAAACTGGCAAAAATGTGTGGCAAATTAGGGCAATGCAAGCCTTAGACCCAAATAGGATACAAGGAGTACTACTTGTGTTAAAAAAGAAAGGTGGGGTTTTCCTTTGCGGGATTGATCAATACAAATCCTCGTTCGACGTGTCAATTAATGCGTATTTTTTTCTCCTATGCCCAAAGAGCTAACCATCTCACTGCTCATCGCTTGATTAATGCAGCGCCATGCAAACCAACCTTCTCACTTTCGCATGCATGCAAGGGTATATTAATGTCCTTGGTTGCTAGTACGAGGCAAACCCCATCAGTTTTGCCTTGATTAGTGTTACTCCATCCTTCCTTCTATATAGGGCCTAATGCATTTTTCAAGACCGCCTTTGACTATTGACAAGATTAATAGTACATGAGTTGTATAATGAAAAATATATATCATTGGAAGCTCCTTTCACATACAAATTTAACCGTATGCTTTGTGTAAGTTGCATGTCATATATTATTGCTATAACATTTGGTCAAAGTCAGCCTCGAAAAACGCATTAGGCCCTATATAGATGGAAAGAGGGAGTAGTGGCCTTCTGCAAATTGTAATTTTGACATGCTGCCTTGTGTACAAAAAATGGAGGAAGTAACTATTTGACTTCCTTCCCCCTCTTTTTTGCGAAATGACTTCCTTCCCCATTGCGGTGACGTCGACGATATCTCTAACGTTGTGGTTTGGCGAAGTGCGTTTGACGGAGAACACCATTGAGGAAGACGACATTAAGTCATTCGCAAGTGCCACCTGCAAGCCGATACGACCGCCTTATTTGCATCCAGGAAGTCTTTTCAACCAAAGGACACGTAAATGTACTAGTACTACACAATAGCGTCGTCTGTCCAGCTTAGTGCGGTAAGGTGGTTTCTCGAAGAAGACGATGAAGAAGCGGAGTCAGCGAAGAGTGAAATGATGGTTGCTTCTCCGTGCTTTATGATTTGACGCCTCACTGCTTCGTGATATGTGATAAAAGGGACATGGGAGTAGACTCTGTGCTCTATATTGTACATGCGTCCAAGCACGGGAGAAAGAGGAGAGAGGTTGCATTTTTCTATTCCTTCAATTAATCAATTAGGGAGCTTTGATTCCATCTTTTTGGCTTTGGCAGCACCATCCATAATGGTTCCCATCGATGCCAAAAGATATTTTCACATTTGGCTACATTGTGGATGCCCTTAACTGTACCACTTGGTTTTGCTCCTGTGTGCTATCTATACAAATCTCGATATATTGATCTAAAAATTTATAGTATCAAGATTAGTAAAAAGGAGGTGATTTTGCCGTGCGGATGGCGGGGGAGTTTTCTTATTTTTAGAGGACGTTGGTCTGGCGGTTTGCTAACATGCGGTCCCATGTGTCAGTGCTTTACCAAGCCAATCCGCGTCCCACATGAGGTAGAACAACGGCAGAAGCAACACGTGGTTAACTTGAAGAAGATGAGGGAGAAGCGGATTCAGCAACGAGTGAAATGATGGTTGCTTCATCCCTCCAACTTCTTTTTTTAGCATTATTAGTAGCAAGATGCCTGTGCATTGCACGAAGTCGATGTAAAAGGTAACCACAACTTATAAATTGACGGATGGAGTACTAGTTACAATGATGCATATAATTACCTCCAAATGTGAGCAAAGGGATCACACATGTCTGTATTGACTAGAACGAGAATGCAATAGCACAATAAGAATTAAGTCCACGATGATGCGATCACAGTGGTGGTTACAGGAGGCAAGAAGAAAGATGCATCCATCAACGTACGACCTCCTCCTCCTCGACTTAGTGCGCTGGGCCACCGACCGGCGGCTTAGCAGCCACGACTTTTGTGGCGAGGTCAAGGTGCTTCTCACCAAAGGCGTCCAATGCTTCCAGGCGGTTGAGGAAGGCCAACATCGTAGCGTCTCACCGGCCTTGTAGATACCTATGTACACGACTTCCTCGTACACGTGGATGTGTAGATCAATGAATTCTTGCAGGGCGAGGCGCCTCGCAGCGAGCGCGACCTCCAGGTGGATATTCTTCATTGCGCCGGTGGGCAGTCGCATGGCCACCAGTGCTTGAAAGAGGTTCTCACCATGGAGGCCGATTAGGGTGGCAGGCAATGAGGATCCCGGGCGCTCGGGCTGGAGGAGTATGGAGATGTCGTCCGCGAGCTTCTTGACGACAGTGAACTTGTTGATGGTGGCCACGATCATCTGGTCCAACTGAGAGTCGTAGCTGGCGTCGACGATGGCCATGAACTAGCCGGTCACCAACACCGTCTGAAGATGATCCTCGGTGCCATGGCGCAGGCCGGCGTCGTGGACCAGCTGGCACGACCACTGGCCGCTCGCGGGCATCGCTGCCATGGGTCTGGAGTGAGCACTTTTGCGCTTAGTGTAGGTGCTTAGGTGTGTCCGATGTGCTAGATGCATTGGACTGGAGGGGCGCCTTTATGCGTGTACAAACTACATTGCATTCACACCGTGCTGCCTCTTTTCCCCGTCCTCCTACCATTACTTCTCTCATGGATTCAACATGCTAATTGAAGGAGGATGCATCATTGGCCGTTTAACATTTCGGGAACAGTTACCCTCTCCCTAGTCTGCATTAAAGCCGTATCGGGAACTGTCCTGGTTTACTAGTAGCTGTCAAATCAAATAGTACTGCACCGCCCACTGCACGCCCGGCTGAACACGCCTCCTCGCCTCCATCAAACGCCCACGTTAAACCCGCATGCAAACCGAGAAATCTTGTATTTCAAGTACTCTGTGGGTTCCACTATCAGTACAATGTGTACATGACTTGCATGCTGGCTACAGATTCGTACAGAAAGTTAAAAAGAAACAAATCCATCCTTAATCTTGTATTCTAAGTACTCTGCCGGTTCCACTGTCAGTACAGTAGCGAAATAAGTATATATTAAAAAATATAAAAAACTAAACTTTAGGACAGAATTCGAATTCAGGTCATCGCGTTGCGAGCATCCGGCCCGGACAAGTACAACAGATGTTCGTTGTGATGATGCAAGAGATATATCACTATACCAATGAGCTCGTCCGTCGCAACGGTTCCAAAGTAGAATAATACATATTCAATAATTTGAAAGAAAACAGTTTAGTTTTGATATACATATCACTAAAAATATCTTATGTTTCACTCCTAATATATTCTTTGGGCTATTTTGATGAGGTAATGGAGGAATGTGGTTGGTTTCAAGATACTAAGGGGTTTGTGTAAACTGGAGCAAAGAAGTGGGAACTGTTGCAAAAAGGCCACAACTTACATCACAACCGTTAGATGCAGATCTAATGCTCAGAAATGGCGGATGGCAGACATACCATCATCACCAACTGAGTCTTTTATAGGAGTAGAGATTACTTCGTCCCTCCAACTTAACTGCGGGAAAGGTGCAACTTTGTGATTTGATGCCTCATTGCTCATTACTACACCGACGCCATGACTGGGGTGCTTCACCCCTGCTGCTCTGCACTGTTATATCGGTATGACACATGGACCTGGTTGCTTGATGTCCCACATGTCGGCGAAAGGGACTAGAACATTTATGAAAGCGAGCACTCCACTCTTACAATGGAGGAGTACACGACACGGCGACCCAGTGAACTGTTACTTGTACAATACTACTACTATAGTTTTGCTGTTTCGCATGATCCATCGATGCAAACCCAATTAAATAGGCAAGGGCGGGATTTTTCCCGCACGCTAGATGATACTAGCCATACATTTCAAAGGAAATTTTAATGTATGCAAACTGAATAATTAAGTAAAAATATGAGATCTAGTAAAACTAAAAACACATATGATTTATTGTGTTAGAGTGTAGTAGTAGTGTTGTATTGCATAGTTGTTAGAGATAACATGAGGGAACGTGTAGAGATGTACTTTTGGAGGGCCTATAGAGAGAAATTGGGCATAAAGTGGATTCAAATATTTGTATTTGTCTTCATAGCATTTGTAACTCATATTTACAGTTTATACAATAGACGTGAATGCTTGTTCGCTCTTACGGAACCAATACAACAATAATGGGGTGGCGAGCGCCAATTTAGGCACTGGCACGTTGGCCTACTCGGCTCCAAAGAGAGAGCGAGAGAAGAGATAAATACACGGCGGTCAGATTTATTTCAAAGCGTATCATCACGGACTTCAGAATACGCTCACTACGGTCACTATATACGTTTTGCTGTGATTATACAGTCACTTGCTCACCGTTCAGCATCAGATTGCACTCTGTTGACCGGCCAAATAGTCTGCATGGCATTATGTTGACTAGTTAAATTGACAATGTTCCTTGTGGGTCTCACCTGTCAGTTCGCATAGGAAAAAGGTCAGATAAACACAAATTTACGCAGGCACGACAAGACTCCAACCCGTGCGCGAGAACCACCTGGTTGTGTATGTGTTTGTCAGGGCCTGATGTGTGCGCATGCACGTGTAGGTTGAGCACTTGAGCATGAGTGTGTGTGTTGGTCGTGTGGTGTGTGCATGCATGCGTGCGTGTGTGCGTGTGAGTGTTGCGTGCGTGCGTGGCTGTGTGTGTACGTGTGAGTGTTGCGTGCGTGCATGGCCATGTGTGTTTGTGTGAGTGTTGCGTGCATGCAGTTCGTGTGCATGCGTGCGTGTGTGTATAATCACCACATCAGCTCCTGTGTGTTAAAACAGACGGCTCAACATACCAATACAAGGCCACCTTGTCCGCTGTGCCCGCGGTCATGACTTCGAATGACCATCCAATACTTTTTTATCATTTGTTTTCATTCTTATACACGCCGACAAGTGGGCCCAATGGTAGTGAGCTAATGTGATGCAACACTAGAGGTGCCACGTCGGGCGTTTAACTGGTCAACTAGTCGTGTCTTCAGCAAATACAGAGCTGTACGGTGAGCCCGTGAATGTATAATAACCAGAAAACATAAAATGGTGACCGTAATGAGTGGATTCTGAAGTCCAATGCACGTATCGTGCTTTCGCTTCAAATACAATGATCGTCATTGTATATATCGCAAGAGAAAGATGAAACATGCGTGAATGTGCTCGGGGCGTACATTTAGAGGACCATAGTTTGTGTGCGTACGTGAAAGGAGCGTAGAGGGGGTGTATGTAATGGAGAGAGAGATACTCTTCGTTTCTCTTTATTATGAATATCTTTATATATAGTAAAAAATATAAAAATTCACAGTGCGGAATAAATATCATTGGGGGCACCATGCAATGCAAGTTAACGTTCATATTCCTCCATATAACTTTGTATGTTGTATATATGTAGAAATTCTAAAATAATTTTTTGGCCACACTTTTGTGTGGTTTTATTTAAAAGGAATGTTGTATGCGAAATAAACGTGAAGAGAGGGCTTTTTAGATCAATGGGGTACGTGATGTAACATGTATGAATGTGTAGTTGATGTATTTGGCAGGCCTAGAGAGGTATGTGTATGTATTACGTATTCGAGAGAGGAATGGATAGAGGGGCTGGCAGCGCGCGGGGGTGGGGGGGGGTGGGGGCATGGGAGAGATAGCACGAGAAATGAGAGGTCTAGACAGGGAGAGAGATGAATAGGATGTCACGACGAGAGATGCCCTCGAGTGTGTATATGCAAGAGGGGAGGGGATAGATGCACGGGGAGAAAATATTTTGTGTGGTGTTTGTGTTGGTATGTGTGGGTGTGAGAAGATAACGAGACCTGAGGGCTTAGGGTGTGTCACTGCGTGAGGTCCGGTGGGCCGAGGTGATGCCCTTGGCTCGGTTCCATCCTGCACCACATTGGTCGGCCCATGACGCATTTAGGGAGACCCATGAAGGACTAGTCATACAAGACAAAGATAGCAGAGTCGTGAAGGACTCTGTGTCCACTAACAAAGCCGGCTAGGATTTGTAACCCTAGGTCCTCGGACTAAGGTTACCCCTTATCTCTGGTATTACTATTCATCCAACCTAACTTGAAGGGGCATCCTAAAGAATGCTCTGCTAGAATCATACTCGTCAATTAGGAAGAGAGGTGGAGACAATGCGTGAGAGACAGGCCTAAAGATAATGTGTGTGCGGGAGACATGTAGGCAGGTCTATGTATATAGAAAGGGTCGATGGGGATTGTGCGTGTGTATGCTTGTGAGAGGAAGAGTGCTTGTGATAAAGGTTAGTGAAAACAATTGTAAATTGTTACGAGAGTGAGAGAGGGTTATAACGAGAGCATGTTTGCGAGAAAGATACCTCGGGAGAGTGTGTGTGAGAGACCACCGATGGATATACACCGTGTGCGCGTACGTGTGAGAGAGAAAGTCAGCGTGTGTGTGAGGAGGGGCATATGGAGAGTGAAACTACACATAAAAGACTGATGTACACATTGATTAAAAATATAAATTGTATCCAAATATTAGGATGGGATCATGATATTTGCAATTCGTGTAAGGAACGGTCATTGATCCATCAGACATTTATATTCTATCGAATTTGAGCATGTCTATGTTATTATTCGACATAATTGATCCACAGAGTTAGTATTTTGAACTCCAGACAATGCATAGCTTTAGCAATTGAATATAAACGCGAGTATAGTTCATGTTGTGTGTGTAAATCACATTATACATACAAAAGTTACACAATGAACATTATAAATAGCTAGCTATGAACTAGCATACATTTGAATTCAACTTAAGGTGGTTTAAAAATTCGAATTCAACAGGAAGTTCATTAAATTATTTTAATTCGATATCATGGCATTTGTAAGTCATACCTAAATTATGGGGGCACCAATCTTTACTCTGCTTTTGTACATAATAGCATATATAGTCGTGTACAAAATAGATTCAAATTTACCTCCTCCATTCAAAAATAATCGTAGTTATAGGATTTTCAAGTGTCAAAATTTCAAAAAGAAGCGCATAATTTAATGAGATTTTCAAACATACAAGGTCAAATTTAACGTTGCCTATTTAGGTCAATCCTCAAAGTTCAAGAGTACTCCCTCCGTTTTTATTTAGTCCGCGTATTAGCTTTGGTAAAAGTCAAGCCTTATAAACTTTGACCAAGTTTATAAAAAATATATTAACATAAGCAATAACAAATCAATAAAATTAGATTTATTATTGAATGTACTTTCACATCATATAGATTTGTTATGATAAATGTTTATACTATTTTTTGTAAACTTGGTTAACCTTTATGAAATTTGACTTCAGTTAACTCTAATATGCAGATTAAATAAAAACGGAGGGAGTACTCTAAACGTGAATGCTTCTGTTTCAAAATTTGAAACAAAGAGCCAAAAGAGCCTCTACTCGCCTGAAACCGCGTGAGACCAATGTTTGGTAGAAGGAAATTACTTTTCTAACTCCGACCCATGAAACCTACCGGCCTGACGTCCAAAGCTCTAAACCGGGGTAGGTTTGTAGCTTCATCTAGACGCCACACAACTGCCTCCGAAAAACATTCATACACAATGGCCGCCTAAGCACACATGCGCGCGGCCGAAATCGCTCCCACCCACTATTTGGGACACCTGGGATTACCATCCTACCCCTGACCTGCAGTAGGTCCGAAACTTAAGAGGGGGGGGGGCAAAGTTTGTTCTTTCCCCAAAATTCAAACAAGCGCGTTGTCACGCCCAATATGCGACCCTATCCTAAAGGAACTCGAAGGTCCCACCAAGGATAGAAGCGCATATTGGAGACACTTTTACAAGGTGGATATCATTACAACGTACCATTACATAAAAGTTGGGGATACATACAAAAGGCATACGATGCCACATGAGTACAACAACATCATACACAAGTGCAACATCCGACTACGGATGAAACACATACAGAAACTCAAACGACATCCACCCTGCTATCCCAGGCTGCCGACCTGGAACATATCCCCTGATTGAAGAAGAAGAAGAAGAAGAACTCCAAAACAAACAAACATCACTCTCGCGTCATGATCATCGCATTACCTGTACCTGCAACTGTTGTTGTAGTAATCTGTGAGCCACGAGGACTCAGCAATCCCATTACCATGGGTATCAAGACTAGCAAAGCTTAATGGGTATGGAAGGGATAAGTGGTGAGGTTGCAACATCAACTAAGCATGATATGGTGGCTAACTTAAGAATACAAGAATAAGATGAGAAGCTACACAAACGGTCACAAACTAGTAATGATCAAGAAGTGATCCTAAAACTACTTACGTCCAAACATAACCCAAACCGTGTTCACTTCCCGGACTCCACCGAGAAGAGACCATCATGGCTACACATGCGGTTGATGCGTTTTAATTAAGTCAAGTGTCAAGTTCTCTACAACTAGATATTAACAAATTCCCATCTGCCACATAACCGCGGGCACGGCTCTCAAAAGTTTATACCCTGCAGGGGTGTCCCAACTTAGCCCATTATAAGATCTCACGACCAACGAAGGATATTCCTTCTCCCGGGAAGACCCGATCAGTCTCGGAATCCCGGTTACAAGACATTTCGGCAATGGTAAAACAAGACCATCAAGACCGCCCGGATGTGTCGACAAATCCCGATAGGAGCTGCACATATCTTGTTCTCAGGGCACACCGGATGAACACTACGTACAACTAAAACCAGTCCTCAAGTTTCCCTGAGGTGGCGCTGCAAGTGGCTCTAGTTCGGACCAACACTTAGAGAAGCACTGGCCCGGGGGGGATTAAAATAAAGATGACCCTCGGGTTAATTACTCCCAAGGGAAAGGTTATAGGTTGTTAGGAAAATGTAAAACCAAGGTTGGGCCTTGCTGGAGGAGTTTTATTCAAAGCAAACTGTCAAGGGGTTCCCATAAACCCGACCGCGTAAGGAACGCAAAATCAAGGAACATAACACAGGTATGATGGAAACTAAGGCGGCAAGAGTGGAACAAAACACCAGGCATAAGGCCGAGCCTTCCACCCTTTACCAAGTATATAGATGCATTAATTAAATAAGAGATAGTGTGATATCCCAACATAATCATGTTCCAACATGGAGCAATCTTCAACTTCACCTGCAACTAACAATGCTATAAGAGGGGCTGAGCAAAAGCGGTAACTTAGCCAAGCAACGGTTTTCTAGGAAGGGTGATAAAGTTAGAGGCTGACATGAAAATTTGGGAGGCTTGGTAAACAAGTGATAGGTAGCGCAACATAGCGATAGAACGAAGCAACTAGCATAGCAATGATAGTACTGAGATCTAGGGTAACAGTCATCTTGCCTGAAATCCCGCTAGGAAGAAGAACGAGTCCATGAAGAAGACGAATGGGTGAAGACGAACGAAGGGTAGTCGAACGAATCCTCACGATCGCAACGAAACATGAACAATCGAGAAGAAGCACAACCGAAAAGAAGCAAACAACGCGGTAAACACACAACACATAAACATGACATGATGCTCAACCAGACATGATGCATGACAAGGCTACATGATGCTACTCATGGCAAGAGATGATGCATACAAGAGCAACACATCAAAGCAAGTTTAAATGAGGCCGGAAACAACATATAACAAATCCGGTAAGTCCTCATATGCAAATTTTGAAATTAGTCCAGATCTGAATAAACCTTATGTTCAAGTAGTTAAACAGCAATTTAAGATGCACCAAGATGATCTACACGAAATTCTAGTCAAGTTACATATAAAGTTCGTTTTATTCGGAGCTACGACCTAGAAGATATGAGCAAAAGAAGTTAAATATGGCATTGATGCAAAATGCATTCAAACATCAAGAAAACACTCTCAAAATAAGGATGCGACATGATAATATGAAACCACATGCAATTCTAAGCAAGTTTCATATAGAGCATGCTCAAAACGGAGCAGCGGTGCAATACATACACTCCAAACAAGATATAAGAACAATCTGCCCAAAACAGCAAGTAGGCACTTTGCAAACAGCAACACAACATGCTACAGGAATCATATGAGCACAAACTTGATATGCGCATCATGTACAGATAACATAATTCAAATATCATTAATGTTCAGGTTCATAGGCATCAAGATTAAGCCAATATAATCAATGCAAAATGCAACTTTATAACCCAGGAGCATATACATGAGCAGAGTTAATATGATGGCAACTTGAGAGCAAGAAAGAGACAAGCTACAACAAGTAAACATAGCAACCAAGGGCATGGTGTCGAATTACACATAACAAATAGCAAATAACATCATGGCATCATATACATAAGACTCATGGATTAGTGGTAACCAACATGACAAGATTGAATGTTGAAATAGTTTCGGCAAGTGTAAAACAACAACATTATGATAGCATGTTTGCAAGCATGGAACATAGGCATATGACATCTAAAATTAACAACCATGGCATGTGAACAAAGTACTCATAGCATACTTCAGAATATGCATGTATCAACTAATATCAAGCTCACAAGAAGGCATCATGAAGTTAACAGAAATCTGGAACAACATATAGGCATGTTCATGGCAATGAAAATGTATGCTACAGGAAATATATAGAGCATAAAAAGGCATCGCATGATAGAGCATAACATAGATATCAAAACATGTCAACTAAGCATCTCCAGAATATGCATGGATTAATGGGTAGCATCAAGCAAACATGGCATCATGATATGACAGATTCAGAAATGACAGAACATTAGCAACAAGTAGCCACTTCACAAGCTTTATGCACTCTCTACAGGGCATATAAAAATACATGGATTGCACCCCTGTAAAGATGGCATTATTAAGCTCCTAAAACATATAGACACCATGCTCATAGGATGCACACACAAAATGCAACAAAAAAGACAAATCAGCAAGTTACAATAGTTTTCAGCAGTTAACAGCAACATGCACTTTTCCAACAGAGATTAAGATATCAAGATGCACCTAACATGAATGGAAAGCACACCAACATGTGTATCATGAAGAGCATAACATGTGCATATCAAGATCATAATCATAGGCTCAACAAGGACAAAGTTATGGCACTCACAAGATGCATACATGATGTTAACAATCAGTAGATTACAACAGTTTATATCATGCACTCTGAGATGAACATTTCGACATATCATGCATGCAAAATGGAGCTACATGCACAAAGTTATGATGGGTCAAACATTGGCACATAATATGATGATTTTCCAGACTTTGCCAAAATTCTACCTCCGAGGAAAACTGGACGAAGCCAACCCGGGACGGGGTGGATCTGGGACGGGCGACGCTTGGATGGATGCACGGCGGCATTCTGGGACGGGGCGGTCCCAGCGGCGGACGAGGGCCGGCGAGGTCGCGGGGCGCCGGCGAGGGGACTCCGATGACGGGGACGACCCGGGGCGTCGGGATCCGGGGGTGCAGGCTCCATCCCGCGGATCCATGGCCGCGAGGTCGGGCGACGACGGTGCTCGGCGGCGACTCGATGGCGAAGGCGGCGGGCGGCGACGCGATGCCGAGACGCGGGTCCGACGGCGGTCGGCGACGACGGCAGGGGCGCAACAGCGGAGGAGGAAGGAGGCGCGGGCGAGGTGCGGTGGAGGGCGGCGACAATGAGGCACGCCGACGGGCGGTGGTGACGCAGCGGCGGGAGGCCGGAGCGGGCGGCGGCGGCGGGGCGAGATCCGGCCCGCCATGGCGGGCGGGCGGAGATGGGCTCCGCGGGCCCGGCGACACAGAGGAGAGAAAGAGAGGGCCGACGGGGTGACGTGGCAGCACGGGGTTGGATGAGGCGGCAGCACGGACATGTCCGGCGGTGGACGGACGTGTCCGGTGGCATGAGGAGGGAGAAGGCTAGGGTTTCGCCCGAAATTCCGGGGAAGGGGGGGGGGTGTTTATATAGGCATAGGGAGCTAGGAGAGTCCAAATGATGTGTGGTTTTCGCCCACACGATCGTGATCCAACGGCGGAGAGCATGGAGGGGAGTAAGATGTGCTAGCGGGCTGTTTGGAGGGGTGTTGAGCTGCAAAGAGAGATGGGCTTTTGTGGCTACCCGGTTAACCGTTGGGGCATCAAATGACCTCCAAATGGAACGAAATTTGACAGGCTGTCTACCGGTGATGTACCAAGACCACTCGTCAACTCTCGGCCCATTCCGAGAATGTTTTTCTGCAGCTCACAAAACAAGGTCTGAGAGGGGCGACGGGTGCAAGCGAGTGTGGTTGGGCTCAGAACGGCAACGGAGAGAACTGGGGGAACCCGAACGGATGCAATTTTTGAAAAACATGCAGATGAAATGCACATGATGACATGGAAAAGTGCAACACACAAGCAAATGACATGGCAATGACGGCGAATAACTAGAAGACACCTGGCGCATCGGTCTCAGGGCGTTACACGCGTCCCACCTATTCAAAAAAAAAACCAAAAACAAGCGCGTCCCAGACAAAAACATGGTTCTCCCTTAGCTCCCTCCGCCCCTACCCCCCGTCCGATTCGCCATTCATACACCGTGGCGCCAAAACTACCTCTCCACCTGCCCCGAAACCCCGGCGTCCTCCGTCCGCCACCCCATCCCACCCATCAACCACTTCCCTCCTCAATTATGCCAGGGCCGATACCCCGACGTCGTCGTCCACCACAACCGCAACCACATCGCCCTCCATGACTAGTAGTTGAAGCTGAGGCCGAGCTGTCTATACCCGAGCCAGTTGAACCACGCCGTCCTGCGCCTCACCACTGCCGCTCCAACTTCGCCATGGTCCACCGCACCGGAGCTGTTCCCGCTACACCGTCCTTCGCTGCCTTGGATCTGCTTCCCCTCCGCCGACAGACGGCCACCGCAACACAGTCAAAACTTTGGCCATGGGTTCGTCCAAGGCTTGACCCTCCTCCAAAACATCGGTTCCCCAGGTAAAACAAATAAAATCGCCGTGACATCCGAAGGACCCAGCACAAGCAACCAGAAATGGTACTCCTCTTCCCTTATTCGTGCAAATGTTACGTGTCTGCTTGCATGGTATTCATCCCACAGAAGACACTAGTTGACTGCTTCTTCTTCACACTAGATGTTCCTAGTAACTCGCGATGCACAAGGTTTCTCCTCATATACTATTTCACCTTAGCTAGAGGTCCATCACCCTGGATTTCAATTCCTAGTCAGTTGATTCCCAATTAAAGGAAGCATTCCCCGACGTAACACGCGCTAGTCCGGCTATTACGCCCGGGAAGCAGCGCCTCAGTGTTTATCTTAGGGATGTGTGGGGCCTAGAGCTGCTGGCGCTTGATCTGGAGGTCAGTCGGGATTAAACAGATGGCCGAGGAGCGCTGCCAAGCACGACGATGGTGTGAGGTTGAGGGGAGGACGGGGCAGCAGAGGTAGGGGTCTGGGCCGGTGGTCGCTGGCTATTCGAGAAAGATCATCAATAGTTACTGGCGGGAGGTAGACGAAGGCCATATGCCCGTTTCTTATAGATCAGAAGGTTCATAAAAAAATCGACTGACCTATTTATTTCCAGTCGACAGTTATTTTGATAGGACCACATGTGGTGGTGTGCTGGAGGAGTACCTACATTTCCCAGCCATCCCTGTGCTCATATATTACAAAATCATACGGAGTACAATCTAATTTTTTTGCCATGCAATGTTGTAGAGCTATCATATGTCTCCTGTCATTTATTTTTCAGCCACCTGCTATATGCTACTTTTGCAGGGCACTAGTTCTGCATGCACTTCACCCATACTATCACTATTGTGTTTTTATGCAACGGTTTCAGACTCTGCCTTGATAGAAGCAGAAAAGAAAAGAGAGAAGTCACTCCTTCTTGCTTCGGCTTAGGCAAGACAGGTTTCAGTGCTATAAGGGGTGCAGTGTCAGCAGATGGAGACGATAAACGTAGCTCTGGAGTTGATGATCTCGCTCTCCCTGAACCACCATCGCAGGTGCTTACTTTAACTTCGTGGTGTCATATGAGGTTGCATGCTGCATATTGTGTCTAGCTTGTGTTCAAAAGGCTGAAGTCGGTCTTTATTAAGATAAGGAAAGATATTTTTTACATGAACCACCATCTCGGGAGCACCAAAAGACAAATAGCTACTCAGGGCACTGGCCGAGCCAGTGACAAGCCCAGCACAAATAGGCATCACCAGGAAGCCAAGTAAAAAGCCATGATGGTGAAGCAGCCCGCCTCCCACCAAGCTCTCAGGTCCTAGATGATCATGCTCACTGCTCCAGCCAGACTTCTAGCTTGTATTGCTCCCAATTTGGTTAAACTGCATCTGTTTAGCTTACACATTATACCTTTGAATATGACATGCCTTCCTGTTTTTGGTACATACTAGTACATCTGTCTATTAACCATGTTCTTACATCAAACTAATGTTCTTGTGTATCCCTCATCAATCACTTATGATGAGGCAACAGCCATGGACTCATCGAGAAAAGATCCTCATTTACAGAATGCAGCGTCAGCCTCCCCACATGATTCTCAAGAAACAACATGGCTAGATGAAGATAGTGAACACAACTCTATAGTTGATTACCGCATTTCTCCAACACTAGCATCGCAGGTGCTTGCTCTAACTTGGCAGCGTGATATGTGGTTGCATGTTGCATATGGTGTCTAGATTGTAATTCTTCCAATCTGGTTAAATTGCATGTGCTATTCTTCTTAGTTTATACATTATACCTGTTAATGTGACATGCCTTCCTGTTTTTAGTACATAGTACATCTGTTTATTAAGCATGTCCTTACATAAAACTATTGTTTTTTTGTATCCCTCATCAATCAATATGACGAGACACCTTTAGTATATGTAGTGCGATATTAGTTGCATCTTTCATATGATTTATAACATGCGCTGCTTCTAATTTGTTGAAATGCCATTTATGATGGGACGCTTTTAACTTGGCAGAGTCATATTGGTTGCATCTTTCATGTGGTGTCTAGATTGCATTGCTTCCTATTTGTTGAAATGGCTTCTGCTTAGTTTACACAAACAGTTGTGAATATGCCATGTCGTCCTATTTTTCGTACATATTCCATCCTGGTATCATGCATTTGCCTTACATCAAATTAGTGATTGTCAGTATCATGCATGAATGAGTTCTGAAGAGTGAATTTTATTGCTTTTTCTTGTCAGTTTTACTTGACAATTCAAAATCAATAAAGCGAAAGGAAATTAGCAAGGTAGTGGATAAAGGTGCTCCTTCCAAACAGAGGGCCTCTATAGATTCTACTCCACCACCCCCCGAGAAGATTTGGAAGATAACACATGCATAGACACTCAACGTAGCTGTGTTGATGATGAGCACGTCTCCCCTAGTGCACTATCACAGGTGCTACCTCTAACTTGACACTGTTATATGTGGTTGCATGTTATATATGATGTCTATCTTGTATTGCTTCTAATTTTGTTGAATTCTGCTTACTTTACACATTATACCAGTGAATCAGACACATGTTCCTATTTCTAAAACATACAATATCTGTCTATCACACCATGTTCTTACATCAAAGCACTACTATTGTGTAACGTGCAACAATCACATATCATAAGACACGTTTGACTTAGGAGTGTGATATAGGTTACATCTTGCATTCTTTTCTAGCTTGTACTACTTCTAATTTGTTGAAATGGCACTTATGATGAGATAGTTTTAACTTGGTAGAGTGATATTAGTTGCATCTTTCATATGGTGTCTAGCTTTCATTGCTTCTAATTTGTTGAAATGCCTTTTGCTTAGTTTACACATCATAGCTGTGAATATGCAATGATGTACTTTTCTCTTACACATTCAATCATCCTATCACGCGGTCGCCTTATATTAAAGTAGTGCTCGTCAGCATCCTGCATCAATGAGTTCTGAAAAGCGAATTTTTATTCATTTTTCTTGTGGGTTTGACTTGACAAGGCAATGCAATTAACAAAAAGGAAGGAAAAAATAAGGCAGGGACTGATGGCGGTCTTCCGGCGAAACCGGCATCCAAGGTGCTTTCTCTAGCTTAGTAGTGTGATATTGTCTTGCATGTTGCATACGGTGTCTCACTTGTATTGCTTGTAATTTGATTAAATTACTTCTGCTTAGTTTACACAATTAGTTGTGAATATGCCATGCCGTCCTATTTTTCGTACATATTCCATCCTCATATCATACCTGTTCTTGTTTCTAGAACATACAATATCTATCTATCACACCATGTTTTTACATCAAAGTACTACGGTTGTGTAACCTGCAACAATCACTTTTCACAAGACACGTTTAACTTGGGAGTCTGATATAGTTTACATCTCACATTATTTTCTTGCTTGTACTACTAATTTGCTGAAATGGCACTAATGACGAGATAGTCTTAACTTGGTAGAGTGACATTCGTTGCGTCTTACATATGGTGTATAGCTTTCATTGCTTCTAATTTGTTGAAATGCCTTCTGCTTAGTTTACACATCATAAGCTGTGAATATGCAATGCTATGAATATGCAATGGCACTATGATGAGAGACCTTTAACTTGGTAGTGTGATGTTATTTGCATCTTGCATATGATTTATTTCTTGTACTGCTTCACATTTGTTTAAACGCCAGTTATGATGAGACACTGTTAACTTAGCAGAGTGATATTTGTAGAATCTTTCATATGGTGTCTACCTTCAATTGCATTGCTTCTAATTTATTGAAATGCCTTCTGCTTAGTTTACTCATCATAGTTCTGATTATCTCATGACGTCCTGTGTTTCGTACATACTACATCCTCCTATCATGTGGTTGTCTAACATCAAAGTTCAATTTGTCTGTATCACACATCAATTTGTTCCGAAGAACTAACATTTTATTCTTTTTCTTGTCGGCTTACCTTAACATGGCACAGAGAAATAGGAAGGAAGACGAAATGACAGGGGATGGTGTTAGTACTAAGGACACATGGAAACAGAAGCGGCCGAATAATGCAGATTCTGCTGGTACTGATGGTGCAACAGAAGGTCAAAATCCAGTAGAAAATTGTACAAACACGGTGTCCCATGCTACACGAGCTGCAAAACTAGCCAAACAGAAACAAATAGCTACCACCAAACAACTAGAGACAACCATAGTTGTTGCAACACCTTCCACAGTACCACCAGCTGCACGAGTTACTCGTGCGTCAACTGAGCTAGCAGCACGTTCCCAAGCTCCCTTGCAACCTGACACTACTTCCCAAGCACTCTTGACACAAGACGAGTTGGCAAGATCAGATGAACCTTGTGAAATTCAACAGCTAGAAGGTAGTTGCTAGAGTCAAGTCACAGTTGCATGCTTCTTTATATGTAGTCTCATAGTTTGATGTACACTAACACTTCCTATGTTCGTTGTTGGACTAGCACCTAGGCGCAAGAGGAAACAAACATCAGGGATAATGCTTGATAGGTTAACTAAATCTAGAGGAGGAAGAATGGAGATCCGTTTTGAGGCAGGTTTAAAAAGGCCACATGATGCTACAGAGTCAGCCAAGTTAGTATCAGAGGCAGCGGTTGCCGTTAGGTGTCATGCACTTATCATCCCAGCATGGATTCAATACAGGAATGATAAATATGAAACCTAGTTCAACACCTTCCTCGACCATTTATTTGTAAGTATGGTTCAATATGGAAACTAGTAATATCGTCTTGCTCTGTCCCATACTTTCTAGGTTGCTGATAATGAGACTCCCATAATTTTCAACATGTGAGGTTCAAGTTGGATAACCAAGATGATGCAACCAGACAAGCTTGCACCCATGTTTTCAAGTCTGCTTTGCGACAATACCGGTATAACTTGAGGAAAACTCACTTTGAAGGCAAGGCTAACAGTGAACTTGCCCAAACATCTCCAGTGGAAAATATATCAGATGAAGACTGGAGAGGCCTCGTTAAACACTGGTCTGATCCAAAGTATCAAGTACACTATATGTATGTGATCAGATCACATGTTGAACTCCTATTTATGCATGTGCCTCACAAATCTATCTTCTTGTAGGTGAACTGTTCAAAGAACAAGGCCAACCGTACAAAAGTGAAATTCCAACCGACGACAGGATCTCGTAGCTATACTGCGCACTGCGAGGCTCCTGTAGTTAGCTGCTGTTTCATTCTTTTCGCTGTGCCATATTATCAGATCTATATTGACTTGATCCAAATGCAGAGGAAATCCCGCAAGGACCAAAAAGTACCTGAACGAAATGCTGTGGATATCTTCAAGGACTGTCACACCAACAAGACGAAGGGCATGACTACACCAGTCAAAGCTGCTGTTGTAAGTCCTTAATCCTCATGCCTTTTAACTACTACTTACTCTGAATCGTGCATTGAACTGCATGGTATGCAACCAATGTCTATTACTCTTTTTAATTTTATACACAATTGTCTTAGGTATCATTGCACCTTAGAGGAGCGATGTTCCTTTGATCTTGATCTATAATCTAGTTCCGTGCTGGACTTGCCCACACAACGTTACAATTGCCTATTTGTCTGTTCTCAGTTGTTTTGTGATATGAATGATGTCATACTATGCTTACCGTATTATAAACTTTGTCTCCTTATCCTTAGTTGTCAATCCAATGTGAAGAAATACACAATACATTAGCCATGGTACATAGTCATATGTTTGGAACCTGGTTTTATTATGTACTTTGTAGTAAAATACAACTAATATTTTACACGGGTTCACCAAAATAAGTTTTAGACCAAAGCTATTTTGTTCAATTTTGCTGCCTCCTTAATATCTTTTGTTCTGGTAGTACTAATGTAAAAACTCAACTTTTCAGCAAGCTATGGAAAAAATGGTGGAACCGCCACCTTCTAAAGGTGACGAGCCAACTATAACCGCAATGTCACCTCTTGCTGTAGTCGGTCAGTACCTGTCCACTAACAGTGCCAAAAGCACGTTCCTGCATAATACTGGGCTGGTTGTTAAGACAATCTCATCCAAAATGCCTCATGATCAAGATATGCAAGTTCAAAACAATGTTATATCTGCACTCCAGGCACAAGTCCATTCCCTAATAGAGACCCTTTGTGCAACATGGACAACCATTGTTCAATGATGTCAAGATATGCATGGTTTTGAAACCAGACTATCAGAAATTTGCTATGTTGTTTAGGAGCCTAGGAGAAATGAAGGCGAAGGTTATGGTGCTCCATCGGACAGTATAACATGAAAACATATCAGTCAGGTCAAATGAATTGAGCTTCTGAACTTCTAGTGGTGCATTTATCTGCCAGACTGTTAACTTTCATGCCAACCTTCCTTTTGTTTTATGGTTGTAATTTGTTTTGTTGTGATACAAAATTTGTTCTTAACGTGCAGCCACCGGCTGAAGAAAACAACAAGCCATTTTTGTATAGTGTAGGGTGGTTCTGTAATTTGTGCAATCGCCTTAATAGCCCAGCGTTAGTCTCGGGGTTATTTATTTCCTAGTCTTCTTTTTCCCTGGTTTGCTAGTGGCCACAACAACCATGGGCCACAGATGGACCGTGGTAACCTTGAGCCTGCTACTAGACGTAGGATCCATGGGCCTCCTACGGGCCATTGGATAAATGGGCCTCCAATGGGCTGTTGGATAAATGGGCCTCCAACTGGCCGTAGAATCGTGGGCCTCGGGCCGTCGGATAAATCGGTCCACATGGGCCATAAACGGGCGTTATTGGTATCGGGCCAGCACGGTAACTAGCCATTAACAGGCCGGAAGACAGCAAAGGCATAATTCCGTCACAAGCACAACAGGTCGTTAATGGGCCAGAATATAGGATGGGCTGGAAACAATGCAACGGGTTAACATGCCACAAATGGGCAGATTCTAACCATGGGCCGAATTTGGCCCATTTGGGGAACATGCCAATAACGGGCCGGAAGTAATCGAGGGCCGGAAAGGATCCCAAGAACGTATGGGCCGCAGTAGGCCGAAAGCTAACATGGGCCCATGGAAATCATGGGCCGTTAATCGGTACAAAAAAATTTACTGTTCATTATGGGCTAGAGTCACCGTGGGCCACTGAAGGGCCTAAAGATACATAAGGCCTCATATGGGCCAAAAGACATCGTGGGCCATACATGGGCCGAAGGTGAAACGGGCTGGTGTTATATTTGACGGCCCACATGACGCTGTTGGGCCGATTTTGGGAAGGCCCTAACGGGCTGTGAGCTACCGGGCCGTAAAATGGGCTATATGCGAACAGACCGTTAACAGGCTTTTCATGGGCCGACCCGCTAACTTTTGACCAAGTCAAACGGGCCGGCCTTTGTATGCTAAATGGTCCAGTGTTGGGCCTTCGCACGTGTCAACATATTATAGGAGCCTATCTGACCCAATGACACACGTGTTTCCTTCGGCCAATGAGAATTTTAAACGTGGAAAATTGCCATTGGTCCAGGCTGTTAATGGGTTATCGGATAAAAAACCAGACCTAATAGCTTAACGGCGACCCATTACAGTGGATGCCACATGTCGGTCACCCTTGACGAAAGCACTTCTATGACGCGCGATTTATCGTCATGGAAGTGGACACGTCCGTGATGATAATTTTGGCAATGTCATGGAACACTTCTACGACAGCACATGTATGACTATCTTGATTCTGTCATAAAATCGTCATGGATGTACATGCATGACAAAAAAACATGACCTACTGCGACAAACACGTATCATCACGGAAGTGTATTTTTTTGTAGTGTATGTCTTGACTTGGTGTAGATCTCCCGACAATGGCACCAGAAATTCTTCCTGCTACTTCTTGAGATTGTGTTGGTTTTTCCCTTGAAGAGGAAAGGGTGATGCAACAAAGTAGAGATAAGTATTTCCCTCAGTTTGAGAACCAAGGTATCAATCCAGTAGGAGAAGAATGCACAAATCACCATTACCTACACAAACAATCAAACAACTTGCACCCAACGAGATAAATGGGTTGTCAATCCCTTCAAGGTTACTTGCAAAAGTGAGATCCGATAGAGATAGATAAACAAAAGATAAAATATTTTTGGGTTTTTTGATTTATAGATCTGAAAATAAAAGATTGCAAAATAGTAGATCGGAAACTAATATGATGGAAAATAGTAGATCAGAAACTAATATGATGGAAAATAGACTCGGTGGCCATATGTTTCACTAGAGGCTTCTCTCATGAAGGAAAATAATACGGTCGGTGAACAAATTACTGTCGATCAATTGATAGAAAAGCGCAAAGTTATGACGATATCCAAGGCAATGATTATGCAATATAGCCATCACGTCCGTATCAAGTAGACCGACTCCTGCCTGCATCTACTACTATTACTTCACACATCGACCGCTATCCAGCATGCATCTAGAGTATTAAGTTCATAAAGAACAGAGTAATGTATTAAGTAAGATGACATGATGTAGAGGAATAAACTCAAGCAATATAATGTAAACCCCATCTTTTTATCCTTGATGGCAACAATACAATACGTGCCTCGCTACCGCCACTTTGTCACTGGGTGAGGACACCGCAAGATTGAATCCAAAGCTAAGCACCTCTCCCATTGCAAGAAAACCCAATCTAGTTGGCCAAACCAAACCGATAATTCGAAGAGAAATACAAAGATACAAAAACAAGCATATAAGAATTCAGAGTAGATTCAAATAATATTCATAGATAAGCTGATCATAAATCCACAATTCATAGGCTCTCGGCAAACACACCGCAAAAAAGTATTACATCGAATAGATCTCCAAGAGCATTGAGGAGAACATGGTATTAAGAATCAAAGAGAGAGAAGAATCCATCTAGCTACTAGCTATGGACCCGTAGGTCTGAGGTGGACTACTCACACTTCATCGGAAGGAAAATAGAGTTGATGTAGATGCCTTCCGTGATCGAATCCCCCTTCGGTAGGATGCCGGAAAAGGCCCCTAGATGGGATCTCATGGGAACAGAAGGTTGCAACGGTGGAAAAGTGTTTTTCGTGTATGCTTCTGGTGGTTTGGGAATATTTGCAAATATATAGGAGGAAGATCTAGGTCAGGGAGTCACCGAGGGGCCCACAAGGTAGGGGGCGCGCCCTCCACCCTTGTCTCTGCCTCGTGGCTCTTTTGACTTGCACTCCAAGTCTCCTGGCTGTCTTCTAGTCCAAGAAAAATCATCGTGAAGTTCTATTCTGTTTGGACTCCGTTTAGTATCACTACAAAAAAGACACATCCGTGACATTTTGGGCCGAATGAAAAAAAATTGTCATGCTTATGAAACTTCTATGACGATAATTGTGACAAAACTCAGTATCATCATAGATGTGGTGGGTTCCTACTTCTATGACAAAAAAATCATGACAAAAAATGGGCTTTTTGTCTTGGGCAAGCCGGAGACGCAGCTTGTTGACATTCTTTGGGCCATCCATGATGGAAAAAAACCGTGGTAGAAGCGAGGGCGAGGAAAATATCGCGGAGTTCCCGGTTACGGTTGGTGGTCGGGGCCGAGCGATGCACGGAGGGATTGCGTGCTTCTCTCGTACACGTACGCGTGTGGGCGCGAGGCGTTGGGCTCAAACTAAATCCGAGCGAGGCGTTCGCCTACTGAACCCGAGCGATTGCACTGGCTGCGCATTACTGGACCCGGCGATCAATCGATGCCTGGCTGTTAACTGAACCCGATCGAGCGATTCCTTCGCTACTGCTGCTAACTGAAGCGGACCGAACCTGCTGCCTCTTGATGAACAGTGAGCATTATTGGGTGTTGGATGAATAGTTCCCGATGGGGATTTGATGAACAGGACCCCGTGGTAGTAGAGGTCGTTGCCGCTGGATGAACAGGACCCCGATTGAGCTGGTTAGGGTGGATGAACAGGACCCCGTAGAGGGCTGGTTCAACAGTAGCCGGTGGAGGGCTGGATGAACAGTAGCTTGTGGAGGGTTGGTTGAACAGGAGCCCGTGGATGAACAGGAGCCCGTGGATGAACAGTAGCTGGTGGAGGTAGGAGGAATACGTCGTGGATGAACAGTCACAGGTGGAGGCTGGAGGAGGTCGACGGTGGATGAACAATAGCCCATGGAGGCTGGAGCGAGCGAGTAGACAGTGGATGAATAGTAGCCCGTGGAGTTTTTGTGGAATGCAATAATTTCAAAAAATTTCCTACGATCACGCAAGACCTATCTAGGAGATGCATAGCAAGGAGAGGGGAGAGTGTGTCCACGTACCCTTGTAGACCAAAATCAGAAGTGTTATGACAACGCGGTTGATGTAGTCGTACGTCTTCATGATCCGATCGATCCTAGCACCGAAGGTACGGCACTTCCGCGATCTGCACACGTTCAGCTCGGTGACGTCCTACGAACTCTAGATCCAGCTGAGGTCGAGGGAGAGTTTCATCAGCACGACGGCGTGGTGACGGTGATGATGAAGTTACCGGCGCAGGGCTTCACCTAAGCACTACGACGATATGACCGAGGTGTGTAACTATGGAGGGGGGCACCGCACACGGCTAAAACAATTGTCAACTTGTGTGTCTTTGGGGTGCCCCACCCCCGTATATAAAGGAGGAGAGGGGAGGTCGGCCGGCCCTCATAGGCGAGCCAAGGGGGGAGGAATCCTCCTCCTAGTAGGAGTAGGACTCCCCCATTTCCTAGTCCTAATAGGAGAAGAAGGAAGGAGGGGGAGGAGAAGGAAGGAGGGGGCGCCGCCCCTCCCCTAGTCCAATTCGGGCTAGGCCCATGGGGGGGGGGGTGGGGGCGGCCAGCCCCTGGACGCCCCTCTCTATGTCCCCTAGGCTCAATAAGGCCCATTACTTCTCCGGTGGTTCCGATAACCCTTCCGGCACTCCGGTTATATTCGAAACTTCTCCGGAACACTTCCGGTGTCCAAATATAGTCATCCAATATATCAGTCTTTATGTCTCGACCATTTTGAGACTCCTCGTCATGTCCGCGATCACATCCAAGACTCCGAACAATCTTCGGTACAACATATCACATAAACTCATAATACCAATCGTCATCAAACGTTAAGCGTGCGGACCCTACAGGTTCGAGAACTATGTAGACATGACTGAGACACATCTCCGGTCAATAACCAATAGCGCAACTTGGATGCTCATATTTTTTCCTACATATTCTACGAAGATCTTTATCGGCCAAACCGCATAACAACATACATTGTTCCCTTTGTCATTGGTATGTTACTTGCCCGAGATTTGATCGTGGGTATCTCAATACCTAGTTCAATCTAGTTACCGGCAAGTCTCTTTAATCGTTCCGTAATACTTCATCCCGCAACTAACTCATTAGTCACAATGCTTGCAAGGCTTATAGTGATGAGTATTACCGAGAGGGCCCAGAGATACCTCTCCGAAACACGGAGTGACAAATCCTAATCTCGATCTATGCCAACCCAACAAACACCTTCGGAGAAACCTTTAGAGCACCTTTATAATCACCCATTTATGTTGTGACGTTTGGTAGCACACAAAATGTTCCTCCGATATTCGAGAGTTGCATAATCTCATACTCTGAGGAACTTGTATAAGTCATGAAGAAAGCAGTAGCAATGAAACTAACACGATCATAATGCTAAGCTAACGGATGGGTCATGTCCATCATATCCTCCTCCTAATGATGTGATCCCGTTCACCAAATGAAAACAAATGTCTATGGTTCGGAAACTTAACCATCTTTGATTAACGAGCTAGTCAAGTAGAGGCATACTAGGGACTATAGGTTTTGTCTATGTATTCACACATGTACTAAGTTTCCGGTTAATACAATTCTAGCATGAATAATAAACATCTATCATGAATTAAGGAAATAAATAATAACTTTATTATTGCCTATAGGGCATATTTCCTTCAGTCTCCCACTTGCACTAGAGTCAATAATCTAGATTACATAGTAATGATTCTAACACCCATGGAGCTTTGGTGCTGATCATGTTTTGCTCGTGGAAGAGGCTTAGTCAATGGGTCTGCAACATTCAGATCCATGTGTATCTTGCAAATTTCTATGCCCCCTTCCGACACTTGATGACAGATGGAATTGAAGCGTCTCTTGATGTGCTTGGTTCTCTTGTGAAATCTAGATTCCTTTGCCAAGGGAATTGCACCAGTATTGTCACAAAAAAATTTCATTGGACCCGATGCACTAGGTATGGCACCTAGATCGGATATGAACTCCTTCATCCAAACTCCTCCATTCGCTGCTTCCGAAGAAGCAATGTACTCCGCTTCACACGTAGATCCGGACACGACGCTCTGCTTGGAACTGCACCACCTAACATCTCCTCCATTCAATAAAAACACGTATCCGGTTTGCGACTTAGAGTCATCCAGATTAGTGTCAAAGCTTGCATCGACGTAACCGTTTATGATGAGCTTTTTTTCACCTCCATAAATGAGAAATATATCCTTAGTCCTTTTCAGGTACATCAGGTTGTTCTTGACCGCTGTCCAGTGCTCCACTCCGAGAATAGTTTGGTACGTCCCTACTATGCTTATATCAAGACATACATCAAGTTTGGTACACAACATTGCATACATGATTGAACCTATGGCTGAAGCATAGGGAATGACTTTCATTTTCTCTCTATCTTCTGCGGTGGTCGGGCTTTGAGTCCGACTCAATTTCACACCTTGTAAAACAGGCAAGAACCCTTTCTTTGACTGATCCATTTTGAACTTCTCCAAAACTTTATCAAGGTATGTGCTTTGTGAAAGTCCAATTAAGCGTCTTGATCTATCTCTATAGATCCTGATGCCCAATATGTAAGCAGCTTCTCCGAGGTCTTTCATAGAAAAACTCTCATTCAGGTATCCCTTTATGCTATCCAGAAATTCTATATCATTTCCAATCAACAATATGTCATCTACATATAAGATTAGAAATGCTACAACACTTCCCACTCACTTTCTTGTAAATACAGGCTTCTCCAAAAGTCTGTATAAAACCATATGCTTTGATCACACTATCAAAGAGTTTATTCCAACTCTAAGAGGCTTGCACCAGTCCATAAATTGATCACTGGAGCTTGCACACTTTGTTAGCTCCCTTTGGATCGACAAAACCTTCCGGTTGCATCATATACAACTCTTCTTCCAGAAATCCATTCAGGAATGCAGTTTTGACATCCATTTGCCAAATTTCATAATCATAAAATGCAGCAATTGCTAACATGATTCGGACAGACTTAAGAATCGCTACGAGTGAGAAAGTCTCATCATAGTCAACTCCTTGAACTTGTCGAAAACCTTTCGCGACAAGTCGAGCTTTGTAAACAGTAACATTACCATCTGCGTCGGTCTTCTTCTTAAAGATCCATTTATGTTCTATGGCTTGCCGATCATCGGGCAAGCCCACCAAAGTCCACACTTTGTTCTCATACATGGATCCCATCTCAGATTTCATGGCCTCAAGCCATTTCGCGGAATCTGGGCTCATCATCGCTTCCTCATAGTTCGTAGGTTCATCATGGTCTAGTAACATGACTTCTAGAACAGGATTACCATACCACTCTGGTGCGGGTCTTACTCTGGAAGACCTATGAAGTTCGGTAGTAACTTGATCCGAAGCTTCATGATCATCATCATTAGCTTCCTCACTAGTTGGTGTAGGAATCACTGGAACTGATTTTTGTGATGAACTACTTTCCAATAAGGGAGAAGGTACAGTTACCTCATCAAGTTCTACTTTCCTCCCACTCACTTCTTTCAAGAGAAACTCCTTCTCTAGAAAGGATCCATTCTTAGCAACAAAGATTTTGCCTTCGGACCTATGATAGAAGGTGTACCCAACAGTTTCCTTTGGGTATCCTATGAAGACACACTTCTCCGATTTGGGTTTGAGCTTATCTGGTTGAAGCTTTTTCACATAAGCATCGCATCCCCAAACTTTAAGAAACGACAACTTTGGTTTATTACCAAACCATAGTTCATAAGGCGTCGTCTCAACGGATTTTGATGGTGCCCTATTTAAAGTGAATGCAGCCGTCTCTAGAGCATAACCCCAAAACAATAGCAGTAAATCAGTAAGAGACATCATAGATTGCACCATATCTAATAAAGTATGGTTACGACATTCGGACACACCATTTCGCTGTGGTGTTCTAGGTGACGTTAATTGTGAAACTATGCCATGTTGTTTCAAATGAAGACCAAACTCGTAACTCAAATATTCTCCTCCAGTATCAGATCGTAGAAACTTTATTTTCTTGTTACGATGATTTTCCACTTCACTCTGAAATTCTTTGAACTTTTCAAATGTTTCAGACTTATGCTTCATTAAGTAGATATAACCATATCTTCTCAAATTATCGGTGAAGGTGAGAAAATAATGATACCCACCACGAGCATCAATACTCATTGGACCACATACATCAGTATGTATTATTTCCAATAAGTCAGTAGCTCGTTCCATGGTTCTGGAGAATGGAGTTTTAGTCATCTTGCCCATAAGGCACGGTTCGCAAGCACCAAGTGATTCATAATCAAGTGATTCCAAAAGTCCATCAGTATGGAGTTTCTTCATGCGTTTTACACCGATATGACCCAAACGACAGTGCCACAAATAAGTTGCACTATTATTATTAAACTTCAATCTTTTGGCTTCAACACTATGAATATGTGTATCACTACTATCGAGAATCAACAAAAATAGACCACTCAGCAGGGGTGCATTAACATAAAAGATATTACTCATATAAATAGAACAACCATTATTCTCTGATTTAAATGAATAACCGTCTCGCATTAAACAAGATCAAGATATAATGTTCATGCTCAATGTTGGCACCAAATAACAATTATTCATGTCTAAAACTTATCCCGATGGTAGATGTAGAGGTAGAGTGTCGACCGCGATCACATCAAATTTGGAACCATTTCCCACGCGCATCGTCACCTCGTCCTTAGCCAATCTTCGCTTAATCCGTAGCCCCTGTTTCGAGTTGCAAATATGAGCAATGTAACCAAAGATCAAATACCCAGCGCCATCTGCGAGCATTAGTTAAGTACACATCACTAACATGTATATCAAATATACCTTTCACGTTGCCATCCTTCTTATCCGCCAAATACTTGGGGCAGTTCGCTTCCAAAGGACCAGTCCTTTGCAAGAGAAGCACTCGGCCTGTGCTTAGGTCTAGACTTGGGGTTCTTCTCTGGAGCAACAACCTTTCTGCCGTTCTTCTTGAAGTTCCCTTTCTCCCCTTTGCCCTTTTTCTTGAAACTAGTGGTCTTATTGACCATCAACACTTGATGCTCCTTTTTGATTTCTACCTCCGTGGCCTTTAGCATTGCGAAGAGCTCGGGAATAGTCTTGTTCATCCCTTGCATATTATAGTTCATCACAAAGCCTTTATAGCTTGGTGGCAGTGATTGAAGAACTCTGTCAATGACACAATCAACTGGAAGATCAAATCCCAGTTGAGTCAAGTGATTATGATACCGAGACATTTTGAGTATGTGTTCACTGACAGAACTATTCTCCTCCATTTTGCAGCTGTATAACTTGTTGGAGACTTCATATCTCTCAACTTGGGCATTTGCTTGAAATATTAAATTCAACTCCTGGAACATCTCATATGCTCCATGACGTTCAAAACGTCTTTGAAGTCCCGATTCTAAGACGTAAAGCATGGCACACTGAACTATCGAGTAGCCATCAGCTTTGCTCTGCCAGACGTGCTTAACATCATCAGTAGCATCTGCAGGAGGCCTGGCACCTAGCGGTGCTTCCAGAACGTAATTCTTCTATGCAACAATGAGGATAATCCTCAAGTTATGGACCCAGTCTGTGTAGTTGCTGCCATCATCTTTCAACTTAGATTTCTCTAGGAACGCATTAAAATTCAAAGGAATGGTAGCACGGGCCATTGATCTACAACAACATAGACATGCAAAATACTATCAGGTACTAAGTTCATGATAAAATAAAGTTCAATTAATCATATTACTTAAGAACTCCCACTTAGATAGTCATCCCTCTAATCATCTAAGTGATCACGTGATCCAAATCAACTAAACCGTGTCCGATCATCACGTGAGATGGAGTAGTTTTCAATGGTGAACATCACTATGTTGATCATATCTACTATATGATTCATGCTCGACCTTTCGGTCTCAGTGTTCCGAGGCCATCTGCATATGCTAGGCTCGTCAAGTTTAACCCGAGTATTCTGCATGTGCAAAACTGGCTTGCACCCTTTGTATGTGAACGTAGAGCTTATCACACCCGATCATCACGTGGTGTCTCGGCACGACAAACTGTAGCAACAGTGCATACTCAGGGAGAACACTTGTACCTTGAAATTTAGTAAGGGATCATCTTATAATGCTACCGACATTCTAAGCAATTTAAGATGCATAAAGGATAAACATCACATGCAATCAAAATATGTGACATGATATGGCCATCATCTTCTTGTGCTCATGATCTCCATCATCGTAGCATCGTCATGATCTCCAACGTCACCGGCGCGGCACCTTGATCTCCATCATAGCATCGTTGTCGTTTCACCACCTATTGTTACTATGACTATCGCTACCGCTTAGTGATAAAGTAAAACAATTACATGGCGATTGCATTGCATACAATAAAGCGACAACCATATGGCTCCTGCCAGTTGCCGATAACTTTGTTACAAAACATGATCATCTCATACAACAATTTATATCACATCATGCCTTGACCATATCACATCACATCAAGCCCTGCAAAAACAAGTTAGACGTCCTCTACTTTGTTGTTGCAAGTTTTACGTGGCTGCTACGGGCTTCTAGCAAGAACTATTCTTACCTAGGCATCAAAACCACAATGTTTTTCGTCAAGTGTGCTGTTTTAACCTTTAACAAGGACCGGGCGTAGCCACACTCAATTCAACTAAAGTTGGAGAAACAGACACTCACCAGCCACCTATGTGCAAAGCACGTCGATAGAACCAGCCTCGCGTAAGCCTACCCGTAATGTCGGTCTAAGCCGCTTCATCCAACAATACCGCCGAATCAAAGTATGACATGCTGGTAAGCAATATGACTATTATCGCCCACAACTCTTTATGTTCTACTCGTGCATATAACATCTAGGCATAGACCTGGCTTGGATACCATTGTTGGGGAACGCGGTAATTTCAAAAAATTTCCTACGATCACGCAAGATATATCTAGGAGATGCATAGCAACGAGAGGGGAGAGTGTGTCCACGTACCCTCGTAGACCGAAGCGGAAGCGCTATGACAACGCGGTTGATGTAGTCGTATGTCTTCACGATCCGACTGATCCTAGCACCGAAGGTACATCACCTTCGTGATCTGCACACGTTCAGCTCGGTGACGTCCCACGAACTCTAGATCCAGCTGGGGTCGAGGGAGAGTTTTGTCAGCACGACGGCGTGGTGACAGTGATGATGAAGTTACCGGCGCAGGGCTTCACCAAAGCACTACGATGATATGACCGAGGTGTGTAACTGTGGAGAGGGGCACCGCACACAGCTAAAACAATTGTCAACTTGTGTGTCTTTGGGGTGCCGCCTCCCCCATATATAAAGGAGGAGAGGGGAGGCCGGCCAGCCGTCATAGGCGCACCAAGGGGGGAGGAATCCTCCTCCTAGTAGGAGTAGGACTCCCCCTTTCCTAGTCCTACTAGAAGAACAAGGAAGGAGGGGGAGGAGAAGGAAGGAGGGGGCGACGCCCCTCTGTCGGTGTCAAAACCGGCGGATCTCGGGTAGGGGGTCCCGAACTGTGCATCTAAGGCTAATGGTAACAGGAGGCAGGGGACACGATGTTTTACCTAGGTTTGGGCCCTCTCGATGGAGGTAATACCCTACTTCCTGCTTGATTGATCTTGATGATATGAGTATTACAAGAGTAGATCTACCACGAGACCGTAGAGGCTAAACCCTAGAAGCTAGCCTATGATTCTGATTGTTGTTGTCCTACGGACTAAACCCTCCGGTTTATATAGACACCGGAGGTGGCTAGGGTTACACAGAGTCGGTTACAAAGAAGGAGATCTAACATCCGAATCGCCAAGCTTGTCTTCCACGCAAAGGAGAGTCCCATCCGGACATGGGATGAAGTCTTGAGTCTTGTATCTTCACGGTCCAACAGTCCGGCCAAAGTATATAGTCCGACTGAACGGATACCCCCTAATCTAGGACTCCCTCAGTAGCCCCTGAACCAGGCTTCAATGACGATGAGTCCGGCGCGCAGTTTGTCTTCGGCATTGCAAGGCGGGTTCCATCTCCGAATACTCCAAAGTAAGTCTCGAACACTTAAATCGTGTCCCGCTCTGCAAGACGATTTTCACATGCCATCGTAGAGAGAACGATATTCCACAAATATAATCTGCTGACATCTTTAGATAACATGACATCACACCAGGCTCGAGTCATTATTGAACCGTCTTCCCTCAGCCAGCCACCGTACATATTGCGAGGCGGTTTCCCGGGCACGTCTTGTCGAAGCAGAGATCGTGTTCCCCTTATCATGGGGCTTTCATCAATACGGGCGCGGGTAGCCCAATCGTACTGCCAATCGTTGCGATTGGGGAACGAGCAGGTTCCACCAGGCAAGTAGGGAGGCGCAAAAGTTTTTATTGCCTCTATAAAGAGATAAGGCCTCTTCTTCTTTACCCACGCCTTTCCCTTCGGCTCGTCCATTCCCCTTCGCTCGAGCCCTATCACCCAAGCGTTCGTCTCCTCCATGGAAAAGACGTTCTCCGAAGATGTCCGGATCCGGAGCAGGAGGCAAATGGATCTCCTCTACCGTCCAGGAGAAGGATATCAAAAAGCTTCGAGAGGCCGGGTACCTGGCCAAGAGAATCGGCCACTGTCTTCCGACGGCGGGACAGATCGTCCCCAATCCGGAGCCCCAAGAGAGGGTCGTGTTTCTTCCTCATTTAGTCCGCTGGCTCGGGTTTCCCCTTCATCCGTTTGTTCACGACATCATGTATTATTATGGGATTGATTTTCATGATCTGTCCCCTAATTCTTTCCTTAAAATCTCGACGTTTATCGTTGTGTGTGAGGCCTTTCTCCGTATTTTGCCACACTTCGGCTTGTGGCTGAAGATCTTTAATGTGAAGCCCAAGGTGGTGAACGGAGAGCACGCCGAGTGCAGAGGCGCCATGGTGAGAAAGATGCCCAAGGTCACATGGCCGTCAGGCACCTTCAATGATTCCATCAAGGAGTGGCAGCAGCAGTGGTTCTACATCACTGAGCCGCGCGGTAAAAAGTGGGCCGCTGCTCCCGAATTCAGATCCGGAGCCCCCCTACGGCTCATGTCCTGGCCCAAGAAGGGCCTGAACTGGTCCTCATCCAATGAGCTGTCGGTGCTCCAAATGCGCGTCAAGGGCGTGGTGGACAAGGGCGTCAAACTCGTTAATGTGGTCCAGGTGATGTTAGTTCGCCTGGTTCTTCCTTGCCAACACCGGGCCTGTAATTTGTTGGAATACGACTCGGCTGAGCACCAGATCCTGCGGGAACTCTACGCTCCTCACAAAAGGATATCTGGAGGGTGCTCTTCAAGTCCGGCAAACCGTGGCCGGACTCTGCCGAGGACCGCGGGTATCAACTGTCCCGCTCCACAAGTCCGGTAAGTTATCGCTGTGTTCTGTCTATCCATGTTTAGCTGGCATATCCCGAGGGAGATGCTTTATCATGCTTTACGCAATTACCCCAGGAATGGACGACGAAGGCGGGGTGGATACATTGTCCGGCCCCGCTACCGGAGGAACCGGCAGGACCACTTCTGACGAAGATGCTGGTACCAGCACCTTACAAAGCACCGAAGAACGAGGTCCTTAAGGAGGCCTAGGAGGCCCGGAGTGGCCTCCGTCGCCGCGGTGCTTCGGACAAAAAAATCCGAAGACTCCAATGCCCATCCTTCCTCCGAAGATGAAGAGGAGGAGGAAGAAGACGAGTCCTCCACGGGGGAAGGAAAGAAGACGACGGCCTCCTCATCCTTGGAGGACGAATCACCGAAGAGGGGAAAATTTTCCCTCCCAGAGGCATCCACCACAGCTGCCAATAGCAGCCCGGAGTGGGATCCCAGGGCCCAGCCCCTGGTAAAATCATGAGTACACGAAATCCGAACACGCCCATGCGCCCATGATTACTAGGGTGCAGTAGTTTAACTATCGCCATACTTTGTGCAGCCCGGCGATGTCTCGTGCTGAACAGTCCTCATCGGAGGATTCGCTGAGCTCAGATGCCCTGGAGAGCGAGACGCCTCCGGAGGCCCCTTCCCTGAAGCCTGGGCGTGACACCGAGGTGTCGTCCCAGTAGGACCCCGACCAGGGAGGGCACACCTCTGGGGCCGGATACACGGGAGCAACGGTTCCCATGAACGTCGATGGTGGGGGCGATCTTAGATTCGGCCCGCAGCCGGACACGGTCCTGGAGACCTTTAAAGCTCCAGGATCGGGCAGGCGGCACCCCTTGACGGAGGGAGGCGAGCCCGCTCCGCCAGCAACCTCTGTCGAAACAGAGCTGCAGGGCGGCCTATCGACAGCGCTGAAGAGTGCGTCCATCGTCGATGAACATCGCGCCCTTATGGGTGCGGTAATTGAAAAGATCCAGTCTGCTGAGAGCGGACTGAATGAATCCTGCATTAGCCTTATAAAAGGCTTTGATGTATGTTTTAGGAACTTTTAAAGATTGTCAAAGTATGAGCAGTAGCCCCTGATGCACTATCCGGTGAAAGAGAGCGAGCCGGACAGGGGATCGAATTTCCGCTTCGCAGGAGACTTAGTTAATGACATATATCCCTTTGTTTGAAAAACAGGCGTGTGTAGCGACGACCGCCTCTCATACTGCAGAAGTTTCCGGACTAAAGCAGAGTCTGGAGCGGGCTGAAGAAGAGCTTGGCCGAGTGAAGAAGCAGTTGGAGGACAAGCAAGGTATGTCGAAACCTTTGGTAAGTTAAGCACAAATGAGTAGTTGTGCGTGACGAAATTATTTGTATTGTATGCTCTAGGAGCAAATGCTGAAATTGAGGCGCTAAAGAAGGCTATGGTCGAAGCCAACAAGAGGGCCGTCGCGGAGCAGGCTCTTCACGAGAAGCACGATGCTAGGGTCATTGAAGCTGAACGAGAGCTCCAGGGGGTCATGAAGAAAGGAGAGACCTTGGAGCAGAGTCTAGCAGGGAAAGAATCCGAACTCGCCCAAGCTCTGCAAGCCGCAAATGATGCTGAAGAGGAAGCCCGAGGTGCTCTGAAGGACATTCAGGAGGCGAGGAGGATTGCGGCTGGTAAAGCTTTTTTTACGCAAAGCGGTTTTTATATAGTAACAGGAGAAATTCAAAGTGATAGAGTGAATTCTTGTTTGTCCATGGGCGTTCGCGGACTTGCCACGCAGCATATCTGGTGCTGCTCAATTCTACCAGGCTGAGAAGAGAAAGTTTGTGGAAAAGGATTTACGGTCGCAAAGATTTGGCGCCAATTATCCAAAGGCCCTTTGTCGATCAAATGAAGCAATGATCGAATCGCACCAGCGGCTGAACTAGCCATGAAGGACTTAGTTGTCCGGCTGTGGCCCGCTGAGCCAATTCCAAGCAGCTACTTTGGACTCGTGAAGCGGATTGTTGGAGCTTGCCCTCGCCTCGAAGTCATTAAGCGGTCAGTCTGTATAGAAGGTGCACGCATGGCATTTGCCCATGTGGAAGTGCACTAGGGAAAGCTTGATGCAGAAAAGCTGATGACTGAGGGACCACCCGCAGGTAAGGAGCACCGCAAGCCCGAATTTTATTATGATGGTGTCCTGAAAGGAGCCCGCCTTGTGGCGGAGCAATGTACCAAAGACATTATATTTCCCTAAAGACAGTTATGCTGTCCTTTGTAATGCAGAACACTGGCACTGTTATTATTTATTGCCTGTTATATGAAAGTATTTTTCTTCCTGTGCGGCCGTTTGATATATTTGAATCCTGAGAGTTGGCCAGTTGTCGGCTTCTGCCCCCACTTAGAAAGTACGGGGGTGTTCGGGACATACCTGAACACTCTTTATACTATTTTCGGGTCCTTGAAGGAGGTTTCATCACAGCGAACCAGGCAATCAGACTATATGGCTTTATCACTCTCACTTAGCCATAGGAATTCGAGTATGGTAGGCGCAGCCCCGGTGTTCTAAGACCGCATTTAGGGGCTCTAATAAATACCGATCGGAAGACCGAACCGTAGCACTCTGCATGTGTTATGGCATTATGTGGAATAAATCCTTAAAGATTTTACAACCTCTCTAATAGCTGACCAGCTCTCGTCATATCATGGCACTCAGTTTTTGGCTTTCTCTACTGAGGTGCTCGTTCGGAAGAACCGGGACACAATTGCAGTAGTTCTCCCAGCGCTACCTTAGTCGATGGAGTGGAATGTAAGGTACCAAAACATGGGAGCCGGGCAAACCCAATTAATGACCCAAGAAATAATTCGGAGCTGATGCATATAGTGCTATAAGTTCGGGGTGCTGAGCGACCGGGAAGGTGGCCGGACTTTGTTGCCATATTATGAGTACAATGAAGCCCCTGGCATAGTGGGGCATGCCACTATATGCGGGTGCCATTATGAAGAAAAAGAAAGGCGTCAATGAGGAATGATGGCTGTTTAGTGTCATATAGTTGGAGTGGCACGTCTATGCATATGAGTACGGTGTGTGCTATGAAAGGAGGTATGCTGGTGGAACCTGTTGCGACTGGACGGGAGGAAGCTGTGTGTGGATACAAAGTGTATCCGGACTGTCTTCTTGGGGAATACTTGTGTATTCCCTCTTTGTGCGTCCGAGCTGATTCCATGTCGCCGGTCCTATTCTGCGCAAAAGTGAGCCTGTAAAGAAAAATGCTTAGAGGTATTTGCGTGTCATAGGGTGGTTGAACCGCGGGGCTCTTCCCCAGCTTATGCCGGAGTGCTAGATCTGAGCCTGGTCGAGCCGTGCTATCATGCCGTAAAATAGCTCGGACTCCTTTGTTGGTGTCTGGGGGATTGGCTGTCGAATCGAGGTTCGATAGAAAGGCACAACTCGCTACCCCAGCGATGATATACTTTCCAATGTCGGGGTGGAGTTCGGCCTTGCCCATAATTGTGACTATGTCACGTGGGTTTGGCATTGTATGGTACCACGTTGAGTCGAGCCAACGCGGTTTGTCTCCATAGTATATAATAGTTACTGTACAAGGGGACAATGCCGAAGAATTACTCTTCGGTATGGTGTTTGTTTGGTGATCCAAAGGCAACCTTCAGGGTGGTGGGCCTGTAAAACTTGGCCTTGACACCTGGAATGACATCTTTGAGAAGATGTTTTTAGTGGGTTTGATCCTCGAGCAATCAATACCTATCTGGTGAACTGTGTCCTGGCACAACAAGTTTGGGTTGCTGTTTATACCAATAGGGGCTCGGTTGAGGTGGAACCCACCAACTGTTGGGTCAATGATAAGTGTAATTGAGTTGCCATGGTTGAAATTGGCTGGACGGTCTGTGTGATCTTCGGAGGGGGGCATGTAGTTGTCCTCCTCCAAGTATCCGTCCGTCGCCTGTTCGGCCTGCTCGAAGGCAGGCTGATCAAGATTGTATTCCTCTACGACACCATCCGGATTGTTTTCGTTTCCTGTACCGGTATTGCTGTGGCGGGGCTTGGTGTCGGTGTCAAAACCGGCGGATCTCGGGTAGGGGGTCCTGATCTGTGCTTCTAGGCTGATGGTAATAGGCAGCAAGGGACACAATGTCTACCCAAGTTCAGACCCTCTCGATGGAGGTAAAACCCTACTTCCTGCTTGATTAATATTGAAGATATGAGTAGTACAAGAGTAGATCTACCACGAGATCGTAGAGGCTAAACCCTAAGAGCTAACCTATGAGGTATGATTGTAATTGTGATCGGTCTTCTAAGGACCAACCTCTCCAGTTTATATAGACACCGGAGAGGGCTAGGGTTTACATGGAGTCAGTTACAAGGAAGGAAACACAATATCCGGATCGCCAAGCTTGTCTTGCATGCGAAGGAGAGTCTCATCCAGACACAGGTCGAAGTCTTGAGTCTTGTATCTTCACGCTTGAATAGTCCGGATGACGTATATAGTCCGGCTGTCCGGATACCCCCTAATCCAGGACTCCCTCAGTAGCCCCTGAACCAGGCTTCAATGACGATGAGTCCGGCGCGCAGTCTTTTCTTCGGCATTGCAAGGTGGGTTCCTTCTCCGAATACTCCAAAGTTATTATCGAACACTTCAACCGTGTCCGGATCCACAAAATGATCCTCACATACCACCGTAGAGAGAACGATATTTCACAAATGCAATCTGCTGACAAATTTTTAGACAATGTGACATGTCATTTTGGTCGGGTCATTATTCGAACCGTTTTCCCACAACCAGCCACAGCGCATATTGTGAGGCGGTTTCTTCTGCATGTTTAGCCACAGCAGAGATCGTGTCCCGTTTATTATGGGATCCTCATCAATACGGGTATGGATAGTCCAACCGCACCGCTAATCGCGGTGAGTGGGGAGCGAGCAGGTCCCACCAGGCAAGTGGGGAGGTGCACAAAACTTTTGCTGTCTCTATAGAGATAAGGTCTCTTCCTCTCTACCCATGCCTTCTCCTTCCGCTAGTCCATTCCCCTCTGTTCGAGCTCTAGCGCCCAAGCATTCCTCCTCCCCATTGAAGAGAGGGTTTTTCGAAGATGTCCGGATCCGGAGCAGGAGGCGAATGGATGACCTCTACTGTCCAAGAGAAGGATATCAAGAGGCTCCGAGAGGCCGGGTACCTGGCCAAGAAGACCAGCCATCGCCTACCACCGGTGGGACAGATCGTCCCTACTCCGAAGCCCCACGAGAGAGTCGTGTTTCTTCCTCATTTTGTCCGTGGGCTTGGTATTCCCCTTCATCCATTTGTTCGCGGAGTCATGTAGTACTATGGGATTGATTTTCATGATCTTTCCCCCAACTCTTTCCTCAATATCTCGACGTTCATTGTCGTGTGCGAGGCTTTTCTCCGGATTTCGCCTCACTTCGGCCCGTGGCTGAAGATCTTCAATGTGAAGACCAAGGTGGTGAGTGACGAGCACGCCGAGTGTGGCGGCGCCATGGTGAGCAAGATGCCCAAGGTCGTTTGGCCGACGGGTGCCTTCAACGACTCCATCAAGGAGTGGCAGCAACAGTGGTTCTATATCACCAAACCATGCAGCAAAAAGTGGTCCGCAGCTCCTGAGTTCAGATCCGGAGCCCCATTGCGGCTCACGTCCTGGCCCAAGAAGGGCCTGAACTGGTGCTCGTCCGATGAGCTGTCACTGCTCCAAACACACGTTCAGAGTATGGTCGACAAGGACGTCAAGCTCGTCGACGCAGTCCAGGTGAACGTTAGTTTGCCTGGTTCTCCCTTGCCAGCGCCGAGCCTACCATTTGTGGGAGTACGACCCAAACGAGCACCAAACCCTCCGGGAGCTCTATGATTACTCCCATGATGATATCTAGAAGGTGCTCTTTAAGTCCGGCAAATCATGGTCGGGCTCCAGCTTGACCGTGGGTACCAATTATCCCATTCTGCAAGCCCGGTAAGTTATAGCTACGCTCTATCCATCCAGGCTTTAGTTGACGTGTCCTGAGGGAGACATTTCTATCGTGCTTTATTATGACCCCGGGGATGGATAAAAAAGGTGGAGCGGTTACATTGTCCGGCCCCGCTGCCGGAGGAACCAGCTGGACCTCTTTTGACGAAGATGTTGGTCCCAGTGCCTTACGAGGCGCCAAAGAAAGAGGCCTCCAAGAGGGTCAAAAAGACCCGGAGTGGCCTCCGTCGCCGTGAGGCTTTGGACGCAAAATCCGAAGACTCCAGTGACGCTCCTTCTTCCGAAGACGAGGAGGAGGAAGCAGAGGAGGACGAGCCTCACTCTGGAGGTGGGAAGAAAAGGACAACCTCATCATCCCTGGAGGCCGAATCGCCCAAGAGGGGGAAAGGTTCCCTCCCAGAGGCATCCACCACGGCTGCCGATAGCAGCCCGGAGTGGGATCCTAGGGCCCAGCCCCTGGAAGAGTCGTAAGTATATGAAATCCGAACATGCACGTGCATCCGGGGTTGTTTGGGCATATTAGTTTTAACAGTCGCCGTATCTCGTACATCCCGACGAGGTCTCGCGCCGGACAGTCCTCGTCGGAGGATTCACTGAGCTCAGACGCCTTGGCGAGTGAGACGCCTCCAAAGGCTCCTTCCCCAAAGCCCATGCGCGACACTGAGGTGTTGTCTCAATAGGACCCGGACCGGGGGGGGGGGTCATATCTCCGGGGCCGGATACACGGGAGCAATGGCCCCCAAGCGTGTCAGAGGTGGGGGCGATCTCGGGTTCGGACCACGGCCGGACACAGTCCTGGAGACTTTTAGGGCTCCAGGATCGGGAGAGCAGCCACCTTCGATGGTGGGAGGCTTTCCTACTCTGCTGGCAACCTCTGTCCAAGCAGAGCTGCTAGGTGGTCTATCGACAGTGTTAAAAAACGCGTCTATCGTCGATGAACATCAGACCCCTATGGGTGCGGTGGTTGAAAAGATTCAGTCTGCCAAAAGCGGGCTGAATGAGTCCTGCCTTGGCCTTTTAAAGGCTTTTGAGGTATGTAGTATCCTTTGAGGAATCATCATAATATGAGTAGTATCCCCTGATACACTGTCCGGCGAAAGAGAGAGCCGGGCAGGGGATCAAATCCATTGTTTTCGTGGCAACCTTTGTTAATTAAGTATACTCCTTTGTGTGAAAACAGGCATCTATGGAGAAGACGGCCGCTCATAATGTGGAAGTGTCCGAACTGAAGCAGAGCCTGGAACGGGCCGAGGAGGAACTTGGCCGTGTGAAGAAGCAATTAGAGACAAGCAAGGTATGTTGAAACATTGTCTTGCATTAGGCACGAATGAGTAATTGTGCCTATTGAAAACTATTTTGTTGTATGCCCTAGGAGCGAGTGTCGAATATGAGGCACTGAAGAAGGCTGTGGCTGATGCCAACGAGAAGGCCGCCGCCGAATAGGCGCTTCGTGAAAAACACGAGCCCAGGGTCATCACATCTAAGCGGGAGCTCCACGAGGCTATGAAGAAAAGCGAGGGCTTGGAGCAGAGTCTAGTAGGGAAAGAATCCGAACTCGCCCAAGCTCTCCAAGTCGCAGAAGATGCTTGGGAAGAAGCCCGAGGTGCTGTACAGGACATTCAGGAAGCTCGGAAAGTTGCGGCTGGTAAGGCCTATTGTATTCATGGCTAATTTTTCATGATAGTGGGGAGAACTCTAAGCGACAAGCTGAATTCTTGTTTTTACAGGGGCGTTCGCGGATCTGCCTCGCAGTATATCAGATGCCACCCAATTTTACCAGACTGAGGAGAAGAAGTCTGCGGAGAGGAACTTCCGGTCGCAGTATTTGGCGCCGAACTATCCGGTGCCTTTTATCGATCACCAAGCACTGGTTGAATCGCACTGTGGCCGAACTAGCCATTAAGGACTTGGTTGTCCGGCTGTGGCCTGCGGAGCCAATTCCAATCAGCTACTTCAGACTCATGAAGCGGATTGTGGGCGCCTATCCTCGGCTTGATGCTATCAAGCGATCAGTCTGTATAGAAGGTGCGCGCATGGCGTTCGCCCATGCGAAAGTGCATTGGGGGAAGCTTGACACGGAGAAGCTGATGACTGAGGGGCCGCTGGAGGGTAAGGAGCACCGCAAGCCCGAGCTGTACTATGAAGGTGTTCTGAAGGGGGCCCACCTTGCGGCGAATAAGTGTACCAAAGCCATTATATTTCGCTGAGGGCATTCGTGCCGCTGTTTGTAATATGGGATAATGGCATTTTTATTATATATTGCCTGTTTTGTTTGAACATATGTTCTTCCTGTGCGGCTGTTTATTGTATATAAATCCTGAGAGTTGGCCAGTCGTTGGCTTCTTCCCCCACGTAAGAAATACGAGGGTGTTCAGGACATATATGAACACTCTTTATCCCATGGTTGGGTCCTTTTAAGGAGGTGTTTCTCACCACGAACCAGGCAATCGGACTATAGGGCTTTATCACTCTCACTTAGCCACAGGAATTCGAGTATGGTCGGCGCAGCCCCTAGTGTTCGGAAGGCTGAACTAGGGGCTCTATTGGTGCCTGATCGGAAGACCGATCTGTCGCACTCTGCATTTATAATGGAGTTATGCGTAATAAATCTTTAAGGATTTTACAACCTCTTGAACAGCTGACCAGCTCTCGCTGCATCATGACAGTCGGTTTTCGGCTTTCTCTACTGAGGTGCTCGTCCGGCAGAACCGGGACACAATCGCAGTAGTTCTCCCAGCGCTACCTTAGCCGATAGAACGGAACGTAAGGTACGAAAACATGGGAGCCGAGCAAACCCAACCAATGACCCAAGACATGATTCGGAGCTGATGCACATAATGCTATAAGTTCGGGGTGCCGAGCGACCGAAAAGGTGATCGAACTTTATTGCCGTACTGTGAAGCCCCTGGCATAACCGGGTGTAACACGAAGCGTGGCTGCCGTTTTTTGGCAAAGAGGCGTTGGCGATAAACGATGGCCGGTAAGTGTTATTTGAGTCTACACATTGTAGTAGGATGATATGTCTATGCGTATGGGTGCGATGTATGATTATGAGAAGAGGTGCTTTTTTGGCGGAACCTGTGATGGCCAGACTGGAGGGGGTTGTGAGTGGATCAAGGTGGAATCCGAACTGCCTTCTACCTGCACGTTCTTGCCATTGTGTGTTCGGGCTGATTCCACACCGCCAATCCTGTTCTGCGTCAAAGTTAGTTTGTAAAGGCAAGTGCTTGGAGGCAGCTGAACGTCCTCTTGTGGTTGGTCCAAGGGTTCCTGATCGGACCCTAGTGAACCTAGCCATTATACCGTGAAGTAGCGTGGACTCCTCAGTGGGTGTCCGGATAGTTGGCGGTCATATCAAAATTTTGATAGGCATGCACGACTCGCTGTTCCGGTGGCTGTATGATTTCCGCTCTAAGGGCGGGGTTCGGCCTTTCCTATAAGTGTGATTATATCACACGGTGTTGGCCTAATGGTTTACCACGTGGAATCTAGTCAATGTGGTTCATCTCGTTAGCATACGGTAAATTACCGCATGAGGGGAAGGTGCCGAAGAATTACTCTTTGGCGTGGCATTTTTTGGTGATCTGAAAACAACCATTAGAGTGGTGGGCCAATAAACTCGGCCTTTGCACCTGGCATCTTTTGAGAAGATGTTATTTGTGGTTTCATACCCACAGAGGTTTTATGTGTTATGGAGCCCCCGGACTACTAGGTCTAGGGATAAGGCAATTGAATTGCTGTGGTTGGTGTGATCGGGGGCGATCGGCCGTACTTTTATGCTCTGGGGGGTCTCTTGACTAGATGCCTCCCATCATTGTTTCTGGCACACGACCAGCCGCTTTGTTTTGAGGATCCGGCATTCTCTATTGGTGTGCTTTGCTGTCCTTCTAGGAGTACCATGAATTTCACATGGTTGATCGAGTGTGTGGCTCGGGCCGAATAGGCTTGAGCTGCTCTTTGTCCGTTGACCGGACTGGGAGTTGCTGGAGTTGGCACCAGCTTCCTTGACTTGACGTTTATGACCATTGCACCGAGGCTTGAGGGTGCCTCTTCGTGTATCCTTCTTACTGTCTTGGACCGTAATGATGTGTGGACATCGGGGTGTGTGCCTTGGGTTCTCCTGCTTAGGTTGGGTAGCCAGTTGTGCCGTGTATGCCCTTTGTTGGGGCTGTCGAGTCCGTACTTTTCGGTGGCCAGGATCTTGGTCCACCTATCCACTAGCAAGTCTTGGTCAGCTTTAAGCTGCTCTTGCTTCCTTTGCAGGCTCCTTGCCATGGCCATGAGCCGTCGCTTGAAGCAAACTTGTTCCACTGGATCTTCAGGCACGCCGAATTCGTCATTGCTGAGGCTTAGCTCGTCTTCGGAGGGGGGGTGTATAGTTGTCCCTTTCCAAGTATCCCACTGTGGCCAGTCCGAACTGCTTGAAGGTAGGCTGATCAGGGTTGTATTCATCTTTAACGTCATTTGTATTGTTTTCATCTCCTGGGCCAGTATTGCTGTGGCGGGGCTTGGAGCAGCGTCGACAACGCCCATGCTTTGTTTTTGTCCCTGAGGGGTTATCCACCGTTGCCTCATCGCCATTGGTTTCCTTCGGAGTGTTCGCCATGTATATATCGTGTGAGGAGGTGGCCGTCCACCGCCTTGTGAGCGGTGGCTCCCGTACTTCTCCTGCATCGTCGTCCATACCGTCGATGTCTTCGGAGTCGAAGTCAAGCACGTCGGTTAAATCATCGACCGTGGCGATGAAGTGGGTGGTGGGTGGGCATCCTTCGTCGCCTGCTTCCCACTCAAGCCGGACATAGTTCGGCCTCGAGCCTCCTGACAAAGAGAGAGACTTTAATGAGTTCAGCATGTCGCCAAAGGGCGAAAAGTGCCGAAGATGTCCACAATAAGAACTCGCACGGAGTTCGACGGGCTCGGCTAGCTCGAGGGTGTGCGGACCGGGACCAACAACCGGATACGAGTCCGGGGGCCCGGGGTTACAGGCTTCCACAAAGGTGAGACCTGTGTTCGGCTCCACCGCCGATGAGTGTGCGGCCTGAGGGGCAGGGTCCACCCCTCCGTCCTTAGGCAACGCAACCTGCTCTGGATTTAGATCCTAGGCTACTGCAGGGGTGATATCCCTAGCTACGTCCGACAGCAGGTCTAAGCCGTGCTCATCGTGACTGTTCGGTGCTCCTGGCGCAGGCCCAAATCCGTCGAAGATCAAGTCTCCACGAATATCCGCTGTGTAGTTCAAGTTTCCAACTCGACTGGTGGCGGGCGAGCTATCGATCTGCTTCCAGATGGCTGCTTAATTGGCTCAGAGCACGGCCGCCGAACACGAAGATCTGTCCGGGGGGAAAAGTCTCCCCCTGGACCGTGTTGTTGACGATTGAAGGCTCCATCAAGCCATGCAGTGACGACACAGAGGAACTCTCAATGAAAGCAACAATGTCGGTGTCAAAACCGGCGGATCTCGGGTAGGGGGTCCCGATCTGTGCGTCTAGGTTGATGGTAACAGGAAGCAAGGGACACAATGTTTACCCAGGTTTGGGCCCTCTCGATGGACGTAAAACCCTCCTTCCTGCTTGATTAATATTGAAGATATGAGTAGTACAAGAGTAGATCTACCACGAGATCATAGAGGCTAAACCCTAAGAGCTAACCTATGATGGTATGTTTGTAATTGTGATCGGTCTTCTAAGGACCAGCCTCTCCGGTTTATATAGACACCAGAGAGGGCTAGGGTTTACATGGAGTCGGTTACTAGGAAGGAAACACAATATCCGAATCGCCAAGCTTGTCCTCCACGCGAAGGAGAGTCCCATCCGGACAAGTCTTGAGTCTTGTATCTTCATGCTTGAATAGTCCGGATGACGTATATAGCCCGGCTGTCCGGATACCCCCTAATCCAGGACTCCCTCACTTGGAGCGGTACCGATGACGCCCATGCTTTGATATCTTCCTTGAGGGGTTATCTTTCATTGCCTCATCGCCATTGGTTTCTTTGGGAGTGTCCACCATATATATATCATACGAGGACGTGGCTGTCCAGCACCCCGTGGGCGGTGGTTCCTGTTCTTCTCCTGCATCGTCGTCCCCACCGTCGATGTCTTCAGAGTCGAAGTCAAGCACGTCGGTCAAATCATCGACCGTGGCAATGAAGTGGGTGGTGGGTGGGTAACGAATTTACTCATCGCCTACTTCCCACCCGAGCCGGACATAGTTCGGCCAAGAGTCTCGACAAAGAGAGAGACTTTAATGATTTCAGCATGTCGCCAAAGGGCAAGTGCTGGAAGATATCCGCAGCGGTGAACTCCATTATCAGAGCTTAACCAGATTCGGCGGGCTCGGGGGCGCGCGGTCTAGAACCTACAACCGGACACAAGTCCGGGGGTCCAGCGACACAGACTTCCTTGGGGGTGGAGTCCGTGTTCGGCTCTACTGCCGATGAGTATGCGGCCTCTGGTGCGGGGTCCATCCACTCGTCCTCGGACGACGCGATCTGCCTCGGATTTAGGTCTCGAGCTCTTGCAGGTGCGATATCCCGAGTATTGTCTGACAGCAGGTTTAAGCCGTGCTCATCGTGACTGTTCGGTGCTCCTGGCGTAGGCCCAAATCCATCGAAGATCAAGTCTCCGCGGATATCGACCGTGTAGTTCAAGTTTCGAACTCGACCGATGGCGGGAGCGTAGCCGCCGATCTGCTCCGGATGGCTGCTTAATTGGCCCGCAATGCGAAGCCACCGAACACGAAGATCTGTCCGGGGCGAAAAGTCTCACCCTGGACCGCATTGTTGTTGATTATTGAAGGAGCCATCGAGCCTTGCAGCGAAGATACAGAGGAACTCTCAATGAAAGCACCAATGTCGGTGTCAAAACCGGCGGATGTCGGGTAGGGGGTCCCGAACTGTGCGTCTAAGGCTAATGGTAACACGAGGTAGGGGACATGATGTTTTACCCAGGTTCGGGCCCTCTCGATGGAGGTAATACCCTACTTCCTACTTGATTGATCTTGATGATATGAGTATTACAAGAGTAGATCTACCACGAGATCGTAGAGGCTAAACCCTAGAAGCTAGCCTATGATTCTGATTGTTGTTATCCTACGGACTAAACCCTCCGGTTTATATAGAGACCAGAGGAGGCTAGGGTTACACAGAGTCGGTTACAAAGAAGGAGATATAACATACGAATCACCAAGCTTGTCTTCCACGCAAAGGAGAGTCCCATCCGGACACGGGACGAAGTCTTGCACTACAAAAAACAGTACACTTCCATGATGATACATGTTTGTTACAGCAGGTCGCGTTTTTTGTCATGCATGTACATCCATGACGATTTTATGACAGAACCAAGATAGTCATACCTGTGCTGTCGTAGAAGTGTTCCATGACATTACCAAAATTATCATCACGGAAGTGTCCACTTCCATGACGATAAATCGCGTCCACGTAGTGCTTTCGTCAAGGGTGACCGACACGCGGCATCCACCGTAACGGAACACCGTTAAGCTATCGGGTCGGGTTTTGGATCCGATAACCCGTTAATGCCCCGACCGATGGGGATTTTCCACGGTAAAGTCATCATTGGTGGAAGAAACACGTGTCGGCTCATCGCTGGGGACAGATGTCATCCACTCATTGGATGTATACGCCTATGATACGCCGACAGTGGCACGCCCAACAGAGGCCCATTCTCGTGAAAAGGCCGCCCGCTTGACTTGGTCAAAAGGTGGCAGTCGCCCATGGAAAGCCTATTAACGGCCTGCTCAAGATATAGCCCATTTATAGCCCGCTAACCCAAGGCCCGCTACGCCCTATCCGAATTAGGCCCAAGAGCATCATCCGGCCATCCAATATGATTCCAGCCCATTTTCACTTCGCCCATGTATGGCCCATGACGCCTTTCGCCCATATGAGGCCCTATGTAACTCTTGGCCTATTAACGGCCCGTGGTGAAACTGGCCCGCAATGAACAGTGTATCACTTTACACCCACTAACAGCCCGTGGTGAAATTGGCCCGTAATGAACAGTGTATCAATTTATACCCATTAAGGGCCCGTTATTCAGTTGGGCTGTTTCCATCCCATGTTATCTTTCGGCCTTCTCAGAGCCCATTTATTCTTGGGCTCATTTCCAGCATTGGTTTACTTACGCCCCGCACTTTCATTTTTTCGCTTGGGGCCAAATTCAGCCCGTGGTTACATCGGCCCGCTTGTGGTCCGTTATCTGTTGGGCCGCTTTTCATAGTGTCATCAAATACGGCCTATTAACGATGGCCCATTATGGTCGGCCCATGAACAGACGATTCCAACTCTAGCCCGTTTACAACCATAATGCGGCCTGATATTGGCCCATGTTTGGCCAATCGATCATACGACCCGTATAAGGCCCATTGTTTCTACGGCCCATAGAAGGCCCATTGTTTCTACAGCCCGTAGAAGGCCTACTGTTTCTAAGGCTCATAGAAGGCCCACTGTTTCTACGGCCCGTAGGAGGCCCAGTATCACTACAGTAAATATTAGCCCATGGTTATTGTGGCCTAGTTTTAAAAAATAGGTTATTGCAGCCACTAGCAAACCGCGAAAAAAGAACTGCACTAACTACAAGCAAACAAATAAACAAGACAACAAGGAAATAAATAGGCAAGCAACTTATGCTAGGCTATCACGGCTATTACACATATTACATCCACTGGGCATCGAAGTTCGCCACCAGTGCAAATATAGAGAACAAAGCATCATATAAACGCCGCAGCAAAACAAGTCCAGAACTGAAACCACTTCAGAAGAGTTCAAGAAACAATATCCTGGGTACCCATAATGCTGGCAAGATGCTTAGCAAGCTTATTAACTTTCTCTTGTTTGGCGCTTAAATCCTCCAAATATTTTGTTGCACAAGAAAGTACGATCTGAATTCTGCAGGACTTCCTCATTCCTTCGGCTTTTGCCGCAAAGACAATACCGATCGATGCCTTTCACCTTGTAGCCGAGATCAAGAAGCCAAAGTGATTCAGCAATGAGTTCGAAGAGCTCGTGCCAGCTGATCGCCAAGAATCGAACACTACATCAACGCAGGATCGTGGGGTTTTCTCAATGTCTACAAGATCGCTTTTATCACCTTTCTTGAGACCAACAGGTTGTCTCACTATCTTGAACCTTATCTCGCATTACTTTCTACCATTGCATAGTGGGGTGCTCTTCTCCAATATTCTGCTTGCATACTACAAGAGAAACAAGGCATACATCACAAAGTTTAGCTTGTAGTATATTAAACTCATTTTGGTAAACCGGTTCAAGAGTAAGGTGGACAGGATAACAGCATGAAACAAACATATATCTATGTACTATGGTCACCAGATTGTCCATATCATTCTAGTTTATGTTCCCTAATCAAGATAGAGACACAATTCAACTCATATATTTTTAAGACACAACAACATAGACAGTAATATAAGTGTGAGAAACTACACAAAGATTGTCAACACTTGTAATGTGCATCACATGAGAACATAACTGTTTATACAACTTAAACTGAAATCAACATAGAGCAAGAAGTTAGAACAGCAATCCAGCTTAATCTAAATAGGTCTAAAACATACCATTGCGCCATTGGAGTTTCAATTGATCCTTCAAATTCAAAGTAGTTGGTATGAGTAAATACAAGATGCAACAAAGAAAGGAGTATGGACCATAGCTACGAATCGACCCGAGAACAGTTGCTCTTCGCTTTAAACGTGGAGTTTGGGTTAGCTGGTGGTCTTCGTGCTTTGGGCAATGTAGTAGCTTTACAAACTGCTCGTGTGGGGGTACTCTGTGGTGGACATGTGATACTTCTCCAATGTATCTATAATTTTTGATTGCTCCATGCTACTTTATCTACTGTTTTAGGCAATATTGGGCTTTATTATCCACTTTTATATTATTTTGGGACTAACCTATTAACCGGAGGCCCAGCCCAGATTTGCTGTTTTATGCCTATTTCAAAGGTTTCGAGGCAAAGGAATATCAGACGAAGTCAAAACGGAATGAAATCAACTGGAGAAGTTATTTTTGGAAGGAAAGCAACCTAGGGAACTTGGAGTGCACGTCAGGGGAGATATGGGCTGCCCACGAGGGTGGGGGGCACGCCCACCCCCTGCACGCCCCACCGTGGGCCCCCATAGCTCCACCGACGCACTTCTGCACCCATATATACCTACGTATCGTAAAACTTCCAAAACAGAAGATAGATCGGGAGTTCCGCCGCCGCAAGCCTCTGTAGCCACCAAAAACCTCTCGGGAGCCCGTTCCGGCATCCTGCCGGAGGGGGAACCCATGACCGGTGGCCATCTTCATCATCCCGGTGCTATCCATGACGAGGAGGGAGTAGTTCACCCTCGGGGCTGAGGGTATGTACCAGTAGCTATGTGTTTGATCTCTCTCTCTCTCTCTCTCGTGTTCTCTCTCGTGTTCCCTCTATGGCACGGTCTTGATGTATCCTGAGCTTTGCTATTGTAGTTGGATCTTATGATGTTTCTCCCCCTCTAGTCTCTTGTGATGAATTGAGTTTCCCCTTTGAAGTTATCTTATCAGATTGAGTCTTTATGAGAACACTTGATGTATGTCTTGCCGTGATTATCTGTGGTGACAATGGGATATCATGTGCCACTTGATGTATGTTTTGGTGATCAACTTGCGGGTTTCATGACATTGGGAACCTATGCATAGGGGTTGGCACACGTTCTTGACTCTCCGATAGAAACTTTGGGGCACTCTTTGAAGTACTTTTATGTTGGTTGGATGAATCTGAGATTGTGTGATGCATATCGTATAATCATGCCCATGGATACTTGAGGTGACAATGGAGTATCTAGGTGACATTAGGGTTTTGGTTGATTTGTATCTTAAGGTATTATTCTAGTACGAACTCTTTTATAGATTGATCCGAAAGAATAACTTTAAGGTGGTTTCGTACCCTACCATAATCTCTACGTTTGTTCTCCGCTATTAGTGGCTTCGAAGTGACTCTTTGTTGCATGTTGAGGGCTTGTTATATGATTTATCTATGTTATTATTGTTGAGAGAACTTGCACTAGTGAAAGTATGAACCCTGGGCCTTGTTTCCTATCATTGCAATACCATTTACGCTCACTTTTATCATTAGTTACCTTGCTGTTTTTATTATTTCAGATTACAAAAACCTATATCTACTATCTATTTTGCACTTGTATCACCATCTCTTCGCCGAACTAGTGCACTATACAATTTACCATTGTATTGGGTGTGTTGGGGACACAAGAGACTCTTTGTTATTTGGTTGCAGGGTTGTTTGAGAGAGACCATCTTCATCCTACGCCTCCTACGGATTGATAAACCTTAGGTCATCCACTTCAGGGAAATTTGCTACTGTCCTACAAACCTGTGCACTTACAGGCCCAACAACGTCTACAAGAAGAAGGTTGTGTAGTAGACATCAACATGGTGCTTTGTCAACTATAAGTGGGTTACTATCCGCTGGGGTTGCGGTTAGATGGGTTGTAGCTGGTTCTCTGCCCAATGGTGTGAGTGTGCAATCTGGAAGAGTCTCGATTATGTGTGGTGGGGCTAGTTTGTGGGCCAGTACAACCATGGTTCTATCTGCATCAACGGGTAGCACTCTCTTTTGTGAAGAACGAGTTTTTGCTCCCTTAGATACTGCCATCACCCCCTCCAATTCAAATGACTGATAAACAAGAAAAGAAATTGAACGTACATACATTGTATGATAGACAGATGTGGTAATTCACATATATGTTGTCTAACCAAACATGACAGCATGACACAATTTCACATATATGATGCCTAACTAAACAGGATAGCATGACACAGTTTTAGATATATGATGGATGACTTAACAGGATATAATGGCATAATTCAACATATGATGAGTACCTAAACAAGATGACATGAGAAAACTATATGATGTCTTTCTAAAATAGGTTGGGATGAAATAATTCACATACATGTTGTCTAAGTATACAAGATGGCATGATATAATTGACATAATTGATTCATATACTAAGCAGCTGGCACTCGCATGTATGATCTCTAAACTAAGCAGATAGAATTCAATATTGTGCATATGATGTATAAACTAAGCAATGCAAGACACCATATGCATCATATGAAAAATATAAACATTGTAACTTAGAGCATACACCTCTGGTGGGATATAGGACTGGTCATCTGTCTCTGAATCCTCCTTTGAGGAGCTCCCTGTAACCATCGAGATATATGCTTCAACAGGTACCATTGCCATCTCTGAAGACCTTGTTTTCACTCCAGATTTTTCCATAACCAGCTCAAATGGCTGATACACATGAAGAGTAGTTCAATATACACAGATTGTCGACAAATGGAATACGTTATGAAAAAAAAGATGGCATGAGATAATTCACATATATGATTCCTGGCTCCATGGTGGTGCATAATTCACATATATGATAACTGGCTGAAAAACATGGCATTGCATAATTCACATATCTGATATAGAAAGCAAACAGGAGGCATTCACACAAAGCATGTCTAATCTAAGGTATGGCATGGCAATGCAAGACACCATATGCATGATATGAGCAATATAACCCAGCCAAGTTAGAGCATGCACCTCGGGGAATACGACTGGTCATCTCTCTCTGAATCCTCCTCTGAGGAGCTGTCTATAACCAGCAAGAAATCTGCATCGACAGCTAGCACTGACTGCTCAGAAGACCTTCTTTTCACTCCAGATTTTCCCAAGACCGACTCAAATGGCTGATGCACAGGAAGAGTAGATGAATGTATAAACATTGTTGACAAATGGAATACATTATGGAAAAAAATATGGCACGATACAATTCACATATATGATGACTGGCAAAACAGGATGGCATTGCATGATTCACGTATATGATGCCTGGCTAAAGAATATGGCATTGCATAATTCCCATATACTCCCTCCGTTTCTAAATATTTGTCTTTTTAGAGATTTCAAATGGACTACCACATACAGATGTATGTAGACATATTTTAGAGTGTAGATTCACTCATTTTGTTCCGTATGTAGTCACTTGTTGAAATATCTAAAAAGATAAATATTTAGGAATGGTGGGAGTATGATATAGAAACCAAATAGGTGGCATTCACACAAAGCAAATCTAAACTAAGCTGATGACATATAAGATGTATAATGTAAGCAATGCAAGGCGCCATATGCATGGTAGGACCAACATCAGCATGCCAGGTTAGAGCAAACACCTCAGGTGGTAAACAGGCATGGTCGGCTCCTTCTGAATCTCCATCTGAACAGCTATCTTCCTCTGGAATACAATCTGGAAATGCAGGAGAGGGGGGGGGGGCACTTCACCCACCATGGAGCGGCGTCTGCATGACATTATATTCGCAAGCAACGGTCTTCTCTTTTTCTCTACATGTTCAGTACGATTGTGTACAATATCTGACATGCATAATAAAAAAAATAGTTAGATTTTGTAAGGCCTAAGGGGTGCATGCAAAAATCAAGACTGATGGTAGCAAACGAGTGGATGGATCCAAAACTAATGATAGCACGTAGATTATAGCTTCAGTATAAAAAGATAGACAATGGATCATCTATTGTTTGTTGCCCACCCAACATGAACCACATAGAAGACCCCAGATGAACCAGATAGTAGACAGATACTATTCGTTGCTAGCTTGATATGAGACCCATGGGCAATTCAAAACTCAAGATTGAACGATAAAGTAGCAGGTAATAATAACCGATGTATAACGTAAGCAAACATGAAAGACTGCGACCTCTCTTCCGGAACTGTGTAGTCCTCAGGTTCATCTGCTCGATGGTAATGCAGTTGGCGTGGCTGCCGGCGATGGGGAAGATGATCTGAGGCGGCGAAAGAAAGTCTGCAGGGGGATCTCTGCTGCACTGAACGCTTCTGTCGATGGTGCACCTTAGGTGGGGTGGATGATGGCACGACAGGAGTAGGACATAACAGACAAAGTTTTCTTTGACGCCAATCTGAAAATGAAGTAAATCTGTAAGGGCTCCTTAGAATTGGAGGATTCTATAAATGCAGGGACAGGAAAAACACAGCGTGCAAAACAGAGCATTTGGAAACATAGGATTTCAGTCAACCTGGGTGTTTGGCTCACATGAATTGGAAGAACAGAGGAATGGAGAAACAAAGTGATGTGACGAGTGTACAACCTCTTTGGCATAGCCTTGTGGACCTCAGCATCATTGGTTGGACGTGGAGGATGGTGATGATGCTGGTGTGACTGTCGGAGGCGGGGAAGAAGATCCAAGGCCTCTAGAAACGGCGCCGAGGGTACTGCTCTGCTGTGATGGACGGTTCCATCGTTGGAGCAGCTCCGCTAAGGTGTACGGCGACGAGGCTGAAGCATGACAAGACAGACAACGTTAATCTAAAGTGGGACCCTAATATCATCTGCAAAAGATGATGTAAAATACATCACCAAAAAGTGCTAGATGTAAAACGCATCAGCCACGCCACGGCCGCTCCGACAGACGCTGTAAGTACTGTTCACTCTGAACTTAACTGGAGAAAATGAACTTCACAGCCAAAACTGAATTTTACTGTCGAAACTAACTGAACTAGTAACAGAGCATTGCAATAGATGTTTAGGGCGTTTGAGCACTAGTAGCAGAGAAGCAGTGATCTAAATCAGCAGACGCTCGAGCAGGGAACGCACTAGCAGAGAGCAAGTCGTGCAGTAGCACCGCGAGCGAGTGCTAAAGCAGCAACTCCTATAGTTGCCGGAGGTCGTGCAGCAGTAGCAGCAGCACAAGCGAGAGCAAGAGCAGAGCAGCAGCACGAACGAAAGTAGGAGCAGTGCAGCAGCGCGACCGACAGCAAGAACAGAGCCGCAGCGCGAGCGAGAGCCAGAGCAGCTGCAGCTAGTGTCGTTGTGGAGGTCGCCGCCGAGGAAGCAACGACATGGGGGAGAGACGCCGTGGATGATGTGGCCGGTGACGGCGCCATCGATGGAGACGCCATGTCTGCTCGGTATCGAGCACCGGTAGCCCCGTGAGATCGAATAAAAGATAAAATGCAGCGGTGAGTGCAGAACCTCCTTGGTGGGGCCGAGTTGGCCTCGGCTTCATCGGAGGAATTGGTGAGGGTGCTGCGGTATCGGTGGGGCAGGTCAAGACGACGCTGTGGAGGACAGGGCGGCTGATCCGGCGGGACAACGAGATCGACAACGGATCCTCATCTGGTGCGGTGGATGAGGGACGGCGAGCTGTTGCGGTGGACGACGTAGTCGGGGAAGAGTCTCCGGCTGGGTGGCGGTTGGGAGGCCAACGGAGGAGCATGGGGTTTCGCGAGTTTTGGCGGCCTCGGTGTACGAATGGGGGGGGGCGAAGGGGGAGGGGGAGCCAAGCTTAGGGACGCGCTTGTCCGAAATGTAGGGTAAGTTACCAGCGTACCCCACCGGTTTTGACACCGCGACGTGGAGCTTCATTTCCGGCCGAGGGGTAGAAGGGGGATTTCGCGTGTCTGGGCTGCGGGAGCGATTTCGGATGAGGAGGGAGTTCTCGCGCGCGTCCAAATTTCAGGATAACAAGGCGCGACGCGGGTTGAAGAAGCGGGAGTTTCAAAGCAGGTGAGACAAAAGATACTCAAGCTTGAAAATTTTGGGATAACAAGGTGCGGATTCCTTGTTCGGCAGAACAAACTTAACGTGTAAAAAAACAATTCATACAAGACACAAGAGAGTCATGTCCACTTTTACTATATTGCTATAGATGCCATTGAAAAACTACAAGAAAAATGTAAAAAATCGGAGAACAAGATTACCCTGCAAGTACCAAATCGATTCGCACTTCCCTCAACAAAAAAAAAACAAATCAATTCCCACCAAAGAAAGAGTAATGTCCCTTTTTATATGATTACAGATGCCATGATCTCGAATTTCAATTTTTGAATCCACGTTATGTTGAATTCTAATATATCATTAGGTGACCTTGCGGTTTATAACTGATGTAGTCGTACATTTTGATCTTCAATCATATATGAAAATTTTACTCCACCATGTGAACATATATATTGTCGTCTACCATATGGACTAAATTTGAATCAATTTTCCTTATTTGAATACGATTGTTGTCAAGTTATACAATAATTTAAATGTTATCTTGATAACAAAAATACATGCATATAGCAGTAATCATATTTCACTATGAACTACATGTACCATACGCTCTCCAATTCAAATATTTGTATCCATTTTATGTTGAATTCAAATCATAGTACATTATTGGTCTAGGTAGCGAGATGTTTGGGATAATCTAAACCCTGTTTTCATACGTATAATTTTTGGCTGAATTGGGACAAGTTTTGGTATAAGCCTCTTCCAAAACCGGAGATTCTCTCAACAAGCCTCGTGGTTCCGAGAGGGAACATGTCACCTTTGTGTGCGAAACGATATACGCTGCCTCCCTCCTAATTTTATTTACAGAGGCAACATAGAACTCTATGAGTGCCCTGTTAAATTTTGGAACTATTTCGGGTTCATTTGGCCTTTTTATACATTAATTGAGTTTCTGGACTTTTAATGTGCATAATCTAAATATGAATTGCATGCACATGCTCCGGTGCACCAAAGTGGGTTGAAAAATCACATGTGTGTCCTTGGTTGAATTTCTAGGTCCCATGGAAGAAATGAGAATGAAATTCAAACATTTGGGCGTCATGACTCTGCCGAGAACATCGAGAAACTTAGATTTTAAATTCATGTAAATCCAAAACTCAGCTGGAAATCATGAAACTTGGCATGATGTCATGTCATGGCACTAACATGTTGTGGTAAAAAATTGGGCCGATTTGGAAGCTCGTGGTTCTAAGATGGAACGTGCCAGCTTTGAGTGTGAAACGATATACGCTGCCCCCCCTTGAGTTTCTTAACAAAGGCAACATAGAAGTACATTAGTGCCCTGTTAAATGTTGGAATTATTCCGGGTTCGTTTGTCGTTTTTTATACATTAATTGAGTTTTTGGTCATTTAATGTGCATAAGTCAAATTTGAAATACAAGCACATGCTCTCATGCACCAAAGTTGGTTGAAAAATCACATTTGTGTCCTCGGGTGAATTTCTAGGTCCCATGCAAGAAATGAGAATAAAATCAAAACATCTGGGCATCGTGGCTCGGCCGAGAACATTGAGAAACTTGGTTCTAAAAATCTTGTAAATCCAAAACACGTCTGAAAATCATGAAACTTGGCATGGATGTCATGTCATGGTACTACCATGTTGTGGTAAAAAAAATGGACGAATAGGAACAAATTTTGGTATAAGCTTCTTGCAAACCGAAGCTTCTCTCAAGAAGGCTTGTGGTTCTGAGAGGGAACGTGCCACCTTTGAGTGCGAAACGATATACGTTGTCCCCCTTGAGTTTATTTACAAAGGCAACATAGAACTACATGAGTGCCCTGTTAAATTTTGGAATTATTCCGGCTTCATTTGGCCTTATTTACACATTAATTGAGTTTTTGGTCATTTAATGTGCATAATTCAAATTTTAACTACAAGCACATGCTCCCGTGCACCAAAGTTGGTTGAAAAATCACATTTGTGTCCGCGGGTGAATTTCTAGGTTCCATGCAAGAAATGGGAATGAAATTCAAAATTCTGGGCATCGTGGCTGGGTTGCAAACATTGAGAAACTTAGTTTTTTAATTCCTGTAAATCCAAAACACGCATGAAAATAATGAAACTTGGCTTGGTGCCATGACATGGCACCAACATGCTGTGGTAAATTTGCAGTCCGATTTGCGAAGGTGCACACATTAACAATCAACAAAGTCATTTTGGAACAAGTGCTGTCACATTACAATCGGAAACACAAGTATTATTGAAACCGTGGGCGTTCTACTTACTAGTACCATTTACATGCTGCCACACGTCCCCATTTTTGATTAGCTAGGAGGCGCCATGCAGGGTAGCTATTTGAGTACGAGAGGCGTGCGATCAGACCCCTGCGCGTGCTTATCAGGAGGAGAGCCCTTTGACCTCCATCTGCCGTCCACCTCTCTCCCAAGGTCTCCATTAATGGCGCCCGAGCCTCTGTTTAATGGCGTGGCTATGTCTCACTCGACCGAGATTTCAGAGAGAAAAAAGAAAATATGAAAGCACGGATCTTGATGTAAGATCCGATGGACCTATATAGCATCTACTGCGACGTATAGCAAGACTGATGAATATATAAGGACGATTAATTTTTTTGATCAAAGAAGGGCTTGCCCCTTCTGATTTTCATTACTGAAAACCACCCCAATTCACAAGAAGTTCAGCACAACTCCAGCCTAACACGAAGGACTAAAAGCTACCAGATTGAAATCGCAACATCCCAAGAGGCCAACAAAGGCCAAACATCCGCGCTAGAACCCAACATTTCACAACCGAAGACACAATCCACATCCTAAACCAATTATTACATCAAAAGAAACCAGGAAACTGAAGGAAGCCCAGCAGCAACTAGAAGAACAACAACGCCAGGGTCGCCATAGCAAGAGTTTTCTTCATTCCAGCCTCGCAATTGATCTTCCACAGAAAGATAAGGACGATTAATTGTCTTACATAATTAGAAAGATAATTAAGAAAGCCACATGCGGCTACGCCCGAAATACACAAGGGCAAAAGAAGAAGGAAGACAAGGATCTGGCTCGCTGATCTCTACTTTCTTGATGCGTTGCTGCAGGCCACGGGAACTAGTCTCCGCGGCAAGCGGCGATGAGCTCTTTCGTGTCCTCAAGACGCTGCTTGAGAACATCCATGGATTCCTCCACCAGCCTTTGGCGCTCGTTGCGGAGCATGTCATTCTCGTCCATAAGTTTCTTGACGATGACGCCGGTCCTCTTCAACAAGGCACTGGTCTCCTCCTGCTGGTCTGCACTTCAGACGATCTTCTCCCTCAGCAGGTCGCGCTTGGCCCGGAGCCTCTCATTGCCCTCCCTTAGTTGCCGGATGACGCCGGTAGCCTGTTCAAACGAGGCTTTCACGTCGTCCTGCAACCTTGCCAAGCCGGAGATCTGATCCATCTGGCTATGGACGATCCCATGCATGCGCCTGTAACAGTCGTCGCCTGCCCACGAGAAATTTTCCCAAGCCACCGCGGCGCGGCGGGACATCTCTGTTGCATTCGTGGCGCGACGGGACATCTCTGCTGCTTCCGCGGCGCGGCCGGACTAGTCTGCTGCATCGACGGTGCGACGGGACCTCCGTGCTACTTCAGCGGCGCGGCGGGACCTCTGTGGTTGCTACTTCAGCAGCGGCGGACATGTCGGCTGCTCTCAGCGGCGGCGAAATCTCTCGTGCTTCCGCTTCCATGCTCGCCTCCCTGGTGGCAATCTCTCGACCTGTAACTCACGCTGGCCATGGCGAGCGCAAGGGAAGGATGCTGAATGACTTGTTTGTTTTTGTGGATGAGGAGTTGAGGAGGAATGTGCAGTCATCTTGGCATACTAGTATTTATAACCGAGTATTAATACACTCCTAAGTGGGAAACCATTTAGGTTGTGATCGGTGTGAACAGGTTTGGAATTCAATATAGCGTGGTACTAATACGCTCCTAAGTGGGAAAACGTTTAGGTTGTGATCGGTGTGAACATGTTTGCAATTCAATATAGCATGGAGTAATTTGGAATGTGATGAGACGCAAGCTCAAAATTTATTGACGGTTCTAGTTTCGAAGTGTGGCACTATTCCCGGATGGAGTACTTCTTTTTCTACTCCCTCCTTTCCGGTTTTATAGGGCTTATCTCAAAATTTTAGTTTTTCCATTTTATAAGGCTCAATTTGGTTGTTCCCCAACACATGTTCAGATTCCAAGGTGCATTAAATCATTGCATGCAAGTATTAAGAGAAAATTGACCAATGCATGTACTTTATGCATGCATGCATTGCAATTAATGTATCGATAAACATATTTTTTTGAGAAAAACAAGAGCATTAATTAGGTGCTTTTGCAAACTACAAAAAATATTGCACCACTCACCATCTTGGTTGGTGATATTTTTGAATTAAGCCCTATAACCGGAAAGGAGGGAGTACTGTTGTGTACGTGCAATAATTGGCACCGTCGTATACATATCTTATGGTTAATGGGGTGTTCGATAGGAATAGCCGCGTGGCGAGCTCTAGGCTAGTCCTTTTTTCAGGCGCATTAAACCTATCTCTCGGGACTTCTCGCACGCACCATCGTGCCACCCACCAAAACTTGTACTCTGAGTTTAGTAGTACGTTATACAGGAAGAGAAGAGGTGCATGCACACACTCGTCCTCTCACACACGCGTCTGTTTTTTCTCGAAAAGGAGGATGATGACCCCCGGCCTCTGCACCTGGGAGTCACACACGCATCTGTAGCTACGAATTGTAGTGTTCTCAACCATCCGATTGGCTCTATCATGGATGTACCTATATACTAAAACATGTCTAGATACATCTATATTTTGACAAATGGAAGGCATGTATTGTGGAACGGAGGGAGTGCTTGTCATAAAAATGGATAAAAAGGGACGTATCTAGAACTAAAATACGTCTACATACATCTCCTTTTATCCATTTTGATGACAAGTAGTTCTTCTTACCCAAAGGGACTTTATATCCAACAGACACAAAATATCCGTTAGACTATTGGAAATTCCTGATCTGATGTCGAAGTAATTGCTGCATCGCCACCAAAACCCACCATTTCTTAAGCTAAAATCGACCAAGGTAATCCCTATATTAGCATATTACTAAGATAAACAGAAGGCACTATCGAAACATTTAGGACGTGAGCTTGTCAATCTGAATGTCGAGGGACACAAGCTTAGCCCCGGCCAGCAGCTTGGGCACAACTGTCAAGAAGGTCAGCTCCTGCACGTCGACGTCGCTGGGATCCTTGCTGCTTGTCACCTCCATTTCCACCTTGACGGCGTCGGTCGTGCCTTTGGGCTCCCCTAGCGGGCTGTTCGCCCACAGCTTGGCCAAGTAGTGCGGCAGTGGGGACGCCCCCACTCTGATGCAGACGACCGACACGACGATAGGCGCGCCGATGTCGAGCACGCCGATGACCAAGAAAAATGCGCAGCGGTCCTCCTCCGCGAACAGCAAGAGCCGTGGCTCCGACAGTGGCACTTGCAGCTGGAGCACCTTGCCGTACTGGATCCTGTGCACCGGCATGGGATGGGCGGTGCTGATGTGGTGGTAGAGCACCGGCGGCGGGCCTTCGTAGCCGCAGACGGGCATGGGGCATTTGCAGGGCACGAGCGGACACACGCTCTGGTGATCGGCGAGCTTGTGGTAAGTGACGTAGAGCCCACAACCTTCGTGCGGGCACTCCACCCTCACCGACGAAATGACGGAGTTCACCGCCGTGTTCTGCACGTCGAAGCCACCGCCGCACTCGCACTTCTGGCACTGCCGCTGGTTCCCGGGGCGCTCGACACGGCAATCCGCGCAGGCCAGGTGCCCTCCCTTGTACTACAGAAATCAATCGAACAACACATCAATCAAGAAACCTGCACCTTGCTCAATCAGACGAACGGACGAGGTGTATTCGAACCTCATACACTGGAGGCATCAAGGGATGGAGGCACAAGGGGTAGTGGAGCACGGTTAGGTCCATCGAGACCTTAGAGAGCTCCATCGTCGGGTCTTGTTCCTGTTCGGTCTGCATGATCTCGCCCTCCTCGTGCACAACCATCTCTCGACTTGGGCCGGGGTATTACAAAGCTTTACTGTCACATATTTTATACTCCCTCCGTTCCTAAATGTAAGTCTTTATAGATATTTCACTAGGTGGACTACATACGGAGCAAAATGAATGAATCCACACTTAAAATGCATCTATATACATCCGTATGTAATTCATAATGGAATCCCTACAAAGACTTATAATTTAGGAACGGAGGGAGTACTACTTCAAGGTGCATTAAATCAACATGTGCAAGTATCAAAAGAAGAGTCACGGCATGCATGCATGCGTTCTAATTAATCCATCGGTAAACGCAAATTACTGAAATATATCAAGTGCAGTGCTTTGATGTGTCGCGTCTACTCGTACATCAACGAGAAGTTTGATTATCCTCTCCCTCGCGGACTTAACTGCACCTGCCTTTGGCTGTATGACAGGTTGGCCACACACCTGTCGGGCCCACCTGTCATACACGCAAAGGCAGGAGCATCCCTCCCTCGCCCATGAACGTGGTGGCTGGCAAGACTAGGAGAAGCTTTCGCTACACGCTCTCCCTTCCGCACGCGGTGGACATGCAGCAGTTCAATCGGTGTCAGATGACCAGAAGCGTACTGTAGTACTCCTCCAGTGCAGTAGTACTCCATCATTGTTCGACTCCCCGAAGTGGCTAAGAGCCAAGCGTAGCCCGGATGCTCGTGTGGCAGTTTCATGTGTAGAGTAGTCTAGGATAGCGTGTATTGTGCCTGTAAGCTTAAAATCGTTGGGGTCGGCTCCATGCTATGTGGCCGTCTCAAAGTTTTTATGAAAAAATTAAAATAGTCTTCTGGCCCTACCTGTTACCCTGGTGACTGTAGTTTGCACGCTCATCTGGTCAAGACAGGAATATATATTTTAATTTGTTTTTTTTCGAAAAGGGGGGACTCCCCGGCCTCTGCATCAGAACGATGCATACGGCCACATATATTTTAATTTGTGGTGGGTAAATGTTAGAGGTTGCAGCAAATATATTGTACACTGCGGGTCTTTCAGCCAAGTTTAGAGGCAAGCATGTGGGGCTAGTGCTATGTTGTGTCGCGTCAACTCGTACAACGAGGAGAAGCTTGATTTTACTACACGCCTTCTCCCTCGCCCATGCGCGCGGTTGCTCGCAAACGAGGACAGGCTTTTTCTTAGTAGTACTTCTACAACAAGCTATCCGTCCCGCTCGTGGTGGATGGACATGCAGCAGTGGATTCGACATCAGAGAAGCGATAGTAGTAACATCATTGTTCGCCTTCTCAAGATGCGAAGAGCCAAGCGCAAACCAAACGTTGCGATTGCGAACATTGAGCACGATATAGCCGTGCTCTTGCATGAGACAAATTTGCTATGTGAGCCCACTATTGTACTAGTACGCATAACTACTTGCTAGTATAGCCTCAGAAACCGTAAAGGAGTATTTGCCCTTCTAGAGATTTCAACAAGTGACTAGACTACACCGAGACGGAGTACATATGGAGCAAAATGAGTGAATCTGCACCGTAAATAAATACGCATTAGTTCTATCGTTTTCCTCTCGAGGTGCACAATATTGAGTATACCGACTAGTCTCTTTTGACACGCATTTACGTTTTTTGACATAGTACGACGCATAGCGCCATATACACGCGCATACACTCACCCCTATGAACGCACACACGCACGACACTATCATCTTGAAATTTACGAAGTCACCATAGGCACCTTGTCGTCGACGGGTCCATAGGTGCTTGAATGCCAAGGAGGAAGAGGGTAGCGGTTCCCGAGACGTTGAACGGTCAATGATGCATCCTGAATTACATGCAGAGGGAATTAATTAGAGAAGCAGAATAGAGCCAGCACAATGTGAATGCAACAGAGTTTGGACTCTCATATAATAAAGGCGCCCCACCACTCCAATCCATCTACTCCCAAGTCTCTGCACAACACTTCTCACTCCAATCCAAGACCAAGTGACCAGAAGCCACAAGCTCCTATGGAGGCGATGGACACGAGCGGCAGTCGGCTGTGCCAAATCATCCAAGGCGCCGGCCTGCGGCCTCGCACCGTGCAGCGTTTCCAGATGGTGCTGGCGACCGCAAGCATCGTAGCCCTCGCCGACGCCGGCTTCGCCTCTCGCATGGATGACATGATGGTCAACTCCATCCGCAAGTTCACCACCGTCAAGAGGCGCGCGGACGACCTTGCCGTACTGCTCCAGCCCGCGCGCCCAGGCTCCTCATTTCCTGCCACCCTCATCGGTCTACATGGTGACGAACTCTTTCAAGCCCTGGTGGCCCTGCAGGTGCCGGAGGTCACGACGAAGAATGTGCACCTCGAGGCTGCGCTCGCCGCACAGCGCCTCGCCATGCAAGAAACCGTCGACCTGCACATCCACGTCTATGAGGAAATCCTGTACATAGGCCACTACAAGGCAAGCGAGGACAGAAAGACGTTGGCCTTCTTCCAGCGGCTGGAATCTTTGGACGCCATTTTTCAGAAGCATGTCGACCTGGCCACAAAAGCCGCTGCTACTTAGGCGCCGTTCGGTGGGCCAGTGCCCTGAGTCGAGGAGGTGGACGTCGTCGATGGATGAAAATCATCTTCTTGCCTCCTGTAACCAGCACTGCATCGCCTCGTGGCCTTAATGTTTTATTAGTACAGTACTCCCTCCGTTCCCAAATATAAGTCTTTCTAAAGATTCCAGCAAGTGACTACTACATACGGAGCAAAATGGATGAATCTACACTCTAAACTATGTCTACATACATCTATATGTTGTATTCCATTTGAACTAGTATCTCAAAAGGCATATATTTATGAATGGAGGGAGTATATGGCATTTTTTATTCCAGTCGTAACGTTTTCACTGTGAGGTGGGGCCGCAGTTGAGCAAACCCACCCCACCCACCGGGCATCGGCCGAGTTTAGAATTAGAAGAGAGAAACGAGGGAGGAGAGCTAGCTGTAGCACGGACGCTGTTGTCAGATGGGACTCGTGTTTATAGAATAGGAGTACTGAGCACTCGTGCCTCTTTTTTTTGAGGGAAAAATTAGTCGTATGTCTAGTACCACTAGTTGGGTGCGTGCGATGTATAGCTGTCATTACTTTAGGTCTCCTTTTCGAACCGCGGCTACACTTCACAGTACATATTTTTTCACGCATTTATCCTCCTATATGTACTCCTAGGCTATTTCCATGTGCTCCCATTCGCCGACATGTGGGACATAGAGCATCTGGGTCGTAATGCATGCACGACTCGGAGCATATGCCGGGGTACTTTACATTTCAGACCTCACGAATTACATGCAAACCCCTCGCAGAAGAATAAATAAATGAATGAATTACTACATGAAACCGGATTATTTTCATGGAAACCGGAGCACGTTCATTAATTTTTTGACATAAAACATTTATAAAAAATGACCGGACCTAAACCAGTCTAAGGGCCTCTTTGATTTTTCCCGCAAAAAAAGGGCCTCTTTGATTCACAGGATACTTAAAACACAGGAATTGAGAAAGTATGATGGCGATGAACCGAGACGACGAGAACTCTAACTCAGTTAGAGGTTAGAGTTAGATTCTAACCCTGAACTAACTCTAAACCAAAGAGGTGTATGGATGGCAGGGTTAGATTGACAATAAATGCTCTGTCTCAATCATTTGACTACTTTGGACCCTATTTTTAGTCAGACTAAAATGAGTCCCTTGGATCCAAGCACCCTCTTGGTGTGGCTGGCTTTTCTGTGGCCTCCTCCCGCTCACAATTGACATAAATGAACCATCTATACAAATCAAGCATGCAAAACATGATAATTTTTACTTTGTCCATACAAATGAGATATCCCACTTAAACATACAAGTCGTCAATCAAGATTCACAAAATAAAAAAACACTTCATGAAACAAAGAATGAGCTAAGTCATCACGGAAGTCATTCACGATAGGGAGGGAGACTGGAGCCCCTCACGCACCAAGGGAGGAGCTCGCCATCGTTGCTCTGGAGGAAGGCTCTATAGAGCCCAAGCCCCGGGAACCCCTCCGACGCCAGACCTTGCGAGTTGAGGTCGACACCGGCATGGGTAGCAGGGCCGCTTGCCGCCAACTAGGAACTTAATCTTTGGGCCTCTAGAAATAATGCAAGCCTGTAACTAAAATACCTAGAAAGGTGAACTGAATCTTTGGGCCTCTAGAAATAATGCAAGCCTGAAACTGAAATACCTAGAAAGGTGAACTGAATCTTTGGGCCTCTAGAAATAATGCAAGCCTGAAACTAAAATACCTAGAAAGGTGAACTGAATCTTTGGGCCTCTAGAGATAATGCAAGTCTGAAACTGAAATACCTAGAAAGGTGAACTGAATCTTTGGGCCTCTAGAAATAATGCAAGCCTGAAACTAAAATACCTAGAAAGGTGAACTGAATCTTTGGGCCTCTAGAAATAATGCAAGCCTGAAACTGAAATACCTAGAAAGGTGAACTGAATCTTTGGGCCTCTACAAATAATGCAAGCCTGAAATTGAAATACCTAGAAAGGTGACCTGAATCTTTGGGCCTCTAGAAAGATTTATTACCTCCTCAAGCAGCATCAAACAATTCCATGCGTGCACCACAAATCTATAGCAAGTTTGATCAGGATCTACTTTTCCAAATCAGAATTAGTGCTAGAGCAAGCAAGATCAATGATATGGCCGTGAGACAGAGAAGGAACAAACAAACTCACCCTCTCGCAACCTCCTGGTAGATGCGCCACCGCCGCGCACGACAGAGGGAGAAAAACGACTGGTGAAGGGGGAGTGGGGCGACCTTCGAAGACCGGAGGGAGAGGGCGGCCGGAGTAGGGTGGCGGAGGCCGGAAGGAGAGGGCGGCCGGAGGAGAGAGAGAGGGCGAGCAGCCCTATGGGGAACAGAGAGGAGTCGTGCGAGAGGGCGGAGTGATCTGGTGTGGGCAGGTGAGATTTTTTAGTTCTCTTTTAGTGGGCCCGAGGATAACTAACCCAATTAGAACCTCTCCACCGAGCTAGTTTTTTTAGCTGGGTTAGAGCAAACTAGCTCAAACTAACCCCTCTTGTTTCCATAATTTGAGGTTATTTCAACCCAAACTAGCTCTAACTCAGGGATCCAAACAAAGAGGAGTGTTACTGTACATGCTACAGTGTGGACCGTAGCACATTGGTTTTTATGGCTATATCACCACATTGTTTTCTACTGCTGGTTCACTGGGCTACCGTGGTTCGCACTGTTGGTTAACTAGGCTGCCGTGGTTTGCACTCCTCTGACCTGAGTAGTAGTAAGTAGGAGTAGTATAGTACTAGTATATACCACATCATTGTTTGCTCCTTCTTACTACTCCGACATGTGGGAGAGCCAGCATCCGGGTCGACGTGTCATGCACCAGATTAGAGCGCGGAACGGAAGGGGGGCATCACCCCGATCGGAGCGCCAGTAATTCATGACTATAGTGAGTGGTCATATCACAAGTCTTTCCAGCAGTAATGCGCCATCAAATCCAAAGCCCCACTCGCTCACCCTCCTCGCCTCTTTGTCAAACCGCCTACCCGAAAACTGCCGCGCGTACTGCCCGGGAAAAGCCCCGCCCTCAACTTTTAACTACGCGAAAATAGTTCAAGCTTGTTCGTTCTATATAAATACAGTACTTACTGTATGTTTATTCACCCGTGGGGTTGTTCAATGAATGGAGGGGCGGGGAGCACAAGTGAACAATACTACTGTAGTAGTAAGTAGGAGTCATAGAGTAGTCACCTTAAATAGAGAGTTTCTTTTCTTTAATGCCACGTACACAAATTGAAACGCTTGTTGTGGAGAGAAAAAAGGTAATCACTCCACTATATATGGATGCAGGGGCCTGAGCGCTTGCTTTACTAGGGTTTTCTCTCATCTTCTCTAGATATAAACAAGACAGCGGTAGCGGCATTTTCTCTCTGCTCACCGCTGGACACAAATCCGGCCGGATCCCTTCGGCCGGTGTGTGTAGAGGACTAAAGGGTGCATCGTTCACTCGGTCATCACCGCCGAGGGAGGAAACCCACAGCTGCCGGAGGGGCCCGATCCTCTGCCCGTGCCGTTCTCTCTGACACAGCACCGGCTCGGGAGGTCCTCCGACCCTTCTTCCTCCCTGTCGAATTGTCTGCAGATCCGACCTGCCGCCGCCGACATCCCGGCGGCCCTCAGGTATAAGTTCTTTGAAAGCGGCCTTGCTCTACTGCCCCAGATCCCCACGTGTCTGCATGAGCATCTTTTTCTACTCCCATTAGCTCTTCCAAAGCCACCTAAATTTATAGTATTATTAGAGGTAAAGCTACTTCATGCATTCGAATCTAGGGCTTTGTTCAAACAACGAAGAAAGGGGGGAAAGTTGTAGCATGAATCTAGGACTTGATTCAAAGAGGAAATAATATGGTGAAAGTAGTAGAGACCGGATACCCAACAGGTCTCTTGGTTGAAAAGGGAAATAATGGGAAAACGCAGTACAAACTAGAAAAGGAACAGATCTATTATTGGTTGAAAAAAGGATAGAAAGTGGCGGCTGGTGGACAAGTCAACAGAGTATGTCCAGGATTAGATTTGCTGCCATCACATAGTAAAAGGTCTCCAGGATTAGATTTGCTGCCCTCACATAGTAAAAGGTCTCATGATTAGATTTGCTGCCCTCACATAGTAAAAGGTCTCAAGATTAGATTTTCTGCCCTCACATAGTAAAAGGTCTCCAGGATTAGATTTGCTGCCCTCACATAGTAAAAGGTCTCCAGGATTAGATTTTCTGCCCTCACACAGTAAAAGGTCTCCAGGATTAGATTTGCTACCCTCACATAGTACAAGGTCTCCAGGATTAGGTTTGCTGCTCTCACATAGCGTGAACAAGCTCGGCATCACCACTTTATGCCTCCTTGTAGGTACATTATGCTGATGCGTCCACTGTCGCATGTCCTTATACCAACCTTTTGCTGTTGTTAATGTAAGGGCGCATGTAAAATGAAGCGATCACACTGTTACCTTAGGGACATGTCTAACCAGTGTTATTGTTAATCTAATGCCTCCAGTTATAAGATGCAATTAAACTATGTTACAAATGGCACTCCTGCTGTTTTCCCCAGTATGATAAGTAAGTTGCTCCTTTACGCCGCTGAGTGTCCTGGTGTCCAAACGGTCCCATGCCCTTAAACCAACTCTTTAGCTGCTGTAGATTTACTGTGTCTGGTAAACAAGCAATGCCACCATTAAAGTAATCCCATATTTGAGGAATCTCATTGTTGATCGTAATGCTTCTGGTAACATGGAGCATTGCTGACGTTTTAAAATTTCTACTGTCCTTGCGTGATTGCCATGAACATAATTAAGATGCTTCTTTTCATTTTATATATGTTTCGTATATTCTTATTGACCAGCAATTGTTTATTTTCTATCATTTTGTGCAGATAGGGATATCCATTTCACCTTGTTGCTATTGTGACCTTTTGGTGAACTGCACAAAACACTTTTTTTTGGAATGAGTGTCTTATGCAGTTCAACTAAAATGTCACGTGGGCAACATCTCTCAATTTTGGTGGAACTGCACAAAATGGTGATTGGAGTTTCCAAAATCTCCGTCAAGTTCTGCTGGTAATCTCGTGCAACATTTTATTAGCCTTTGCAAGATGGAGCCGTCACTGTCACCACAATGTCACTTTATTTTAGTGGAACTGCACAAAAGGATAAGCAAATTATAGTTGCACCTTACATGAGCCGGACAGCCAACCTTAATGTTCCTCAATTTTAGTGCAACTACTAAAGAAGAACCTGCCAGCTCACAAGAGCAAATACTTCTTGCTAGCTGAATGATGCAATCTTTTCTTCATTTCAGGTGAACTGCAGAAAAAGGTGCATGAATTGAATCATGGAACTCCAGGCAGACCTCATCCAAGTAGAGCTGGAGGTTGAGATCAAGGAGGCCGCTATTAAAGCAAAATCATGCTCTCCTGTCTCCTTGTTTGTGTTGTGCAAACAGGAATACTCAACTACAGATGTTGTGACGGTCAAGAGCATTCGCCAAGTTCATCAATTGTATGACATGGCTGGCCAAGATGGATTTAATCCCGATATTCACTTTATCAAAAGGCTCTAATGGGTTGGTTCTGAATCTTGCAAGCTGGGAATCAGTGAGATGTGTAGGCATCTTTGTTGTACTTATTATTTGAATCTTATTTGTTGGTTCTGAATCTTGCAAGCTGGGAATCAATGAGGTGTGTAGGCATCTTTGTTGTACTTTTTATTTGGATCTTATTTGTTGGTTTTGAATCTTGCAAGCTGGGAATCAATGAGATGTGTAGGCATCTTTGTTGTACTTATTATTTGGATCTTATTTGTTGGTTCTGAATCTTGCAAGCTGGGAAACACGGCATGATGATGTAGAGGACAACAACCATAACAAACAGTTCAAACTTGGTAGTATTATCTTTGTGAAAGTGCGACAAATGTCCTGATCGTGTGCGTCCTAAGAATAATAATTCTAATTGTTGTGCATGTTGATCCTGTGGCACTAATAGAACGAGCGAATGCATTGCTTGTTTTAAGTGTAAATTTCTATTAAAGCTAATTAAATTTAAGTAAAGTGACCACTAACTCCTGTTATTACAGTACCAATATAGACCCGCTCGTGAACCGACGTGTGGCCGGAGTAGGTTTCTTAATGGAGGCGTTTGAATGCGCCGAGGGTGCATCTTCTGCCGGGCGTGCAGCAGACGAGGAAGGGGTAGTAACTGTTGTCGTGTGTACACACTCAACTTACTGTTGAATCCAGTTCCCCAAGAGCTGAAAACGAACTGCTGCCGACGCCTACACACTCGTTCACTCGAAGAGACTACAATGGCGATCCGAGGGGTGAGCCTACTAGATATGGACTTCAGCAAGGAGTTCCCCTTTGAGTTCAGTCCTATGGCTGCACCAAGTTGAATGCGATGTACACCAACGATACGGACTCGGTGAAGCTGTCACATCCCTAGTTCTGGCCTGACCTATGCTAGCTTCCATGTGAGCATAATGTTTAAATTCAAATGAAACTTGAATTGAGGAATTTTTCAAAAGCCTCAGAAAACCTCTAAAAATAACCAACATTTAAATCTCATTAAATGGGTCCAAGAAAATGTTCATGTTATTCTGTAAAAATATTGGCATGAGGTAAAATTCAAACCAATATTTTTGGAATCACAGAAATATTTATTTTGGGCCTTTGACTTAAACCAATGACATATTTGAGTTGAATTTATTTCTGTTATATAAGAAATAAAGTTCAAATATTTTTGTAAGTTGCTTGTGACCTTGGACTAGTTCCTGAGCTCACATACAATTTATAGAAAGTTAAAAAAATGATTTGACGTTTTAAATCAAATCAAAACCAATTGCAGAAAATAGAAACCATTAATAAATAGAAAAGCCAAAGAGAGAGAGACTTACCTAGCTTACCTAGACGGCCCAGGAGGCAGCCCACCTGGCCGGCCCAGCCAGCCTTGCAGAAGTCATCTCCACCTCTCGCCAAGATGGTCGAGAGGCGTGTGTTCGCCGCACGCCGGCATGCGCCCGTGCCACCTCCTGCTTCCTGCCGCTTTCCCTCGTCGCCCTGGGCCTCCCTCGCGTCGCCACGCAGCCCCGACCGCTCTCTCACTCTCTCCCGTGCTTCCCCCCTCCTCTGTTTCTCTCGCGCACAACCACCCGAATGCGTCGTCGCCGCCGTTCGCCATAGCCGCAGCCGCAGCCAACCCCGAGCCTCTCCGACGCGCCCCCGAGCTCCGCCGTGACGTCCCCGTCCTTACCATCGAGCCACAAGACGCCAGACGCCCTGGAGCACCGTCATTGACGCCATCTTCGTCCTCTGCACCGACGGCCGCCGTCGACCGATTCGTCATCTCCAGGCCATCCCCGAGCCCTCTGAGATCACCGACGACCCCGCCGTGAGCTCCTCTACCTAGCCCCTCTCTCCCCGCCGTCGTTCTTCTCCTCTAGCCCCACGGTCCACTAGAGCCGAAAGCTCACCCCCGCCGTGGTTCCTCGCTGCCGTGGCCAGGGCCACCGCAGCCCGCGCCTGAGCACATCACCGTGCTCGATGAACCCCCAGGGGCGCATAGAACCTGCCAGTTTATTCAATAGCAACCTGTAGCATCAACCCCGTCCACACCCGAACTCCGGCCGCCGCCACGAGCTCGACTCCGGCGAGCTCGCTCCACCCCAGCTCCTCCCACTTGCACTACTAGACGCGCGTGACCCCCAGCTATGCGTAGCACCAATCCGTCGTCCAAATGGTCGCCTGTCGGCGAAACCCGACGCGCTCCGCCGCCACTGACCTCGCCGGCGACGAGCCATCGGCCTAACCCCGGTTTAGTTAGCCACTAATGACCCAGCTAAACAACCCCTTGTGCCACCGCCATGTGGGCCCTATGCCTGTTTAGTTTAATTTATTTTTATATTTAGATTAGTTAATAACCCACTGGGACCCACACGTCAGCATTGACTTTGCTGACGCGGCCGTTGACTGGTCCCACATGTCATCCACCCAAACCAGCCCTGTTACACTAACCCGTGGGTCCCAGCCGTCAGGTTTGACCTGGGCTGGCGCCTTTGACCTGCTGACGTCATCCTGACGCAATGCTGACGCATTAATTCAATTACTGGAACTATTCTTATACAGGAAATTCCAGAAAATAGCACAAACTTCTAAAAATTCATAGAAATTAATCTGTAACTCCAAATGCAAAGATTTATATATGAATAATGATCAGAAAAATCCAATCTATCCATCTGTACTGATTTCATGCATGTTAGAGCAACCTAACCATGCTGTTTAGATGAAACAAGTTAATGCACCTTTATGACTTCATAAAATGGGTTTGCATTTGAATCTTTGGTTCAAATGGACTCATCTCAATCTGTTCTAGCTTGCATTAGCCCAAAACACATTCATATTGCCATGTCATAGCATGCATCATATTGTTGCATATCATCATGTGATGATTGTGTTCGACGTATCTTTCGTGGTAGGTTCTTCCTCCGAGGATACCTACGATTATCCGACTGAAGGGCAGTATCCTACTATCACTCCATCAGGCAAGCAAAACCCCCTTGTTCATTCCGATACAATCCCACTCTCTCGCCCCTGCTCTCTTTTACTGCATTAGGACAACAACGATTCAACTGTTACTTGCTGTGGTAGCTGAACCCCTTTATCCTTTGCATGACCTGTCATTCCACAGTAAATAGATGAAACCCACTAGCATGAGTAGGAGTTGTTTGAGCCCTGTTGTGCCTACTCATTCATGCTTGTTTGTCATGCCTGCTCTTGCTTAGAGTTGAGTCAGTCCGATTCATCGGGGATGAATCAGAGGTGCGTGAACATGTCCTACTGTGTGTGAGCTAAGTGTGTGAACACGATTTGGTAAAGGTAGCGGTGAGAGGCCATGTAGGAGTACATGGTGGGTTGTCTCATTGCAGCCCTCCTCAGGAACTGAGTTCTGTGTTTGTGATCCATGATACAGTTACTACCACAAATTGGGCCCGAAACCAATGGACCCTCTCGACTTATTAACTGCCCTTGACCTCTGTCCAGGAGTTGCAACTAGTTTCTGGTGTTTGTAGGATATGTGTTGGAGGCCGTGCGTAGCGCTGAACCTAGGGGTGGGCTATGATGCGGTAGATACACCATGGCACGGTGTATCGGGCGCCCGTTTGGTGTCTCGGGAACCCTGCACACATCGTTTGGGGCTGTGAGCGAAACTCCGGCCGGATCTCCTCGCGGATGGAACCCGAATAGGCGATAAACCTGGACTAGAGACTTGAGTGTTTATGTAGGTCGTGGCCGACACCCTCGTTGGGCTTCCGCTTGAAGGTTGCCGAGTACATGTCATGTAAATGGCGGTAAGTGGTGAGAGAGTGTGTGAAGAAGTACACCCCTGCAGGGTTAACATCATCTATTCGAATAGCCGTGTCCGCGGTAAAGGACTTCTGGGTTACCTGTACAGTTCATAGACAAGTGAAAGTGGATACCCTAAAATACGCAAGATAAGCGTGTGTGCTATGGATGGCATTCTCGTAAGGAGACGGGAGCGGATCCATAGTGGTGTATTGATATGGTGAATATGTGGACTCGTGTGCGCCACCTCAAAAGAGTTACTTGCAGTCGTAGTTTAGGATAGCCACCGAGTCAAAGCTGGCTTGCTGCAGTTGAACTCCACCACCCCCCTTTGTTGATAATGATGCATATGTAGTTAGTTGTGATGTAAGTCTTGCTGGGTACATTTGTACTCACGGTTGCGTATTTTATGTTTTTCCAGAGAGACGTCAGTCTCGCTAGTAGTTCCGCGTGGTCTTCGATGTTTAGCTTGTTACCTCAGCTACGATCTTGTGCCCTCGGCAGGATCTGGTAGTCAGTCAGGCTTCTCAGCCTTTTTCATTTGTAGTTGTCGTACTCAAACATGTTAAGCTTCCGCATGTGCTTTGACTTGTATGCTCTGAATTTGGGGTCGTGAGACCCATGTTTGTAATATCTCGCTCCTCGGAGCCTATTGAATATATACTTGAGTCGTAGAGTCATGTTGTGATGCCATGTTGTATTTGCACATATCGAGCATATTGTGTGTATGTTATTGAAATGCTTGGTATGTGTGGGATCTGACTATCTAGTTGTTTATCCTTAGTAGCGTCTCTTACCGGGAAATGTCTCCTAGTGTTTCCACCGAGCCATGGTAGCTTGCTACTGCTCTGAAACACTTAGGCTGGCCGGCATGTGTCCTTCTTCGTTCCTGTGTCTGTCCCCTCGAGGAAATGTCACGTGATGAATACCGGAGTCCTGTTAGCCCGCTACAGCCCGGTTCATCGGAGTCCTGCTAGCCCAGTGCTACAGCACGAATCACTCACGATGACCAACACGTTCGATCTTTGGGTCATGGATGCTGTCCTCGTAAGTTTGTGCCACTTTGGGTTTACGACTAGCCATGTCATCCCGGGCTCCTTATCATATGGATGCTAGCGACACTATCATATACGTGTGCCAAAAGGCGCAAATGGTCTCGGGCAAAGGTAAGGCGACACCCATGGGAATACCGTGCGTGAGGCCGCAAAGTGATATGAGGTGTTACATGCTAGATTGATGTGGCCTTGAGTCGGGGTCCTGACAGCTTTGGTATCAGAGCCTGACTTCCTATAGGATTACCAAGCCAAACTGGTGGAAGTTGTGTCTAGAAATGCTTTAGTTATATAAGGGAATTGATTGTGGGATGGAACGTAAGGCTCTTTTTACTCCTTATACCTCATGACCTTCTAATCTGAGTCATCCTCTTCTCTTCTACGGGGATTAAGAACTAGGCCTTCTCATCTATTTATCAGGATCACGTGTTACTAATCCATAGACTTATAGAATTGATAGTTTCAAATCTCAGTTCAATTTTTACTACTTCCGTATGTCCATAGTTGGCCTCAGAACCTTGGTATTGTGATGTTGAGTGGTCATGCCACTATTTTGCAGGATGTCTCAAATCATTCTAAGCATTTACAGCCGTTATGCTGTCCGAGTCATCCCAGGTTTCTAAATAGTCTGATGCATTTGCAAATCCTTTCTTTCCGTTCCCGATGTCCTTTATGGTCAGGATAAGCACACTAACCGGTGCGTTGAGGTAATTTATTGCCTTGACATATATGTTGGAGCTATTATTATGACTCTAGGTGTCTTAGAAGATTACCTAGTAAACTAGCCATGTTTTGTGTTCCCCGTGTGATGATTCTGGCCATCATTCTCGAAAGCATCCCGTGATGTTATTAGTTAGTAGGTATTCCATTCCGGGGTTCTTGAACCCGAGATTCACCCTTCTTATCTCATGTTGATAGTGTTTGCTAGTTCCTTTAGGATATTAGTAACCTTTGCGATAGTCCTTGAGGTCCGTGGTATTTCCTTCTTCCAAATACTATGAACCATTTATGGCAGAAGTTTGTTGGATCAAAGGATCACAACGGGAGTGCTCTTGATGAGTTCTCCATGCTATATTGTGACTCTGCCAGTTCTACCTTTCTACATGGGTTATCTGGAAGAAATGTTGAGCTTGCTCGACATACTAATCTATGCATCCACAACCCAGAAAATCAGATGTTCCTTTGAGTTGTTCCCCTTTAGTTGTATCCTGACCTTCGTCTATCGATTGATAGTCAGGAGCAGTCGTGCATTCATGTTCATCGATGCCTTTTACTTCTGTGGTCCGTCAAGCCATTCTATTCGGAATGACTAGGAGAAACAAACTCCAGTACCTCATCCATATCCAGGATCGGGTCAAAGCAGTTGTACTCTGCAGATCAAAATACAATCAAACTTTTGATCCGTTCTACTCTGAAGTGTTACCCTCTTTACGTCAGGATCATCATGATAATTGCACTATCTCTTATGAATCCTTGATGCAGTGATACTTCTTGCCATCATTGTTCATTTCTCGGTTCCCGTGTTGTTGCAACCGGAATGCTGACAGGTGAACTATGATGTCTGAAGTCAATACTCCTGGCAACTTTGTTGCTTGGTAGTTAAAGGACAATAACCTCATTCTTAGCGTGTTGGTTATTGAATCATAACCCTAAGGATGATCGTGCTACCTAGTCCTTAGTTCCGGTGCACTCTCCGATCAATGAGTAGGATAGTGCCAATCCTTGCTTATTTGATCATACCATCTTGCCTGAAAAGCAAGATTGTTCTCAAGCTTAGTAACATATCAGTGGTTCGTGATTTTTCGAATATCTTCTCGAAAGTATCACCAGGTCGTCACCCGACTGTTATGTTGAGCTCGTGATCAAGTTGGTTTCATATAAACCACCCCTTCTCCAAGAATCTGTGTTGCATACCCCTGAGTTGTTTGGTCAAGCTAAACAACAACTTGGAGAGTTGGAAGATGGAAGCTTGTCCGATTTAGTTCATCTTAAGGGATATCTTGTATGTGTGTTGAAGAAAGATGATATCTTCATCGATTGATCCTCGAGACCAGTTGTTGGACCTATTGTCTTACCAAAGCTTTAGTTTGAGAGTGGGCTATCCTCGAATCAAATCAGAACCAACGATGTTCTTAATGTTGTCTTACTCGTGGTTGATCCCTCGAGCATACACCATTATTTCCTTAGGTCTGACCAATACTATCACTTGTTCTCATAATTATGGAATTCCATTTTTATGGAAACCTGGATGAATTGTTGTTGATTGAGCCCATCAACAACATCCTTGCCTTCTCCATAATTTTGTTGAACATTAAGCTAGTGTTGGAAAATTTTGAAAGCATTTGCTCATGCTAGCTCATGAAGCATATGTTCGGATGTAAGAAGTGACTTCCTCCAGTTCATGTGCATCTGATGTAAGTTGCCGCCGTGGATTCGAGAAAGACAATGTTGCTTCCTTTGGAATCATCCCAAATCGGTCATGCATACGTGCGAAGTATTCTGTGGTTCGGAGACTTGCAACCTTGATTCTATATGTATCCCTAGCACACCAAGCCACTGATTGATTTGTTCAAGGAGAAGAAGTTCCTTCTTAAGAGTATACCTTATGCAAGGACTTTGTTATCCTCGATGATGGTTCCCCTCCTGAACTCGGTAGTGTCTTATTATAAGACTACTTTGTGGTCATGCTTGTCTTGGACAACATGTTCACATGTTGTAGCAGAACCGGCTCGTGTTTTGGAGCTTACTACCGTAGTCCATTTCCCGAGAATATCGCAACGTCATCTCATCGATTTGTGTTGCAAACTTTCATTCTTCTTTCTAGACTTGATGAGTCTAGAATATTCTGACACCAACCGGATCTGAATCTCAGGCAGATATGATGGTTGGAATGTTTCCCAAGAATTATAATATTGGTCTCTCTGTAACCGGTAAAGTGGATGTCGTGGCCAACACACCCAACCGGAAGACCTGTTATTGTAGTATCTTGATTGAGAAAGTTGGCCACCTCCCCATAGGGATTTTGCAGGATTTACTCCTTAGTTGTCCCTTATGGATTTTTGTGCTCCCGAAGTCCGACCTTTACTTGATGTTCTAGATACCAAACCATATCTATGAATGGGATACGCTAGTACATCAAGGAGAACATTAGAAGCGGAGTGCTAAATGTCTCTCGGTTGATCATCCAGATTTTGCCCCTTGGCCTCGCTAAGGTGAAATATGAGAAAGTGTTATCTTCCTTTGCATCTGCATCGTCCATCGCTATTCATCATGGTAGTATGTTGTGTTGTCAGCACCCTTGACACAGATGTTGGTAAAACCTTGATGATTATGGAGATGCTCAAGTTCTTGAAAGCATGCACAAGCATTAGGTGCTATCATAGTTACTAACCGGGATTGTTCTCAGTTTCCCCGGTTATGCTATAACCATTCCAATAGTGGAATCACTCTCTGCTGTTGGGTTTCTCCCCAGTTACTAGAATCATTCCCAGCACTTGTGTTTTGTTCCCAGCTTGCACCGTCATTGTGCCATCCTATCTTGGGTCCCATCCATTTCTGATGATAAGCAAAATCATCCCTTGTGTTGTCTTCAACAAGGTAATCCACATCATCCATTCTGGCCCGAGAATGTCATTCTTTCGGACTCCTTCAAATGATCGATTGTGATTTGCCTTAGGCTGGTATAAAGAGTTTCAATGATCTCTGAATCAAAGGTAATTCTTTTTGCCACTTAAGGGGATATATCTACGAGTCACCATCCCTAAGGTGTCTTGTTGTGGTATCATGGCAACTCAACTCCTCGCTGCATTGACAACCGATTACCACCTTCTTAAGTGCGGAATTGTTGTCTACCTAGTGAACCTTCGACATCTGTTCCACTCCATCCCTTTGGATGAATGCTTCGTATCTCAGCTCGAGAGATGTTCTTACCTCTCACTCCATGAGTTGATCTTGGATACTTGATCTTCGAGGAGATCGTTTTCTGGAGAGTCTCCTTCTGTCGTTATCGTGTTGGATGAAGACCTCGCAAGCGAAGACGTCAAGATCGATTGAGTCAATAGATCAACACCCTCGAGAAGACAGTTGGATCATGAAGTTTGTGATACTTAGTGTCCCCTTTGTCTTCTTACCTCACATCTTGAATCTCGGGACAAGATTCTTGTTTAATGGGGGTGAGTTGTCACATCCCTAGTTCTGGCCTGACCTATGCTAGCTTCCATGTGAGCATCATGTTTAAATTCAAATGAAACTTGAATTGAGGAATTTTTCAAAAGCCTCAGAAAACCTCTAAAAATAACCAACATTTAAATCTCATTAAATGGGTCCAAGAAAATGTTCATGTTATTCTGTAAAAATATTGGCATGAGGTAAAATTCAAACCAATATTTTTGGAATCACAGAAATATTTATTTTGGGCCTTTGACTTAAACCAATGACATATTTGAGTTGAATTTATTTCTGTTATATAAGAAATAAAGTTCAAATATTTTTGTAAGTTGCCTGTGCTCTTGGACTAGTTCCTGAACTCACATACAATTTACAGAAAGTTTAAAAAATGATTTGATGTTTTAAATCAAATCAAAACCAATTGCAGAAAAATAGAAATCATTAATAAATAGAAAAACCAGAGAGAGAGACTTACCTGGCTTACCTAGACGGCCCAGTAGGCAGCCCACCTGGCCGGCCCAGCCCAGCGCCGCTGCCAGTCATCTCCCACCTCTCGCCATGGGGCCGAGGCGTGTGTTCGCCGCCGCGCGCACGCCGCGCCGTGCCACCTCCTGCTTCCTGCCGCTTTCCCCTCGTCACCCTGGGCCTCCCTCGCATCGCCACACAGCCCCGACCGCTTTCTCACTCTCTCTCGTGCTTCCCCCTCCTTTGTTTCTCTCGCGCACAGCCACCCGAACGCGCCGTTGCCGCCGTTCGCCATAGCCGCAGCCGCAGCCAACCCCGAGCCTCTCCGACGCGACCCCGAGCTCCGCCGTGACGTCCCCGTCCTTACCACCGAGCCACAAGACGCCGGACGCCCTGGAGAGCCGTTGTCGACGCCATCTTCGCCCTCTGCACCGACGGCCGCTGTCGACCGATTCGTCATCTCCAGGCCGTCCCCGAGCCCTCTGAGATCACCGACGACCCCGCCGTGAGCTCGTCTACCTAACCCCTCTCTCCCCGCCGTCGTTCTTCTCCTCTAGCCCCGTGGTCCACCGGAGCCAAAAGCTCACCATCGCCGTGGTTCCTCGCCGTCGTGGCCAGGGCCACCGCAGCCCGCGCCTGAGCACGTCACCGTGCTCGGTGAACCCCCAGGGGCGTGTAGAACCTGCCTGTTTATTCCCTAGCGCCCTGTAGCGTCGTCCCCGTCCACACCCGAACTTCGGCCACCGCCACGAGCTCGACTTCGGCGAGCTCGCTCCACCCCAGCTCCTCCCACTTGCACTACCAGACGTGCGCGACCCCCAGCTACGCTTAGCACCAATCCGCCGTCCAAATGGTCGCCTGTGGGCGAAACCCGACGCGCTCTGCTGCCACTGACCTCGCCGGCGACGAGCTGTCGGCCTAACCCCGGTTAAGTTAGCCACTAATGACCCAGCTAAACCACCCCTTGTGCCACTGCCATGTGGGCCCTGTGCCTGTTTAGTTTAATTTATTTTTCTATTTAGATTAGTTAATAACCCACTGGGACCCACACGTCAGCATTGACTTTGCTGACGTGGCCGTTGACTGGTCCCACATGTCATCCACCCAAACCAGCCCTGTTACACTGACCCATGGGTCCCAGCCGTCAGGTTTGACCTCGGCTGGCGCCTTTGACCTACGGACGTCATCCTGACGCAATGCTGACGCATTAATTCAATAACTGGAATTATTCTTATACAGGAAATTCCAGAAAATAGCACAAACTTCTAAAAATTCATAGAAATTAATCTGTAACTCCAAATGCAAAGATTTATATATGAAAAATGATCAGAAAAATCCAATCTATCCATCTGTACTGGTTTCATGCATGTTAGAGCAACCTAACCTTGATGTTTAGATGAAACAAGTTAATGCACCTTTATGACTTCATAAAATGGGTTTGCATTTGAATCTTTGGTTCAAATGGACTCATCTCAATCTGTTCTAGCTTGCATTAGCCCAAAACACATTCACATTCCCATGTCATAGCATGCATCATATTGTTGCATATCATTATGTGATGATTGTGTTCGACGTATCTTTCGTGGTAGGTTCTGCCTCCGAGGATACCTACGATTATCCGACTGAAGGGCAGTATCCTACTATCACTCCATCAGGCAAGCAAAACACCCTTGTTCATTCCGATACAATCCCACTCTCTCGCCCCTGCTCTCTTTTACTGCATTAGGACAACAACGATTCAATTGTTACTTGCTGCGGTAGCTGAACTCCTTTATCCTTTGCATGACCTGTCATTCCACAGTAAATAGATGAAACCCACTAGCATGAGTAGGAGTTGTTTGAGCCCTGTTGTGCCTACTCATTCATGCTTGTTTGTCATGCCTGCTACTGCTTAGAGTTGAGTCAGGTCTGATTCATCGGGGATGAATCAGAGGTGCATGAACATGTCCTACTGTGTGTGAGCTAAGTGTGTGAACACGATTTGGTAAAGGTAGCGGTGAGAGGCCATGCAGGAGTACATGGTGGGTTGTCTCATTGCAGCCGTCCTCAGGAACTGAGTTCTGTGTTTGTGATCCATGATAAAGTTACTACCATGCATTGGGCCCGAAACCAATGGACCCTCTCGACTTATTAACTGCCCTTGCCCTCTGTCCAGGAGTTGCAACTAGTTTCTGGTGTTTGTAGGATATGTGTTGGAGGTCGTGCGTAGCGCTGACCTATGGGTGGGCTATGATGCGGTAGATACACCATGGCACGGTGTACCGGGCGCCCGTTTGGTGTCTCGGGAACCCTGCACACATCGTTTGGGGCTGTGAGCGAAACTCCGGCCGGATCTCCTCGCGGATCGAACCCGAATAGGCGATAAACCTGGACTAGAGACTTGAGTGTTTAGGTAGGTTGTGGCCGACACCCTCGTTGGGCTTCCGCTTGAAGGTTGCCGAGTACATGTCGTGTAAACGGCGATAAGTGGTGAGAGCGTGTGTGAAGAAGTACACCCCTGCAGGGTTAACATCATCTATTCAATAGCCGTGTCCGCGTAAAGGTCTTCGGGTTGCTGTGCAGGTTCATAGACAAGTGAAAGTGGATACCCTAAAATACGCAAGATAAGCGCGAGTGCTATGGATGGCGTTCTCGTAGGGAGACGGGAGCGGATCCATAGTGGTGTATTGATATGATGAATATGTGGACTCATGTGCGCCACCTCAAAAGAGTTACTTTTAGTCGTAGTTTAGGATAGCCACCGAGTCAAAGCTGGCTTGCTGCAGTTGAACTCCACCACCCCCTTTGTTGATAATGATGCATATGTAGTTAGTTCTGATGTAAGTCTTGCTGGGTACATTTGTACTCACGTTTGCCTATTTTATGTTTTTGCAGAGAGATGTCAGTCTCGCTAGTAGTTCCGCGTGGTCTTCGACGTTTAGCTTGTTACCTCAGCTACGATCTTATGCCCTCGGCAGGATCTGGTAGTCAGTCAGGCTTCTCAGCCTTTTTCATTTGTAGTTGTCTGTACTCAGACATGTTAAGCTTCCGCATGTGCTTTGACTTGTATGCTCTGAATTTGGGTCGTGAGACCCACATTTGTAATATCTCGCTCCTCGGAGCCTATTGAATATATACTTGAGTCGTAGAGTCATGTTGTGATGCCATGTTGTATTTGCACATATCTAGCATATTGTGTGTATGTTATTGAAATGCTTGGTATGTGTGGGATCTGACTATCTAGTTGTTTATCCTTAGTAGCCTCTCTTACCGGGAAATGTCTCCTAGTGTTTCCACCGAGCCATGGTAGCTTGCTACTGCTTCGGAACACTTAGGCTGGCCGAGATGTGTCCTTCTTCGTTCCTGTGTCTATCCCCTCGGGGAAAAGTCACGCGATGAATACCAGAGTCCTGTTAGCCCGCTACAGCCCGGTTCACCGGAGTCCTGCTAGCCCAGTGCTACAGCCTGGATTCACTCGCTGATGACCGACACGTTCGATGCTGGGTCATGGATGCCTGTCCCTGTAAGTTTGTGCCACTTCTGGTTTACGACTAGCCATGTCATCCCGGGCTCCTTATCATAGGGATGCTAGCGACACTATCATATACGTGTGCCAAAAGGTGCAAACGGTCCCGGGCAAAGGTAAGGCGACACCCGTGGGAATACCGTGCGTGAGGCCGCAAAGTGATATGAGGTGTTACATGATAGATCGATGCTCTGCCTCGCCTCAGTCCTATGGCTGCACCAGGTTCAGGAGCATTCGCCCGTTTCATCGGCAGCACCAACTGCACCTTCGCTACGGTGGAGAGAAGGAAGAACCCGACGATTCGGCCATCTGGTGCAACAAGCTTGTCGACATCCAGAAGCAATACAAGATCATCAGCAACGGGCAGGAGAAGGACTCCGTGGTTGACCTCGCTGAGACCATCATCGACCCCTGATACGCAACCATGAAAGAAGATGACCTGAACACATGGGAGGTACCTCTAAATCTAGCCTACATAACCTACACGGCCAAGGACGCATACACATGCTACGACATGTACAGGCAGATCTTGGACATGAGGGCATGTGTGCTTCCCGTAACCGACGAGTACACGGACAGCCGCAGCGTCATGATCAAGCATGCCAGGAAGGTCTAGATGTTGTACTTTATCTGTTTATAAGCACCTTTATCATCTGAGTGTTTCATGCATTAGCCTATGTGTCGTAATTATCTGTTTTGTCCAAAATATTTCTTTTAAGAACCCATTAACCTGATTGTTTTTTAGTGGCTATTTGCTTATGTATGTAAACTAGTTCACTTATCCATAAAAAAACTATTTCACTCGGCTACCGTGCTTTGAATCTCCTTCCTCCCGACATATTCCTCTCCTCAGGTGGACCCAACAGGTCTATGAATTTTCTCCACTTTCTTTTTCGATGTAAACTAAGTTTTCTCCCAGTACTTTCCCCTAGAACCAACTCAACTGTCCCACGTCTAGCCTAAACAATAATAATACCCCACGTACTATTCACTCATCAAATTAAAATGATATTTATTTCGTAAGTTGAAAGTTCTTACAAAATAATAATAATAATAATTGTTTATATATAACTTGCCAAGTTAACTCCTAGTGATTGCGTACATAAGCTTGCAAAGATTTTACTGACGTGCATTCATGTGTTTATGTTTTTATAACATTTCTCCATCTAGCCCAACATGATATTTTCACCCAGCACAGCAAGTCCGCGGATTTCGAAAAAAATGCAAATGGGATTTAAACGGGCTGCATAGATGCTACATCATTGTTTCACCCAGCCCACCAAATGGACTAAAAACAAATGGGTGGCCGACATGTGGGCGATGAGGTCGGTTTAAGAAGGCGTTGGATTTACATCCAACGGCCGGCATTCTTCTTCAATCTCTCGTCTTTTTTCCCCCAGCGCTGCCGGAACTACCTGCTCCAGCCTTCGGCGTCCAGCGGCGTTGTATTGCGCTCCTCAGCGAAACGCTACCCCGCCGACGGCCAGGCCATCCCTCCACTCCGCACCTCATGTTATTCTCTGCCGAGTGTAGGCCCACCCCACACCCGAACCAGTCAAGTTTCCCACTCCTCTCCGTCTGCGACTCCAGTGCCGCGTCTTCCCCATCTCTGGGTCGTTCCAGTCTGGGGCCTCGCCGTCGTCCACCGCCTTGGTGCGCTCGGCGCGGCGTGGTCAACATACGAGAGTCATCAGAACAGGACTGTACGTGGAGAGCCTGATGACTGGGACCCACGAGGTTCATGGTCGCACGCAAGGAAAGTTCCTCCTTATTACGCACTGTACGTGGGAAGGGCTTCTGTATTTCGCGAAAAAAACGTTCCCCCTGCTGACAGGTCGGACCCACCAGCTATATCTTCGCACGCAAGGAAGTGCCTCCTTATTACGCACCAAAAAATGAATACCCCCTGCTAGTTGGGACCCACCATAGTGGGTGGCTGACTTGTGGGCCTACTAAGTTGACGAGGACGGAGGGCTTTGTCAACTTAGTCAATATGAACGATTCTAGCTCCAGTGACCGTACGATGTCCATCCAACGGCCATAGTGCTTCTTCAACCTCTGGCCTTCTTGCTCGAGCCGCCCATAGCAGCACCGGTCGTGCCTCGTGGTCCTGCCTCTCGTGCCGGCTGTGATGCCGTGGAGGCCTCACCGCCCCCTACTACTCCCACCGCTGGCCCAGGGTATCCCTCTACTCACCCACACCCCCTGTTATTCTGCGACGACGGCAGCCTCACGCCGCAGCCGAACTAGTGAACCCTCGTACCCCTCTCCGTGTGGGCATCCACTGCCGCGTCTTCCTCGGCTTCGCGTCGTGCCCTTCCTAGGCCTCGCCGTCATCCACCGGCTTGGTGCTCTTGGCGCGGCGTGGTCATTGTGGTCAACGACCGACTTCCATCGAAAGAGTAATGTACGTGGAGAGGCTGACAGCTGGGTCCACGGCCACAACCCAGTTTTTTTGTGATTTGCCAAGTAAGTTGCTTTGTCAGGCCTCTTGGGCTGCAAATCTTTAAAGACGAGGAGAGCTTCATTCGGCTGGCCGAGAAAATGGCCTATCTGTAATGAGAAATGGGCTGTACATTTTTAAAACACATCAAACCAGCAATTAGTTTCAAATATCTTTTTTTCATTTCAAGATTTTAAATTACATTAATTTTTATGCGTGAAGAATTTGTTGGATTTATTGATATACATTTATTTGCAAAATCAGTTTGAATGTGAGTCAAAATTTCGGGATTAAAAACAGTTCGGACCGCACTGAAATATGCAAAATTTTGTATAATTTTTTAACCATGGCCACAATATAGGCTGTAATGCTAACAAAAAGAATATGGGCTCCAAAAAAACCTTAAGAATTAGCAAATGGGCTGTAAATTATTAGAAATAATGGCAGATGGGCTGTATGCTATTTTCCACAGATTTGAGGCTTTCCTAAAAAAGGGGTTGATGCGCAAGCAGTGACTGTTGGATGTCCATCCAACGACCGTCGTGCTTCTTCAATCTCCGCTCTTCCTGCTCCAGCCGCTCAAACAAGCGCCGGCGGGACTGCCTGCTCCCTCCTCCTCCGGGCCGGTCTTGCCAAGCAGCCTCACCGCCCCACCGTACTCCCATCGCTGGCCTATCCATCCCTCTACTCACTCACACCTGCTGTTATTCTCCGGCGATGGCAGACGAACCAGTAAACCCTCTTACAGTCGTATTCCCCTCCGCGTGGGAAACAACTGCCGAGTCTTCCCTACCTCCGTGTCGTTCCCTTCCTAGGCCTTGCCGTCGTCCACCGCCCTGGTGCTCTCGGTGCGGCCTGGTCAACGTGGTCAACGACCGACATGCATCTGAAGTGGACTGTACGTGGAGAGGCCGACAGCTGGGTCCACTGCCACACGCAAGGAAATGCCTCCTTATTACGCGCAAAATAATGATTCCTCCAACTGACATCAGGGACCCACCGAAAGGGCCTTTGTATTTCACAAAAAATGTTACCCCCCCTGACAGCTCGGACCCATCAGCTATATCTTGGCACGCAAGGAAGTGCCTCCTTATTACGCACAAAAAAAAATGAATACTCCCCCTGTTAGCTGGGACCCAGTATAGTGGCAGGCTGACTTGTGGGCCTACTACATTGACGGGGACGGAGGGCTTTGTCAACTTAGTCAATATGCATGATTCTAGCTCCAGTGACCGTACGTTATCTATCCAACGGCCGTAGTGCTTCTTCAACCTCTAGTCTTCTTGCTCCAAATTACCTAAACCAGCGCCGGTCGTGCTGTAACGCCCTCGATGCGGCTATATCTCCCACGTGTCGAAGCACGACTTAGAGGCATAACCGCATTGAAAGCAATGTCGCAAGTGAGGTAATCTTCACACAACCCATGTAATACATAAGGGAAAGAGATACATAGTTGGCTTACAATCATCACTTCACACAATTACATGAATAAAGCATTACATCATCCAGATACAAACAAGGTCCGACTACGGAACAAAAATAAAAGAAGAACCCCAAATGCGACAAAGGTCCCCGATCGACCCCAACTGGGCTCCACTACTGATCAACTAGAACAAAACAACACAAAGGGCAAGATCTTCATCGAGCTCCTCCTTGAGCTTGGTTGCGTCCCCGCTTTCATTAACATAGGCACCGCAAACTGGTTTTGAAGTATCCGTGAGTCACGAGGACTCAGCAATCTCGCACCATGAGATCAAGACTATTTAAGCTTATAGGAAGGATGGAGTAATGAGGTGGAGCTGCAGCAAGCGACTAGCATATATGGTGGCTAACATACGCAAATGAGAGCGAGAAGAGAAGGCAAAGCACGGTCGATAAAAGTATGATCAAGAAGTGATCCTATAGCAACCTACGTCAAGCATAACTCCAACACCGTGTTCACTTCCCGGACTCCGCGAGAAGGACCATCACGGTTACACACGCGTTGATGTATTTTAATTAAGGTCAACTTCAGGTTTTCTACAACCGACATTAACAAATTCCCATCTGCCACATAACCGCAGCACGGCTCTCGAAAGTTTAAATCCTGCAGGGTGTCCCAACTTAGCCCATGACAAGCTCTCACGGTCAACGGAGGAATAGACCTCCACCCGAGACACTCCGATCGACTCGGTATCCCGCACAACAAGACATTTCGACAGGTAAAACTAAACCAGCAACACCGCCCGAATGTGCCGACAAATCCCGATAGGAGCTGCACATATCTCTTTCTCGTGGCACACTCGGATGAGACTAGCTACGAGTAAAACCAGACTTGAGTTTCCCGAGGTGGCCCCGCAGTAGCTCGGTTCGACCAACACTCGAGGAGCACCGCCCGGGGTTAAAATAAAGATGACCCTTGAGTCTGCAGAACCCAAGGGAAGGTGGTAGGTTGTTAGTGCAAATGGTAAAACCAATGTTGGGCATTGCTGGAGGAGCTTTACTTAAGGCGAATCTGTCAAGGGGTTCCCATTATAGCCCAACCGTAAGGAACGCAAAATCCGGGAACATAACACCGATATGACGGAAACTAGGCGGCAAGAGTGGAACAAAACACCGGGCATAAGGCCGAGCCTTCCACCCTTTACCAAGTATATAGATGCATTAATTAAATAAGATATATTGTGATATCCCAACAAGTAAACATGCTCCAACAAGGAACAACATCTCCATGTTCCAACAAGGAACAAACTTCAATCTTCACCGCAACTAACAACGCTATAAGAGGGCTGAGCAAAGCGGTAACATAGCCAATCAACGGTTTGCTAGGACATGGTGGGTTAGAGGTTTGACATGGCAATTTGGGAGGCTGACAAGCAAATGGTAGGCATCGTAGCATTGGCATAGCAAAAGAGCGAGCAAACTAGCATAGCAAAGATAGTAGTGATTTCGAGGGTATGATCATCTTGCCTGAGATCCTGCTAGGAAGAAGAACGAGTCCATGAAGAAGACAAACGGACGTAGTCGAACGAATCCTCACAACTCCGGAATGAAACCGAAGCTAACGAGAGAAGCAACCCGGAAAGAAACAAACAACATAGTAAACAACCATCACATAACACATGGCATGATGCGCAAACAAGTATGATGCATGTCCGGTTTAATGAGGCATGGCATGGCAAAGTGCATGAAACAATCTTACAAATTAAGTGGAGCTCAATATGCAACGGAGTTGCATATTGACGAAACACCACATCAATTATTTAGTTCTCTCTCGGTTATGAACAAGACAAGATTAAATGTTGTTAAGCATGGCAAGAGGTGAAGCATAATTAAACTAACAATTTAGGCAAGTTTAAGTGAGGCTGGAAACAACAATTAACAATTCCGGAAAATCCCCATATGCATTTAGCAATTTAAAGCAACAACAATTTTAAACACTTTAATTGTTGTTATCATGATGCGGATGACATATGCAAGTTTTATGCAATTTTATGAAAATGTTGACAAGAGCATGTTATGAAGCATTTGTCGCCATGGCGGAACGAAAGGGGTGCCACGGCAACGATAACGAAAATGGTGCCACGACAACGATAACGAAAATGGTGCCATGGCAACGATAACGAAAATGGTGCCACGGCAACATTCCGATGATCCGATAACTCATTGAGATACCGATGCAAAAGAGCAAGTGTGCGGATGTGCGGAACATGCAAAAGATGGTGGGGTGCTCCCGACTACCGGGTTCCCACGAGATAGTGGCATGGAAACGAGTGACAAACGGACACGATGCAAAAACGGGCATCTCATACAACACACATTCATTCACGGGCGGTCGTTCTTGGCAGTTATACCTTCGAAGCGTGCATTTCGGGGCAGAACGAGTTCGGAGCGGTGTAGAGGAAGTAAGCGTTCACGGAACGTCGTGGAAGTAGTCGTTCTCGCGGCGGCGGTAGTGGAAGTAGTTGTTCTCGGACGTCGTGGAAGTAGTCGTTCGCGGCGACGGTAGTGGAAGTAGTTGTTCATGTTTCGTAGATGTTCGGGGTCACGACGAGGAACTTGACGTCCACGGAGTCTTCGAGGGTCGACGGAAGTGGTACACACTTTGCCGGGGTACTTGCCGGTCCGGTCTTGGCGACGGTAGTTGTACACAAGTCGTAGAGGAACTTGGCATATCCATGAACTTGCGTTCCGGTGTGGTAGTCGAAGTAGCCGGTCTTGCTGAACTGAAGGGGCATCGAGGGACTAGCAAAGGCCCTGCCTCGGGAGGTCACAGGAGGTGCGTGGAGGTAGCTCGAGCTGCTGGTCGTCGGGGCATGGCCGAGCAGCGGCTGGAAGAAATGGCCGGTGTTGGCCTTGGCATGAAGCAGGGGAGGCGGAGCTCCTGCTAAGGCGATGGCGGCGAGTAGGCAACGAAACTTGGCGTCGACGTACAGACGCAGCTCGGAGAAGCAACGACTGGACCGTGCAGCGGTGGGCGAGGGACTCCGGGACGACGCGGAGGTCGAGGAACTTACGCGGTGGCGCGTTTGGAGCAGATCGGCGAGAGGAAGGTAGGAGGAGCCCGAGGCGAACGGCAGAGGGGCGAAGAGGCGGCCTCGGCGCGAGGGTGCAGCAGCTGCTTTGCCGGGCGGGCGAGGTCGAGGAGGGGCACGTGGCCGCGGAGTTGAGGACGCGGGATGGCGCCGGGCGCAGGCGGCGAAGAGGAAGACAGCTGGGGCGGCGTCTCCTGGTTGTGCGACGAGGAAGAAAGGAGGAGGGGGATCGAGGGAGCGCCACGGTAGCGAGGGATCGGGCTGAGTGAGGCGGCGCGGCGCAAGGAAGGGAGCAGGGAGCGATCGGGTCGAGAGGAGAGGAGGCGGATCGGGCAAGGGAGAGATGGGGCGCAGAGGAGGGTTCGCTAGGGTTAGAAGGCGTGGGGTCGGCTGGGCCTTGGGCTTAGAGGCCGGCTGGGCTCTGAGTTGCACTCTCTCTTCTCTCTCATTTTCCCATTTAAAACAAAACAGAAAAAGAGAAAGAAAAGAAAGAGAAGGATAGGCAAAGAATTAGCACATGCAAATAATATTCTTGGACTCACAAAATGCGCTAGTCCCAAGAAAATAGAAGTGAGCAAGATTGCAAGATTAAATTCAAAATCATTTGAATTTAATTCAATAGGTTTGAACTAGGACTAGGTAAAGGAAGGTCCAAAATGTTGTGATTTTTGGGAAGCTCGGAAAAACAAGAAGGAATATATGGCAAAGTTAGAGGCCAAGAATTGAAATAATAAAGGGCATTGGGATTTTGCAAGTGTGTTAATGGGTGAACTCCAGAGAATGGAATTATTTATAATAGCTCCACTAATATCGGGAGGATATATTATAAAGAGAAATCACCATCGTGAATTCCCTCGATTTAAATAGATCAAAAGATCTATGCAATTTATTTAGTTGAGGTGCAAAAGATTTATGAGATGATGGCATGATGACATGATGCAATGCAAATGACGCAATGATGAATGCATCAAACAAATAAATCACACGACGAATCTCGGAATAGCTGGAAGTCTTCTGGAGCGTCGGTCTCGGGGCGTTACAACACTCCACCACTACAAGAGGATCTCGTCCCGAGATCTAGAATGGCACCGGAGAGAAACGGAAGAGGAAGAGGAGAGGTAAAACTAAGTTGCTTCTTCGACCAATGAGTGAAACCACGAACCTTGAGAGGTTGAGCAATTTAAAAGAAAGAGCACAACTGAGAAGAACGAGATTGAGACAATCCGTTAGAAAAGAGGAACAAGGAACATTACGAGGACTTGAAGGTTGCGAAGGCATAAATCAAGAGTTTAATGGACAAGATAGAATTCGAAACCACTCCGGTTAAAACAAGATGAGAGAGGAAGAATTTGGGCAGCACTCCGGTTGAAAAGAGATGCAAGAGTTGATAATATGAAAAAGAACTTGAAAGAAAAAAGGCAGGACACTCCGGTTAAATGGATAAGCATGGAAAAGAACACGATCCTCACAATCGAGATGATGAGTGAAAAGAGCAACATCACGATGCCTCCGTAAGAAAGAATATAAGTAGATCATTGGAATAAAGGGACGGAGAAGAAAATGACAACTTCTATCACAATTGAATTTGAAAGAGCCTCCTTAAAAAGAAGGATTGAACGGAGTTGTTAGAAAACCAACAACGAAAAGAATAAGCTTGTAGTGGACTTATTGAAACATCTCAACATTTTGAGGTGACAAATGGCCACTAAAAGAAGCCATTGATTTGAGTGAGAGCACCAAGGCGATGAAAAACTTCTTTCACCCAGAGGATAGGAGAAAACTTGGATCATTGATAAGCACCATAATAGCAACACTCCTTAGGGAAGGCTTTAGGTGAAATCTATACCAATATAACTCCAATGAAGAGATTGACGGTTGAAAAGATCTCTTGAACAAAGAGAAACATGATGGATTTAAATATGTCACTCTTGAAAACTTGTGAATCATGAAAGATGAATGAAACTGTCAAAATGACATAATACCACCTGAAAAGATAAGGTTGAAAGAATCGCACTTCGGAATGCCAGATGAAGAATGCTTGAACTCCTCAAAACAAAACATGTGTTGAGCACCATGTTTAATTTTTGAGTATGGCTTGGCAGATCATAGCTTCAAGAGAAATCTTGAAGAACAATTGAAGAATGAAAAGAATCCTTGACGAAACACCATGTGGAAACTCAGGTATTAAAAGGATGGTGGAAAGAAGGAGAAGTTGAAAACACAAGGTGAAGCCTTGCAGTGATAAGATGAAGCTTTGAAATGATAAAACCGAGAAAACTTTGAACTCCGGAAAGAAAAGATGAACATCTTAGAACCGAGAATTTTAAGGGCCTCCAGAATAAAGAATCAATCACTTGGATGAACAAAAATAAGAATTATGTTATGCTTATCCTTCACCAATTAAATTGATGACAATCAACGGATTTGGCATACTACTTATTCTCGTAGAAAGGATTAAAAGAGATATATCAAAACTTGAGAAGGTCTTCAACGAACCACCGGTAGGATTGGAACAACAAATGAATTGATATGATAATGAAGGAAGTGAACCACTGTAAGAATTGAAAATGATCGAAGTAGGGGTGCATCACCGGTAAGAACTAGCAAATGAACGAAGGTGCTTGAGACAAACTAGATACATGAGAACAAAGAGATCAAGAACTGATTAGAGGATATTCGATTGATGCACTGGCAAGATAGGAGAATGATAACTGACAGCTGAGAATGAATAAACCTGAATTGATGGACTCCGGATGACAACTGAGAAGACTCTTGAATATCTCCTGATGGGTGAAAAAGATTCTCACAATCGAAAACAATTATGAGAGGATGGCAACAAGCTAGCACCATGAATCTTGAAAAGAATATAGCAAGATTAAAGAGAAACTCTTCTTCGGTTTTCAAATGATGAGAATGACAACGAGAAACACCACCAAGAATTATTGAGGCACACCGGAAGAATCAAAAGAGAAGAGGTTGAGCCAACTATGAAAAGAATTTGAAAGATCTTGGAGAAAATCATTTGACTGATGATAACTCATTCTTACGTCAAACTTGGAGAAGAATTTAGGATAGCTCTGGGAAAATAGAAGAGTCAGGTAAGATCCTGGAAAAAGACCTGTGGGTTAGGGCCCACTCAAAAGAAAACACCGTTGGAAATGATTTAAAAGAGATGTTGCACCGGTTGAATTAAATGACTTGAATGAGATACCGATCTCGAAAGAGCTTGAACGAATGCAAAGTGGAAACATGAATCTTCCTAAGAAAATCTTGAGCACTCCGGAATAGCAAATAGCGAGAAGAAGAATGATAATGAGGTGCACCGGTATGAGAAGACATTGAAATGAGGAAAAAGGTATGATCAACAAAACTTGACTTGAATCCACCGGAGAAGAGAAAAGAATGAGGAATGACGAACTAGTAGAACATCTTCTTGAGAACCACCGGGTAAGAACATTGACGGAAAAGAATGGAGAAACTTGACAAAAATAAAAGGATACTTGGTAAAGAAATCTTAGTCCTTGAAAAAAAAGGGTGGGTGGGTGGGAAAAAAACAAAGGCAACTTGGAGACGGATGAAACAAACACCGTTGAGAAGAAATGATAATTGGTCTTGCTGATGTTGAAGTGATCGGATCCACTTGAAGAGAAACACGCCGGTTGAAAAGGATTGACATGACAATCTCGATTGATCAAGAAGGATTGATATTCACATCGGAGTATGAGAACACCATTTCGGAAAGGTATGGAATCAACACTTGACATTGAAGCAACTCGAATACCACAACTCAAAACAAAAACAAAGGACTGGCTTGCAGAATAAGCCGGAACAAACATATGATAGAGATTTACCCAATCCCATATCATGCATCTGTCGGAAAGATATTCTAGGAGCTACTTGAATTCCCACCTATAAAACTCCCGAAACTTTCTGTTTATGCAATCTGGTGTTGGGGATACAGGGGAAGCATAATATCTCACACAAACTAACAATCCCTACATCCAGCTGTATCCATCCGTCAACACATAACCAAGAAACCTTCGGAAATTGTCTACCTCAACCTTCGAAAAGCATCCGTTATACAAGTCATGGCAATACTCCCGTACTCACCTCAAGATCGGGTTATCGGGTTATCTCACCAACAACGCATAAAAGAGATTTTCGATGTCGGCGCATTAAACTCGGTATTCCAGAACTGCAACGATAAAATTATGATGACAACACCTCGGAGCTCAACTCCCGGGACACCTCCAAAAAAAAAAAAACCCTGCCGACGGAGGCAACCAAGACAATGTTGTCATCATAAAACCATCGAACGATTCTAAGATACCCGCGTGATCCTAAAAAAATTTAGTGAAATTTGAGAAGAGAAGAGTCAAAACTCTACGTCGGATACCTCACCGTAAGGTCGAAGGACCGGGGAGTAAAAAGAATTCCTAAACTCTCCGATATATAATTCCTAAAAGACTCAAAACAATTTTTCTAGACACAACTCGCCGCTAAAAACGATCAAGCAAAGGGCTCCTAAGGTCGGGGATGGCTCGATTACCAACTTAGCGCGCCTCGATGCGGCTATATCTCCCACGTGTCGGCACGACTTAGAGGCATAACCGCATTGAAAGCAATGTCGCAAGTGAGGTAATCTTCACACAACCCATGTAATACATAAGGGAAAGAGATACATAGTTGGCTTACAATCGCCACTTCACACAATTACATGAATAAAGCATTACATCATCCAGATACAAACAAGGTCCGACTACGGAACAAAAATAAAAGAAGAACCCCAAATGCGACAAAGGTCCCCGATCGACCCCAACTGGGCTCCACTACTGATCAACTAGAACAAAACAACACAAAGGGCAAGATCTTCATCGAGCTCCTCCTTGAGCTTGGTTGCGCCACCGCCGGTAACATAGGCACCGCAAACTGGTTTTGAAGTATCCGTGAGTCACGAGGACTCAGCAATCTCGCACCATGAGATCAAGACTATTTAAGCTTATAGGAAGGATGGAGTAATGAGGTGGAGCTGCAGCAAGCGACTAGCATATATGGTGGCTAACATACGCAAATGAGAGCGAGAAGAGAAGGCAAAGCACGGTCGATAAAAGTATGATCAAGAAGTGATCCTATAGCAACCTCGTCAAGCATAACTCCAACACGTGTTCACTTCCCGGACTCACGAGAAGGGACCATCACGGTTACACACGCGTTGATGTATTTTAATTAAGGTCAACTTCAGGTTTTCTACAACCGACATTAACAAATTCCCATCTGCCACATAACCGCGGGCACGGCTCTCGAAAGTTTAAATCCTGCAGGGTGTCCCAACTTAGCCCATGACAAGCTCTCACGGTCAACGGAGGAATAGACCTCCACCCGAGACACTCCGATCGACTCGGTATCCCGTACAACAAGACATTTCGACAGGTAAAACTAAACCAGCAACACCGCCCGAATGTGCCGACAAATACCGATAGGAGCTGCACATATCTCTTTCTCGTGGCACACTCGGATGAGACTAGCTATGAGTAAAACCAGACTTCGAAGTTTCCCGAGGTGGCCCAGCAGTAGCTCGGTTCGACCAACACTCAAAGGAGCACCGCCCGGGGTTAAAATAAAGATGACCCTTGAGTCTGCAGAACCCAAGGGAAGGTGGTAGGTTGTTAGTGCAAATGGTAAAACCAATGTTGGGCATTGCCGGAGGAGCTTTACTTAAGGCGAATCTGTCAAGGGGTTCCCATTATAGCCCAACCGTAAGGAACGCAAAATCCGGGAACATAACACCGATATGACGGAAACTAGGGCGGCAAGAGTGGAACAAAACACTGCATAAGGCCGAGCCTTCCACCCTTTACCAAGTATATAGATGCATTAATTAAATAAGATATATTGTGATATCCCAACAAGTAAACATGCTCCAACAAGGAACAACATCTCCATGTTCCAACAAGGAACAAACTTCAATCTTCACCTGCAACTAACAACGCTATAAGAGGGGCTGAGCAAAGCGGTAACATAGCCAATCAACGGTTTGCTAGGACATGGTGGGTTAGAGGTTTGACATGGCAATTTGGGAGGCTGACAAGCAAATGGTAGGCATCGTAGCATTGGCATAGCAAAAGAGCGAGCAAACTAGCATAGCAAAGATAGTAGTGATTTCGAGGGTATGATCATCTTGCCTGAGATCCTGCTAGGAAGAAGAACTTGTCCATGAAGAAGACAAACGGACGTAGTCGAACGAATCCTCACAACTCCGGAACGAAACCGAAGCTAACGAGAGAAGCAACCCGTAAAGAAACAAACAACATAGTAAACAACCATCACATAACACATGGCATGATGCGCAAACAAGTATGATACATGTCCGGTTTAATGAGGCATGGCATGGCAAAGTGCACGAAACAATCTTACAAATTAAGTGGAGCTCAATATGCAACGGAGTTGCATATTGACGAAACACCACATCAATTATTTAGTTCTCTCTCGGTTATGAACAAGACAAGATTAAATGTTGTTAAGCATGGCAAGAGGTGAAGCATAATTAAACTAACAATTTAGGCAAGTTTAAGTGAGGCCGGAAACAACAATTAACAATTCCGGAAAATCCCCATATGCATTTAGCAATTTAAAGCAACAACAATTTTAAACACTTTAATTGTTGTTATCATGATGTGGATGACATATGCAAGTTCTATGCAATTTTATGAAAATGTTGACAAGAGCATGTTATGAAGCATTTGTCGCCATGGCGGAACGAAAGGGGTGCCACGGCAACGATAACGAAAATGGTGCCACGGCAACGATAACGAAAATGGTGCCATGGCAACGATAACGAAAATGGTGCCACGGCAACATTCCGATGATCCGATAACTCATTGAGATACCGGTGCAAAAGAGCAAGTGTGCGGATGTGCGGAACATGCAAAAGATGGTGGGGTGCTCCCGACTACCGGGTTCCCACGAGATAGTGGCATGGAAACGAGTGACAAACGGACACGATGCAAAAATGGGCATCTCATACAACACACATTCGTTCACGGGCGGTCGTTCTCGGCGGTTATACCTTCGAAGCGTGCATTTCGGGGCGGAACGAGTTCGGAGCGGTGTAGAGGAAGTAGGCGTTCACGGGACGTCGTGGAAGTAGTCGTTCTCGCGGCGGCGGTAGTGGAAGTAGTTGTTCTCGGACATTGTGGAAGTAGTCGTTCGCGGCGACGGTAGTGGAAGTAGTTGTTCATGTTTCGTAGATGTTCGGGGTCACGACGAGGAACTTGACGTCCACGGAGTCTTCGAGGGTCGACGGAAGTGGTACACACGTTGCCGGGGTACTTGTCGGTCCGGTCTTGGCGACGGTAGTTGTACACAAGTCTTAGAGGAACTTGGCATATCCATGAACTTGCGTTCCGGTGTGGTAGTCGAAGTAGCCGGTCTTGCTGAACTGAAGGGGCATCGAGGGACTAGCAAAGGCCCTGCCTCGAGAGGTCACAGGAGGTGCGTGGAGGTAGCTCGAGCTGCTGGTCGTCGGGGCATGGCCGAGCAACGGCTGGAAGAAATGGCCGGTGTTGGCCTTGGCATGAAGCAGGGGCGGCGGAGCTCCTGCTAAGGCGATGGCGGCGAGTAGGCAACGAAACTTGGCGTCGACGTACAGACGCAGCTCGGAGAAGCAACGACTAGACCGTGCAGCGGTGGGCGAGGGACTCCGGGACGACGTGGAGGTCGAGGAACTTGGCCGGTGGCGCGGTTTGGAGCAGATCGGCGCGCGAGGAAGGTCGGAGGAGCCCGAGGCGAACGACAGAGGGGCGCGAAGGGGCGGCGCTCGGCGCGAGGGTGCAGCAGCTGCTTCTGTCGGCGGCGAGGTCGAGGAGGGGCACGTGGCCGCCGGAGTTGAGGACGCTGGGCGGCGCGGTAGCGCAAGCAGGCGCGAGGAGGAAGACAGGGCGTGGGGGCGGCGTCTCCCTGGTTCGGCGCGACGAGGAAGAAAGGAGGAGGGGGATCGAGGGGAGCGGCCACGGTAGCGAGGGGATCGGGCTGAGCGAGGGGCGTTGCGGCGCAAGGGAAGGGAGCAGGGGAGCGATCGGGTCGAGAGGAGAGGAGGCGGATCGGGCAAGGGAGAGATGGGGCGCAGAGGAGGGTTCGCTAGGGTTAGAAGGCAGGGGCCGGCTGGGCCTTGGGCTTAGAGGCCGGCTGGGCTACAGGCTGCACTCTCTCTTCACTCTCTCATTTTCCCATTTAAAACAAAACAGAAAAAGAGAAAGAAAAGAAAGAGAAGGATAGGCAAAGAATTAGCACATGCAAATAATATTCTTGGACTCACAAAAATGCGCTAGTCCCAAGAAAATAGAAGTGAGCAAGATTGCAAGATTAAATTCAATATCATTTGAATTTAATTCAATAGGTTTGAACTAGGACTAGGTAAAAGGAAGGTCCAAAAATGTTGTGATTTTTGGGGAAGCTCCGGAAAAACAAGAAGGAATATATGGCAAAGTTAGAGGCCAAGAATTGAAATAATAAAGGGCATTGGGATTTTGCAAGTGTGTTAATGGGTGAACTCCAGAGAATGGAATTATTTTATAATAGCTCCACTAATATCGGGAGGATATATTATAAAGAGAAATCACCATCGTGAATTCCCTCGATTTAAATAGATCAAAAGATCTATGCAATTTATTTAGTTGAGATGCAAAAGATTTATGAGATGATGGCATGATGACATGATGCAATGCAAATGACACAATGATGAATGCATCAAACAAATAAATCACACGACGAATCTCGGAATAGCTGGAAGTCTTCTGGAGCGTCGGTCTCGGGGCGTTACACGTGCCTTGTGCTCCTGCCTCCCGTGGCCGGCTGCGATGCGGCGGAGGCCTGACCGCCCCCTACTACTCCAACCGCTGGCCAGGCCATCCCTCTACTCACCCACACCCCCTGTTATTCTGTGGCGATGGCAGCCTCACACCGCAGCGAACCGGTGAACCCTCGTACTCCTCTACGCGTGGGCATCCACTGCCGCGTCGTCCCCGACTCCACGTTGTCCCCTTCCTAGGCCTCGCCGTCGTCCACCGCCCTGGTGCTCTCGGCGCGGCATGGTCAACATTGTCAAGGAATGGCTTCCATCGGACGTTGACTTTATGTGGAGAGGCTGACAGCTGGGTCCACGGCCGCAGCAAGGAAGTGCCTCCTTATTACGCGCAAAATAATTATTCCTCCACCTGACAGCGGGGACCCATTGGACGGGCCACCATATTTCGTGAAAAAACGTTTCCCCCCTGACTACTGGGACCCACCAGCTACACCTTCGCACATAAGGAAGTGCATCCGGGCCAAAAAACCGATTCACCCCCTGACTGCTGGGACCCACCAGCTACATCTTCGCACGCAAGGAAGTGCGTCTGGGCAAAAAAAACGATTCACCCCCCTGACTGCTGGGACCCACCAGCTACATCTTCGCAGGCAAGGAAGTGCCTGACAGTCGGGACCCACCTGGTCGAAGCGCACGTAGCGTTGTCATTCTGGTCGTGAACGTGTACGTACATACTGGTCGATGTAGAGGCGCACACGTGTCGTAGTAGAGGCGCGCACATGTCGTAGTAGAGGCACACACGTAGCATGTACACGTACGTACAGCGGCGAGGGTGCAAGAAAGAAAATATGGCCACGTACGTACATACGGGCAGGGTCTCGAACGCCTACTCGCGCATACGTACATGGCTGGGTCAGAATGGAGAAACAGCGTCGTCGTTGTGTTCATGGTGAGCCAACCGGCTGGGTCGGAACAGAATGCATGGTCGTGTTCATCGGGAGGGCTTGGACGGAACAGGCGATGGAAACGAGGCCTGGCGTACCGCACAACGGAGCAAACAGACCTCCTATGTTTGGAACGGGGTCCTGTTGACTGGGAGGGGTGTGGCGTACCGCAAAATGGAGGAAACGGACCTCCTACGGTCGAAACGGGGGTCCTATTGATCGGGAGGGGTGTGGCGTACCGCAAAACGGAGGAAACGGACCTCCTACGGTCGAAACAGGGGTCCTGTTGATCGGGAGGGATGTGGCGTACCGCAAAACGGACGAAATGGACTTGTGTTGGAGGGCTACGGTTGAAACGGGGGTCCTGTTCATCGGGAGGGGTGTGGCGTACCGCAAAACGGGACTCCACGGGATACTGTTCATCTCCACCGTCGACCTCCTCCAGCCTCCACGGGCTACCGTCGACCTCCTCCAGCCTCCACGGGCTCCTGTTCATCCAGCCTCCATCGCGCGCTACTCCACCGGCTACTATTCAACCACCCCTCCACCATCTACTATTCATCCAGCCCTCCACCGTCTACTGTTCATCCAGCCCTCCACACCACGGGGTCCTGTTCAACCACCCCTCCACGGCCACCCTTCCACCGCCATCGCTCATCCAGCCCTCCACACCACGGGTCCTGTTCATCCACAGCAACGCCACCGCCATCGCTCATCCAAACCCCCGCAACACTCACCGCTCATCCAATAGATCGGCTTCATTAGCAGCGAGCGGCGAATCGCCCATCGGGTTCGATTAACGCCATCGATCGATCGCCGGGTTCAAGAACGCCAGAGCTCGCAGTGCAATTGCTCGGGTTCAGTTAGAGCCAACGCCTCGCTCGGGTTCAGTTAGAGCCAAGGCCTCGCACGTGTACGAGAGAAACGCGCATCGCTCGGCCCCTGACCTCCCACCGTAACCGGCAACTCCCCGAAATTTTCCTCCCCCTCGCTTCTACCACGGTTTTTTCTGTCATGGACGACCCAAAGAATGTCATGCAGCTGCGTCTCCGGCCCGCCCAGGACGAAAAGCCCATTTTCTGTCATGATTTTTTGTCATAGAAGTAGGAGCTCACCACATCTATGATGATACCGGTTTTTGTCACAATTATCGTCATAGAAGTGTCATATGTATGACAGAAAAAATTTCTGTTCGGCCCAAAATGTCATGGATGTGTCTTTTTTTTGTAGTGTTGAGTCTTGTATCTTCACGGTCCAACAGTCCAGCCAAAATATATAGTCCGGCGGTCCGGATACCCCCTAATCCAGGACTCCCTCACCCTCCCCTAGTCCAATTCGGACTAGGCCCATGGGGGGCGCGCGGCCAACCCTGGCCGCCCCTCTCTCTCTCTCCCCTAGGCCCAATAAGGCCCATTACTTCTCCGGTGGTTCCGATAACCCTTCTGGCACTCCGGTTATATCCGAAACTTCTCCGGAATACTTCCAGTGTCCGAATATAGTTGTCCAATATATCAATCTTTATGTCTTGACCATTTCGAGATTCCTCATCATGTCCATGATCACATACTGGCCTCCGAATAATATTCGGTACAACATATCACATAAACTGATAATACCAATCGTCATCGAACGTTAAGCGTGCGGACCCTACGGGTTCGAGAACTATGTAGACATGACCGAGACACGTCTCCGGTCAATAACCAATAGCAGAACCTGGATGCTCATATTAGTTCCTACATGTCCTAGGAAGATCTTTATCGGTCAAACCGCATAATAACATACGTTGTTCCCTTTGTCATCGGTATGTTACTTGCCCGAGATTTGATCGTCGGTATCTCAATACCTAGTTCAATCTCGTTACCGGTAAGTCTCTTTACTCGTTCCATAATACTTCATCCTGCAACTAACTCATTACTCATAATGCTTGCAAGGCTTATAGTGATGAGTATTACCGAGAGGGCCCAGAGATACCTCTCCAAAACATGAAGTGACAAATTCTAATCTCGATCTATGCCAACCCCACAAACACCTTCGGAGACACTTGTAGAGCACCTTTATAATCACCCATTTACGTTATGATGTTTGGTAGCACACAAAGTGTTCCTCCGGTATTTGGGAGTTGCATAATCTCATAGTCTGAGGAACTTGTATAAGTCATGAAGAAAGCAGTAGCAATGAAAGTAACACGATCATAATGCTAAGCTAACGGATGGGTCATGCCATCACATCATCCTCCTAATGATGTGATCCCGTTCATCAAATGACAACACATGTCTATGGTTAGGAAACTTAACCATCTTTGATTAACGAGCTAGTCAAGTAGAGGCATACTAGGGACTATATGTTTTGTCTATGTATTCACACATGTACTAAGTTTCCGGTTAATACAATTCTAGCATGAATAATAAACATCTATCACGAATTAAGGAAATAAATAATAACTTTATTATTTCCTCTAGAGCATATTTCATTCAGGAGTCCCATTTTGCTGTATGCCACACCCCTCCCGATGAACAGGACCCCCATTTTGACCGTACAAGGTCAAAGAGAAGTCTGTTTCCTCCGTTTTGCGATACGCCACACCCCTCCCGATCAACATGACCTTGTTTCGACCATAGGAGGTCGATGAGAATTCTGTTTCCTCCGTTTTGCGGTACACCAGACTCCTCCTAGTGAATAGGATATCGTTTTGACTGTAGGCGGTCGAATAGAAGGTTGTTTCCTCTGTTCTGTGGTACGCCAGGCCTCGTTTCGGCTATTCCGTCCAAGCCGGTTGGCTCCCGATGAACATGACACATTCCATTGCCTCCCGATGAACACAGTGTAGTTTTTCCATTCCGATCCAGCCGGTTGGATGCCGATGAACAGGACGCCATCGCTACTCTCCGCTGCCTCTCCATGTACACGAGCCCTGGTCGTATGTATGCGCGAGTAGGCGTTCGAGAGCCCGCCCGTATGTACATACGTGATTGTCTTTACTTTTTTGCACCTAGGGTGTACGTACGTGTACACGATATAGACGGGACTGCGTGACATGCTACATCCGCGCCTCTACTACAACACGTGCCCTTCCCGACTCAGCCACGGTTCATCGGTGCACCCTATAGATAGACCGATCGACCAGTATGTACGTACATGTTCATGATCAGATAGAAAACCCTACGTACAGTTCGACCGGGTGGGTCCCAACTATGAGGGAGGTAAGGAGGCACTTCCTTGCATTCGAAGATATAGCTGGTGGGTCCCAGCTGTCAAGGGGAGAATCATATCTTTTGCACGTAATATGGACCCACTTCCTTGCGTGCGAAGATGTAGCTGGTGGGTCCCAACAGTCAGGGGGGAATAGTTTTTTAGGGAAATACGGTGGCCTATCCGGTGGGTCCCTGCTGTCAGGTGGAGGAATCATTATTTTGCGCGTAATAAGGAGGCACTTCCTTGCTGTGGTCGTGGACCCAGCTGGCAGCCTCTCCACGTACAGTACTCTTTGATGGAAGTCATTCCTCAACCACATTGACCACACCGCGCCGAGAGCACCAAGGCGATGGACAACGGTGAGGCCTAGGAAGGGGACGATGCGGAGCCGGGGAAGACGTCGCAGTGGATTCCCACGCGAAGAGGGGTACGCGGGTTGACTAGTTTGGCTGCGGTGTGAGGCTGTCATCGCCGTAGAATAACAGGGGTGGTGGGTGAGTAGAGGGATGGCCTGTCCAGAGGTTGGAGTAGGGTGGGGCGGTGAGGCCTGGACGACAGCAGATCCGGCCATGGGAGGTAGGAGCAGGCGGCACGACTGTCGGTGTCAAAACCGGCGGATCTCGGGTAGGGGGTCCCGAACTGTGCGTCTAGGCGGATGGTAACAGGAGACAAGGGACACGATGTTTTTACCCAGGTTCGGGCCCTCTCGATGGAGGTAAAACCCTACTCCAGCTTGATTGATATTGATGATATGGGTAGTACAAGAGTAGATCTACCACGAGATCAGAGAGGGTAAACCCTAGAAGCTAGCCTATGGTATGATTGTTGTTCGCCCTCGGACTAAAACCCTCCGCTTTATATAGGCACCAAAGAGGGTTAGGGTTACACGAGTCGGTTACAATGGTAGGAGATCTACATATCCGTATCGCCAAGCTTGCCTTCCACACCAAGGAAAGTCCCATCCGGACACGGACGAAGTCTTCAATCTTGTATCTTCATAGTCCAGAGTCCGGACGAAGATGATAGTTCGCTATCCGGACACCCCTAGTCCGGACTCCTCAAGAGCCTCGAACCAGGCTTCAATAACGACAAGTCCGCATGCATATTGTCTTCGCATTGCAAGGCGGGTTCCTCCTCCAAATACTTCATAGAAGATTTTGAACACAAGGATAGTGTCCGCTCGCAAAATAAGTTCCACATACCACAGTAGAGAGAATAATAATATTTACACAAATTCAATCTGCTGACGTATTCCGTGGCGTGACATCACACCACGGCCAAGCCTTTATTCGAATCGTTTTTAGTGTTCCACCTCAGCGCGTTTAGCGAGGCGGTTTCCTGGGCACGTCTTGTCAAAGCAGAGATCGTGTCCCCTTATTCCGGGATTCTCATCAATACGGGCGTGGGTAATCCAACCGCGCCATTGATTACGGCGCTTGGGAGATAAGCGAGTTTTACCAGGCTGGCGGGGACGCATAGTTTCGTCCATCCATATAAGGGGATAAGGATCCACCTTTTTACCTACGCCTTCGTCCTCCTTTGCTTATCCATTTCCGTGCACTGGAGCTCCAGCGCCCAAGTCCGCACATCTCGCCTCAACCTCCCCCAGCCATGTCCGGAGCGGGAGGCAAGTGGATGGCCTCCTCCGTCACGGAGGGGCACATCGAGAGGCTGCGGAAGGCCGGATAGTTGTCCAGCGACATCGCGCATCGGCTCCCCAACAAGGGATAGCTCATCCCCACCCCCGGGCCCCATGAGAGGGTGGTGTTCCTCACCCATTTCCTCTGCGGACTAGGTTTTCCACTTCACCCATTTGTGCGGGGGCTCATGTTCTACTATGGCCTGGATTTCCACGATCTGGCCCTGAACTTCATCCTCAACATCTCGGCGTTTATCATCATGTGCGAGGCCTTCCTCCGCATCAAGCCCCACTTCGTCTTATGGCTGAAGACCTTTAATGTCAAGCCGAAGGTAATGGGGGGCCAGCTGGCGGAGTGTGGAGGCGCCACGGTGGGCAAGATGCCCAATGTTATATGGCTCAAGGGCTCCTTCGTGGAAACCATCAAAGGGTGGCAATCGGGGTGGTTCTACATCACCGAGCCGCATGACCCTAAATGGGCAGCAGCCCTCGAATTCCGATCTGGCATCCCCACATGGCTCACCTCCTGGAAAGATAAGGGCCTGACATGGGGTAATTCGGAGGAGCTGACCGAACTCCAAACCAGCGTCCAAAACCTTGTGAACAAGAAGATCAAGCTTGTCAACGCAGTCCAGGTCATGCTCATCCGCCGGATCCTCCCGTGCCAACAACGGGCCTCTAGATTGTGGGAATTTGTTTCGACACAGCACCAAACCTTGAGTAGGCTCTTTGACACTACGCACGAAGATGCCTGGAAGGTGCTGTTCAAGGGCGCCGAAGCTCCCGCATCCGCTACCGAAGATCACGGATTCAGCTCGCAGCGTCAAGCCAGCGAGGTAAGCTATTTTACCTTTTACAGGACACTTATTTTCCATAGTTTGACTCTATGTGGGACCTAAACTCCCCTTCCTTTGACAGGCCTGGCAGAAGAAGTCCGAGCAGGTTAACTGTCCGGCTCCCTTGCCCGAAGACCCAGCAGACGCCCAATTAACGGGACTGCTGGCTCCAGCACCTTATGTGGTGCCGGAGAAGAAGGCCAAGAAGAAGGCCACGGGAACCCGGAAGAGTTCCCGGCGTCAGGTGTTATCAGACTCATCGTCCGATGACTCCGAGGCGGACTCCTCCCACGAAGACGAGGAGGAGAAAAAAGAGACCTCTCCTCCAGCGGGGGGAGAGAAGAAAAGGAAGGCCTCCCCAACTGGGGAGGCCGGAGGGTCCAAGAAGGGAAGGACCCTTCATCCGGACTACTCCACCAACGCGGACGACGGCGAAGAGGAGTGGCCACCGAGGGCTAAGCCCCTGGCGACGTCGTAAGTGTTCGGATACCAAAATAACTCATGGCATTTCGTTTGTCGCCTAGAATCTCTTAACGCCGAATATAACCCTGCAGCCCGCCAAAGGACGGGCTCGACACTTCAACGAGCGGCTCCCTGGCGCCATCAGACGTGGATAGCACTTCACTTCCGGCCGTCTCCTCCCCTCGCGCCGCGGATGACGCTGAGGTGGGGTCCCAAAAGGTGGCTAGCCAGGAGGAGGAGGTCCCGGAGGCGCCGCAAGGCAACTTCCCGGACTCTGGGCACAAGGGGGATCAAACCCCAAGGGGCTCTAGGTCCGGCCCTGGGCCGGACTCCGCACCGGAACCTTCAGTGGTTCCGGAGTTCGGCGGGCGACCCCTTCGTAAGAAGGGCGAGACTGCGACACCGGTGACCTCCGTCCAACCGGAGGCACCGGATAATTTGCTGGAGGCGCTTAACGGCGCCTCCATCGACAAGGAGCACCACACTGTTATGAGTGTGGTGATCCAGAAAGTTCAGTCCGCCAAGAGCGGGCTAACTGAAGCCTGCGCCAGCCTTCTAACATGCTTTGAGGTATGTATTTAAGATATGTAAAAATATTACCGCGTAGACAGTAGCCCCTGATGCTCAGTTTGGTGTTCGGAAAGAAAAGCCGAATTGAGGATCTTAGAAAAAAAGATGTATACAGGAGTCTAACATAAGTATGTCAATACGGGAATGCAGGCTGCGCTGCTGACCTCTGCCGCACTGACTGCGGAGGCTAATGCATTGAAGCAGAGCCTCGAGCGGTCCGAGAACGAGCTCGGCCTTGCCAAGAAGCAGCTCGAGGACAAGGAAGGTAAGTAATACCTTATGGGAGTATATAAAAAATGTGGTTGCAAAAAAGAACAAGAATAACGTGAAAATTGCAGGGGCCACGAACGAGGTGGCAACCCTGAAGGAAGCAGTGTCCAGGGCCGAAAGCGATGCGGCCATGGAATGCACCGAGCGAGAGAAGCAAGAGGCGCGGGTGGCGGAGGTGCGGCAAGAGCTCCAGGCTCTTGTGGAAAAACACGAGGGTTTGGAGCGTGACTCAAAGACTCGAGAGTCCGAGCTCGCCTCGGCTCTTGAGAGCGCCAGAGCCGCTAAGGCCGAAGCCCAAAAAGCCCTCCAGGAAATTGAGGCAATAAAGAAGATAGCGGCGGGTAAGGCATTCTTCATGCAAAGCAAGCACGTGAAAGTGAATTACTTGTTACTTACCCGAATCCGGAGCTCTCCAGGAGCATTCGCAGATCTGCCCTGCAGTGTGTCCGATGCCGCCGCATTCTACCAGGCCGAGGAAGGGAGCTCGGCGGAGAAGGTGTTCTGGTCTCAGTATGCTGAGGCCAGACACCCGGTGCCCCTGAGCGACCAGCTGAAGCAGCTGGTTGAGCTCCATAAGGTGGCCGAACAGGCCATGAAGGGCCTCATAGTTTGGCTGTGGCCCGGGGAAACCGTGCCTGGGAGCTACTTCGGGCTGGTGAGGCAGCTGGTGGACGCCTGTCCATGGATTGAAGTCGTCAGCGCTCCGCTCGCATCAAAGGTGCTCAGGGGCCCTTGCCCGTGCTAAAGTGCACTGGGCAAGATGGGCGCCAAAAGCTTGTGATGGACGCCCGCCACGCGTGGAGTATCACAAGCACAAGATGTATTATGAGAACGTCTGAAGGGTGCCCGCCTTATAGCGGTGAATGCTCCAAAGATGTAATTTTGAGTAAACTCGCATTTGTTATCCTCAGACGCTTGAAAACTTGTTCATATGCGCCGAGCAACGCTTGTGAATTTAAAATATTACCTTCAGGCGGCCGCTTACTAAATTTGAGAGATGGCGAGTCGTCGGCTTCGCCCCATGCCACGAAAAGCCGGGTGTTCGGATAAACTTGAGCGCTCTTTTTCCCATTCTTGGGTCCTTCGAGGGAGGCGCTCAATGCAACGAACAAGACAACCGGACTATAATGCTTGAACACTCTCACTTAGCCATAGAATTCTATAATTTTAAATTTCCGCGAAGCCCCTAGTATTCGGAAGACCGAGTTCGGGGCGCTATCCACGCCTGGGTCAGACAAAGCCGACTCCTCGCTCTAAGCAGCATGAGTCTTTAGGGACTCGAAGAGACCTCTCAAACAGCGACCGGCTCTCGCCCTATTATGACGGTCAGTTTTAGCTTTCTCCACTGAGGTGCTCAACCCAGCTCAACTGGGGCACAATCGCAGTGGTTCTCCCAGCGCTACCTTAGCCGATATAACGGAACGTAAGGTACCAAAACATGGGAGCCGGGCAAACCCAACTATTGACCCAAGACATGATTCGGAGCCGATGCATATAATGCTATAAGTTTGGGGTGCCGCACTTGTGAAAGTGTTCGGACTTATCACACCATATGTTGGGGTACTTAAGCCCCTGGTGTATTTGGCTGTACCAAATTGTACGGATGCCACATGTCATAAGTGAACATATATAGATAAGAAAAAGGAATGCAATAATAGGCAAAAGCTGTGCATTGTTTATCAAAAAAGCTGCGGTAAAAGCAGAATGATACAAATAGTACGGTAAGCAAGGGACGAGACTATTTGACATGTCCCCCTCTAGGAGCAAGCTGCGGGATGATATGTAAATCAAGTATACTGCTCATTATAGAGACCACCTGTACACTCGACGTAGCTTTCTTCTTCCTCGGCTGTTGCATCGTGTGTTCGGCAATTCTCTCACGGACAGGCTTCTGAAAAGGAGTCCTGAAAGTAAGAGGAAAAAGAAGAATGACACAATTGGGAGCCCCTGGTGCGGTTGAGCCGCCCTTCTGGGCTTGCCGTGGTCGTGCCCCTCCCCCTATGCCCATGGTATTTCTAGAGCGTAATTATGTACACGTAATCTTGGTTTCGCGATTTCGCGAGGGCTGGGTTAGGGCCGCATTACTACGCTGATGCTCGGACGCGCCAGCGGTCTTGTTGTTGGTTACTTGGCGCGCTTGACGGTGTCCGCCGCTTAATAGCCGGACTCGAGAATTGCCTTAAGAGGCTGCTTTGTACTTCGCCGCGAGGGCGCCGTATGCTCCTCCGCTCAAGAGAGCGCTTGGTGTTTCCGTTGACCGTAATGGCTCCTCGAGGGCCCGCATCTTGAGCTTGAGGTATGCGTGGTCGGCACCGCATTGAACTTTGCAAATGCGGTTGGTCCGAGCAAGGCGTGATAGCCGCCATGAACGGGACTATGTCAAGATTAATTCTCGCCGAAGTTATCCAGTGATCCAAAGACCACTTCAAGTGTAACTGAGCCTGTACAGTTGGCCTCCACACCTGGTATGACGCCTTTAAAGGTCATCTTTGTGGGTTTAATCCGTGAGGGGTCTATGCCCACTTTGCGCACTGTATTCTGATAAAGCAGGTTCAGGCTGCTGCCACCGTCCATCAGGACTCTAGTGAGGTGAAATCCGTCAACGATTGGGTCTAGAACCAATGCAGCAAAGCCGCCATGGCGGATGCTAGTGGGGTGGTCCCTTCGATCAAAAGTGATCGGGCAGGAGGACCACGTATTGAACTTTGGGGCGACTGGCTCCATCGCATATACGTCCCTTAGTGCACGCTTCCACTCCCATTTGGGTATGTGGGTTGCGTATATCATGTTCACCGTCTGCACTTGTGGGGGAAAGCCCTTCTGTCCTCTATTGTTCGGCGGCCGGGGCTCCTCCTCGTCATTGCTATGCAGCCCCTTGTCATTGTTTTCGGCAGTTAGCTTGCTTGCCTGCTTGAACACCCAACAATCCCTGTTGGTGTGATTGGCTGGCTTTTGGGGGGTGGCACGTATCTGGCACGAGTGATCGAGTATTCGGTCCAAATTGGACGGGCCCAGAGTACTTCTTTTGAATGGCGTTTTCCACTGACCGGGTTTAGAGCCTCTGAATCTAGCATTGACTGCCGTATCCTTAGTATTATTGCCATTAATGCGGCGCTTGTGCTTGTTGCGATGCGACCTGCCGTTGTTGTCCTTGGTATCCGAATTACTAGGGCTCTTGGTCATGTTGTTACTACGAGCTAGCCAGCTATCCTCTCCCGCGCAGAAGCGGGTCATGAGTGTTGTGAGGGCTGCCATGGATCTCGGTTTTTCCTGTCCTAGGTGCCGGGCAAGCCACTCGTCACGGATGTTATGTTTGAAGGCTGCAAGGGCCTCTGCATCCGGACAGTTGACGATTTGATTTTTCTTGGTTAGGAACCGTGTCCAGAATTGTCTGGCCGATTCTTCTAGCTGCTGAATTATGTGGCTTAGGTCATCGGCGTCTGGTGGTCGCACATAGGTGCCCTGGAAGTTGTCAAGGAATGCGGCTTCCAGATCTTCCCAACAACCAATTGACTCCGCTGGCAAGCTGTTAAGCCAATGCCGAGCTGGTCCTTTAAGCTTGAGTGGGAGGTATTTGATGGCGTGTAGATCATCACCGCGGGCCATGTGGATATGGTGGAGATAGTCCTCGATCCAGACCGCAGGATCTGTTGTGTTGTCGTATGATTCAATGTTTACGGGTTTGAAACCCTCAGGGATTTGATGATACATCACTTCGTCTGTGAAGCATAGTGGGTGTGCAGCGCCTCTGTATTGGGCTATATCACGACGCAGCTCAAATGAGCTTTGTCTACTGTGTTCGGCCCGGCCGGAATTGCCATATCCGGCGTGGTGGTTATCATCACGTATCGTGGGGCGCCCACGCGATTCATAGATTGATCTTGTTTGCCTTGCCTTGTCCTCTAGTATATCCCGCAGGTCTGGCGCATTCTCCCTCGTCTTGGTGTTTTTCGAGCGGCGCCGGGGTGCGGCTTGAGTGGAGGGCTGAGATGCCTCTCTATCGCGGCCATGAGGTGGCCGGTCGGCCGTACTATGTGCTGGTGATGTAGGTTTAGGTGCTTCCTCCTCTAATCGGGGTAGCAGCCTGCGTTTTGGGTAGCTCTTGGAGGGGCGTTCGAGTTCATACTCTTTGGCCGCAAGGACTTCAGTCCATCTGTCGTCTAGCAAGTCTTGGTCAGCTCTAAGCTGTTGCTGCTTTTTCTTCAGGCTGTTTGCCATGGCGATAAGCCTGTGTTTGAAATGCTCTTGTTCGATGGGATCCTTAGGCACGACAAATTCGTCGTCGTCGAGGCTTGCCTCGTCTTCAGAGGGAGGCATGTAATTATCATCCTCTACCTGTCTGCGTGCCGCTCTCTCATGAGGGCTAGCTTCTCCATCCTCCCGCACTGAATCCTGCTGGAGGGAGTTGTCTTCGGCACTGTCCGGGGTGTTATTATCTCCCGTGCCGGAATTGCCGTTTTTGCTGTGGCGGGATTTAGAGCGGCGCCGCTGACGCCGACGCTTAGGCTGTTTCTTGGAGGGGTCATCCTCCGTTGTTCCATCGCCATTCCCATCTTTTGGGATATCCACCATGTAAATGTCGTATGACGAGGTGGCCTTCCAGTGCCCTGTGCGCGCTGGTTCTTGGTCGTCTCCTGCATCGTCATCCATACCGTTGATCTCTTCGGAGTCGAAGTCGAGCATGTCGGTTAGATCATCGACAGTGGCTACTAAGTGGGTGGTGGGTGGGTTTTGAATTTCTTCGTCGTCCGCATCCCAACCTTGCTGATCATAATCCGGCTAGGGCTCTCCTGATAAAGAGAGAGACTTTAGTGAATTCAGGATGTCTCCAAAGGGCGAGTGTTGAAAGATGTCCGCGGCGGTGAACTCCATAACCGGCGCCCAGTCGGATTCGATTGGCAGGGGCGCGGGGGGGTCGGAGTCCGGCACCTTGGAGTCACGAGCTTTGCAAAGGACAGGGTTGGTGTTCGGCTCAACCACCGTAGATATTGCAGCCCCCGAGGCAGTGTCCAGCCATCCATCCTCGATGGGCACAATCATCTCCGAGCTAAGGGTCGGAGCAAACACTGGTGCGGCCTCCAAGGCACTGTCTGGCGGCAGAGCTAGATCATGCCCTTCGTGACAGTGCGGCACGCTTGGCTGTGGCTCGAACCCGTCGAAGATCAAGTCTCCTCGGACGTCAGCCATGTAGTTCAAACTTCCAAATCTGACCTGATGGCCAGGGGTGTAGCTTTCGATCTGCTCCAGATGGCCAAGCGAATTAGCCCGCAGTGCAAAGCCGCCGAATATGAAGATCTGTCCGGGGAGAAAAGTCTCACCCTGGACCGCATCGTTGTTGATGATCGGAGGAGCCATCGGGCCTAAGGGTGAGGACACAGAGGAACTCTCAATGAAAGCACCAATGTCGGTGTCAAAACCGGCGAATCTCGGGTAGGGGGTCTCGAACTGTGCATCTAGGCGGATGGTAACAGGAGACAAGGGACACGATGTTTTTACCCAGGTTCGGGCCCTCTCGATGGAGGTAAAACCCTACTCCTGCTTGATTGATATTGATGATATGGGTAGTATAAGAGTAGATCTACCACGAGATCAGAGAGGCTAAACCCTAGAAGCTAGCCTATGGTATGATTGTTGTTCGTCCTACGGACTAAAACCCTTAGGTTTATATAGGCACCGAAGAGGGTTAGGGTTACACATAGTCGGTTACAATGGTAGGAGATCTACATATCCGTATCGCCAAGCTTGCCTTCCACGCCAAGGAAAGTCCCATCCGGACATGGGATGAAGTCTTCAATCTTGTATCTTCATAGTCCAGGAGTCCGTCCGAAGATGATAGTTTGGCTATCCGGACACCCCCTAGTCCGGGACTCCCTTAACGACCGATGCTGGTTTGGGCGGCTGGAGCAAGAAGACCAGAGGTTGAAGAAGCACTACGGCCGTTGGATGGACATCGTACGATCACCAGAGCTAGAACCGTTCATATTGACTAAGTTGACAAAGCCCTCCGTCTGCGTCAACTTAGTAGGCCCACAAGCCAGATTCCCATTATGGTAGGTCCCAGCTAGCAGGGGAGTATTAATTTTTTATGTGTAATAAGGAGGCACTTCCTTGCGTGCAAAGATATAGCTAGTGACTCCGAGCTGTCAGTGGGAGGAATGTTTTTTCACGAAATACAAAGGCCCTTCCGGTGGGTCCCAGCTATCAGGTGGGGGAATCATTATTTTGCACGTAATAAGGAGGCACTTCCTTGCGTGCATCCATGGACCCAGCTGTCATCTTCTCCACGTACAATCCTCTTGCGAGGGATGCCGTTCATTGACCATGTTAACCATGCCGCCAAGAGCACCAGGGCGTTGGACGAAGGCAAGGCCCCATACTGGAACGACCCGAGAAGCCCCACTATTTTCACGTAATAAGGAGGCACTTGCTTGTGAGGGTCCCTACTGTCAGCCTCTCCACTTGCATCCCTCTTCTGATGGCTGTTGTTTGTTGACCATGTTGACCACACCGTGCCGAGAGCACAAACGCGGTGGACGAGGGCGAGGCCCAGGAAGGGAACAACCCAGAGCCGGCGAAGCCACAACAGTGGATGCCCACGCTGAGGGGAGTGCGAGGGTTGACTGGTCGGCTGTGGGACGAGGCTGACATCATCGGAAAATAGTAGGATGTGCGGGTGGGTAGAGGGATGGCTTGGCGGCAGCGCAGCTGACCATGGGAGGAGGGAGTAGGCAGTCCTGCCCGACACTGGGTTGGGCGGCTGGAGCAGGAAGATCAGAGATTGAAGAAGCACGACGGCCGTTGGATGGACATCCAACAATCACTGCTGTGCGTTGACTAAGTTGACAAAGCCTTGCGTACGCGTCAAATTTTTTTAGGACATCGTCATCGTCAACCTAGTAGGCCCAGAAGTCATCCTTCAATCTGTGGAAAACAACATACATCCCATTAGCCATTATATTCAATTATTTACAGCCCATTTTCTAATTCTTAAGGATATTTTGAAGCCCATATTCTTTTTATTAGCATTATAGACCATATTCTCGGCACTGCTAAAAAATTCAACAAAATTTTGCATATTTCGGTGGGGTCCGAACTCTTTTAATCACGAAATTTCGAGTCACATTAAAAATAATTTTTAAAAACTTATATCAAAATAAAATTCAAAAAAATTCTCCACAAAAAAATGAATGAAATTTAAAATCTTGACTAGCAAGATGCCCGTGCGTTGCACGGAACATCAAGATGCATTTGTATGAGTAGTTTATCTTGTGGGAGAAAAGGATGAACGAGGGAAGGCCTTATCTGCAAATGTGGAGAGGAGTGCGGGCAAATAGTAATAGTTTCCTTCCTATCCGTTATATATAGATCGGACGACCTATATTGCAGGGTGGCAGACACACCATCATCACCAACTCTGCTTTTTATAAGAGTAGAGAAATCCAGAAAAATGATATTTGAATGTAATTGTTGGCTGGCTTTGGTTTAAAAATTTACTGCCCATTTGTTACTACTTATAGCCTATTTTCTTGGGAAGCCCATTTCTTACTACTTACATCCATTCGCGTCTTGAAAGATTGTAGCCCAGCAGGGCTGAGAAAAGCAAGTAGGCCTCGGTTGGGTATTCTCCAAAAAGAACTGGGCTAGCCATTTTTAGAATGAAAAAAGATATCAACTGGGCTTGTCATGTGCTTAAATAAAAGTGTAAGCGTGGGCAAGACGGGCCACAGACCCCGCACAACGCGTAATTGAGCTCCGTCTCTAAAACTAAAAACCAACTAGGCGAGCTGCTGGGTCCCTGGTGTTATCCGCTCATTGTGTATTTTTCTCGTTTATTGACTACATTGACAATGGCGTGCACTACAAAAAAAGACACATCCGTGACATTTTGGGCCGAACGAATTTTTTTGGTCATACATATGACACTTCTATGACGATAATTGTGACAAAACCCAGTATCATCATAGATGTGGTGGGCTCCTACTTCTATGACAAAAAATCATGACAGAAAATGGGCTTTTCGTCCTGGGTGGGCCGGAGACGCAGCTGCATGATATTCTTTGGGCCGTCCATGACGGAAAAAACCGTGGTAGAAGCGAGGGGGAGGAAAATTTCGGGGAGTTGCCGGTTATGGTGGGAGACTGATGTGCGTTTCTCTCGTACAGGTACGCGCATGTGTGTGAGGCGTTGGCTCTAACTGAAGCCGAGCGAGGCATTGGGCTCTAACTGAACCCGAGCAATTGCACTGCAGGCTATGCGTTACTCAACCCGAGCGATCAATCGATGGCTGTTAACTGAACCCGATGGAGCAGTTCCTTCGCTACTGCTGCTAACTGAAGCCGATCGATGCTGCCTCTAGGATGAACAGTGAGCGTTGAGGGGGGGGTTGCATGAACAGTGAGCGGTGGCGTTGCCTCTGGATTAACAGGAACCCGTGGTGTAGAGGGCTGGATGAACAGTAGACGGTGGAGGGGTGGCCGTGAAGGGGTGGTTGAACAGGACCCCGTGGTGTGGAGGGCTTGATGCATAGTAGACGGTGGAGGGGTGCCCGTGGAGGGGTGGTTGAACAGTAGCCGGTGGAGTAGCGCGCGGTGGAGGCTGGATGAACAGGGGCCCGTGGAGGCTGGAGGAGGTCGACGGTAGCCCGTGGAGGCTGGAGGAGGTCGACGGTGGATATGAATAGTATCCCGTGGAGTCCCGTTTTGCGGTACGCCACACCCTCCCCGCTTTCACCGTGGCGCCCAACACAAGTCCGTTTAAATCCGTTTTGCAGACGCCACAGACCCCGTTTCAACCGTAGGGGTCCGATTCGTCCTTTTTGCGGTACGCCACACCCCTCCTGATCAACAGGACCCCCGTTTCGACCGTAGGTGGTCCGTTTCGTCCATTTTGCAGTACGCCACACCCCTCCCGATCAACAGGACCCCCGTTTTGACCATAGGAGGTCCGTTTTCTCCGTTCTGCGGTACGCCAGGCCTCGTTTCCATCGCCTGTTCTGTCCAAGCCGGTTGGCTCCCACGCATTCCGTTGCCTCCCGATGAACACGACGCATTCCGTTGCCTCCCCATGAACACGACGCATTCCGTTGCCTCCCCATGAACAGGAGCCCTCGCCGTACGTATGCGTGACTAGGCATTCGAGACCCTGCCCGTATGTACACATACATGACCGTATTTTCTTTCTTGCACCCTGGCTGCTGTACGTACGTGTACATGCTACGTGCGCGCCTCTACTATGACACGTGCGTGCCTCTACTACGACATGTGCATGCCTCTACATCGACCAGTATGTACGTACACGTTCGCGACCAGGATGACAACGCTACGTACGCTTCGACCAGGTGGGTCCCGACCGCCGTGCACTCCTTGCTGCGAAGATGTAGCTGGTGGGTCCCAGCAGTCAGGGGGGCGAATCATTTTTTTGCCCGGACGCACTTCCTTGCATGCGAAGGTGTAGCTCTTTGGGTCCCAGCGATCGGGGCGAATCATTTTTTGTCCGGACGCACTTCCTTGCGTGCGGTTGTAGCTGTTGGGTCCCAGCAGTCAGGGGGGCGAATCGTTTTTTTGCCCGGACGCACTTCCTTGCGTGCGAAGGTGTAGCTGGTGGGTCCCAGCAGTCGGGGGGCAAATCGTTTTTTTTCGGACGCACTTCCTTGCGTGCGAAGATGTAGCTGGTGGGTCCCAGCAGTCAGGGGGGCGAATCGTTTTTTTCGGACGCACTTCCTTGCGTGCGAAGATGTAGCTCGTGGGTCCCAGCAGTCAGGGGGCGAATCATTTTTTCGCGAAATACGGTGGCCCGTCCGGTGGGTTCGCGCTATCAGGTGGAGGAATAATTATTTTGCGCGTAATAAGGAGGCACTTCCTTGTGGCTGTCGTGGACCCACCTATCAGCCTCTCCACGTACAGTCCACGTCCGATGGAAGTCGTTCCTTGACCACGTTGACCACGCCGCGTCGAGAGCACCACAGCGGTGGACGACGGCGAGGCCTAGGAAGGGGACAACGCAGAGCCGGGGAAGACGCGACAGTGGATGCACATGCGGAGAGGAGTACGAGGGTTCACTGGTTCGGCTGCGCTGCCGTCGCCGCAGAATAACAGGGGGCGTGGGTCAGTGGGTGAGTGGAGGGATGGCCTGGCCAGCGGTGGGAGTAGTAGGGGGCGGTGAGGCCTCCGCGGCAGCACAACCGGCCACGAGAGGCAGGAGCAGGAGGCATGACCGGCGCTGCTTTGGGCGGCTGGAGCAAGAAGACCAGAGGTTGAAGAAGCACGACGGCCGTTGGATGGACATTTGTAACGCCCTCGATACGGCTATATCTCCCACGTGTCGAAGCACGACTTAGAGGCATAACCGCATTGAAAGCAATGTCGCAAGTGAGGTAATCTTCACACAACCCATGTAATACATAAGGGAAAGAGATACATAGTTGGCTTACAATCGCCACTTCACACAATTACATGAATAAAGCATTACATCATCCAGATACAATCAAGGTCCGACTACGGAACCAAAATAAAAGAAGAACCCCAAATGCGACAAAGGTCCCCGATCGACCCCAACCGGGCTCCACTCTCGATCAACTAGAACGAAACAACACAAAGGGCAAGATCTTCATCGAGCTCCTCCTTGAGCTTGGTTGCGCCACCGCCGGTAACATAGGCACCGCAAACTGGTTTTGAAGTATCCGGTGAGTCACGAGGACTCAGCAATCCCATTACCATGGGTATCAAGACTAGCAAAGCTTAATGGGAAAGGAAGGGGTAAAGTGGTGAGGTTGCAGCAGCGACTAAGCATGATATGGTGGCTAACATACGCAAATGAGAGCGAGAAGAGAAACAAAGGAACGATCGTCAACTAGTAATGATCAATAGGTGATCCTGAACTCCTACTTACGTCAAACATAACCCAAAGACCGTGTTCACTTCCCGGACTCCGCCGAGAAGAGACCATCACAGCTACACACGCGGTTGATGCGTTTTAATTCGGATCTGGTGTCAAGTTATCTACAACCGGACATTAACAAATTCCCATCTGCCACATAACCGCGGGCACATCTCTCGAAAGTTTAAACCCTGCAGGGGTGTCCCAACTTAGCCCATGACAAGCTCTCGCGATCAACGAAGGAATAGACCTTCTCCCAGGAAGACCCGATCAGTCTCGGAATCCCGGTACATCAAGACATTTCAACAATGGTAAAAACAAGACCAGCAAAGCCGCCTGATGCGCCGACAATCCCGATAGGAGCTGCACATATCTCGTTCTCGAGGCAACACCGGATGAGACATCCTCGAGTAAAACCAGACCTCGAGTTGCCCGAGGGGCCCCGCATCTACTCGGTTCGAACCAGCACTTAGACAAGCATTGGCCCGGGGGGGGGGGCTAAAATAAAGATGACCCTCGAGAGAGCGACTCCCAAGGGAAAGATAGGTGGTGGTGAGGCAAATGGTAAAACCAAGGTTGGGCCTTGCTGGACAAGTTTTATTCAAAGCGAACTGTCAGGGGGGTCCCATAAATCACCCGACCGCGTTAGGAACGCAAAATCCAGGAACATAACACCGATATGACGGAAACTAGGGCGGCAAGAGTGGAACAAAACACCAAGCATAAGGCCGAGCCTTCCACCCTTTACCAAATATATAGATGCATTAATAATATAAGAGATATTCTGATATCCCAACATAAACCCTGTCCACCATGGAGAAATTTTCAACTTCACCTGCAGCTAGCAACGCTATAAGAGGAGCTGAGCAAAGCGGTAACATAGCCAAACAACGGTTTGCATAGGAAAGGTGTCAAAGGTTAGAGGTTCATGGCAATATGGGATGGCTTGATAAACAGGTAATAGGTAGCGCATCATAGCGATAGAACGAAGCAACTAGCATAGCAATGATAGTAGTGAGATCCAGGGTAGCGGTCATCTTGCCTGAGATCCCGCAAGGAAGAAGTACGAGTCCATGAAGAAGACAAGCGGACGTAGTCGAACGAATCCTCACAATCGCAACGAAACAGGAACTAACAAGAAGAAGCACACAACATAGGTAAACACACCACACATGAACAAGACATGATGCACAACAAGCATGATGCATGACCAAGCTACATGAAGCTAGTCATGGCAAGAGAAGATGCAAACAAGAACGACACACCAAGGCAAGTTTAAATGAGGCCGGGAACAACATATAACAATTCCGGTAAGTCCTCATATGAAAATTTCGAAATTGGTCCAGATCTGAACAAACATTATGTTCAAGTTGTTAAACAGCAAGTTAAATTGCACCAAGATGATCTACACGAAATTCTAGTCAAGTTACATATAAAGTTCATTAGATTCGGAGCTACGGCCTAGAAGATATGAGCAAAACAAGTTAAACATGGCATTGATGCAAAATGCACCCAAACATCGAGCAAACACCTCAAAACAAGGATGCAACATGGTAATATGAAGCTACATGCAAAAACAAACAATTTTCATATACATCACACTCAAAACGGAGCAATGGTTCAACACATGCACACTATACAAGTCATAGCAACAATCTGTCCATAACAGCAACTAGGCATCTTACAAGCATCAAAACAATATACTACAGCACCCCAACATAATAACAAAAGGCATGGGAATGAAGTACAGGTAAAGCATAACAAGACATGAACACTGAGCTATCTCCAGAAACAACTAGAACATGCTCAAAAAGACATGGAGATATTGCAAATAATAACAGTTTCAGACTTATCAGGAAATAACATCAAGTTGCAATGTTTAGAGCAAGCAAACAACATGTTACAGGAACTTATCATGGCAAACAAAGGCATAGCATGAATCTACTAATTGCATAGATCAAAAGACCCTTACTGACCATGAGCCAAAAAGGATCAGAAAATATGATGGCACCCATGTAAACATGGCAAGTTATATTACAGATTCATACATGGCAGGAACAACAATAAGTAGGCTTGTTCGTGAGCTTGATCCACTCACCACAGAGCAATACATGGCATGGAAAGGTAACCAACAGTAAGAAGGCATGTACGTGAAGGTAAGCATGGCAAGAGCAAGTTCATAGGGTTCATGGATCACTAGGAAAACACATGGAAACAAGTGAACTTAATGTTAATAGGTTGACAACAACATTTTCAAGCAAATTTAGAGCAAGATTAAAACATGTTCCAGCAGGCTATAATTGCAACCAAAGGCATGAATGGATCGAGCAAGACATGTAGATCAAAACATGTTTATAGAGCATCTCCAGATTATGCATAGAATGATTAGTAGAAGCATGTTAACATAGCAACAAAATATAACAGAATCTGTCAGGAAAACAGCAACAACAACTACCCTACTTAGCAAGCTTGATACACTCAGCACACAACTCACAAAAATACATGGTTAACACCCCTGGAAAGATGGCATGGCATAGATCAACATTCATGTAGAGCTCAACCTCATAGGATGCACACATCAATCATGGCAAAAATGATAAAACAACAAGTTATAACAGTTTCAGTAGATTAACATCAACATGCACTCTTTCAACAGCATTTAGGGCATCAAGATGAGCTCAAATGAAAATGATGCAATGGAATGAAATGATCTACTCGTCGATACGAACAATTTGACATATTATACACACAAAACGGAGCTACGGATGCAGAGATGTGATGCGATGAAGATGGCATGATAATGTCAACTATTTACGGGACAGTCAAAATTGGACCTCGGGGGAAGTGGATGGAGGGGTTCCGGGACGGAGCGGGGCCGTTTGGATCGGATCCCGGTGGATCTCGTCCCACCTGGACGGATCTGACCGGATCCGACTCCGACGAGGGCGGGTGGCTCCGGCGAGGTCGCGAAGGTCGGCGCGGCGGCGGCGTCGGGATGGCGCATGGTGCGGCGGGCGGAGCGCTTGGCGGCGGACGGCCGGCGGGCAGCGGCCGGCGGCGACAGAAGTCGCTGCCAGAGGCGGGCGCGGCGGGCGCTGGAGGGCGGCCGGCGCGGAGGAGGCGGCGGGTCCGGCGGCCGGAGCGGAGGCGAGGCCGGCGAGGCGGTGGCCGGCGGGAGGAGGCCGCGCCTTGCGGACGACGGACGGCGGCGCGCGCGCCGCGGATCGGGCGAGGAGGCCGGGCGGCGGCGGAGCAGGGAGGCCCGGCGAGGCGCGGGCCGCCGCGGCGGCGCGCGCTGCTGGCCGGGCGGGCCCGTGACGGGCCTCATGGGCAGGCAGGCGGACGGCGGCGGAGGAGGACACGCGGTGGCTCCCGATTGGCCGGGGCGGCGGCGGCGGACGTGTCCGGCCCGGTCCGGACATGTCCGGCGCGCGCGGAGGGGAAAAACCTAGGGTTTCGGGGGGATCATCCATGAATTTCGGGGAGGGGCTATATTTATAGGTAGAGGGAGCTAGGAGAGTCCAAATGAGGAGCGGTTTTTGGCCACGCGATCGTGATCGAACGACCGAGAGCATGGAGGGGAGTTTGGTGGGTTTTGGGCCACTTTGGAAGGGGTGTTGGGCTGCAAACAAAAGAGGACTTTACGGTTACCCGGTTAACCGTTGGAGTACCAAACGACCTCCCAATGGCACGAAACTTGACAGGCGGTCTACCGGTGCTATGCCAAGGCCGCTTGGCAAACCTTGGGCCATTCCGAGAAAGTTTAATACCCGCACAAGAGAAGAGGCAAAAAGGGGACACCGGATGACATAGGAGTGCCGGATTGCAAAACGGACAACGGGGAAAATGCTCGGATGCATGAGAAGAACACATATGCAAAATAAAATGCACATGATGACATGATATGAAATGCATATGATGACATGACAAAGTGCAACATGCAAGCAAATGTCATGGCAATGACGGCGAATAACTGGCGGACACCTGGCGCATCGAATCCGGGGCGTTACAACACTCCACCACTACGAGAGGATCTCGTCCCGAGATCTAGGATGGCACCGGAGGGAAACGGAAGAGGAAGAGAAGAGGTAAAAACTAAGTTGCTTCTTTGACCAATGAGTGAAACCAAAGAACCTTGAGAGGTTGAACAATTTAAAAGAAAGAGTACAATAGAGATGAACGAGATTGCAATCAATCCATTAGAAAAGAGGAACAAGGAACATTACGATAACTTGAATGTTGCAAAGACATGAATCAAGAGTTTAATGGACAAGATAGAATTCGAAACCACTCCGGTTAAAACAAGATGAGAGAGGAAGAGTGATATAATTTGGGCAGCACTCCGACTGTAAATGGAAGGAATTGAACATGAACTTGACAAGATGCGAGGACTCGAATGATAACACGACACTCCGGCTAAACGAATAAGCAAGGAAAATTACATGATATTTACAAAATGAGATGATGGGTCGAAGAGAGCAACATCACAATGCCTCCGAAAGAAATAATAGAAGATAGATCATTGGAATAACAGAATGGAGAAGAAAATGCCAACTTCTACCACAAATGAGCTTGGAAGCACCCTTCCAAGAAGGTTATAACGGAGTTGTTGGAAAACCAACAACGAAACGAATAAGCTTGTAGTGGGCTTATGGAAAACATCTCAAGACTATGAGGTGACAACCGGCCACTAGTGGAAACCATTGGTTTGATTGAGAGCACCAAAAGATGAAAGCTTCTTCCACCAAGAGGATAAAGAGCAAGCTTGGGTCATGCCTAACCACCATAAATAGCAATAACCCTTAAGGAAAGGCTTTAGGTGAAAACTGACACGAGATAATTCCAACAAAGAAGTTGATTAGGTCGAAAAGATCTCTTGAACGAAGAGAAAAAGATGGATTTAGAATACCTCATTCTTGACAACATAAGAATCATGAAACATGAATGGAAATTGTCAAGAGTGACATAACACCACCTCAAAAGATAAGGTAGGCAGAATTGCACTTTGGAATGCAAGATGAAGAATACTTGGGCTCCTCAAAACAAAACATGTGTTGAGCACCATGTTTAATTTTGAGTATAGCTTGGCGGATCATAACTTTAAGAGAAATCTTGAAGACAAATGAAGAATGAAAAGAATCCTTGACGAACCACCATGTAGATCCTCCATGAAGAACTCCGGTAATAAAAGGATGATAAAAAGAAAAAGAAGTTGAAAACACAAGGTGAAGCCTTGCAATGATTTAGATGGAGCTTCGAGACGAGATGGCCGAGGAAATTTGAACTCCAGGAAAAGAAAAGATGAAAACGCTTGGAACTAGAATTTATTCATCAAGAACAAACTCTGAAGGAACGGATTAATCACTTGGATGAAATAAGAATAAGATTTATTGTATGCTTATCCTTCATGAAATTAAATTGATGACAAGCAATGGATTTTGCATACTACTTATTCCCGTAGAAAAGGATTAAGAGATATATAGCGCAAACTTGAGAAGGTATTGATGGAATCACTGGTGGATTTGGAAACAACGAATGAATTAATATGATAACGAAGGAAAAGAAATCTTGAACGAACCATCGTAAGAATTGAAAATGAAAGTAGCAAAGGCACAATTCACCGGGAAGAGTTGGAAAACGAATGAAGATATTTGAGGGGATTTAGATACATGAGAACGAAGAGAACATGTTCTGATTAGAGGATATTTGAACGAATCACCGGTAAGATTTAGAGATCGATAGCTATAAGCTGAGAATGAAGAATTATGACATGATGGCCTTCGGAGAAAAGAAATGGAAACAACTCATGAAATGCTCCGGATGGGTGAAAAGAATTCTCACAATCGAAAACAATTATGAGAGGATGACATAAGCTAGAACTATGAATCTTCAAGAGAACGGACCAAGATTTAGGAGAAATCCTTCTTCGGTCTTCACATGCTGAGAATGATGACAAGAACCACCAAAATTGATGAGGCACTTCGGAACAAAGAAGAATAGAAATGATGAACCAACGATGAAAATATTATGAAAGCGATCTTTGAGAAGGAATATGACTGATGAAAATTCATTCTTACGTCAAACTTTGAATAGAATTTGAGAATCGCTCCGGATAAATTAGAAGAGTCAGGTAAGATCCTGGGAAAAGACCTGTGGGTTAGGGCCCAATCAAGAGAAACACCGTTGAAAAGATTTAAAAGAGATGTTGCACCGGTTGAATTAAATGACTTGAATGAGATACCAATCTCGAAAGAGCTTGAACGAATGCAGAGTGGAAACACGAATCTTCGAGATATCTTGAGCACTCCGGAATAACAAATAGCGAGAAGTAGAATGATAATGAGGTGCACCGGTATGAGAAGACATTAGAAACGAGGAAAAGAATATGATGAATATCGAAAGCTTGAATCGGAACCACCGGAGAAGAAACAACAATGAAGGACGATGAACTTGAAACTGTTGAGCATCTTCATGGGAAATCACCGGATAAGAACATTGAAAGAAAAGAATGGAGAGACTTCACATGAATAAACGGATACTTGATTAAGAAATCTGTGTCCTTGAAGAAAAAAGGGTGGGAGGGCGAGAAAAAAACAAAGGCAACTTGGAGACGGATGAAACAAACACCGTTGAGAAGAAATGATAATTTGTCTTGCTGATGTTGAAGTGATCGGATCCACTTGAAGAGAAACACGCCGGTTGAAAAGGATTGACATGACAAGCTCGATTGTCGAGAAGGATTGGTATTCACATCTGAGTATGAGAACACCATTTAGGAAAGGTATGGAATCAACACTTGACATTGAAGCAACTCGAATACCACAACTCAAAACAAAAACAAAGGACTGGCTTGCAGAATAAGCCGGAACAAACATATGATAGAGATTTACCCAATCCCATATCATGCATTTGTCGGAAAGATATCCTAAGAGCTACTTGAATTCCCACCTATGAAACCCCCGAAATTTTCCGGTTATGCAATCAGGTGTTGGGGATACAGGGGAAGCAATAAATATCTCACCCAAACTAACAATACCTACATCCAAGCTGTATCCATCCGTCAACACATAACCAAGAAACCTTCGGAATCGTCTACCTCAACCTTCGAAAAGCATCCATTATACGAGTCATGGCAATACTCCCGTACTCACCTCGATCTTTGGGTTATCGGGTTTATCTCACCAACAAGCGCATAAAAGAGATTTTCGATGTCGGCGTACTAAACTCAGGTATTCTAGAACTGCAACGATAAAATTATGATGACAACACCTCAGAGCTCAACTCCCCGGGACACTTCCACTAAACCGCTGACAGGAGGCACCAAGACAATGTTCTCATCATAAAACCATCGGAACGATTCCAAGATACCCGCGTGATCCTAAAAAATTTTTTTTAGTGAAATTTGAGGAGAGGAAAGTCAAAACTCTACATCAGGATGCCTTACCAGAGCGATGAAGAGACTGGGGAGTAAAAAGAATTCCTAACTCTCCGATATATATAATCCTAAATGACTCAAAACATTTTTCTAGACACAACTCGGCCGCTAAAATGATCAAGCAGTGGGGCTCCTAAGGTCGGGGAAGGCTCTGATTACCAACTAGTAATGCCCTCGATGCGGCTATATCTCCCACGTGTCGAAGCACGACTTAGAGGCATAACCGCATTGAAAGCAATGTCGCAAGTGAGGTAATCTTCACACAACCCATGTAATACATAAGGTAAAGAGATACATAGTTGGCTTACAATCGCCACTTCACACAATTACATGAATAAAGCATTACATCATCCAGATACAATCAAGGTCCGACTACGGAACCAAAATAAAATAAGAACCCCAAATGCGACAAAGGTCCCCGATCGACCCCAACTGGGCTCCACTACTGATCAACTAGAACGAAACAACACAAAGGGCAAGATCTTCATCGAGCTCCTCCTTGAGCTTGGTTGCGTCACCTGTTCGATAACATAGGCACCTGCAAACTGGTTTTGGAAGTATCTGGTGAGTCACAAGGACTCAGCAATCCCATTACCATGGGTATCAAGACTAGCAAAGCTTAATGGGAAAGGAAGGGGTAAAGTGGTGAGGTTGCAGCAGCGACTAAGCATGATATGGTGGCTAACATACGCAAATGAGAGCGAGAAAAGAAACAAAGGAACGGTCGTCAACTAGTAATGATCAATAGGTGATCCTGAACTCCTACTTACGTCAAACATAACCCAAAGACCGTGTTCACTTCCCGGACTCCGCCGAGAAGAGACCATCACGGCTACACACGCGGTTGATGCGTTTTAATTCGGATCTGGTGTCAAGTTATCTACAACTGGACATTAACAAATTCCCATCTGCCACATAACCGCGGGCACGGCTCTCGAAAGTTTAAACCCTGCAGGGGTGTCCCAACTTAGCCCATGACAAGCTCTCGCGATCAACGAAGGAATAGACCTTCTCCCAGGAAGACCCGATCAGTCTCGGAATCTCGATACATCAAGACATTTCGACAATGGTAAAAAAACACCAGCAAAGCCGCCCGATGCGCCGACAATCCCGATAGGAGCTGCACATATCTCGTTCTCAGGGCAACACCGGATGAGACATCCTACGAGTAAAACCAGACCTCGAGTTGCCCCGAGGGGGCCCCGCAGTCTACTCGGTTCGAACCAGCACTTAGACAAGCATTGGCCCCGGGGGGGGGCTAAAATAAAGATGACCCTCGAGAGAGCGACTCCCAAGGGAAAGATAGGTGGTGGTGAGGCAAATGGTAAAACCAAGGTTGGGCCTTGCTGGACAAGTTTTATTCAAAGCGAGCTGTCAGGGGGGTCCCATAAATCACCCGACCGCGTTAGGAACGCAAAATCCAGGAACATAACACCGGTATGACGGAAACTAGGGCGGCAAGAGTGGAACAAAACACTAGGCATAAGGCCGAGCCTTCCACCCTTTACCAAATATATAGATGCATTAATAATATAAGAGATATTGTGATATCCCAACATAAACCCTGTCCACCATGGAGAAATCTTCAACTTCACCTGCAGCTAGCAACGCTATACGAGGGGCTGAGCAAAGCGGTAACATAGCCAAACAACGGTTTGCATAGGAAAGGTGTCAAAGGTTAGAGGTTCATGGCAATATGGGATGGCTTGATAAACAGGTAATAGGTAGCGCAACATAGCGATAGAACGAAGCAACTAGCATAGCAATGATAGTAGTGAGATCCAGGGTAGCGGTCATCTTGCCTGAGATCCCGCAAGGAAGAAGTACGAGTCCATGAAGAAGACAAGCGGACGTAGTCGAACGAATCCTCACAATCGCAACGAAACAGGAACTAACAAGAAGAAGCACACAACATAGGTAAACACACCACACATGAACAAGACATGATGCACAACAAGCATGATGCATGACCAAGGTACATGAAGCTACTCATGGCAAGAGAAGATGCAAACAAGAACAACACACCAAGGCAAGTTTAAATGAGGCCGGGAACAACATATAACAATTCCGGTAAGTCCTCATATGCAAATTTCGAAATTGGTCCAGATCTGAACAAACATTATGTTCAAGTTGTTAAACAGCAAGTTAAATTGCACCAAGATGATCCACACGAAATTCTAGTCAAGTTACATATAAAGTTCATTAGATTCGGAGCTACGGCCTAGAAGATATGAGCAAAACAAGTTAAACATGGCATTGATGCAAAATGCACCCAAACATCGAGCAAACACCTCAAAACAAGGATGCAACATGGTAATATGAAGCTACATGCAAAAACAAACAAGTTTCATATAGAGCACACTCAAAACGGAGCAACGGTTCAACACATGCACACTATACAAGTCATAGCAACAATCTGTCCATAACAGCAACTAGGCATCTTACAAGCATCAAAACAATATACTACAGCACCCCAACATAATAACAAAAAGCATGGGCATGAAGTACAGGTAAAGCATAACAAGACATGAACATTGAGCTATCTCCAGAAACAACTAGAACATGCTCAAAAAGACATGGAGATATTGCAAATAATAAAAGTTTCAGACTTATCAGGAAATAACATCAAGTTGCAATGTTTAGAGCAAGCAAACAACATGTTACAGGAACTTATCATGGCAAACAAAGGCATAGCATGAATCTACTAATTGCATAGATCAAAAGACCCTTACTGACCATGAGTCAAAAAAGATCAGAAAATATGATGGCACCCATGTAAACATGGCAAGTTATATTACAGATTCATACATGGCAGGAACAACAATAAGTAGGAATGTTCGGGAGCTTGATCCACTCACCACCGAGCAATACATGGCATGGCAAGGTAACCAACAGTAAGAAGGCATGTACGTGAAGCTAAGCATGGCAAGATCAAGTTCATAGGGTTCATGGATCACTAGGAAAACACATGGAAACAAGTGAACTTAATGTTAACAGGTTGACAGCAACATTTTCAAGCAACTTTAGAGCAAGATTACAACATGTTCCAGCAGGCTATAATTGCAACCAAAGGCATGAATGGAGAGAGCAAGACATGTAGATCAAAACATGTTTATAGAGCATCTCCAGATTATGCATAGAATGATTAGTAGAAGCATGTTAACATAGCAACAAAATATAACAGAATCTGTTAGGAAAACAACAACAACAACTACCCTACTTAGCAAGCTTGATACACTCAGCACACAACTCACAAAAATACATGGTTAACACCCCTGGAAAGATGGCATGGCATAGATCAACATTCATGTAGAGCTCAACCTCATAGGATGCACACATCAATCATGGCAAAAATGATAAAACAACAAGTTATAACAGTTTCAGCAGATTAACATCAACATGCACTCTTTCAACAGCATTTAGGGCATCAAGATGAGCTCAAATGAAAATGACGCAATGGAATGAAATGATCTACTCGTCGAGGCGAACAATTTGACATATTATACTTACAAAACGGAGCTACGGATGCAGAGATGTGATGCGATGAAGATGGCATGATAATGTCAACTATTTACGGGACTTGGTCAAAATTGGACCTCGGGGGAAGTGGATGGAGGGGTTCCGGGACGGAGCGGGGCCGTTTGGATCGGATCCCGGTGGATCTCGTCCCACCTGGACGGATCTGACCGGATCCGACTCCGGCGAGGGCGGGCGGCTCCAGCGAGGTCGCGAAGGGCGGCGGGGCGGCGCCGTCCGGGATGGCGCGGTGGTCTGGCGGGCGGAGGCCTTGGGCGCGACGGCGGCCGGGCAGCAGCGGACATTGCGGCGGGCGCGGGAGGCGGCCGGCGCGGAGGAGGCGGCGGTCCGGCGGCCGGAGCGGAGGCGAGGCAGCGAGGCGGTGGCCGGCGGGAGGAGGCAGCGCGGGCGGACGACGGATTGCAGCGCGCGCCGCGGATCGGGCGAGAGGCCGGCGGCGGCGGAGCGGGGAGGCCCGGCGAGGCGCGGGCGGCGGCGATAAGCGCGCGCTGGCTGGGCGGGCCCCGCACGGGCCTCATGGGCCGGCGGCGCGACGGCGGCGGAGGACACGCGGCGGCTCCCGATTGGCCGGGGCGGCGGCGGCGGACGTGTCCGGCCCGGTCCGGACATGTCCGGCGCGCGCGGAGGGGAAAACCTAGGGTTTCGGGGGGATCATCCATGAATTTCGGGGGAGGGGCTATATTTATAGGTAGAGGGAGCTAGGAGAGTCCAAATGTGGAGCGGTTTTCGGCCACGCGATCGTGATCGAACGACCGAGAGCATGGAGGGGAGTTTGTTGGGCTGCAAACAAAAGAGGACTTTACGGTTACCCGGTTAACCGTTGGAGTACCAAACGACCTCCAAATGGCACGAAACTTGACAGGCGGTCTACCGGTGCTATACCAAGGCCGCTTGGCAAACCTCGGGCCATTCCAAGAAAGTTTAATACCCGCACAAGAGAAGAGGCAAAAAGGGGACACCGGATGACATAGGAGTGCCGGATTGCAAAACGGACAACGGGGAAAATGCTCGGATGCATGAGGCGAACACGTATGCAAAATAAAATGCACATGATGACATGATATGAAATGCATATGATGACATGGCAAAGTGCAACACGCAAGCAAATGACATGGCAATGACGGCGAATAACTGGCGGACACCTGGCGCATCGAATCCGGGGCGTTACAACATCGTACGGTCACTGCGGCTAGAATCGTTTATATTGACTAAGTTGACAAAGCCCTTGGTTCGTCAACTTAGTAGGACCACAGGTCAGCTTACGAAACGGTGCGCCCCAGATGTCAGGGGGATGAATCATTTTTTGGGCGGGTGATGCTAGAATATCCGAGATTGAAGAAAAAGCACGGCATCCGTTGGATGGACATCCAACGGCCACTGCTGCTAGAACCGTGTGTTCACTATAAGTTGACAAAGCCTTGCATACCCGTGAACTCTGTTTTTTTAGGGGACGTCTCAACTTAGTAAGGCCAGAAGTGTGTGGCAGAGAATTTATAGCCCATTTGAGATTTGTAAGAATGTGTAGCCCATTTTTGAATTCTAATGGAATTTACTACAGCCCATTTATAGTTTGTTAAAAGTACAACCCATTTCAACCAACCGTTCAAAATAGAATTCAATAAAATTTCCCACATTTTAATGGTATCCGAATATTTTATCCCGAAATTTTAGTCAGATTAAATACAATTTCAATATAAATTTATATTGCGTAAAAATCCAACAAAACATTCCGCTCGCAACAATTAATGAAATTAAAGTTTTCAATATTCCAAAAATCATATTTTATAAAGTAATCACTGTTTGGTGCATTTTTATAATTACATCCAGTTTTTATCCAGTTTTTATAATCACTGTTTGGTGCATTTTTATAACTAGATGATACCCCGCGCGTTGCTGCGGCAAATTATGATTATAAATTGATTAAAATAAAAATTAACTTATGACTATATAATATCCAAATGGAGAGTTCATGGTTGCAGATGGCAGCAGTAATAAGTGAACAACCGTATAGATCCTGTCAATGTGAAAACAAATGGCATTGATAATGTATCATTGTCGTGGAGTTCAATTCCAGGCACCAATATAATATCTAAATAGGCCAAAATATTTATACTGCAAGAAATTCAAGCCAATAAAAACAACCAAGAAACAGTACAAACTTATAAGACTATTAAGACAGCTTGTTACATGAGAAACTCACACCTACATAATGCTCTGGCCAATAAATTACTTGAACGTTAGTTAGTTGCTCCTCGGATGTTGCCTACCCTGTCTTTGCTTTTCTAGTTTGGTACAATCTTGAGTGACATTCTGCAATTGCTATAATGACTGCTATATGTGTAGTCTCCTTAACCTCACCTATCAATGTTGTATGACTAATCAGCAGCATGGCAAGAAAAAATAGAATTACTATGTCAGTTAGTTACGGATTGAACATGGCAGTACATTGATAATAAAGGGCGTAAAATGCAAGTATATCTAAAACATATAACATATAGAACTAACTTCATGATGCCTGTATCTACTACTGTACTTGGGAGCCATTTGTTGTGATAATGGTTTTGGAAAACCTGTGTCTTAAAGCTCTCAGAGAAGAAAGCAATCTCAGGAATCAACTATGGAGATTGAAAGAGCCTCACTTGGCATAAAATTCATAAATATCTGATTGGAAGGCTACATATTGTACTAATTTCTTGTGTATAAAATATCTTGACATTGAGAAAGAAGGACATCTCTAACATTTTATGTATATTACATGTATGGTGAAATCACTTGTAAAATAGTTTTTAGCTTTCTTACATGATCAACAATTCGGAGAGTAAAATATTGACAAAAATATCATATGTAAAAAACATGAGGGAGATGGGATTATTCTTTGATTACATTATAAAGCTTACATTGGTCCACCTAACTTGCAGCCAGTTTGAATCTTCATCAACTACGTTGTTGACATGAGAAAACAAAGAACTGCACAAACATGAGTCGTTGACTTAATTTTAGTAGACTAATGCAGCCCAAAGATATTGGTATTACTACTCGAATCAAAACAAATAGTCAAAGAATAATCAAATTTTCAATAAGAAGCAGCAGTACAAACAAATCTCTATACCCAACCAGCAAAAAAATTAGTGTGTGACAATGGCTACGACGCGGACGATGGCTGCTCCTCCCAGTGCAACAGGGAGGACATAGTGCAGCGTGTGGCAACTGATAAGGCAGGTAGGTTCATTGTTCAGAGACTATAACATGCAAATTCAGAGATTTCAAGAAAAGAAGGATCAGAGATCGACTTACATCAAGATCATCAGATCATTGTTTACCAAGACCATTCTTACGACCACCTAGCCATACATAGCGCATTGTAGAACCTAAAGTAGTACCGGCTCTTGTTAATTATACTATTCCTCGGCAGCCCTTCCTAATATCAAAGCAGACCTCATGTTCAGGTATACCGTATACTTGCCCATGGGCGTCCATAAACTGCAAACAAAATTCACGCATACATACTCCGGCATAAGATAGATTAACTGGAACAAAATAACTGCACATCATCTCCTTGTAGAAGCTTTTTTATGTCTGGATGGCCTTATTATCTTTGATTTAGAAAAACAGGAACACGTTGAAAAGATGCCACTTGGAGTGGTATAAGGCTCCTGCCGAGAGTTGAATATCCCGAGCGGTCGCCATGTGATTCTCAACTACAAAACAAAATGGGTTATTTACAGATAACATATAACCTAGCTTGCAGTCAATGAACTAATTTCTTCCGAACAATCCTAATTAAGTAGGAGGAAGGAAGGAGAGGAAGTAGGAGAAGGTACCATAGTCTTTTTCTTGCGAACGGCGACGGGTCGTCTTCGCCTTGGCCTCACGGCCGGATGTCGATGATGCCCCGCATGGTTGCGGTGGTTCAGATCGCCGTCGTCGGCGTGGAGGAGCGCCTGCAAGTCCACCTCCATGGCCAGTGCCTCACCATAGGGGAGGTGGTGGAGATGCCATTCATGGTGTTTGCTGAGGTGTTGTTCCAGCACGTCGCTGGCGCTAGGGAAGAAGAAGATGCAGCCGCTTCACTGTTGTCACCGCGAGGGCTCCAATTCTTCCCATCACAAGAAGGACATGGGCAATACAATCCCTCGATGGGTAATGAAGATGGATGCATGCCGCCATCCGTTCCATGTGTGTTTGTGATGGGGAGATCGGGAGATTGAAACATTGACAGGGAGGAACGGAAGGAGAAGAGGAGAACGCGTCAATTGGGGAATCTGAAGAGGAAAGGGAAGGCGACGCTTTTGGGAGGCGAGGAGACGATGAAGGAGAGTCAACAGGCGGGTCCTGGAGCACGGGGGGATCAACGCTTGCACTGTAGATCTGAGCCACTTGTGGTCAATCAAACGGCTGGATTTTTTAAGGTGACGTGGATGCATGAGAGCTCAGAGAATTCAGGTAGTGGGGATCCCCTATTTAGATATAGTAGATTACATCCAGCTGGCAACAATCAATGAAGTTACTATCCAGTTTTTATAATTACATCCTAGTTATTATTTCTTAAAGCCCATTTTCTTGTTAAGCCTAATGCATCCCTCCTAGGAAAGATTTGCAGCCCAGCGGGGCGGAGAATATCAACTTGACCTTGCCTGGGTATTCCTAAAAAAAAGTATAGGTGGGCTAGCCATTTTCAACTTGAAATTTTTTTAATATCTTGGCTGGATATCGGGCCTGGGCTAGACGGGCCACAGCATGCCCAGTTAATACCTGCAGCGATGTTTTTGTTATTGTTCAGAGGAGAAAAATTAATATCTGGTGTAAATATCGAAAAACTCTACAGTGCTCACACCTCAAAAACACAAATACTGCTCGAGCTGCTTGGTCCCAGCTGTCGGCCGCTTCTTGTGCAATTCTCTCGTTTATTGACTACTCCCTCCTTTCCGGTTTATAATGCTCAATTCAAAAATCTCACCAATCAAGGTAGATGGCGAGTGGTGGAATACTTTTTCTAGTTTTGCAAAAGCACCTAATTAATGCTCTTGTTATCCTCAAAAAATTATGTTTATCAATGCATTAATTGCAATGCATGCATGCATAAAGTACATGCATTGGTCAATTTTCTCTTAATACTTGCATGCAATGATTTAATGCACCTTGAAATCTGAACATGTGATGGAAAACAACCAAATTGAGCCTTATAAAATGGAAAAACTAAAATTTTGAGATAAGCCCTATAAACCGGAAAGGAGGGAGTACATAGGTAGACAATGGTGTGGGACCGTCATGTCAGGAAACCAGGAGGAAGCAAAATAAATATAGTTATATATATATATATAATAAGGAGGCACTTGCGTACGTGAGGCTATGGACCTGGTGGGTCCCAATTGTCATCCTATCCAAGTAAAGTGATCTCCTCGCCCGCGCGCGCTTTCCGCCCGAAACAGTCAGCGCCGGCCGCCCCGCTTCCCGGTGCAGGCGATTGCTCCGCCTTCAAACGAGACAAGTGTCGTCCGTCCATCCATCTGCCGCACACATTAATGATACGCGGTTGCCGAGGCGGCTACTCCGGCGTCACATGTCCGTCCCTCCGCCCGCCCACCATTGCTATACAAACTGCTGCGCCGGCCATAGCCACAGTCATCCGCATCCGTTGCCTTTCTCCTATCCACACCACTACTGCCCACCATGGCTTCCTCGCGCTCCAGCGCTGTTCGGGACGGGCGGACGACGGACCACAAGGAGATAGCAGCCATTACTGCCGACCGGCTGGCCGGCAGGCAGCCGGAGTATGACGACGTCCCAATGGAGAACATGGTAGTCGACGATCCGGCGCCAACCCCCTCCTCCGTGCCATCCTCGCCGGTGCATTGCACCATGACCATCGGCGAGGCCCGTGCCCAATATATGGACATGGTGAGGCAGATGCGTGAGGAGCAGTTCCGGGAGGCGCAGGCCAACGCCGCCTACAACCACCATCTCCTCCAGGAGCACCTGCAGGCGGAGGAGCAGATCGCCGTGGAGCGGGCGGAGCAGGAGGCGCGGCTCGACTCGTACCGCTCCGCCCGCAAGGCCGCTTCGAGCGCTGGCGGTACCGCATGCAGGTGGCGGAGGCTGCGGCGGCCTACAAAGAGGCTAGCAAAGAGGGCGATGAAGCGGGCGAGGCACTGTTTGGCGAGACCGAGGACGAGGCAGAGGACAATGCCGGCTCCGACGAGTCCCCGCTCCGCTGGCATCGATGACGCCCTGCTCCGCTGGCTCCACCGAGGCCCCGCAGCGCCAACAACGAGGCAGAGGACACCGCCGGCTCCACCGAGGCCCCGCCCCACCAACAACGAGGCAGAGGACATCGCCGGCTCAGCCGAGGCCCCACCGTGCCGGCAACGTGGGGGAGGATTTCCACCGCTCCACTGAGGCGCTGCCCGCCAGCAACGAGACAGAGGCATCGCCGGCTCCGCCGAGGCCCCGCCCCGCTGCCAACGAGGCCGCGCCACACAGAAAACGAGGAAGAGTAGAACACGGTAGGTCGCCGCCGCTCGGGTCCAAGTAAGGCCAACGCTGCTACCCTCCGGTTGAAGCCAAGCTAGGCGGGTTGACCATTGACGGCCGGTTAGCTTCTTGGCAGCGACGTGGAGTCGAGTCTTGCTACCGAGAAGAACGCTGCTTCTACTTAACTGCTGGTGCAGTTGGCTGACTGACACGTGGGCCCAACAGGCCACATGTCAGTTATGCAACTGCACCTATAGTTAAGTCACTGAAGCTTCTGTTCGGCTCAGCGGGACACAGGTGGGTAGCTTCGGTTAATTAATTATACCTCTAGCACACCCCTTTTTAGTTTCTTTTTTGAAAAGGAGGATGACCCCCGGCCTCTGCATCTGGGAGATGCATGCGGCGACAAACACCCCTTTTTAGTTGAAGAATGTATGAAATGTAATGAAATCCGGCATGTTTATTTGAAATCCGACCGTGTATGAATGAATTTATTTCGATTAGTTCAAATTCCTGTATCACTGGCATTGGATGAACATGCAAAACAATACGTACTAGCATTATTCCCAGGGTGATCACCACGTTTGCAGCAGTTTCACATGTACTCCCTCCGGTCCTTTCTAGTCTGCATACAAGTTCTGTCTGCAGTCAAAGTATCTCTACTTTGACCAATCTTATACAAAAAAATATGCACTTTCACAATGTGCGAAGTAAAAAGGAACATAAGGAGTACAAAGATTTTGAGCAGCTTTTTAGCGTTTCTATACATTGCAATCAAACACACAGGCCTGGCAATTCATAGAGAACATTCAGAACAATCGATGATTATGCATCTCAGCGACTCACATGTCAGAGGCAATATTCACTTCACAACTAAAGAATAAGGAAAAAATTGATCGCCGCTGCTGACAGCAAAGGGCGTCCCATTCGAAAATATCAAACGCATATCTTGCTAAAATCAATGAGCAAAATTTGGTCCAAATATCAAATGCCTACGATTGTGGAATAGGCAGGGTTTGCCATCAGTTTGGACATTGACATGGCAACTCGTGCTAAATAAATCAGCTGTTCTTTTTCTGCAGTTCCACCAAAATCAACCAAATTCGCGCGTAGCTTGTATGATTTCGCCCTTATATGTTGCAACACCTTGAACTTATGGGCACCTCCTTTCTTGTGGTGGAAATGAATGATTCGATGTGTTCATGAACATTTTGTGCAGTTCCCGTTGAAATCAAGCCGAGCACCCCTGTTTGCACAAATACAAAAAAGTGATTAGTATAAAGCAAACTGTTCTATGAATTGACAGTTTCAACAGGCACATACATGGTCCATGTAGAGCACACTTTCAGAAAAATGGAACTCACCAGAAAGAATCCTAGAACAACATTGTACTCACGCATCACAGCAAAAAATGGAGATTTGTCAGTCCTTCTGAGCTGAAGTTAGTTTGGTCTTGTGGGGAGTAATGTAACCATCCTTCAACTGCTCCTTCTGATGAGAAGATAGAAAGTGCTTCTTCATCCTGGCATAATCGGAACTAGTCACTTCACGTACTCCATATTCTTCTTCAGAGGAAGATGATCCTATTGTGCAAAGACAAGAGGACTACTAAATGCTAGCATCCATGTTTGCTCAAAAAAAAGGAAAGGAAATATTTAAAACAACACAGATGACGCACTTCCCAAGGACAATACCACTTTTTCATGACAGTATCTAAACAGTAGCACAACACCAATAGAGATGACAAAGCTCAATCATATGGATGAAATCAGTGGGCGAGTACCAACCTTTGTCAAGAGGCTGATTGTGTAGAGCATACAGATGAAGCACTTCTCGGGAACCATCTGTTGCTATCTACGGGGGTGGCCATGCTTACTATATACTCCTCGATTAGTTTAATGTTTCCAACATATTCTTGTGCAGTTCCACTAAAATATATGGTATCTTCAAAGAAGATCCCTGTTTGCACAAGTAGAGACAATTACGTATGCCATCAAATCAGTGGCAAAACAATTGCTCGTTCCAGCCATAGCAATAAATTAAGATGCAAAACTATATCATTACTTGTGTCATCACAGTTCCAGTGCTTCATTACAGCACCGGGAGTTGATTTTTGTTTTTCTTCCGCTTGTTCTTCCCCGTCATCACTTGGTTCAATAATAGACAAGCTTCGCCTTCAATGTAAGATTTGACATGTCAATGAGGGAGCACAAGTATAGTACTAAACTTAATTTTCTGATGAAAGTGGCAAAATACAGGCCAGCAGTTGTGAAATATCCTTATCTTACCTCAATGGGATATTACGGTGCACATACAGATTAGAAGTCTTGTCTCCATTTGTGCGGTTCACTAAAAGCAAGCAACATTATCGTACAAGTAGCACAACATATGAAAGCACACTGCAGAATCATGTGAAAGAAGGCTAGTACTGACCTCTCATGATGCGGAATTAAAACAACTCACAAGAAGAAGATCTGAACCAAATTTGCCTTAACGGATAGGAAGTAAGATCTCCTCTTGTGCAGTTCCACTAAGATCAAGCAATCAAGCAACGTTGTCGGTGTGACATTTTGGTTGAACTGCACAAAACACTCTAAAAACAAAAGTGTTTTGTGCAGTGCAACAAAAGGTCACAATGGCAACGAGGTGAAGTAGATAACCCTGTTTACACAGAGGTGCAAAGGAAACAATTAGTAGTCAATGACGGTGGATGACATAGAAGCCAACAAAAAGAAGCATCTACCTTATCTAAATGGGAAAGAAAGCAAGACAGTAGCATTTCTCAAACGGTGGCATTGATTAATATTATCATAGAGATTATATTAACAATAAAATTCGTTAAACATGTAATTTGCTTTTAACTGTGGCATTGCATCAATTTTCCAGCGGCATTATTAGAGGGTGTTTGTTTACAGGGACATTTTGGTGTAGGGACTAAAAAAACTCCGTGTCAGTAACATCTAAACCAAACAGGAGGGACTTTTCGGGACTAAAAGTGGGCATTTGGGACTAAAGAAAGAAGACCCCGAGGGAGTCTTTTTGGGACTTTTTCCAACAGCTGCCCCTGCCACGCATCACACCTTGTTTCTATTAGTTCATTACTAGGGGTAACATGGTCTTTTATCATGTCATTTAATAACCTCTAGTCCATGTTTAGTCCCCGAACCAAGCGGTAGGGACTAGGAGTTTTAACCAAACAGGTCCATATATTAACAACAGCTAATGAGTTGCACGGACGGTGGGCCTTTTGCACCATGTGCATCTACCGATGTACTATGGTCATGCACAGTCTGTTGCAACAAAGAACAAACAACAAAGGAGCATATTTGTGTTGGTCCCAGTTTTGTTATCTTTAGACACCTTTCCCTATGTGAGCGCAGCAAATCTAGTTCTGCTCAAACTCTACAGCCTTGTCCCTTCCTTTCCTTTTTGAACTAGTACTTTCGCCCCTTCCTTTCCTCTTTGAACCACGTCCTAGATTTATGCGATACAACTTTCCCCCATTCCTTTCCTCTTTGAACCACATCCTAGATTCATGCTATACAACTTCCCCCCTTCATTTCCTCTTTGAACCACGTCCTAGATTCATGCTATATACAACTTTTCCCACTACTTTCCCCCACTCCTTTCCTCTTTGAACCACGTCCTAGATTCATGGTATACATGCAGCTAGAGCAATGCATGTGGAGTAAGTAAAATATACCTTAAGGTTCTTGGGGCGTGGTTCGGTGGGCGACGGGACGGCGACGAAGAAGAAGGGTCGGAGGCCCTCCCGCGCCACCGCTGGGTGGAAAGTGAACAGCAGCGCTGGTAGTGGATTCCCTCCCTCGCTGATAGCGACAGTGTTAAGCCTCCTTCCCTTCCCGGCAGATGGATCCTGCCGGCTCTTTGAGCAGCAGTGAGGGAAGAGAGAGGCCAAAGAAGTCTTGTTTAGATCTAGAGAGGGAAAGAGAGTGTGAAGAGAGCAACTACAAGTGCTGAGGATCCAGCGGGAGAGGGCGAGAGAGTGTGAAGAGAGCAACTACAAGCGCTGAGGCTCCAGCGTGTATATATATACTGGAGAGAGAGTGTGAAGCGTGCAAACCCTAGAAAACATTTTGACCAGCCAAAGAATCCTCCTGGCAAAAATTATGGTCAAGTGTAGTTATCAAACCCGAGACCTCAAGTTTGATGAGCGAACAGGCTAACCAGCTACACAACCCTCCCGTTATGTTCAACGAGAGGAAAATAACCTTTTATACATTCCTGCATTCGTGTGACAGGCATGCCGTGTTTTTTTGTGTGTGTGTGGGAGTCATTACAATTTCAATCATAATCGTGTCATGTGGCTTTGGTGGTAAGACTATCCACAGTGGTGCCAAAATAATGCAGCCTTAGTCACCTTACCTCTCTGCACGTAGTATGTTGGGTCCCACCAGTCAGAGGGTGAAACAAACAAATTAATAAGAAAAATTAAAAGCGCCAGCGGTGTATCTTACTACCTCACACATCTCGCTACTGCTCGGGAACACTGTCCAATTGATCCCTCTGTTCGCTCACGTACTATTTTAAGTGAATCCTTATTATAACATGCACACAAATTTTGGGCACTTGTATTCGACTTAAGTCAGTGTGCCACCGTATCTCGTATACTTACTACTCCCTCTGTCTAGGTGTAATAACTCACGTTAGAAGGTGCAACGGGACCAAGGTGCGTGCGTGTGCGTGTGTGTGTTTAACAGCATGTGTGTGTTAGAGAGTGCGACAGATTGACCTACTCCTATAGAGATATGCTGTGTAGTGTATGATTTTAGCCGCGAGAGTTGGTGCATCCTCTCGTTTCCCGGCGTGTCCGGTAGGGACATGCGGACAGCTGCCACGCCCGCTCCTGACCAGCATGGCCCACCAAAAGCCCCTCCACCGCCCGTGCGCGCTTCCCACCCGAAACGGTCAGCGCCGCTCCAAAGAATTGGTGCCACACTCATGCCCGGGAAGAGCAGACGCGACCTCTCACTGGCGCAAGAGTGATGGTTGCTTCATCCGTCCAACTTAATGCTAGGTCTATGTGATTTGACGGCTCATTGGTCTTTATTACTGAGGTGGTAGGACTGCTGGATGTCCCACGCTTTCGGCGAAAGGAGGTACTACTAGATTACATTTTCTCCATTCTTACAGTGGAGGAGTGCAAGAGCAGTGAAAACACGCAGGCTCAGTGATTAGATGGCCCACCTCACACTATCACCGTGCGACACCTAACTCTTTACATAGTACTCCCTCCGTTCCTAAATATTACTAGATGAGTCCCTTTCGTTGTCATGAACAGCGGTATATCTCTCTCAAAAGTTATCGATTTCATAGAACTAAAAAATCTATAACCGCATGACAAATGTGGTAGCCAAACTAAATAAACTCCCATCGTCATTTAGATCATCCCACATAAGGAAAAAAGATCAGCCAACTCCTCTTGCATAATGGGATTATATTTTTCTTTTGACATGTCAATGGGACTTAAAAGCTCACTTACATGCATGCTACGGTGCATGCTTGCATGCGAACATGTTGATGTGATTTAAAACCCACTCGGATGCATGTGCCATGGTATTTCTGCATGCTTGCATGTGGCTTAGTCTTGAGCCTCTCAACGTCTAGATCGACGGGCTATTACGATTGATTTACTTCATCTAACGGCTCGCTAATTTTGATGATGTGGCTCAAGAAGAGGATAGAGAATTCCTAGTAGTGGGGGCTAGCTATTACTAGTAGATAAGTCTTTGTAGAGATTCCACTAGGTGAACTACATACGAAACAAAATGAATGAATCTACACTTAAAATGCATCTATATACATCCGCATGTGGTTAATGGTGAAATCTCTACAAAGACTTATATTTAGGAACGGAGGAAGTACTAGTATAGTACTAGTACGTCTCGTAATTTATCGATGAGATAAATTTGTACAATGCTATGAAGCTTCCAGCTCCTGTTACATGTATCTTGCATCCAAGGTTGCCCGTTGCAACATTTCATCAAATACAAAGGAGACTAACATGCATGCTATTGCATCTCAATGATTGATGATCATAGCAAATATGTACTCCTCCTGCTCCAAAATAAGTGTCTCAACTTTGTGCAAACTTCAGTACAAAGTTGTACTACTACTAAAGTTGACACTTATTTTGGAATAGAGGCAGCTAAAGAAAAAAACGATCCATGCAGTCCCTAGCCCTTGAACCGTGAACCCTGACCAGGCTTCAATTTGCTGGCAATGTTCGAGCTTCCTAATAAATGAAGTTTGCAACCTTTTCACCATCGGATCATTTTGTGCAGTTTCACCAAAATCGAGATGAGCATCCCTGTGGCAAAGAAATTGAAGAAGCATGATTAGAATAAGATTACTAGGACTAGTTGATGAGACATAAACCCATCACAAATACAGTACGTAGAAGCCAGTAGAGGTATCAGGTATGTGCGGGGCAAAGAAGTAGAGAAATATCCACAGGGAGTGATGTGGGCAGCTGGAGCAGTGGTGCAAGCCGACTGTAAAGGGAGTTGTACCTGAGGGATGTAGCTCGACCTTGAGGAGGGCGGCGGGAGGCGGCAACTGCCCACGTTGCGGTAGTGAGCAAGGGACGCAGGCAACCTCACCGGCTTTGTGAGAGAGAACGACGGGGACCCCTGATCGGGACGTGTCGACAGTGGGTTTTCGCCGTCGGCGACGGACACCGCATCCCCAAGTGGACGTGATCCGCCGGGATGTTAGAGATGTGGCCACAGTCATTTTGTGCGAGAGAGTGTGAAGAGAGCAACCCCAGCTAGCAACCGTGTAGGCTGGCCCGTCCTGACTATGTATATAGTGGAGCGGTTTCCTTTTCTCTCCATGTGAACCTATCATATTGCGTACGTGCCACTGAAGAAAAAAAATTATTTATAAATGACGCGGCACCTACTACTCGTTCTCCTATAACCTTGCGCTTGGCATCTCCAAAATATTAACCTTGCGATTGGCTCTTCGCCTCTTCGGGAAGTCGAGCAATAATGGTAGTGCAGTATATATAGTTCTGGCTATATGAGACCAAATGAATTGCTGCACATCCACCACGTGGGCGAGGGTCGAGGGGCGAGGGAGAGTGCTACTACATACGGAGCAAAATGAGTGAATGTACACTCTAAAATACGTCTATATACATTAGTGTTTGGAGTATGTACTAGTAGTTCATATTGAAATCTACTAAGGACATATATATTCCAAGCAATATGATATAATCTCTATAACCAAGGTAGTAGGGACGAGGAGTAATCGGAGGGAGTAGTAAATTTTTCTCCTCGTCCTGCGAGCCACCGCATGCATGGGCGAGGGAGGAGCAAGCTTCACCTCATCCTGCGAGCCACCGCGCCCGTGGGCGGGGGAGACGGCGTACTAAGCAAGCTTCTCCTCGTTCTGCGAGTTGACGGGACACATCAAAAGTACTCCAGTGTATAGAGCCTTGCCTCTAAGGTAGGCCCCACATGGTTTGCCTCTTTTTTTAATTTAACATAACGCGTCAAGTTGCAATTTGTTTGTTCACCCGTGGTAGATGACCCTCCCTCCACCAAGTGGACAACCAGTACACGTGCCAAATTACCACGTGGGCTGCCTTTTTCGTATAGAAATGAGCTCCACCGTGTACCCGCACGGGTGTGGTTGGGAAAGAGACGGGAGTACGTGCGTCGTGCATGCACCTCTTATCTTTGTGCACGTCCCCCACCTATGTGGGTGTGTGTGAGAGAGATACAAACCGCATTCGTGAGTGTTTTTTGTTTTGTGGTGGGGGTGGGGGTGGGGTGGTGGTTGATTTCATGAATTATTTGTGGGAATATGTGTCGATGACATCTCAAACAAAATTTTGCATGCAATGTGTGTGAAATGGAGGCCTATCCATATCATACATAGAGGGTTGGGCAATCCACGAGAAGAGAGGGAGGGGTCATAGCTATCGATAGAGTCGAAGAGAGGATCAAGTACGGGTGGGTGCAAGATCGATGAAGAGAGCCATCAAAATTGCGTGTGTGTGTGTGTGTGTGCAAGTTAAAGATATAGGGCGACTGGCCTACCGGAACGTTAGAGGGCACATGTCAAGTTTTTGTGTGGCAGGGAGACATGACTAGAGCGCTTGATGTATCGGTGTGTGGGGGGGAGGGGGTGGGGGAGGGATAGGCAGAGGCCTAACTATAGAGGTAGAACGACTCGTATATGTGTTGAGAAGGAGAGACCCAGCTATGTCATGAGGGAGATCGGTCGACATCCATACATAACTAAAGGACAGGAAATATGGTGGGACAGAGAGAGAGAGGAGAGAGAGAGGGAGGGAGAGGGAGGGAGAGGGGTAGAGTGCTAGATGGGTGATGGAGTTGCTTCTCGGAGATGTTGGGAGAGGCCTACTAGACAAACTGAGGGTGGAACTGCAATGTTCTCAATAAGAGTGGGGATGTGTTTCTGTGTGTGCCTGTGCGTGATAGATTTGTCGGGATGCATCCATGGATGATGAAGGGGAACCATGTGTTTGGTAAGCAAACCTAACTAGATCGGTAGATCAATTGTTGTTTGTCGGAGGAAGGAATAGACACAACTAATGAGGTAGATCGATCGATGTGTGGGTAAAAACGAGTTATAAGGACCTAGCTGGCTATATGTATAGCGAGAGATTGGTCGGTGTACGTCCATTTGTTAGAGGCAAATAAGGCCCAGTGAGACGGATAGACAGGGAGAATGGAGCTAGGAGGTGGTGCGAGAGGCCCAACTACTAGCTGGATAGGGGGAGGAGTGTGCGGTTGTGAGATTGATTAAAAGAGGGGTGAGAGTTTACACGTGTGTCTGACCATATGAGAGACACGAGGCAAGGACACATAAAGGAGGAGATTGAAGCTGTGTGTGTATGCTGTAGGCAGGCATCGCTGGAGAGGTTTATCAATCGGTGTGTGTCGGAAAGGAGTTGTGGAGACTCTGGGAGAACGACCTAAAGGAAAAAATGAATGTGCCCGGTGGATCCGAGGGAGGGGGAGGGCGAGGAGGGCGTGTGCATGCACGAGAGAAAGTTAGTGGTAGCTACAAAGGTTAGAGGACTGTATGGGTGTAAGAGACTAACAAAAATCATAATTTGATATGAAAGTGGTATATTTGAATAGGAGATCATAGTGTTTTAAACATTGCATGCATGAATATAGCGGTGATACACTTGCTGTGCACATGTTATACCATAATGTGATAATGCATGGCGTTTGCAACTCACAGCTAAATGCTGAACAATCTAAACCATACTATACATCAAACAATCCCACATTTTATTTGAATTTGTGATAATGTGCGGTGTTTGCAGCTTACAACTAAATATCGAGCAATCTAAACAATACTATATATCGAACATTCTCACATTTTATTTGAATTTGTAGAAATGTGTGGTGTTTGCAACTCACATCTAAATACTTGTAGGCGTAGGGGGCGGGGCACCATACATAATGTGATAAACACATTATACATATGAGACATGGTTTAGATTATGAAGATCTAGCTAGAGCTTGAAATGTAATGTGATTTGAAATCAAAATAAATTGGATTCAAAAAATCTAGTTCGAGTTCAAATAGTACACATAGTTCATATGTAACTCGATACTGATCATGTGGTGTGCAGTGAAGATAATACACAAACGATGGTTTAACTTGACAATAATGATGATTGTAGATCTTATTAAAACAGAGAAACGAATTCAAACGCTTTGACTTCACAACAATCATTACTGTAGATCTTATTCAAATTTAGTTCATATTGAAGCGGTGGTATATACGTTTGGAATGCACTAAAACGTTCATTTGAGTAGTAGGTTGCATGCATTATACACGTAGCAAAATATTTTAATTGAACATAACATGAATTCAAAGTTTTGAATGACATTTGTAGTGCGCATTGATTTGGTACAGTACACGTTAGGCTTGTCTGGAAATTTCAACCCGCGCCTTGTTAGCCCGAAATATTTAAGATAGATCTTTGTCTCGTTGTGCTCCGACAACTCCCTCCATCTCAACCCGCGCCTTGCTATTCCGAAATTACAACGCACGCGAAAACTCCCACCTCTTGTGAAATCCCGACACACGAAATGCCCGTGGTACCCCTGAACTGAAAGAACCGCCTCAAATCGGTGGGGGGTATTTTCGTAACTTACCCCACATTTCGGACAAGCGCGTCTCTAAGCCATGGTTCCCCACTGCCATCACATCCGCCCACCCATTCGTACACCGAGGCCGCGAAAACCCGCGACGAAAGCTCACACCCTGCTCCGTCCGCCACCCAGCCGGAGCTTCTTCCCCAATGACGTCGTCCACAGCAACACCTCGACGTCCCTCATCCACCGTACCGAATGAGGACCCGTCGTCGATCTCATCGTCCCGCCGGTTCAGCCACCCTGTCCTCCACCTCCAAGGAGCTGCCCCGACGTTCCCCTCGTCTTTCGCCCCACCTCCATTCCCACACCGCCATCTTCACCCGCACCACCGGAAGAGCATCATCATCACCATTTCCTCGGATTAAGCTGCGGCCTAATCGGCGCCACCAAAGAGGTTGTACACTAATCGCCGCATTTTCTTCTTGATTCGATCTCACGGTGCTGCCGGCGCTCGGTCCCGAGCCGACACGACGCGGGTCCATCCACGACGGCATCGCCGGCCACTTCCTACACAGCATCGCTCCCTCGGTGGTGACGTCCACATCAGTAGGAGCTGCTTTAGCTCTCGCTCGCGCTGTTGCTCTGCTCTTGCTTTCGGTCCCCTGCCTGGTCTGCTGTTGCTATTGCTCTTGCTCGCGCTACTGCTCTCGCTCTTGCTCTTGCTTGCGATGCTGCCCCAATTTGGCTACACTTCATTTGACTGAATCGACTTTTGGGTCAGTCGATTCCAAGGGGTGGGCTCGCCAGGGTGCAGGAAGAACCAGCCGCATGGGGGAGGGGGCTCGCCGGAGAGGTACCCCACTATCTATCTTAGGGTTCAGGATGGGGCGGTGGTCGCCGGCGGTGGCTGGGCGTTGGCGGGGCGGTGCGTGGGGATCGCCGGAGAAAAATCTCAGCACAGGGGGACCTAGAGGGATGGCCGGGGCAGCGGCGGACCAGCGGTGGCGAGTGTTTTCGGGGCGGGCGGGGCGGCGCACCGCCGGCTGCGGGCGGCGGGGGGCTGCTGTTTGGCCGGTGGTGGCTGGCGGCTCAGGGCGGTGGAGGTTGAAGATGAACCGCAGGCCCTTGATTTCGTATCCAATGGCTGCAAAATCGACTAATGTGTAGCCTCACCTTGCTAGTGTGTTCGGTTTCGACAAAGAAAATTCAGTTTCGACAAAGAAAATTCAGTTTCGACAGCTTAGGTTCAGTTCCGGCGCTTAAGTTCAGTTTCGACAGTTAAGTTCAGAGATGAGCTGCTGATGTATTTTACATCTAGCACTTTGTGGTTATGTATTTTACGTCATGTATTGGAGATGCTATTAGAATTCCACTCAAGTTAATGTTGTTCGTTGTCTCTCTTGTCCTGCTTCAGCCTCGGCGTCGTACAACTCACCGGAGCTGCTCCAACGACGAAACCCTCCATCACAGTGGAGCAGTACCTCGGCTCCATCTCCAGATGCCTAAGATCTTCTTCCCTCCTCCGACAAAGAAAGTCAGCGGAGCATCCTCACCGCCAACCCAATCACACTGAGATCGACATGGCTTCGCCAAAGAGGTTGTACACTTGTTGCATCTCTTTTTTACTCTACATGTTATATATATTGTCCACTGAGCACACGGATTTGTTCCTTTAGTGTCTCCTTGAAAGAAAAAACGTAGGAATTTTAACTTTCACTTGTCCTCCTTTTCAAATTCCTATTGATGAAGCACAAGACTAAGAGATAGTAGCATAATAGCATTATAACCGTACATTTTCTTGTGGTTTGACTTAATCTCACCATGCTTCTTTGCATCCTGCGATCTTTCAATTTTTGTGAATCAAACACCCAGATTGGCAGAAATCCTGTGTTTTGAAATTCTCTATTTTGCATGTGCATTCCTATCCTATTCCTGTCTATTTCCTATCCCTGCATTGTTGGAATCCTCCAATTCAAACGAGCCCTTATAGAATTACTTCTCTTATAGATAGTTGTCAAAGAAAACATTGCGTGGTTTGTCCCGGTCCTGCTGCACCGTCGTCCACCCCAGCTTAGCTGCTTTAACGACAGAAGGGTCTAGCAGAGCAGGGATCCGGCCTCCAGACTGTCTTTCGCCACCTCAGATCTTCTTCCCCACCGCTGGCAGCCATGAAAACTGCATTACCATCATCAATCGAGCAGATGACCTCGAGGACTACACGGGTCCGCAAGAGAGGTCGCACTCTTTCGTGTCTGCTTATGTTATGCATCGCTTAATATTACGTGCTACTTTATCGTCCTGTTCACTGATTAGACTCTGAGTCAGCTCCAAACTAATGGTCAAACTTGAGTTTTTAAATGGTTGTGGGGTACATATCGGGGCCGCTATCAATAGCATCTATCTACTATCTGGTTAATCTCCGGTGTCTACTATGAGTTTCATGTTGGGTGGGAAACAAACACTAAAGAAGCCATTATCTGTATTTATTAACTGAAGCAATTATCTGCCTGCTATTATTGGTTTTGGGTCTATCCACAGGTTGCTACCATCACTCTGGATTTCTGCATGCACTCCTCACATAATCTCACTATGTTTTATTCCTATGCATGACACTAATTGTAAACAATGGAACTGAACATGTAGAGCAAAAGAGACGAGCCTTGCATGGCAATATAATTTCATGCAGACATCGCTCCATGGTAGGCGCAAAGGGAGCCCCCCTCCACGCATTCCGGATTGTAATCTAGAGGAAGATATTTGTTCTGAGGGGGATTCAGATGGAAAATATAACTCCTATTTACCCCCTGAGGTCTTCGCTCTAACTTGGCATGCTGATGTTGGTTATGTCATGCATATGGTGTCTTGCATTGCTTACTTTATACATCAAATATGTCATCTGCTTAGTTTAGACATCCTTTGTGCGAATGCCATCTGTTTAGTTTATTCATCGTTTATGTGAATTCTGCAACGCCACCTTGTTTAGCCAGGCATCATATATGTGAATTTTGCAATGCCATCCTGCTTAGCCAGTCATCATATATGTAAATTATATCAGGCCATCTTTTTTTTCGTTACATATTACACTCGTCAACAATGTTAGTACATTCAACTGCTCTTCGTGTGCATCAGCCATTTGACACGGTGATGGCAAATTCTGGAGTGAAGACAAGGTCTTCTGAGCAGACTATGCTATCTCACGAAGCGCATATCTTGCTGGTTACGGGTACCTCCTCAGAGGAGGATTCAGAGACAGATGACCAGTCCTATTCCCCCGCCCCCCGAGGTGTATGCTCTAACTTGGCAAGGTTATGTTGCTCATATCGTGCGTATGGTGTCTCGCATTGCTATGCCATTTGATTAGTTTAGACATGCTTTATGTGAATGCCACCTATTCAGTGTCTAATTACCATATATGTGAATTATGCATTGCCATCTTGTTGCAAGACATTATATATGTGAATTATACAATGCTATCTTGTTGCAAAGGCATTATATATGTGAATTATGCAATGCCATGCTGTTTAGCCAATCATCATGTATGTGAGTTATATCGTGCTATCATTTTTTTGTATTACGTGTTCCATTTGTCGACAACGTTTGTATATACAACTACTCTTCCTGTGCATCAGCCATTTGAAGCGGTGATGGAAGTATCTGGAGTGAAAACAAGGTATTCAGAGCAGACAATGCTACTCGCTGAAGCGTACATCTTGTCTGGCTGAGAGAGCTCTTCAGAGGAGGATTCAGAGACTGATGACCAGTCCTATTTCCCCCCTGAGGTCTATGCTCAAACTTGGCAGGGTTATATTACCCATGTCATGCATGTTGTCTTGCATTGCTTAGTTTTTACATCATATATAGATTGCCATCTGCTTACTTGCTTACTATATAAATCATATATTTGATTTATATCATGCCATCATGTTTACATAGTACATACACATCATCTATCTGAAATATGGCATGGCAACCCATTTAATAAAGACATCATATAGTTATATCATCTCATCCTGTTTAGTGTTTATAGTAATCATATTTAGAATTATGGCATTCTATCCACGAATGTATGTGAATTATGGCATGCCAACCTATTTAATAAACACATTATATAGTTATGTCATGTCATCCTATTTACATAGTCTCCTATTTCGAACAATGTCTTTCCATCTTTTTTATTTAGCCATCATAATATGAAATTGTGTCATGCTATCCTGTATAGTTAGCCATCATATATGTGAAATTGTGTCATGCTATCATGTTTGGTTAGACAACATAAATATGAATTATTTCATGCCCTCTTTTATTCCCCACTATCCATTGCACCTGTCTATCATACAATGTCTATACTTTCAATTACTTTTCTTGTTTATCAGCCATTTGAATTGGAGAGCGTGATGGCAGTATCTAAGGAGTAACAACACGGTCTTCAGAAAAGATAGTGCTACGAGTTGATGCAGATAGAACCACGGTTGTACTTGCCCAAGGACCAGATCCACCACACATAACCCAGACTCTCACAGATTGTACCCTACCCAGCTTGGACAGAGAACCAGCTACACCCCTTTAACCCCAACCCCGGCAGATAGTAACCCAGTTCAGTTGACACAAAGACCGTCTCCACCACAGAGCACCCAAACACGAAGCGGTTAGTAAGGAACTGCAGTGCCCAAAGCACGAGGACCACCACTCGAATCCCAACTCAACGCTTAAAGGAGAAGAAGATTTGTTCTCGTGTCGTTTAGAACTATGGTTCATACTCCTTTGCTCTTGCATTACTGTATTTACTCATACCAACTATTTTCATATTTGAAGGATGGAATTGAAACTCCAATGGCGCAACAGGTATGTTTTAAACCTGTTTCTTTAACTGGTTTGCTGTTGTAACCTGCTCTATGTTGATTTTAGTTCCAGTTGAATAAACAGTTATGTTCTCATGTCATGCACATTACAAGTGTTGTTATTGCTCTATAGTTACCCACCCTTATGTTCTATCTATTCTGCTTTGTCTTGAACAAATATTATTTGAACTGTGTGTCTATCTTGATTTGGCAACAAAAACTAGAATGATATAGACCATAAAGTGACCATGGCACATAGATATATGTTTGTTTCATGCGGTTATCCTGTCCACTTTACTACTGAACTCATTCACCAAAATGAGTTTCATATACAACATGGTAAACATGTGATGTGTCTGCTTGTTTCTCTTTTAGATGCGGACAAAATATTGGAGAACAGTATCGCGTTATCCAATGGTAAAGCAAGTAATGCAGATAAGGTTCAAGATAGTGAGACATCCCTGTTGGTCTCCAAGAAAGCTGATAAAAACTATCTTGACGATAGTGAGGGAAGCCAAAAGTCCTGTCTTGATGTAGTGTTCGAGTTCTCGCCACTACTATCGGCACAAGCTCTTGAACTCGCTGCTGAATCAGTTCGTCTTCTTGAGTCTCAACTTCAAGTTGAAAGACATCGATCGATGTGCTTTGCGAAAGGAAGTCAAGGACGAGGAAGTCCTGCAGAATTCAGATGCATATTTTCGGTGCAACAAAGAAGCGCTGGAGGATTTAAGCGCCAAACAAGAGAAAGTTAATAAGCTTGCTAAGCATCTTGCCAAAGATTATGGGTACTCGGGATATTGTTTCTTGAGATCTTCAAGTGGTTTCAGTTCTAGATTTGTTTTGTCATGACGTTTATTTGCGCTGGTCGCCAACTTTGACAACCAAAGTGTATATGATATGCTGCTTTGTTCCCTATATTTGCACTGGTGGCGAACTTTGATGCCCAGTGGATGTAATATGTGTAACAGCCGTGATAGCCTAGCATAAGTTGCTTGCTTAATTATTTCCTTGTTGTCTTGTTTATTTGTTTGCTTGTAGTCAGTGCAGTTCTTTTTAAAACTAGGCCACAATGACCATGGGCTAATATTTACTATAGTGACATTGGGCCTCCTACGGGCCGTAGAAATAGTGGGCCTTCTATGGGCCATAGAAACAGTAGGCCTTCTACGGGCCGTAGAAACAATGGGCCTTCTACGGGCCGTAGAAACAACGGGCCTTCTACGGGCCATAGAAACAATGGGCCTTCTACGAGCCATAGAAACAATGGGCTTCTACGGGCCGTATCATCAATGGGCCTTATACGGGCCGTATGACCATAACGGGCCATCATTAATAGGCCGTATTTGATGACGCTATGAAAACGGCCCAACGTATTAACGGACCACAAACGGGCCGATGTAACCACGGGCTGAATTTGGCCCACAAGCAGAAAATGACAGTAATGGGCCGTAAGTAAACGAATGCTGGAAATGAGCCCAAGAATAAATGGGCTCTGAGAAGGCCGAAAGATAACATTTGCTGGAAATGGCCCAACTAAATAACAGGCCCTTAATGGGTATAAAGTGATATACTGTTCATTACGGGCCAGTTTCGCCACGGGCCGTTAGTGGGTGTAAAGTGATACACTGTTCATTGCGGGCCAGTTTCACCACGGGCCGTTAATAGGCCAAGAGTTACATAGGGCCTCATATGGGCCGAAAGACGTCATGGGCCATACATGGGCCGGCGAAAACAGTCGAATCATATTGGATGGCCCAGATGACGCTACTGGGCCTAATTCGGATAGGGCGTAACGGGCCTAGGGTTAGCGGGCTGTAAATGGGCTATATGCGAAGAGGCCGTTAACAGGCTTTCCATGGGCCGGCCCGCCACCTTTTGACCAAGTCAAACGGGCCGGCCTTTTCACTGGAATGGGCCTCCGTCGGGCCGTGCCACGTGTCGACGTATCATAGGCGCCTTCTGTCCAATGAGTGGATGACATTTGTCCCAACGATGAGCCGACACGTGTTTCCTCCAGCCAATGATGATTTTACACGTGGAAAATCCCCATTGGTCGGGGCTGTTAACGGGTTATCGGATCCAAAACCCGACCCGTTAGCTTAACGGCATTCCGTTACGGTGGATGCCACGTGTCGGTCACCCTTGACGAAAGCAGTTCTGTGCCGCGTGATTTATCGTCATGGAAGTGGACACTTCCGTGATGATAATTTTGGTAATGTCATCGAACACTTCTATGATAGCACAGGTATGACTATCTTGATTCTGTCATAAATTTGTCATGGATGTACATGCATGACAAAAAACGCGACCTACTGTGACAAACACGTATCATCACGGAAGTGTATTTTTTTGTAGTGGTGGGACCTAGTTGTCAAACAATTAGGAGGAAGTATTTTTTGGCTTGTAATAAAGAGGCACCTGCTTGCATAATGCAATGACCCTGGTGGGTCCCTACTGTCAGCCTCTCAATGCACAATCATCTCCTTTTTCCTCTCTGTTGTTGACCATGTTGACAATGCTAGACGGCGGCGGGTGCTACATCTTGAGCTTGCGTTGGCTTTCCTCGAAGAGGAGAGGGTGATGCAGCAAAGTGTGGCATAAGTATTTCCATCAGTTTCGAGAACCAAGGTATCAATCTAGTAGGAGGCTCCTCAAAAGTCCCACGCACCTACACAAACAAACTAAGAACACACAACCAACGCAATAAAGGGGTTGTCAATCCCTTCACGACCACTTGCGAAAGTGAGATCTAATAAAGATAGTATGATAAGATAAATATATTTTTGGTATTTTATAATATAGATGCAAAAAATTAAAGATGCAAATAAAAGTAGATTGAAAGCAAATATGATAAGAGATAGACCAAGGGGCCATAGGTTTCACTAGTGGCTTCTCTCAAGATAGCATAAGTATTACGGTGGGTGAACAAATTACTGTCGAGGAATTGATAGAAAAGCGCATAGTTATGAGATTATCTAGGCATGATCATGTATATAGGCATCACGTCCATAACAAGTAGACCGACTCCTGCCTACATCTACTACTATTACTCCACACATCGACCGACTCCTGCCTGCATCTAGAGTATTAAGTTCATAAGAATAGAGTAACGCATTAAGCAAGATGACATGATGTACAGGTATAGACTCATGCAATATGATATAAACCCCATCTTGTTATCCTCGATGGCAACAATACAATACGTGCCTTGCAACCCTTTCTGTCACTAGGTAAGGACACCGCAAGATTGAACCCAAAGCTAAGCACTTCTCCCATGGCAAGAAAGACCAATATAGTAGGCCAAACCAAACTGATAATTCGAAGAGACTTGCAAAGATAACTCAATCATACATAAAAGAATTAAGAGAAGATTCAAATATTAGTCATAGATAAACTTGATCGTAAAACCACAATTCATCGGATCTCGATAAACACACTGCAAAAAGAGTTTACATCGAATAGATCTCCACAAGAGAGGGTGAGAACATTGTATTGAGATCCAAAAAGAGAGAAGAAGCCATCTAGCTAATAACGATGGACCCGTAGGTCTGTGGTAAACTACTCACAACACATCGGAGGGGCAAGGATGTTGATGTAGAGGCCCTCCGTGGTTGATTGCCCCTCCGGCAGAGTGCCGGCAAAGGCTCCAAGATGGGATCTCGCGGATACAGAAGGTTACGGCGGTGGAAATTGTGCTTCGTGGTGCTCCTGGATGTTTTCAGGGTACGTAGGTATATATAGGAGGAAGAAGTATGTCGGTGGCCGCCCGAGGGGCCCACGAGACAGGGGGCGCGCCCTACAAGGGGGGTGGCGCGGCCCCCCTATCTCGTGGGGCCCTCGGAAGCTTCTTGACTTGCACTCCAAGCTCTCCGGATCTCGTTCGTTCCAAAAATCACGCCCCCGAAGGTTTCATTCCGTTTTGACTCCGTTTGATATTCCTTTTCTTCGAAATACTGAAATAGGCAAAAAAAACAGCAATATGGGTTGGGCCTCCGGTTAGTAGGTTAGTCCCAAAAATGATATAAATGTGTAAAATAAAGCCCATAAACATCCAAAAGGGGTAATATAATAGCATGGAACAATCAAAAATTATAGATACTTTGGAGACGTATCAAGCATCCCCAAGCTTAATTCCTGCTCGTCCTCGAGTAGGTAAAGGATAAAAAGAGAATTTTTTTATGTGGAATGCTACCTAGCATAATTCTTAATGTAATTTTCTTTACTGTGGCATGAATGTTCAGATCCAAATGATACAAAATAAAAGTTCATATTAACATGAAAATGGTGATACTTCAAGCATACTAATCAAAGTAATCATGTCTTCTCAAAATAACATGGCTAAATAAAGTTATCCCTACAAAATCATATAGTCTGGCTGTTGCTCTATCTTCAACATGCAAAGTATTTAATCATGCACAACCCCGATGACAAGCCAAGCAATTGTTTCATACTTTAATAATCTCAAACTCTTTCAACTTTCACACAATACATGAGCGTGAGCCATGGACATAGCACTATATGTGGAATAGAATGGTGGTTGTGGAGAAGACAAAAAGGAGAAGATAGTCTCACATCAACTAGGCGTATCAACGGGCTATGGAGATGCCCATAAATAGATATCAACGTGAGTGAGTAGGGATTGCCATGCAACGGATGCACTAGAGCTATAAATATATGAAAGCTCAACAAAAGAAACTAAGTGGGGTGCATCCAACTTGCTTGCTCACGAAGACCTAGGGCACTTTTGAGGAAGCCCATCATTGGAATATACAAGCCAAGTTCTATAATGAAAAATTCCCACTAGTATATGAAAGTGACAACATATGAGACTCTCTATCATGAAAATCATGGTGCTATTTTGAAGCACAAGTGTGGAAAAAGAGATAGTAGCATTGTCCCTTCTCTCTTTTTCTCTCATTTTATTATTTTTTTCTTTTTCTTCCTTTTTTTCTTTTTTTCTTTCTTTTTTTCCTTTGGACTTCTCTTTTTTCTTTCTTTTTGGCCTTTCTTTTTTTCTTTTTCTAAAGTCCGAAGTCTCATCCCGACTTGTGGGGGAATCATAGTCTTCATCATCCTTTCCTCACTAGGACAATGCTCTAGTAATGAAGATCATCACACTTTTATGGGTTTACAACTCAAAGCTAGAACAAGATATGACTCTATATGAATGCCTCCGTGGTGTAATCGATATGCAATGAATCAAGAGCGACATGTATGAAAATTATGAAGGTGGCCTTGCCACAAATACAATGTCAACTACATGATCATGCAAAAAGCAATATGACAAAAGTAATGCGTGTCATATGAACGGAATGGTGGAAAGTTGCATGGCAATATATCTCGAAATAGTTATGGAAATGCCATAATAGGAAGGTATGGTGGCTGTTTTGAGGAAGGTAAATGGTGGGTATATGGTACCGGCAAAAGTTGCACGGTGCAAGAGAGGCTAGCAACAATGGAAGGGTGAAAGGGTGCATATAATCCATGGACTCAACATTAATCAAAAGAACTCATATACTTGTTGCAAAAATCTAGAAGTCATCAAAAATCAAAGCACTACACGCATGCTCCTAGGGGGATAGATTGGTAGGAAAAGACCATCACTCGTCCCTGACCGCCACTCATAAGGAAGACACTAAATAAATAAAATTGTGCTCCAACTTCATCACAAAGCGGTTCACCATACGTGCATGCTACGGGAATCACAACCCTTAACACAAGTATTTTTCATAATCACCTCAACTAGCATGACTCTAATATCACTACCTCCATATCGCAAAACAATTATCAAGCATCAAATTGATCATAGCATCCAATTCTTTTCTATGATAGTTTTTATTATACCCAACTTGGATGCTCATCATTCTAGGACCAACTTTATGATCATAGCAAATACCATGATGTTCTAAAAGACTCTCAAAATAATTTAAGTGAAGCATGGGAGACTAGCAATTTCTTCAAAATTAAGGCACCACCGTGCTCTAAAAGATATAAGTGAAGCACTAGAGCAAAAACTATCAAGCTCAAAAGATATAAGTGAAGCACATAGAGTATTCTAGCAAATTCTAATCAAATAGGCTTCTCCCAAAAGGTGTGTAAAGCAAGGATGATTGTGGTAAACTAAAAAGCAAAGAATGATATAATACACGACGCTCCAAGCAAAACACATATCATGTGGCGAATAAAAATATAGCTCCAAGTAAAGTTACCAATGAACGAAGACGAAAGAGGGGATGCCTTCCCGGGGCATCCCCAAGCTTAGGCTTTTGGCTATTCTCGAATATCTTGGGGTTCCATGGGCATCCCCAAGCTTAGGCTCTTGCCACTCCTTATTCCATAGTCCATAAAAGCTTTACCCAAAACTTGAAAACTTCACAACACAAAACTCAACAGGAAAACTTATAAGCTCCGTTAGTGAAAGAAAACAAAACCACCACAAAATTACTGTCATGAACTCATTCTTTATTTATTTTGGTGTTAAACCTAGTGTATTCCAACTTCCTTATGGTTTATAAACTAATTTACTAGCCATAGATGCATTGAAATAAGCAAACAACACACGAAAAACAGAATCTGTCAAAAACAGAACAATCTGTAGCAATCTGTAACTAATGCAAACTTCTGGAATTCTAAAAATCCTACCAAAATAAGAAGTCCTGTACAATTTGTTTATTGCACAGCATCAAAAAGAATCAATGCAAAATCACGTTCCTGTGATTTAACAAAATTATATTCGTGCGTGCAAAGTTTCTGTTTTTCAGCAGAATCAAATCAACTATCATCGTAGGTTATCCTATAGGTTCTAATTGGCACAAACACTAATTAAAAGATAAAAACACATATAAACAGAATGTAGATGCAAGATTTATTACTAAACAGGAGCAAAAACAAAAAACATAAAGAAAATTGGGTTGCCTCCCAACTAGCGCTATCGTTTAACGCCCCTAGCTAGGCATAAAAGCAAGGATAGATCTAAGTGGTGTCGTAATAATAAGATAGATCTTGAAAGCTCATATCATATTCTCTATGTTCAGCAGCAAGTTTCCTTTGAGGCAAGGAAAAGTAATCAAAAGGGCTAAATTTAGTGGGACAAACATCCCCAAGATCAATCACAGGAGGAACGGGTTCCTCCCTTGGCCCTTCATAGTGTACAACTATTTCATCACTAAAAGTATTCTTTTGGCAAAATCTTGTGAGCCTATACTCAAGAGAGTATGCTATCTCATTGTTTCGAAGGGCAAAATCATTATTAAGCTCATTAATGCAATCAACCAAGACATTGGTAGGAACCTTTTTTCTAAGGTTTTCATTAAAAGCTACATAGTCCGAAGATTGAAAACGTCTAATTTCCTCTTGATCGTAGAGGATTGCCTCTATGGGAGGACGACCGGAGTCCCCCCTATAGTGCGCAAAGATTTCTTTGGCATCTCTTATGATAAATCTAAACTCATGAGCCAAAAAGATAGTAACAGCATGCTTAACAGAAGAATGCTCAATATTATAGAATTCCAGGAAAATTCTTTGTATGCAAGGATGCATATGCATAAATTGCCTTTCAAGTTCAACTACAAGCATAGCGATAGCATCCGCAAGACTACAAGTTCTATGAAGAATAGAACAACCCATGGAAGGTAAAGCACCGGCACAAGTAAAGAAACCTTGAATAACACCTTTGCCAATGATGTTACCGCTACCGATTCGAAACTTTTTAGTATGCAAGATAGGGGGTTCATCGGCCGGAGCCTCGGGGTTTTCTGTGTTATCATTGTTTTCCATATCAACGATAATCTCCCCAATTTCAGACATAGCGGCAAACAAAAGCAAGGCGGAAGAAAGCAAGCAAAAAGGAGAGGAGGATATTGGGAAATAGAGGGTGAATAAAACGGCAAGGCTGAAGTGGGGGAGAGGAAAACGAGAGGCAAATGGCAAATAATGTAAATGCGAGGGAGATGGGTTTGTGATGGGTACTTGGTACGTCTTGACTTGAGCGAAGACCTCCCCGGCAACGGCGCCAAAAATCCTTCTTGCTGCGTGTCGAGCTTGCGTTGGTTTTCCTCGAAGAGGAGAGGGTGATGCAGCAAAGTGTAGCGTAAGTATTTCCCTCAGTTTTGAGAACCAAGGTATCGATCCAGTAGGAGGCTCCTCAAAAGTCCCACACACCTACACAAACAAACAGAGACCTCGCAACCAACGCAATAAAGGGGTTGTCAATCCCTTCACGGCCACTTGCGAAAGTGAGATCTAATAAAGATAGTATGATAAGATAAATATAATTTTGGTATTTTATAATATAGATGCAAAAAGTAAAGATGCAAATAAATGTAGATTGAAAGCATATATGGTAAGAGATAGACCCGGGGGCCATAGGTTTCACTAGTGGCTTCTCTCAAGATAGCATAAGTATTACGGTGGGTGAACAAATTACTGTCGAGCAATTGATAGAAAAGCGCATAGTTATGAGATTATCTAGGCATGATCATGTATATAGTCATCACGTCCATAACAAGTAGATCGACTCCAGCCTGCATCTACTACTATTGCTCCACACATCGACCGACTCCTGCCTGCATCTAGAGTATTAAGTTCATAAGAACAGAGTAACGCATTAAGCAAGATGACATGATGTAGAGGGATAAACTCATGCAATATGATATAAACCCCATCTTGTTATCCTCGATGGCAACAATACAATACGTGCCTTGCAACCCTTTCTGTCTCTAGGTAAGGACACCGCAAGATTGAACCCGAAGCTAAGCACTTCTCCCATGGCAAGAAAGACCAATCTAGTAGGCCAAACCAAACTGATAATTCGAAGAGACTTGCAAAGATAACTCAATCATACATAAAAGAATTCAGAGAAGATTCAAATATTATTCATAGATAAACATGATTATAAACCCACAATTCATCGGATCTCGACAAACACACCGCAAAAAGAGTTTACATCGAATAGATCTCCACAAGAGAGGGGGAGAACATTGTATTGAGATCCAAAAAGAGAGAAGAAGCCATCTAGCTAATAACTATGGACCCGTAGGTCTGTGGCAAACTACTCACAACTCATCGGAGGGGCAAGGATGTTGATGTAGAGGCCCTCCGTGGTTGATTCCCCCTCCGGCAGAGTGCCGGCGAAGGCCCCAAGATGGGATCTCGCGGATACATAAGGTTACAGCGGTGGAAATTGTGTTTCGTGGTGCTCCTGGATGTTTTCAGGGTACGTAGGTATATATAGGAGGAAGAAGTACATCGGTGGCCGCCCGAGGGGCCCACAAGACAGGGGCGCCCTTCTGGGGCGCGCCTCTATCTTGTGGGGCCCTCGAAGCTTCTTGACTTGCACTCCAAGCTCTCGGATCACGTTCGTTGCAAAAATCACGCCCAAGGTTTCATTCCGCTTGGACTCCGCTTGATATTCCTTTTCTTCAAATATGAAATAGGCAAAAAACAGCAATATGGGCTGGGCTTCCGTTAGTAGGTTAGTCCCAAAATGATATAAATTTGTAAAATAAAGCCCATAAACATCCAAAAGGGGTAATATAATAGCATGGAACAATCAAAAATTATAGATACGTTGGAGACGTATCAGCGGGGACAACGAGTGAACCAAGGCGAACAACGACGGCGAGTCCTCGGACGGGAACGAACATGAACCATGGAAGATGTGGCAGTGTAGTGGCAGAGGGGAGTACGAGGGCAACAACATGTAACTCAAGATTACAAGCGGTACAAAAAGCCCAAGGGTTAATTGTTCATCAAATTTAGACAAAACCCAGATTGAACATGGCAATAACATCTAACCCAACCACTGTTTTCGTAGTCACAAACAAATGGATCGATCTGATCCATAAAATCAACTTCCCGTACAAAAAAATTTATTGGAGGATGACTAAAAGTTGATGTAAATAGAAGCCGAGCACATTCAGAAGCCCATTTGTCCACCTGAAACTTCGTTTTTTGCTGTTCAACATGTCAGTCCGTGAGAAATCTCTTGTTGAAAAACTTAAGCCTCATGGACAATAGTAACCTCACATTCAACAACAAGAATGTGACAAAGCTTCTGTTTGCCTGGTTGGATGCATATCCTTCCATCGTTATTGTCCTCAAACGAATGTCATGAGAACTGAGAAAATCCTAGTGCTTATTACGCCACCGATTGGTTATATGTTTTTATCCATGTGTTAATGCCTAAGTAGGCATGAAGATTGAAAACAATTAAGGGTTGAAAAAAAGAGTATGTCGAAAGAGCGACAACTGAACAGTTAATTCTAGTACAATATATACGGGCTTTCAATGTGCTTGAAATCATCACCTTTATATATAAATTCTCCAGACATCGAAAGTATCTCAGCAAGCCAATAATTATGTTCAAATCATAACTAAACATTCTGATATATAAGATGTTGACAGAAACCGGCAGCATTGATAGGCTATCTGGGAAAATGCTTCATTGAGAATATAACATAATATTAGTACCCAAAGTGTACTCCAAGATGATATGAAACTTATGCGCACAAATGAAAAATGCAGCTTATGATTACAAATGTGTAGATGATAATATACGGTACCTGAAAAAGTGAGGAGCCAAACACCAACTTGTCATGATCATTAAAAGGATCACGAGTTACACCCAAGGTCTCCAGTTTGGGCGTAGATACGACAGCTGTTTGTGAAGGTTTATAACAATAATGAAGGAGCAACCTTTGAAGTGAAAGGGCATCTTCAATGATGAGCCTCTATCCTTCAAAACAAATTCCAATGATTTTAAGGCGAGGCGACTTTATTTGGAACTGATAGGGATTTCTATTCCCAAACAATCAGCAAACGCTCCAGGGCATTGCAACTAGAGTGGATGATGCTGCGTAGTGAGGCCTTCGACGGATAAACCACCACAAGTGAAAGTTTTTTTAGCAGTGGGAGTCAAAGCATTTCTACCAGATCGTCTGGTAGATGGCACCAGGCGAAGGTGGCGGTGTGGAGAGAGGAGGAAAACCACGAGATGGACAACGGTGGTGTGAGCACAAATTCTTGGTGTTTGGTTCGTGGTATGAAATTTTCATGGCAATGGTAGAACTCAAACTGTTGGAGTTTTTCGAATTCAAGGGATGTCAGCCAAGCGTCCACCATGCAGGGTATGGACAGCAGGTAGCATGTCGGGATGCAGAGGCATTGAATGGGGCCCTGCTGGTGAGAGGAGACAATGGCTCTGAGGAGATCAAATTCAGGAAGCACAAATATCTGACGGCAGTCGAGGTTGAGGGGCGCGGTGTGCCATAGAGGGCGCCACCGAGTTGAGAGGACTTGTGTGTGGCAGCAATCCTTGGTGGGGAGAACAAGATATCTCCCCAAGGATGTCGTTCGGGAGATCGCTGATGTGGTCCACCGGAGATTCTATGGGTTCCTCAGATCCGGGTGAGGAGGGGCTTGCCGCTGAGTGCAGGATCTACAACCGGCGTCACCACTGGCGGGAGCCTCATCTTCTTGGTGCTAGGGCCAGCCGACTCCATTTTCCTTGCAGGCGTCGCACTGAGCTCACGGGTTTGAGCAGAGTAGCCAAAGACGATCCTAGTGGCAGTGCGAGTGGGGATGGAGGGATGGGGTTTTCTGTAGGAGTGGAAGAAGAGGAGCAGTCATTTTCTGTAGGAGTGAGGAAGAAGGTGAGCGGGAGTTTTCTACACTAGTGAGGAAGATGGGAAGCGGGAGGAATTGGGGGGCGACAGAAGCGGGAGAGTCCAGCGAGCTGCAGTATAAGTTTTTTTTTTTGAGATTTGCGAGCTACAGTATAAGTGGAAGCGAGGAGGAAGGAGGGTTTTTCTGGGATCGCCCATCTTCAAGAAATATGAGCTTCTCCACACAAAAAACAAATTAAATGAGCTTTAAGATGGATAGGCTTTTGTATCGGCCCAGTCGCCTACCCATGTTTTGTACTGGAGGGCCTTAACAATAGAGGCAACCCATTAGAGACATTCTCCGGCTCTCCATCTTATTGCCCATTCAAAAGAAAATAAGAGACGCCTCCAGCTTAACTATGGCTCCTCATCGGTCAACGTAAGAATAAGCTAATTTCATCTTGTGTTGGTCATTCTACCTAGTTAAGAATATAGGAATACTTAGAGCACCATGAGATCAACTGACAGCAGGTTCCACTAAAATTGTGATTTTTGCTTCCGTTTGCACAAATAGACACCATATGGAGATAGACAACCCTATTTGCACAAATATGTAAGAGGGTTATTTAAGAAATATCATTTTTTTTGCAGCGGCATACAATTAAGAGTAGCATCTCATATGTTATCAATGGCATTATAGTGATAGTATGAAATGGTGCCACTATCTAAGAAGTGCCATCACATCAAATCAATATGGGCACTAGATTAAGGGGGGCTTACATTAACATGCATAACAATTGCGTTATGACTATGTGATGACAGATTGGGAGTAGCACTTGATTAGTACGATGTGCACGGTTAACAGAAACGATCATTCTAACGAAGGGTGATACAGAAAGAAGAAACACATCATCGTGTCAACCATTGCGCACTTCAATTTTGTGCAGTTCAACGGAGATGCAGCTATGTTACCGGTGTCAGAGTTTAGTGTAACGTCCCAAAACACTCTTTATGAGAAATAAAGCAAGATAGAAGTATTTCATAAAACGGTGGTGGCATTGATTTATTTTATCAATGGCAATAGATTGACAATAGCATTAGTTAACAACGACATCACATTAACAGTGGCACTATTTCATTTCACCTGTGATGTTAGATTAATAGCAGCAGTAAGGGCATAGCGACATGGGATGCACAAGCATGTTTTACATCCACCGAGGCATAAAGTGGTGAGGTAGAGGTGTTGCCGAGTGCGGCAAACATGCAAAGCATGTCTGGATTTGTGCATTTTTTGTTCTTGTTAGTGACCTTTCCTATGTGACCACAAGAAATCTAGACGTGCTCATTCACGGTTGCCTTATCGACCCAACCCCCCCACTTTCTGCCCTTTTTTGACCAAGAGACCAGTCAGGCCAACATTTTATTTCCCTTTCCAACCAAGAGATTGGTTCGTTAGCTAGTATCCGCAATACCTTTTTTCCTCTAATGGTAAAAATTTAGGTGGTGTTCGAGTGTTTGACATGCCGACGGAGCTAGCTACATGGAGAGCTTTGTAATACTAGAAGAATATCCCCATGCAAAATGCAGTGACATGGGGAGCAATCCTAACTTGATGAGAAAAAGGGATGCAATGATGTGGGGAGATGGGCCATTAGAGCAAGGCCGGTTCTAAAAAAAGTTATACCTCTGGTCGGCGGGATGTGGCGAGGCAGGCGGCGGGATCTGCCAACTCGACGGCGGGGAGCAAGGGTGCGGAGGACCTCCCACGCCAGCGCCAGGTCAGAGAATATGGCGCGCATCGGCTTCCTCCCTCTCCACCGGTGACCACCAACGGAAGGTATCCGGCCGTATCTGTGTCAACTGAGAGAAGAGCGAGAGAGAGAGAGAGAGAGAGAGAGAGAGAGAGAGAGAGAGAGAGAGAGAGAGAGAGAGAGAGAGAGAGAGAGTGGACACCATGGTCTTGTTTAGATCTGGAGATGGTGAAAGAGTGAGAAGAGGAGAACAACCCTAGCAAGCAAGTCCCAAAGTGGACTAGTGGAGAGGTAATTGTTTTTCCCTCCGTAGCGATCATTTTAAATTGAATACGCGTGCAACAATTTTTTTTTCATTTAACGTACCAATAAAAAGAAACTTGGTCAATAACCGCGCTACCGCGTTCAGGTTGCACTTGGTATGGCTGACATTTGGTCCCAGACCCCACACTAAGTGGACGACTAGATGACTCAAATTGTCATGTTACTTGCCTTTTCGTGTGCAAAGGTGCTCCACCGTGAGTGTAACTGGGCATGTGCATGACGGGAGAGTGAAGTCCGATTTACTTCCTGCATCCCAAAATAAGTGTCTCAAGCTTAGTACAACTTTTTATTAGAGTTAGTATAAAGTTGAGACACTTATTTTGGGACGGAGGGAGTATAAACCTTGAGGTCCCCCTCACTCATGATGCTGCTCTGCTCTCCCCCTTGCTCGTGCTGTTGCCCTGCTCTTGCTCTCGCTCGCGCTGCTGATGCTGGTACACAGGCTGCTGTAGCTACACGAGTTGCTGCTCTGGCACTAGTTCGCGCTGCTCCTCTAGGTGCTGCTACTCTGGCTGCTACCTTCTACTGCGTTCCCCGTCGATCGCCTGCTGATTTAGATCATTGTTTCTCTACTACTAGTGCTCGAGCGGCCTAAACTACATGTGAAGTTCCTGTCTGCTACAAGTGCATTCAGTTTCGACAGTAACATTCAGATTCCACAGTAAATTTTAGTTTCAATGGTTAAGTTCAGAGTCAACAGTTTTTATCTCATCTATTGTAGTTAGGTATTTTTGGTGATGTAAATTTTACATCTATCACTTTTTGGTAATGTATTTTACATCATCTATTGGAGATGCTATCAGAATCCCACTTGGGACTAAGGATGTTTGTCTTGTACTGCTTCCGCCTCGATGTCTTACGGCTCGCCGGAATTGCTCCAACGACAGAACCATCCATCACAACAGAGCAGTGCCCTGGACGCCGTCTACAGATTCCTCAGATCTTCCTCCACACCTCCAACAACCACCTCTGCCTCAACTTCTTCAGCGACCAACCCAATGATGTTGAGGTCAACACGGCTACGGCAAAGAGGTTGTACACTTGTCGCATCACTTATTACTCTACATTCATGTCGATCCATTAGGGCTATTTTGGTTCAAAGAAAAAACTTCAGGAAAAACATAGCAATAGGAAATTTCTTATGGCACTCTAATATTCAATTATTCATGCATTTTATTGAAAGGAATGGAGCAAAACATCCACCTGGACCTACTTTTCAAAAACCTATGCATGAAAACAAGTCCAAGTGCATTAGTGGCAGAAGAACATTCTAACTGTACACGCTTTCATATGGTTTCACTTTAACTTGGCCATGTTTCTTTGTATTCCTCTGCTCTTCCAATTCCTGTGAACCAAACACCCAAGTTGACAGAAATCCTGTGTTTACAAATGCTATGTTTCCCACATGCATTCCTATCATATTCCGGTGTTTTTGCTATCCCTGCGTTTTTAGAATCCTGCAAGCGAAAGGAGCCCTTATAGAATTACTTCAGTTACAGGTAGGTGTCGAAGAAAATTTGTGTAGTTTTGTCTTGCTCCTGCCGCAACGTCGTCCACCTCACCTGAGCTGCTCCATCGACAAAAGCATCCACCAAACCAGACATCACGACTCCTGACTGTCTTCCGCCGCCTCAGATCTCCTTCCCTGCCACCGGCACGTACCACAACTGCATCACCATCATCGACTCAGCAGATGAACCTGAGTAGTACACAGGTCCACAAGAGAGGTCGCACTCTTTTGTTTCTGCTTAAGTTATGCATTGCTTAATATTACCTGCTACTTTATCATCCTGTTCACCTCTTAGACTCCAAGTCAGGTTCAAATTAATGTTCAAATTTGAGTTTTAAAATTACTTGTGAGGCACATATCAAGGCAGCTATGAATAGTATCTCTGTCTATTATCTGGTTCACCTAGGGTATGCCTATGTTGTTCATCTTGGGCGGGAAACAAATAGTAAAGCAATCATCATCTATCTTTTTATTAAATTAAAGCTATCATCAGCCTGCTATCATTATTTTTGGATCAATCTACTGGTTGTTACCATCACTCTAGATATCTGCATGCGCTCGTTACATAATCTCACTATATTTTTTTCGTATGCATCTCGGATATTGTACACAGTCATGCTGAACATGTAGAGAAAAAGAGAAGAGTTTTGCGTGGCAATACAATGTCATGCAGGCATCGCTCCATGGTGGGTTCAATGGCAAACCCCTCCACCCTCTCCAGATTGCAATCCAGAGGAAGATATCTGTTCTGAGGTGGATTCAGACGTAGCTGACCACTCCTCTTTACCCCACAAGGTGTTTGCTCTAACTTGGCATGATGATGTTGGTCATATCATGCATATGTTGCCTTGAAGTGCCTACTTTCGACATCATATATATCATATTCTTAGTTTAGACATGTTTTGTACTACCACCTGTTTAGTTTCTATATCATATATGGGTATTAAGCACTCTCATCTCTTTTAGCCAGCCATAATATATGTGAAATATGCAATGCCATCCTATTTAACCAGACATCATATATTTGAATGATATTTTGCCCATCCTTTTCTTCATTACATTTCTATTTGTCGACAATGTTTGTACATTAAACTACTCTTCCTGTGAATCAGCCATTTGAGTGGGTAATGGAAAAATCCGGAGTGAAAACAAGGTCTTCAGAGCAGACAGTGCTACCCGTCGAAGCATATCTCTTGCTGCGTCCCGATAGCTCCTCAGAGATGGATTAACTTAGCACGATTATACTCCTCATACCATGCATATGGTGTCTTGCATTGCATAGTTTAGACATCATATACACAATATTCAACACCATGTTCTTAGTTGAGACATCATATATGTGAATGCCCTCTGCTTAGCATATAAATCACATATGTGAATTAAATCTTGCGATCCTGATTACTTAGATAACATGTATGTGAATTATGTCATACGAACCTGTTTACTAAAGACATCATATAATTACCTCATGCCATCCGGTTTAGTTAGTCATCATGTCTTTGAATTATGTCATGCTATGCTATCTAGTTTAGATAGACATCATACATGTGAAATTATGTCATGCTATCTTCTTTAGTTAAACAATATAGATGTAAACTATTTCATGCCATCTTTTTTCCACAATACCTATTGCATCTATCTGTCATGCAATGTCTGTACATTCAGCTATGTTTCGTGTTTATCAGCCATTTGAATTGGAGCGGGTGATGGCCGTATCTAGCGGAGTAAAAACACTGTCTTCAAATAAAACAGTGCTACCTCTTCATGGAGATAGCACCCGAGTTGTACATGCACAAGAACCATCCCTACCACACATAATCCAGACTCTCATAGATTGTACCCCTACTGCGATGGATAGAGAACCATCTTCACCCAATCTAACCCCAACCGCAGCAAATAGTAACCTAGTTCATGTTGACACAGCACCATCTCCACCACCGAGCTCCCAAACAAGAGCAGTTAGTAAGGCAGCTCCAGTGCTCAAAGAGCCAGTACTACCATGGCGAACCCCAACTCCACCAGTTAGTACACCTATTCCTGTGGAGGAAGCACAACCAACCATTCGTAGTTTAGCATCTATCACATTTGATGTTGTTAAATCCTATGTGCGTATCTTCCCAGCATGGAAATATTATACTGAAGATGAAGGAAATGCCAGTTGCAGGCGTTTGTCCAGGAGTTATGTGTAGGTAATGTTATTCATGGCAATTACTTTGCTTTGTCCCATACATTCTACCTCCATGATGGTTGTAATACATCAAATTTTCCCATTTTTCTCTATCGAGAAGGACTGATTTGGAAACTCGGGATGAGGTAACCTGTGCTAATACCTCTGCTATCTTCAAGATGCTTGGTGGCAGTATCGGAATTACCTAAAGAAAACGTGCTTCACTGGCAAAGAAACTCATCAAATTCCCTTACGTTCTCCTGAGACACATTTACTGGACGATGACTGGGAACGCCTTGTTCTGTACTGGTTCCAAACCAAGAATGTGGTAAGGTCTATGAGATCATTTTTATTTTTAAGTACTATATGCATGTGTCTTACTATATTCTGTTCATGTAGAACAAGTGCTTAAACCTGAAGAACAATTGTTCTCATTTAAGATTCCATTGCTATCGTGCATACTGCTTTGCTCTTGTATCATTGTATTTAATCATACAAACTTATTTTTAAATTGAAGGATCCAATCGAAACTCCAATGGCACAACAGGTATGTTTACGCATGTTTCTTTAATAGGATTGCTCTTATAAATAGCTCTATTGATTTCAATTTCAATTAAGTATACAGTTGACTTCTCATATCATGCACATTACTAGCATCACAACAGAGCAAATAGTGTTGTTGTACATGTAGACCCGTGGTACCCATCTGAAATCTTGTTGTGCCGTGTACTTTCCCATGCTTTGTATTCTTTCAGTGCTGCTTTGTCTTGAACTGATATGATTTGAACCGTGTCTCTATTTTGATTTGGCAAGACAATGCAGTGACCATAGGACATAGATATATGTTTGTTTGATGCTTTTATTATGTACTAATTGGCAATAGAAGACTTGGTAGTTTAATCCTGTCCACCTTACTAATGAACTGGTTCACCGAAATGAGTTTCATATACTAGTAAATGCTAAACCTAATATGTGTCTGCTTGTTTCTTCTTTTAGAATGCTGACAGAATATTGGGGAAGGCTGCCTTATTAAGCAATGGTAAAGGAAGTGCCAGTGCAACAAACCCTAGGTCCATTGCCCAGACCATGCACAGGCCCAAGAGCTAAGATTAGAGCACCAAGTTAAAACCGAGCAAGAAGGATCAATTCTTTGAAGGGTCCAACTATAGATCAAGAAGACCAAGATGAGCCAGAGAAGCAAGATATCGCTAAGGAAAGAACCTCCCTTGCCGGGCAGGCGAGCCTGGCGAGGTTGGGTTTGCCCCGGAAGCATACTTCCAAATCATCCTGGCAGGCCCTGCCGGGGCTTGCGGAGGCAAGCCACTCCACTGATCCACCTCATGGGCGACGCAAGTCATAGATGAGTGCGGTGTCAACCCCCAAGTTGAGTAAGTGGTTGCTTTTCGCCACATGGAAGCCACTTCCTACAACGAACACCTCCATATGACACCCGTCATGAGACGTGTCAAGAAAGCAGGCACGAAGCTGGCAAAACAACCCGGCAAGGGCTGCCGAGCATGCTGTGATGTGACACTCGACAACGCATTTAATGCACTCTGTCAGCGGGCAGAGTTAGGTATGATAGAACTATTTGTTATCTAATCATTATGTAAAGATAGATTTGCCACTATGGTGACCCCTTAACCTATAAAAGGAGTCCCTTGTCAACCGTAGAAAGGGTTCGCGAGGTTGGCAAGTTCTGCCCCTCACATATCCATACCCGCGTAGCCACTTCCACTTTGAGGCAACCTTGCCAGGCAAGTGTGCTGCGCCCACCACCACCTTTTTCCACCGTCAAACCATCAAAGTAGGAGTAGGGTTTTATGCCTCGCGGCGGCCGAACCTAGGTAAAAACTGCCCGTGTGATCTCTTCCGCGCTGCGCTATGCTTCACTGCTCTTTGCGCAACGTGTCCACTCCCCCCCCCACCAAAGCAGAAGGGGCTCGTAGCCCCATAGGTGGCCGTGGTTCCCCATGATATCTTTGGCGCGCCAGGTAGGGGGATCACTTGCGCGAACCTGAGAGCATCGATAGCGCGTCATCTTCATCGCCATTTTCATCATCGACGGCATCATCGACTATGGCACCTAAGAAGAAGCCCGTAGCTGTGAATCACCTACGCACCTCGAGGGCTCTGCCACCCACGACCGCCAACATCGCGGGAAATGCAAGGACATGTGAGGATGTGGACGCTATGGGAGATGTGGTCGGTGCAGGTGGCGTTGACCCCACCCCTCCCGTGGCCGAAGCAGAAGAAGGAGGCACTAGGGAAGGACAACATCAACAACATCCTAGCGGCCACGCTCCTCGAGGTATGTATGGGGGGGTATTTTGTCTGCACCCCCTCTCCTCGCCGAAGGGCACAGTCGCAGTGGTGGCACAAGTTCTGGGGCGAATCGCAACCCTCGGCAGCCCCCGCCACGGTCGTGACCGCTGGGCGCACGCCACCCCCGAAACAAGCAGACCCAGCCACTATGCCCAGCGGAGCCGCTGGCCCTCAAGCCCCTCCACCGCGTCACCATGCCATCCTAGCGGCTGGTTCGCAACAACGAGGGCATGACGCGGTGGCCACCAGCACCATCAGGAGCCGAGCAACACTGTGGTCTACGTCAGCATCACCTATGCCAAGCACTGCCTCAGAGGCCTCCTCCGACCCTCGAGCACGTCAAGGCCAACGGCAAGCCCTGGAGGACAGGTGGAGGGAAGGCGCGCGCGCCATCGTCGAGCGGGGACACGACAACCACTGCCAGCCCAATGGATGCGGCGTCCCTGACATTGACGAGCCCACGCTCGGAGATGGTGGGTGCCTACCTTTCGAGGTCGGGTGCCCTGCCTTCACCCGTGAGCTGCGGCAATGTCTGTTGGCCGTCTGCTCGCACGTTCAAGCCAAAGATACCAGAGAAGTATGATGGGAACTGAACCCAACAGAGTTCTTAAGCATCTACACTATCGCTGCTCAGGCTGCCTGGGGAAGAGATGAGAAGGTGTTCGCCAACTACTTCCCTTTGGCACTCAAGTCAAATGTGAGGCCTTGGCTGATGTTCCTGCCAGAGAACTCCATTTCAACCTGGGCTGACATGTGCCATGAGTTCATTTGCGCCTTCACAGGCGGCCATCAAGAACCAGGATGGCCTAGTGATTTGCAGCTTCTCCAGCAGAAAGAAGGAGAGACCCTGCGGAAGTACTTGCAAAGGTTCGACCGAGTCCATAGAAACATCCCAGATATCGACCCAACAGTTGTGATAGATGCCTTCCAATCCAATGTGCGCAACCACAAGATACGTTCCAAGATGAACATTCAGTTGCCCAAGACTTTGAAGGAGCTGTATACCTTGGTGGACAAGTGTGCTCAGGTGGAAGAGGGGAGGAAGCTCCCTGGAGAGGAAGATTGTGTCGACATCAACTTAGAGGATGAAGACGAGTCCAGTAGTCAGAGGAAGAAGAACAAGAAGCGCAAGGATAAGACAATGTTGACAGTTGAGAGATCGAGCACGCCTAGTACCGGCAAGAAGGCTAAAGCCGAAGCCCCAGCAAGGAAGCTTCCGCGTGCCCTGACTGCCGGGAGGCTGCGGCTGCCGAGAAGGCTGGGAAAGGTGATTGACCATACTGCAAGAGTCATCAGACCAAGGGCCACGATCACCAAGAATGTCATTAGGTTGAGCAGCTCGACAAGAAGCAGAGGGCTGATTATGATAAGCATGATAAGGAAAAAGGTCAGAACAGCACTAGCGGAAAGGGCCGGGGCGGTGAAGCAAATCGCCCCGACAAGGCCTTTCGGAACCAAGGGAAACCTGCCATGGGCCAAGAAAAGGGAGATTGCAATGATGAAAGTAATGCAGGGTATGAAGAGGAAACCAATGAGCAGGACTTCCAGAAGGCCACTGAAGCCCTATGCATTAACGGGGGTGCATCTTGGCACTCCTCTCACCGCCAACTTAAACAGTGGGCGCGTGAAGTCAATGCCATGGAGCCAGCAGAAGGTTCTCGGAAACTGCTCAAATGTCACGCATGCCCATCATCTTTGATGAAGAGGATCACCCTGACCACATCACTGCGGTAGGGTGCTTGTCGTTGTTGGTTTCACCAACAATCTGCAACCTCAAGGTCACAAAGATGCTGGTTGATGGCGAGGCTGGGTTGAATCTGATGTCCCCACAAGTTCTCAGCAAGCTCCAAATAGCAGAGGAAGAGCTTAAGGCCACGGGCACATTGCAAAGATTCAGTCCCGGCAGGAGTCGTCCTAAGGGAAAGATCACGTTGCCAGTGTCATTTGGGGGGAGTTAAACTACTGGACTGAGAAGATTGTGTTTGTTGTGGTCAACCTCCCCCTGCCGTACAATGTAATTCTTGGGTGCCTGGCCCTGGCCAAATTCATGGTGGCATCCCACTATGCCTACAACATCTTGAAGATGCCAGGGCCGATGGGCGTCATTTCCATTCCATCAGATAAGAAAGACGCGATGATATGCGTGGATAAGATGTACTGGGATGCAGTCGTGGTAGAGGCCACCGAAGCCACAGTGCCCAACAAGGAAAGCAAAGGAAAGAAGAAAGATGGTAAGGACACCTGTTGATGACGTGCCGGAGAGTTCCGATGGCAAGAGGACCAAGGCTGCTGCACCCCACTTGAAAAAGGTCCCAACAGGGCTGGCTGGTACTGATGGTACTTTTACCATCAGTGCCACCCTCGATGACAAATAGGAAAGCGCGCTCGTTGCCTTCCTATCTGCGAATATTGATGTGTTTGCTTGACAATCATCTGATATCCTCGGTGTTCCCACATGCCCGACCCGTCAGGTAGAAGGTGCGGAAGAAGGCCTTAGAGTGGCAGCAGTTCATTGCCGAAGAGATCAAGAAACTTGAGGCAGCTAGTTTGGTCAGGGGAGTGCTATGATAATCCCCAAGTGCAGGGAATCATCGTAGCAATTTCCGAATCTGGAAGTGATAAGCATGGAGTGTCGAACCCACAAGGAGCTAAAGGTAAGATCAATATTCTCTCAAGTCCTATCTGCCACTGATATGACTCTACGAACACTGAACGTTTTCTTCCAACTAGAAACGAGAAATAAAACTATGTTGTGGGTATGAAGAGGGTAACTTTGCATGATATCGGAGAGCTAAAATATAAAATTAGGTGTTGTTATCACAAGGTTAGAATATATTGCTAAGTATTATAAATAGCGAGTGTGGAATAATGATGGGTCAGTGTGCGAAATTATCCTAGGCAATTGTTAACAAGACCGGCAGTCGTCATTGCAATTTCATATGAGGGAGAGGCATAAGCTTGAAGGAAATATGCCCTAGAGGCAATAATAAAGTTATTATTTATTTCCTTATTTCATGATAAATGTCTATTATTCATGCTAGAATTGTATTAACCGGAAACATAATACATGTGTGAATATATAGACAAACTGAGTGTCACTAGTATGCCTCTACTTGACTAGCTTGTTAATCAAAGATGGTTATGTTTCCTAACCATGAACAAGGAGTTGTTATTTGATTAACAAGGTCACATCATTAGTTGAATGATCTGATTAACATGACCCATTCCATTAGCTTAGCACCCGATCGTTTAGTATGTTGCTATTGCTTTTATCCATGACTTATACATGTTCCTATAACTATGAGGATATGCAACTCCCGTTTGCCGGAGGAACACTTTGGGTACTACCAAACGTCACAATAACTGGGTGATTATAAAGGAGTACTACAGGTGTCTCCAAAGGCAGATGTTGGGTTGGCGTATTTCGAGATTAGGTTTTGTCACTCCGATTGTCGGAAAGGTATCTCTGGGCCCTCTCGGTAATACACATCACTTAAGCCTTGCAAGCATTACAACTAATGAGTTAGCTGTGAGATGATGTATTACGGAACGAGTAAAGAGACTTGCCGGTAACGAGATTGAACTAAGTATTGGATACCGACGATCGAATCTCGGGCAAGTAACATACCGATGACAAAGGGAACAACGTATGTTGTTATGCGGTCTGACCAATGAAGATCTTCGTAGAATATGTAGGAACCAATATGGGCATCCAGGTCCCGCTATTGGTTATTGACCGGAGACGTGTCTCGGTCATGTCTACATTGTTCTCGAACCGTAGGGTCCGCACGCTTAAGGTTTCATGACGGTTATATTATGAGTTTATGTATTTTGATGTACCAAGGAGTTCGAGTCCCGGATGTGATCACGGACATGACGAGGAGTCTCGAAATGGTCGAGACATAAAGATTGATATATTGGACGGCTATATTCGGACACCGGAAAGGTTCCGAAGTTTCGGAGAAAACCGGAGTGCCGGAGGGTTACCGAACCCCGGGAAGTTATGGGCCTTAGTGGGCCAAGAGGGGAGAGAGAGGCCGCACCAGGTGGTGGCGCCCCCCAGGGGGAGTCCTAATAGGACAAGGAGGGGCGCGCCCCCTTCCTCTCCTCTCCCTCTCCTTCCTTCCCCTTCCTCCTTCCTAGTTGGACTAGGAAAGGGAGTCCTACTCCCACTAGGAGGAGGACTCCCCCTCTGGCGCGCCTCCTAGGGCGGCCGGCCCTCCCCTTGCTCCTTTATATACGGGGCAGGGGGCACCCTAGAACACACAAGTTGATCCTTGAGATCGCTCCTTAGCCGTGTGCGGTGCCCCCTCCACCATATTCCACCTCGGTCATATCGTGAGCGGTGCTTAGGCGAAGCCTGCGTCGATAGAACATCAAGATCGCCACCATGCCGTCGGTTGACGGAACTCTCTCTCCCCAGAGCTTTGCTGGATCGGAGCCCGAGGAGCGCCACCGAGCTGTACGTGTGTCAAGAACTCGGAGGCGCCGGAGTAACGGCGCTGGGATCGGTTGGATCGCGAGGAGAACGTACGACTACTTCCTCTATGTTGTGATCGCTTCCGCTTCGGTCTACGAGGGTACGTAGACAACACTCTCCCTCTCGTTGCTATGCATCACCATGATCTTGCGTGTGCGTAGGAAATTTTTTGAAATTACTACGTTCCCCAACAGTGGCATCAGAGCCTAGGTTTTTATGGTTTGATGTTTTGCACGAGTAGAACACAAGTGAGTTGTGGACGATACAAGTCATACTGCCTACCAGCATGTCATACTTTGGTTCAGCGGTATTGTGAGATGAAGCGGCCCGGACCGACATTACGCGTACGCTTACACGAGACTGGTTTCACCGTTACGAGCACTCGTGCTTAAAGGTGGCTGGCGGGTGTCTGTCTCTCTCACTTTAGTTGAATCGAGTGGCTACGCCGGTCCTTGTGAAGGTTAAAACGAGTCTATTTGACAAACTATCTTTGTGGTTTTGATGCGTAGGTAAGAACGGTTCTTGCTAAGCCCGTAGCAGCCACGTAAAATTTGCAACAACAAAGAAGAGGACGTCTAACTTGTTTTTGCAGGGCATGTTGTGATGTGATATGGTCAAGACATGATGCTATATTTTATTGTATGAGATGATCATGTTTTGTAACCGGTTATCGGCAATCGGCAGAGCCATATGGTTGTCGCTTTATTGTATGAAATGCAACGCATACTGTAATTGCTTTACTTTATCACTAAGCGGTAGCGATAGTCGTAGAAGCAATAGATGGCGAAACGACAACGATGCTACGATGGAGATCAAGGTGTCGCGCCGGTGACGATGGTGATCACGACGGTGCTTCGAAGATGGAGATCACAAGCACAAGATGATGATGGCCATATCATATCACTTATATTGATTGCATGTGATGTTTATCCTTTATGCATCTTATCTTGCTTTGATTGACGGTAGCATTTTAAGATGATCTCTCACTAAAATTATCAAGAAGTGTTCTCCCTGAGTATGCACCGTTGCCAAAGTTCGTCGTGCCCAGACACCACGTGATGATCGGTGTGATAAGCTCTACGTCCATCTACAACGGGTGCAAGCCAGTTTTGCACACGCAGAATACTCAGGTTAAACTTGACGAGCCTAGCATATGCAGATATGGCCTCGGAACACAGAGACCGAAAGGTCGAGCGTGAGTCATATAGTAGATATGATCAACATAGTGATGTTCACCATTGAAAACTACTCCATCTCACGTGATGATCGGTTATGGTTTAGTTGATTTGGATCACGTGATCACTTAGATGACTAGAGAGATGTCTGTCTAAGTGGGAGTTCTTAAGTAATATGATTAATTGAACTTAAATTTATCATGAACTTAGTCCTGGTAGTATTTTGCAAATTATGTTGTAGATCGATAACTCGCGTTGTTGCTTTCATATGTTTATTTTGATATGTTCCTAGAGAAAATTGTGTTGAAAAATGTTAGTAGCAATGATGCGGATTGGATCCGCGATCTGAGGTTTATCCTCATTGCTGCACGTAAGAATTATGTCCTTAATGCACCGCTAGGTGATGACCTATTGCAGGAGCGTATGCGCACGTTATGAACGCTTTGGCTAGCTCAATATGATGACTACTTGATAGTTTTGTGCACCATGCTTTATGGCTTAGAATCGGGACTTCAAAGATGTTTTGAACATCATGGACCATATGAGATGTTCCAGGAGTTGAAGTTAATATTTCAAGCAAATACCCGAGTTGAGAGATATGAAGTCTCCAACAAGTTCTATAGCTAAAAGATGGAGGAGAATCGCTCAACTAGTGAGCATGTGCTCAGATTGTCTGGGTACTACAATCGCTTGAATCAAGTGGGAGTTAATTTTCCAGATAAGATAATGATTGACAGAATTCTCTAGTCACCATCACCAAGTTAGTAGAACTTCGTGATGAACTATAGTATGCAAGGGATGATGAAAATAATTCCCGAGTTTTTCATGATGATGAAATCGATGAAGGTAGAAATCAAGAAAGAACATCAAGTGTTGATGATTAACAAGACCACTAGTTTCAAGAAAAGGGCAAAGGGATAGAAGGGAACTTCAAGTAGAACGGCAATCAAGTTGCTGCTCAAGTGAAGAAGCCCAAGTCTGGACCTAAGCCTGAGACTAAGTGCTTCTACTGCAAAAGGACTAGTCACTGGAAGCAAAACTACCCCAAGTATTTGGCGGATAAGAAGGATGGCAAAGTGAACAAAGGTATATTTGATATACATGTTATTGATGTGTACTTTACTAGTGTTTATAGCAACCCCTCGGTATTTGGTACTGGTTCAGTTGCTAAGAGTAGTAACTCGAAATGGGAGTTGCAGAATAAACTAAAACTAGTTAAGGGTGAAGTGACGATGTATGTTGAAAGTAGTTTCAAGATTGATATGATCATCATCGCACACTCCCTATACTTTCGGGATTAGTGTTGAACCTAAATAAATGTTATTTGGTGTTTGCGTTGAGCATGAATATGATTTGATCGTGTTTATTGCAATACGGTTATTCATTGAAGTAATAGAATAAACTGTTGTTCTGTTTACATGAATAAAACCTTGTATGGTTACACACCCAATGAAAATGGTTCATTGGATCTCGATCGTAGTAATACACATATTCATAATGTTGAAAACAAAAGATGCAAAGTTAATAATGATAGTGCAGCTTATTTGTGGCACTGCCGTTTGGGTCATATCGGTGTAAAGCGCATGAAGAAACTCCATAAAGATGGATTTTCGGAATCACTTGGTTATGAATCATTTGATGCTTGCGAACCGTGCCTTTTGGGCAAGATGACTAAAACTCCATTCTCCGGAACAATGGAACAAGCTACCGACTTATTGGAAATAATACATACCGATGTATGCGATCCAATGAGTGTTGATGCTCGTGGCAAGTATCGTTATTTTCTGACCTTCACAAGATGATTTGAGCAGATATGGGTATATCTACTTGATGAAACATAAGTCTGAAATAGTTGAAAGGTTCAAAGAATTTCAGAGTGAAGTGGAAAAATCATCGTAACAAGAAAAATAAAATTTCTACGATCTGATCGCAGAGACAAATATTTGAGTTACGAGTTTGGTCTTCAATTAAAAAAATGTGGAATAGTTTCACAAATTCATGCCACCTGGAACACCACATCATAATGGTGTGTCCGAGCGTCATAACCGTACTTTATTGGATATAGTACAATCTATGATGTTTCTTCCTGATTTACCAATATCGTTTTGGGATCATGCATTAGAGACAGCTGCATTCACGTTAAATAGGGCACCATCTAAATCCGTTGAGACGACACTATATGAACTGTGGTTTAGCAAGAAACCAAAGTTGTCGTTTCTTAAAGTTTGGGGTTGCGATGCTTATGTGAAAAAGTTTCATCCTGATAAGCTCAAACCCAAATCAGAAAAGTGCATCTTCATAGAATACCCAAAGGAAATTGTTGGGTACACCTTCTATCACAGATCCGAAGGCAAAATATTCGTTGCTAATAAATGGATCCTTTCTAGAGAAGGAGTTTCTATCGAAAGAAGTGAGTGGGAGGAAAGTAGAACTTGATGAGGTAATTGTACCTTCTCCCTTATTGGAAAGTAGTTCATCACAGAAATCTGTTCCTGTGACTAATACACCAATTAGTGAGGAAGCTAATGATGATGATCATGTAACTTCAGATCAAGATACTACCGAATCTCGTAGGTAAACCAGAGTGAGATCCGCACCAGAGTGGTACGGTAATCCTGTTCTGGAAGTCATGTAACTAGACCATGATGAACCTACAAACTATGAGGAAGCGATGATGAGCCCAGATTCCGCGAAATGGCTTGAGGCCATGAAATCTGAGATGAGATCCATGTATGAGAACAAAGTGTGGACTTTGGTGGAGTTGCCTGATGATCGGCAAGCCATAGAAAATAAATGGATCTTCAAGAGGAAGACGGACGCTGATAGTAGTGTTACTATCTACAAAGCTAGACTTGTCGAAAAAAGGTTTTTTGACAAAGTTCAAGATGTTGAATACAATGAGATTTTCTCAATCGTATCGATGCTTAAAAATCTGTCCGAATCATGTTAGCAATTGCCACATTTTTTGAAATCTGGCAAAAGGATGTCAAAACTGCATCTTAATGGATTTATTAAAGAAGAAGAGTTGTATATGATACAATCAGAAGGTTTTGTCAATCCTAAAGGTCCTAACAAAATGTGCAAGCTCCAGCGATCCATCTATGGACTGGTGCAAGCATCTCGGAGTTGGAATATATGCTTTGATAAATGGATCAAAGCATATAGTTTTATAAAGACTTGCGGTGAAGCCTGTATTTACTAGAAAGTGAGTGGGAGCACTACAACATTTCTGATAAGTATATGTGAATGACATATTGTAGATCGGAAATAATGTAGAATTATTCTGCAAAGCATAAAGGAGTGTTTAAAAGGAGTTTTTCAATGAAAGACCTCGGTGAAGCTACTTACATATTGAGCATCAAGATCTATAGAGATAGATCAAGACGCTTGATAAGTTTTTTCAATGAGTACATACCTTAACAAGATTTTGAAGTAGTTCAAAATGGAATAGTCAAAGAAAGAGTTCTTGCCTGTGTTACAAGGTGTGAAATTGAGTAAAGACTCAAAACCCGACCACGGCAGAAGATAGAAAGAGAATGAAAGTCATTCCCTATGCCTTGGCCATAGGTTCTATAAAGTATGCCATGCTGTGTACCAGATCTATTGTATACCCTGCACTAAGTTTGGCAAGGGAGTACAATAGTGATCTAGGAGTAGATCACTTGACAGCGGTCAAAATTATCCTTAGTGGAATAAGGATATGTTTCTCGATTATGGAAGTGACAAAAGGTTCGTCGTAAAGGGTTACGTCGATGCAAGTTTTCACACCGATCTAGATGACTCTAAGTCTTGATCTAGATACATATTGAAAGTGGGAGCAATTAGCTAGAGTAGCTCCGTGCACAGCATTGTAGACATAGAATATTTGCAAAATACATACGGCTCTGAATATGATAGACCCGTTGACTAAGATTCTCTCACAAGCAAAACATGATCACACCTTAGTACTCTTTGGGTGTTAATCACATAGCGATGTGAACTAGATTATTGACTCTAGTAAACCCTTTGGGTGTTGGTCACATGACGATGTAAACTATGGGTGTTAATCATATCTGATATGATTATTGGTGTTCAATCACATGGCGATGTGAACTAGATTATTGACTCTAGTGCAAGTGGGAGATCAAGGAAATATGCCCTAGAGGCAATAATAAAGTTATTATTTATTTCCTTATTTCATGATAGATGTCTATTATTCATGCTAGAATTGTATTAACCGGAAACATAATACATGTGTGAATATATAGACAAACAGAGTGTCACTAGTATGCCTCTACTTGACTAGCTTGTTAATCAAAGATGGTTATGTTTCCTAACCATGAACAAGGAGTTGTTATTTGATTAACAAGGTCACATCATTAGTTGAATGATCTGATTGACATGACCCATTCCATTAGCTTAGCACCCGATCGTTTAGTATGTTGCTATTGCTTTTATCCATGACTTATACATGTTCCTATAACTATGAGATTATGCAACTCCGCTTGCGGAGGAACACTTTGGTACTACCAAACGTCACAACGTAATCGGGTGATTATAAAGGAGTACTACAGGTGTCTCCAAAGGTAGATGTTGGGTTGGCGATTTGAGATTAGGTTTTGTCACTCCGATTGTCGGAGAGGTATCTCTGGGCCCTCTCGTAATACACATCACTTAAGCCTTGCAAACATTACAACTAATGAGTTAGCTGTGAGATGATGTATTACGGAACGAGTAAAGAGACTTGCCGTAACGAGATTGAACTAGGTATTGGATACCGACGATCGAATCTCGGGCAAGTAACATACCGATGACAAAGGAACAACGTATGTTGTTATGCGGTCTGACCGATAAAGATCTTCGTAGAATATGTAGGAACCAATATGGGCATCCAGGTCCCGCTATTGGTTATTGACCGGAGACGTGTCTCGGTCATGTCTACATTGTTCTCGAACCGTAGGGTCCGCACGCTTAAGGTTTCGATGACGGTTATATTATGAGTTTATGTATTTTGATGTACCGAAGGAGTTCGGAGTCCCGGATGTGATCACGGACATGACGAGGAGTCTCGAAATGGTCGAGACATAAAGATTGATATATTGGACGGCTATATTCGGACACCGGAAAGGTTCCGGAAGTTTCCGGAGAAAACCGGAGTGCCGGAGGGGTTACCGGAACCCCCCGGGGAAGTTATGGGCCTTAGTGGGCCAAGAGGGGAGAGAGAGGGCCGCACCAGGTGGTGGCGCGCCCCCCAGGGGAGTCCGAATAGGACAAGGAGGGGGGCGCGGCCCCCCTTTCCCTCTCCCTCTCCCTCTCCTTCCTTCCCCCTTCCTCCTTCCTAGTTGGACTAGGAAAGGGGAGTCCTACTCCCACTAGGAGGAGGACTCCCCCCTCCCTTGGCGCGCCTCCTAGGGCCGGCCGGCCCTCCCCCTTGCTCCTTTATATACGGGGGCAGGGGGCACCCTAGAACACACAAGTTGATCCTTGAGATCGTTCCTTAGCCGTGTGCGGTGCCCCCCTCCACCATATTCCACCTCGGTCATATCGTAGCGGTGCTTAGGCGAAGCCCTGCGTCGGTAGAACATCAAGATCGTCACCACGCCGTCGTGCTGACGGAACTCTCTCCCCGGAGCTTTGCTGGATCGGAGCCCGAGGAGCATCACCGAGCTGTACGTGTGTCAAGAACTCGGAGGCGCCGGAGTAACGGCGCTGGGATCGGTTGGATCGCGAGGAGAATGTACGACTACTTCCTCTACGTTGTGATCGCTTCGCTTGGGTCTCACGAGGGCGAGACAACACTCTCCCCTCTCGTTGCTATGCATCACCATGATCTTGCGTGTGCGTAGGAAATTTTTTGAAATTACTACGTTCCCCAACAAAGCTAACATACTTTCTCTTCTTGGATCATATGCACTTATGATTGGAACTCTAGCAAGCATCCGCAACTGCTAAAGATCATTAAGGTAAAACCCAACCATAGCATTAACATATCAAGTCCCCTTTATTCCATATGCAACAACCCCCTTACTCGGGTTTATGCTTCTGTCACTCAAGCAACCCACTATAAGCGAATCATGAACGTATTGCAAGACCCTACAGCGGGAATCCCTCATGCTTGCGCGACATGGAGGCCACAACAGGACAACACCAAAATAAAACATACAACTCATACCAATCTAGATCATCAGTCAACCCAAAGAGAAAGGATATCTACTCAAAACATCATAGGATGGCAACACATCATTGGATCATAATATGTGGCACAAAGCACCATGTTCAAGTAGGGATTACAGCGGGGTGCGGGGGAGAGTGGACCGCATAAAAGAGATGAGGATGGTAATGTTGATGAAGACGATCACCGCGGCGATGATTCCCCTCTTGATGGCACTCTGACGCCACCGAGAGATAGGAGGAGAGGTTCTCCCCCTTGTGCTTCCTCCTCCATGGCCTCCCCCTGGATGGGGAGAGGTTCCCCCTCTGGTCCATGGCCTTCATGGCGATGATGGACCCTCCGAGATCCTTCCCCATGGCCTCTGGTGATGATGGTCCCCTCCGGCAGGGTGCCAGAGAGGGCCTAGATTGATTTCTCGTGGCTACAAAGGCTTGCGGCGACGGAACTTCTGATCTAGGTTATTTTCTAGAGGGTTGGGAATTTATAGGAGAGGTTGGCGTCGAGGACAAGTCAGGGGGCCCCACGGGGAGTCCACAAGGCACAGGGGCGCGTCCCAGGGGGTGGGGGCGTCCTCCACCCTCGTGGGCCCCTCAGGACTCCCCTCCGATAGATTTTTGTTCCAGTATTTTTTATATTTTCCAAAAAAATCTCCGTTGATTTTCAGCGCATTCTCGGAACTTTTATTTCTGCACAAAAACAACACCACGGTAGTTCTGTTGAAAACAACGTCAGCCCGGTTTAGTCCTAATCAAATCATACCAAAATTATGTGGATATATTATAAACATGGCATGAATACTTCATAAATGATAGATACATTGGAGACGTATCGTGCTACATCCAACATGGTTAGCAACCCCAGTGGTTGTGCGCAAGGCTACTGGGAAATGGAGGTTGTGCATAGATTTCACGGATTTGAACAAGGCATGCCCGAAGGACCCATTCCCCTTGTCGCTCATTGACCAGATTGTGGATTCCACTTCTGGGTGTGATTTGCTCTCATTTTTGGATGCATACTCTGGGTACCATCAGATATTCATGTCCAAGGAAGGTGAAGAGAATACCTCCTTCATCACCCCATGTGGAACATACTACTTTGTGCGCGTGCCTTTCGGGTTGAAGAGTGTCAAGTCCACTTTTGCAAGAGCAGTCCGAACTGGTTTTGAGACACAGTTGCATAGGAACATTGAAGCCTACATGGATGATATCGTGGTCATGACCAAGGACAAAAAGCGACCCTGATCCAGGATTTGGAAGAGACATTTACTAATCTGCGCAAGATCAACTTGAAGCTATACCCAGAGAAGTGTGTGTTTGGTGTTCCCTCTGGCAAGCTGCTTGGCCTCTTTGTGTCCCACCATAGGATCGAGGCCAACCCAGATAATATCAAGGCCATCGAGTAGATTCAGGCACCCAAGACAGTTAAGGATGTGTGGCGCCTGACAGGATGCGTTGTCGCGCTTAGCAGATTCATCTCCAAGTCTTCCGAGTGCACCTTGCCGTTCTTCAAAATTTTGAAGAAGGCAGCACCTACGAAGTGGACCTCGGAAGCAGATGCAGCATTGCAAGATCTGAAGACCTATTTGTCTACTGTGCCCACCTTGGTTGCACCCAAACCTCAAGAGCCGTTGCTACTGTATCTGGCAGCAACTAATCAGGTGGTCAGTGTAACATTGGTGGCATAGCGGGAAGTGGAGGAAACTGCAACCTCAGCAGATGTCCCACCAAGAGCAGAAAGAGAGAACAGCCCAGCAAGGTCATATGTGAATCAGGACAAAGAGAAGCACATAGCAAAGGCAACACCAAGGATGCGGCAATGAAGAAAGTGATGTAGTGCCTATTATACTTCCTCAACTCCCTATTGCAGGGGGCTAGATCCAGGTATTCTGGCATGCAAAAATTGAGTTTTGGTCTCGTCATGGCGTTAAGGAAACTGCGCCACTACTTCCAAGCCCATGAGATCATGATTGTCACACGCTTTCCGTTGCAAAGGATACTCCAAAACCCAGAGGCTATTGGTAGGATAGTGGAATGGGCACTGGAGTTATCTAGCTTTGGCCTGAAGTTTGAAAGCACGTCAACAATTCAGAGCAGGGCATTGGGAGAGTTTATTGCAGAATGGACACCAACCCTTAATGAGGAAATGCTGGAAAATGTTATTCCAGGCAAGGAATCACCCCAAGAATGGATCATGTATTTCGATGGTGCCTTCTCCCAACAAGGTGCAGGGGATGGCGTGCTTCTCGTTGCTCCCACTAGGGAGCACATGAAGTACGTCGTATAGATGCATTTTCTCGGGAGGAGGCGACCAACAATACAACAGAGTATGAAGGGCTCCTTGTCGGGCTCAGGATTGCCACAGAATTGGGGATTAAGAAGATGATCATTCGAGGAGATTCACAGCTTTTGGTGAGACAAGTCAACAAGGATTACCAAAGTCCATTGATGGAGGCATACGTTGAGGAAGAGAGAAGATTGGAGGAGCGCTTTAACAGATTGGAAACAGAGCACGTGCCCCGTGCAGAAAACAGCATTGCTGATCATCTTTCAAAGTGCACTACGCAGAAGCTACCTATGGAACTGGGAACTCTTGTTCTCCGTCTTACTCAGCCCTCCATATCCCCAACAACAATGGCCAGAAAGAGGAGAAAATTGGACTGCGATAAGCCACTCCCGGTAGAACCCTGCCGGAAACAACTCACCTTTGATTGTCGGGCTACACCCTCCTGTTGGGCCACTGGTCCCTGCAGTCGAGGCATGCGCCCCCACGAATGAGGAGGTGCTGCTAGTCCTTGTTGACGAGCCTCGGGCTCCAACTTGGGCAAGGCACATAGTCCATTTCCTCCAAATTGGAGAACTTCCCGAAGAGCAAGAATAAGCGGAAAGAGTAGCCAGGAGGGCCAGTATGTATGAGTTTGTCGATGGCACTCGGTACAACAGAAGGCCCAATGGTGTGAAATTGAAGTGCATTTGCCGACAAGAAGGGAAGGAACTGCTTTCAGAGATGCAAAAAGGCATGTGCGGTGATACATCTCCAACGTATCTCTAATTTTTTATTGTTCCATGCTATTATATTACCTCTTTTGGATGTTTATGGGCTTTATTTTCCACATTTATATCATTTTTGGGACTAACCTACTAACCGGAGGCCCAGCCCATATTGCTGTATTTTTTTTGCCTATTTCAGTATTTCGAAGAAAAGGAATATCAAACTGAGTCCAAACGGAATGAAACCTTCGGAGCGTTATTTTTGGAACAAATCTGATCCGGAGAGCTTGGAGTGCAAGTCAAGAAGACTCCGAGGGCCCCACAAGATAGGAGGGTACCCCCCTGTAGGGCGCGCCCCCCTGTCTCGTGGGCCCCTCGGGCGGCCACCGACGTACTTCTTCCTCCTATATATACCTACGTACCCTGAAAACAGCTAGGAGCACCACGAAACACAATTTCCACCGCCGTAACCTTCGGTATCCGCGAGATCCCATCTTGGAGCCCTTGCCGGCACTCTGCCGAAGGGGGAAGCAACCACGGAGGGCCTCTACATCAACATCCTTGCCCCTCCGATGAGTTGTGAGTAGTTTACCACAGACCTACGTGTCTATAGTTATTAGCTAGATGGCTTCTTCTCTCTTTTTGGATCTCAATACAACGTTCTCCCCCTCTCTTGTGGAGATCTATTCAATGTAATCTCTTTTTGCGGTGTGTTTGTCGAGATCCGATGAATTGTGGGTTTATGATCAAGTTTATCTATGAATAATATCTGAATCTTCTCTGAATTCTTTTATGTATGATTGAGTTATCTTTGCAAGTCTCTTCCAATTATCAGTTTGGTTTGGCCTACTAGATTGATCTTTCTTGCCATGGGAGAAGTGCCTAGCTTTGGGTTCAATCTTGCGGTGTTCTTACCCAGTGACAGAAAGGGTTGCAAGACACATATTGTATTGTTGCCATCGAGGATAACAAGATGGGGTTTATATCATATTGCATGTGTTTATCCCTCTACATCATGTCATCTTGCTTAATGTGTTGCTCTGTTCTTATGAACTTAATACTCTAGATGCAGGCAGGAGTCGGTCGATGTGTGGAGTAATAGTAGTAGATGCGGGCAGGAATCGGTCTACTTGTTATGGACGTGATGCCTATAGACATGATCATGCCTAGATAATCTCATAACTATGCGCTTTTCTACCAATTGCTCGACAGTAATTTGTTCACCCACCGTAATACTTATGCTATCTTGAGAGAAGCCTCTAGTGAAACCTATGGCCCCCGGGTCTATCTCTTATCATATTTGCTTTCAATCTACTTTATTTGCATCTTTACTTTTTGCATCTATATTATAAAATACCAAAAATATATTTATCTTATCATACTATCTTTATTAGATCTCACTTTCGCAAGTGGCCGTGAAGCGATTGACAACCCCTTTATTGCGTTGGTTGCGAGTTCTCAGTTTGTTTGTGTAGGTGCGTGCGACTTTTGAGGAGCCTCCTACTGGATTGATACCTTGGCTCTCAAAACTGAGGGAAATACTTACGCTACACTTTGCTGCATCACCCTCTCCTCTTCGAGGAAAACCAACGCAAGCTTAAGACGTAGCAAGAAGGATTTCTGGCGCCGTTGCCAGGGAGGTCTTAGCTCAAGTCAAACATACTAAGTACCCATCACAAACCCATCTCCCTCGCATTTACATTATTTGCCATTTGCCTCTCGTTTTCCTCTCCCCCACTTCACCCTTGCCGTTTTATTCGCCCTCTCTTTCCCAATCTCCTCCTCTCTTTTGCTTGCCCTTTTGTTTGCTCGTTTGGTTGGATTAGATGCTTATTTATTGCTAAATAAAGAACTGAGATCTATGGATCCTCATCCGCTTGCTAATCTTTTTAAGAGATCCAATTATGATGAAGAAATTTATGAAGTTTTGTGCACTAGATTATCTTTATGAAGTTTTGCTTGAAATTTGTGAACCTAAAAACTATGATGAAGAAATTTATGAAGAGATTCACTATAACTCCTTGAAAAAAAACCATGATTGCAATGATTTTCCTATAAATTCTCTTGATGTCAATTGTGCTAATAATATGCAAAACCCTAAGCTTGGGGATGCTAGTTTTGCTATGTCTACCACTTGTTTCAATGATCATGATTGGGGTGATTCTTCTTATAACCTTGAAAATTTACTTAAGCCCCATGATGAATATGAGATTGATAATAGTGTTTGCAATAATATTAAAAGTGGGTTCGGAAAGGTTATGACTTTAGTTAATGTTAATCCCACTATTTTGGAAGAGTGTCAACTTCGCCGGCATGTGGATCGTGTTGGAAATATTTTATGAGATAGTTATTTTGTTGAATTTGCTTATGATCCTACATGTAATTATTATGAGAGAGAAAAATATGGTTGTAGAAATTTTCATGTTACTAAATTACCTCTCTTCATATTGAGATTGCTATCATCTCTTTGTTCTTCCTTGCATATGCTAGTTTTTGCTTGCCTTGATAATTTGTTTGCTTACAAGATGCCTATTCATAGGAAGTATGTTAGACTTAAGTGTGTTTGTCACATGTTTTATGATGCTCTCTTTGTGCTTCAATTCTTGTTTTTTCATGTGCGCATCATTAAAATCTCAATGCCTAGCTAAAAAGGCTTTAAAGAAAAGCGCTTGTTGGGAGACAACCCAATATTTTTCCTTGCTGTTATTAATAAATCTTGCATCTACCTTCTGGTTAGATGTGTTTTATTTTTTAATTAGTGTTTGTGCCAAGTAGAACCTATAGGATAACCTACTATGATAGTTGACTTGATTCTGCCGAAAAACAGAAACTTTGCATGCACGAATATAATTTTGTTAAATCACAGGAACGTGCTTTTGCATTCATTCTTTTTGATGCTGTTCAACAGACAAATTGTCCAGGACTTCCTATTTTGTTAGGATTTTTAGAGTTCCAGAAGTTTGCGTTAGTTACAGATTGCTACAGACTGTTCTGTTTTTGACAGATTCTGTTTTTTGTGTGTTGTTCGCTTATTTCAATGCATCTATGGCTAGTAAATCAGTCTATGAACCATAAAGAAGTTGGAATACAGTAGGGTTAACACCAATATAAATGAAGAATGAGTTCATTGCAGTATCTTATGTAGTGGTTTTGTTTTCTTTCACTAATGGAGCTTATAAGATTTCCTGTTGAGTTTTGTGTTGTGAAGTTTTCAAGTTTTGGGTAAAGCTTTTATGGACTATGGAATAAGGAGTGGCAAGATCCTAAGATTGGGGATGCTTATGACACTCCAAGATATTCAAGAATAGCCAAAAGCCTAAGCTTGGGGATTCCCCGGGAAGGCATCCCCTCTTTCGTGTTCGTTCATTGGTAACTTTACTTGGAGTAATAGTAGTAGATGCAGGCAGGAGTCGGTCTACTTGTTATGGAAGTGATGCCTATATGCATGATCATGCCTAGATAATCTCATAACTATGCGCTTTTCTACCAATTTCTCGACAGTAATTTGTTCACCCACCGTAATACTTATGCTATCTTGAGAGAAGCCTCTAGTGAAACCTATGGCCCCCGGGTCTATCTCTTATCATATTTGCTTTCAATCTACTTTATTTGCATCTTTACTTTTTGCATCTATATTATAAAATACCAAAAATATATTTATCTTATCATACTATCTTTATTAGATCTCAGTTTCGCAAGTGGCCGTGAAGAGATTGACAACCCCTTTATTGCGTTTGTTGCAAGTTCTCAGTTTGTTTGTGTAAGTGCGTGGGACTTTTGAGGAGCCTCCTGAAAGTGCTAGTATCGACTAGAGGGGGGGGGGTGAATAGGCCATTTTTATGAAAGCCTTCAAAACTTGGAAGTTTCAAAGACAAACAACAGAAACAACCTAATTGATATGCAGCAGAAGATAAACTACCCTAAACAAGCCATAGTCAAGTATGTAATGATGTGAAAGTACATGACTAATAGCAGTTAGGTAGTAAGGATCAAGATGGAAGATAGTGTGAAGCCAATCAACAATAGTAGTCAAGCAATGAAGTCAAACAGATACACAGATAGGCAATGACTTCACGAAGACAAACTAAAGTAAGGATGGGAAGGGATAGAACCAGTTGCTTGTTGAAGACACAGGATTTGTTGGACCAGTTCGATTCTTTGTGACAACTATGACGTCTGGTTAGGGAGGCTGAGATTTAACTCAGAAGACCGTGTCTTCACCTTATTCCCCTTGAGCTAAGGACACCCAGTCCTCGCCCAATCACTCTGGTAAGTCTTCAAGGGAGACTTCCAAACCTTCACGGACTTCGTTCACCGGCAATCCACAATGACACTTGGATGCTCAGAACGCGACGCCTAACCGGCCGGAGGATTCACAGTCCTCAAGTGTAATAAGTCTTCGTGTCACTGAGACATGTAAAGACTTGATGATGCCTAACACTCTTTGGCTCGGGTGTTTGGGCTTTGTCCTCGCAAGGATTTCTCTCTCAAATGCCTCGAGGTGGGTTGCTCTCAAACGACAAAAGCCGTGCACAAACTCGAGCAGCCACCCATTTATGGTGTAGGGGTGGGCTATTTATAGCCACTAGGCAACCCGACCTGATTTGTCCAAAATGACCTGGGTCACTAAGAACCCGACCCGTTTTCCAACGGTCGATTTCAAACACACGCTGCAACTTTACTTGGGCTACAAGTAAAGCGACTCATCCACTCTGGATAAGATTTGCTCTCATTGTCTTCGCTCGAAGACATAGGATTTGAGTTGAGCATCACTTGATCACTCGACTTAGTTCACTTGGACCCCACTTAACAAAGACGGTGGTTCCTATGACTCAACAAAGAAGAAAATGAAACAACGAAACCACACGGTCTTGGCGCTCCATAGTCTTCACACAATGTCTTCTCATGTCATAGTCTTCAATATGAATATCTTCTCATACCACCATTGTCCTCAATGTCTTCATACATTTTTAGGGGTCATCTCTGGTAGGTAAACCGAATCAATGAGGGACACTACCTGCGTTATCCTGCAATTCTCACAAACGCATTAGTCCCTCAACCAACTTTGTCGTCAATATCCAAAACCAACTAGGGGTGGCATTAGATGCACTTACAATCTCCCCCTTTTTGGTGATTGATGACAAACTGGTTGAAGTTTTCAACGGGGATAAAGTATGTGAAATTGTAAGGATAGGGAATTGTCTTCATAAGTTGCAAGGACTCCCCCTGAAGATGTGCACATAAGTAATTTGCTTTTGGAATGCAAATGCACATGGCAGGTTGTACTTGTGGAGATCCACTTCAACTTATGATGATAATTCATCATGCATGAAATGATATAGCAAGAGAATGACATGTATAATGAAAAATGGACGTCTGCAGAATGATCTAAGTGCGGAAATTATTATCGCACATGCGGAATTTATCATCGCATCATAGTAAAGCAAATAAGTAGCAGAAGTAGCAGACGACCATCAAGTTTAGGTGTTACAACTCAAAGAACCAAATGTTTCCAAACGCAAGAGTTGTAAGCACGCAGCAAAATATAATGCAACCGCTCATATGAACCCGCTTGAAGACCATCAACTCATACGCTTCTCCCCCTTTTGTCAGTAAAGACCAAAAAGGTTTGAAGACATAGAGCGTCTGCTCGTCATCATGAGTAGGTGAGGCAGCAGGGTTGTCGTTGTTAGTTGGCGGTGCAGACGAACTTGGTGCAGTGTCGATGCGTGCAGTAGTAGGAGGTGGTGAAGTAGCATCATCTTCATCATCGATTACTCTGGCATTTACCGTTGCCGCGGAAGAGGAATATTCAGAGTCTTCAAGAGATGGAGTTCGACGCAGGGTAGCAGTCCGTGGAGGAGTGGAGTCGAACTAGAATCTTTCATTGAAGCCATCGTCTTGAAGATCTGCTTCAGCACTGAGCAAGGTCAAACTCCTCCATGATCGCCGGCAGGTTTCATGAGCAACAAAGGCATTCTTGGTGGCAAGGTTGCGAATGCGATTGACATCCACCAAGAGGCTTTGCATATGTCTCTTGAGCCAGAAATGATGCTTATCCTGTTTCTGATGAAGGGCCACAAGAAGTTCTTGGTCATTGAGAACACAAGAACGCTTCTGAGGCCTTTGTGCAATGGTGTTTTCGAGGGCCGATTAGGGCGCTCTATGAGGCGAGCGAGTGTTACCAGCCCGTGGATAGATTCGTGTTGCTGCTTGAACACCTTCAATAGGCTGAGTGAAGCTTTGGTGCTCAACATTCGAAGACAAAGCGCGTCTTGGCGGTCACGATATATAGCATCAACTGACATATCAACCTCTAGCAGAAAGATTATATGATTGTGAGCAGAAGGCTGATAATTGACAGATGAGTGTCGATTGATGAGGCGCATGACCCATGGAGCATAAAACTTCAGACCAAATAGGTCAGAGCCAGAAGCAGCAAGTTGCCTGATGAAGAATTCCTGAGTGTTGAAGCTAATGCCATTGAGAATGTAGAAGATCAAAGTCTTCATAGCTCCTTCAAGCTTGGCCGCTGATGAGTGTCCTTTTACTGGCCATAGAGTTCGCCTAATGATATGATATATGGTTCGAGGCAGATACTCAAGGTCTTCAACAAAGAAATGTGTTGGATACTCAGCGTCAGATGGCAAAGGCTTCATCATGCTCAACATCTGGCTCATATTGGGTTCTGGCTTATGAAATATGCTCTCCATAGCATTGCGGTGTAGCTGACAGTTAGGTTCATATAGTTCTCCAGGAGTGGCTAGCCCTGTAAGCTCAATGATATCCATAGCTTTGGCTTCATGATGTACATTTCCAGTCATCCACTCGAGAACCCATGTCTTGATGTCTCTATAGTAGCCGCGAATGTGCAGAGTGGCATAGAATTGAAGCAATAGCTCTTCATTCCAATGTTCTTTGTCTGTCACAAAGTGGAGCAGACCAGCATCACGAAAGCAGTCAAAGTGCTTCTTCTAAGCACGGCAGTCCAGCAATAGCTTCAATGTCAAGGCGCATATGAGGGAAAATGCGCCCTTGATCATATAGCACGCATGAGTAATAGCTTCTCTGGCGATAGCTCGAGAACGATCGATGATATCCTTGGCTTGGAGTAGGGGTTCTTGGCGCCGTCAAAGAAGGTATTGTGGCTTTTGAAGCCATTAGCATTGAAGGACCACGGTGAGTTGGCGATGCACTGAAACCTTGGCAACTGGGCTTTGGCTTCGGACCGAGGCCTATGCTCAACATGATAGTCACATTGCGGGCCTGAGGCAGCAGCCGGAGGCACCAGAATAGGCCATCAGACAGTGGTGAGCTGACCATGACTGTATGCTTGCTCAATTGTGTGAGGCCTTGGTGGCGGAACAGGAGCAGGGGCAATAGCGGAGGCATCAGGCTGCACGACAGGTGCTTCAGGAGCAGTTGTCATATCAGCTTCAGGTGCAGCATCCTCATTGGCTTAAGGTGCAGGGACCTCATAAGTTTCAGGCACAATGGCCTCATTGGTTTCAGGCACACTGGTTGGTGCAGGCTCCACATTAGCGTCAGCCATGACTACGTCACTGGCTTCATTGGCGTTGGTGGTGGCATCCTCAACATTGTCATCCTCCTCTTGACGAGCAGGAGGGTCGGGCAAAGGCACGTTCAGATCATGTTCTTCAATTGCTGGGGGAGTAGGAACATGTACTTCTTCTTCATTTTCTTCGACTGATGCAGCCGAAATGTCTTCAGCAGCATGTGCTTCAGACTCGGAGACATTCACAGTTGGAGCAGTTCAGAAAATACTTGCCGTCAGCAATGTGAGCGTTGCACTTCTCCTTCAGAACAGCTTGATGAGAGGACTTGAGCCTTTGTCCTCTGCAAAGCTGCGAAGTCTTGGCTTCACCTTCGGAGATGGAGTTGGCTGAGCTGAAAGTCTTCATCCTCTTCTTGCGTTGGGGGTAGCTTGTTGTTGTTGTTGGGGAGTCTTGGGGAGTCTTGGGTTGTGGGTGATCAGCCCACGATGCATCTGAGCAATTGGCGTCAATGGATGACCAATCTTGATGAGTTCGCTGTTCATATGAGCAGCGATGATACCACTTCATGTTCGATCGAGGAAGAACTTCATCATCAGCTACATTGTCATCATGACCAATGTCTTCAGCAGCGGTGGGTTCAGCTGCTGGAATATCTTCAGCCACATGAGCCTCTGTGGGAGCAGGCTCATGGACTACCATTCTTCGTTCTTGATGTTCTGACGCTGGGTAAACCACGGAAATGGGTTCAACGACTAAGGGCTCTGTGGAAGCAGCCCTAGTCTTCTTGGTCTTGCGCTTCTTCTTGGAGGGAGCGGCATCAGAGGCTTCAGTGTTCTTTCTTTTTCTGGCGTCAGCCTCAGCAGCCCTCGTCTTCTTCTATTCTGAAGCGGTTGTGGAGACCTTTGGCTTCGTTCCAGTCATGCTGCTTGGGAAGATAATGCGAGGGGCTTCTTGGCTTGAAGGTTCAGGCTGTTCAGGGTGCTTCTTCTTCTTCTTTGCAGCCATCCTGGGGTCAATGCCAGGACGGCCAATTGACTTGCGCTTCTCAGCCTCATTGTAGGCAAGCACACACTTATGAGCCAAAATCTTCATGTGCTCTCGAGAGCCTTGAGCTTCTTGGCGTTTCTTGAGAAAAGCTTCTTTAAGCACATGCAGCATGACCTTGAAGTTTTTAACGTCTTGAACACTTAGGTTGGCCACATGCTTCTTGAATTGAGCCTTCTCATAATCAATCTTGTTCTTGAGCTCAACGATGCGCTGAGTGAGAGCTAGCTCAGAAGCAATGGCGCCATTGAAGGCGACGCTGAGGCCAATGGGGAGCTGTAAATCTTCAAAGCTGACATTGGGATGTTGAACCATTCATCAATGAAATTGTGGATGATGGCCACATCAAAGAGAGGCAAGTTGCTGAAGATTTCTGCTTCTTCTTTGCTTTTGATCAGCTGCTCAAGAGCATCATCAGCAAGATCTTCATCGCTTGATAGATCAATAGGTTCTTCACGTAGAATTGCAGCAGGAGTCAAGGCTCTTTGATCAGATGGTCTGACTAGTTGCTTCTTCTTCTCCGTTCTCTTGGAGACACGAGATTGATCTTCAGACTACACACTGGCTTCAGGAGGTGCAGTGGCCAGTGGCTTCGCACGCAAAGTCTTCGGAGGTGCAGCTGAGGTGGAAGCCTTTGACTTCTTTTGCTTCTGCGGCTTTGGAGGAGGAGCAGGGGCTTCATCAGAGTCAGCACCATTGTCAGAATGATCTACTCTGGCACCTTGGACCATGATGTAAGTGATGAGGCCGTCAAGGTTGGAGAAGGGGCCGATCTCATTGGGATTAGCTTCACGGGAGCCGTCGGCACGGGGAGCAGAGGGACTTGGGTTGAAGTCCAAGCCCAAGGACTTCTTGTTCTTCTTGGCCGAAGCCACAGCAAACAGGTAGTTGCACTTGAAGAGAGAGTCGTCACGACACCCTAGTAGTGAGGTGGGATCTGCGTTCTCAGGCTGTGGGCCACGGACCATGCAAGGATAGAAGCCTTGGTCAATGGCTTTAGCTCTGGTCTTGGGATGAAGGCCTCGATAGAGAATATCTCCCCAAGGTCTCTTGATGGCATTCTTCTCTGCATATTCCTTCGTCACAAACTTGTATTTGAACCACTCCTCAGCCCAATAGCGACGAATCCATTGGATTCGCGTCTTTCTCTGATGATAGTTCTCTTCAGGATCTGTCTTGTATAGTTCTGCTAAATCATCAGGCAGATCTTTGGATGTTCCTTCTTTGCGCTATCTGCCACCCTTCCTTGCTGATTTTTCTGCAGCCATGAACTTCAAACTGAATGGCTTCAGCACGTTCAAAGGCTTGAGATTTACGCTTGCTGGTCAAGCGAGGCGCTTCAGGAGAATTTATATGATCTTGTAAGTATTCGCAAGCGAATGCGACTATGAGAACCAAGGGATTCTCCACGGACATGTACCTATGACAGCATTAGAGATGCGAGGGAAGCGGAAGAGGTCATATGCATTCTCAGAAGATTTTGAAGATAAATCAGTTTGAAGACATTGACCTCATGATGCGAAGACATTCACTTATATAGGTGAGTTGGTTCCAGATTTGTATCAATCTGTGAATAAGTACAAGTGAGGAATCAAACTAGACAGGAAATCTAAGTGAATCGACTAGGCAGTATGAGATGCAGGCAGAATAGATCTAACTTGAATAGACAGAAACAACTTTCGGTAAACAGGATGAATCTTGAAGATCAAAAAGGTGGTAAAAATAGAGTTATAATTACTGCACGAAGAACTGCTATATGGAAGAATAGGAGACCGAGCAGTTCAGCCCACCGTGCCCTAACTTGGCGACGGAGGACACCTACGGCAACGGCGGAGAGGACGATGTCCGCGGCCGGCGTGAGGACGGTGTCGGAGAAGTCGCGGCAGCTAAGCGCTTCGCCGCCGGCGTCGTCGCGAGCTAGCGGTGGCGCTAGGGTTTTGACGGAGGTGGAGAGGTAGAAGAAGGATTTCTTTACCGCAGGGGACAAGTATTTATAAGTAGGTGAGAGACACAGTGCAATTACGCTGGTGCCCCTGGCGGTTCACATCTGAGGGGCACGTGGCAAGCATGCAAAATACTCAAAGTTGACCCATGTTCCCACGCCCGCCAGGCATGTCGGAGAGTAGTTCCGGCTTCTCCGGATTTCAACAATAAAGATAAGACATTTAAAACAGATTTAATGTTTGTCTCTTCGCCTTCTGCTGACTAGGACGCAGAGAAGACATTCGACAGTTTCAACAGAATGCATATGATTTGGACAGATAGAGTTTAAGATAGGAAGCATAGAGAGGTTAGGGTCCGATCACATTCACTTAGTTCAAAAGATCCAATCTTGAAGACATAGCTATAAGTGAATGCTGTAGAGGACAGAACACTAGTATATATCAGAAAGCAATCAAATCATCATAGTGCAGAAAGTCATGAAGACAAATTGAAACTGAAGACAAACCAAATGCGAAGTCATTGCATTATAATGCTATGAGTGAAACACTTCAAACAAAGAAAGTTGGTGGTGGCTTTACCCACCGTATAGGAAGTATTAGACCCAGACACGGCGCACAATTATTGTGGCGCTCCGAAGTCAAATTCCATGTTAATGTATTCACACTCAGAGTGTAAATCTTCATTGATTGAAGATATACATTACTTTGTGTGTTGCACATCTAAGTCATCAACATGCATAAGTGTTAGGATGTGTGCCTGATCACAGGACATTAGAGGATTCCAAGATATTTAGCTCACACCGTAACTTGCAAAACCTTTTCTCATCCAAGGGCTTTGTGAAGGTATCGCGATTGCTCATCGGTGTTGGCGTGAATGATATCGATATCTTTCTTCATAACATGGTCTCGAGAAAGTGATGGCGAATTTCAATGTGCTTTGTCTTGAGTGTTGGACTGGATTGTTGGCTATTTTGATGGCACTTTCGTTGTCGCAGAAGAGAGGTACTTGTTTCAGATTGATGCCATAGTCCTTGAGAGTTTGCTTCATCCATAGAAGCTGAGCACAACAGGATCCAGCAGCAATGTATTCAGATTCAGCAGCTTGAGAGTGATACAGTTACGCTTCTTGAAGACCAACAGACAAGTGATCGACCAAGAAAATGACATGTGCCTGATGTAGACTTGGATCCACCTTGTCACCAGCATAATCAGCATCCGAGAATCCAACCAAATCAAATTTTGAGCCCTTGGGATACCATAATCCGAGTGTTGGGGTGTAAGCCAAATATCAAAGAATTAAGCTTCACGCCTAAGTGATGCGATTCCTTTGGTGCCGCTTGGAATCGAGCACACATGCAAACACTAAGCATAATATCTGGTCTAGATGCACATAAATAAAGCAAAGAACCAATCATGCAGCGGTATACCTTTTGATCGAACTCTTTACCATTGTCGTCGGGACCAAGATGGTGTTTGGCTGGCATTGGCGTCGTGTAGCCTTTGCAGTCTTCCATTCCAAACTTCTTCAGACAATCCTTGAGGTATTTCTCTTGAGATATGAAGATGCCATTCCTTTGCTGACGAATTTGAAGACCAAGGAAGAACTTCAGCTCACCCATCATGGACATTTGATATTGCTCTTGCATCATGTACCCAAACTCATCACTATACTTTTGGTTGGTGCATCCGAAGATTATGTCATCCACATATATTTGGCACACAAACAGTTCACCATCATATGTCTTCGTGAAGAGTGGGATCGAGGATCCAGGTTTGAAGCCTTTGCTCTTGAAGTCTTTGTTTGTATCATACCGGGCATGAGGAGCTTGTTTGAGGCCATACGATGCTTTGTTTAGCTTGTACACCATATCGGGATGTTTTGGATCTTCAAAGCCAGGTGGTTGTGCGACATATACTTCTTCTTCAATCTTGCCATTGAGAAATGCACTCTTTATATCCATTTGATATAGCAAGATATTGTGATGATTAGCATAGGCTAGCAGTATGCGAATAGCTTCAAGCCTAGCAACAGGAGCAGATGTTTCATCGAAGTCAATTCCTTCAACTTGAGTGTATCCTTGAGCCACAAGACGTGCTTTGTTTCTGACGACTTGACCATGCTCATCTTGCTTGTTTCGATATAACCATTTTGTCCCAATAATGTTATGCTTGCGAGGATCAGGTCACTTGACAAGTTCCCAAACATTATTCAGCTTGAACTGTTGAAGTTCTTCTTGCATGGCTTGAATCCATTCTGGTTCCATAAAAGCTTCAGCAACTTTCTTGGGTTCTGATATAGACACAAATGAAAAGTGCCCACAGAAGTTTGCTAGCTATGTTGCTCTTGATCGAGTGAGCGGACCAGGTGCATTGATGCTGTCAATTATCTTCTCTATTTGGACTTCATTTGCAACACGGGGATGAACAGGACGAAGATTTTGCTCTGGCTGATCATTGTCATCATTGGACGGATTGTCTTCGGTCTGAGTACTGTCTTGAGGTTGATTTGGTGCAGAGATGATAAGTTCCTCTTCAGGTTGTGCTTCAGAGGGCACGATTTCACTAGTTCCCATCAGCCTAATCGCCTCGTTTGAAGGAGCTTCATCCAGAGTTCTTGGCAGAATCTCTCTCTGTGAACCATTGGTTTCATCAAATTTCACATCCGCAGTTTCAACAATTTTGTATAGATAAAGGTTGAAGACTCTGTAGGAGTTTGAATCCTTTCCATAGCCAAGCAAGAAGCCTTCGTGAGCCTTAGGTGCAAATTTTGACTTGCGATGGTGATCCTTTATCCAGCATCTTGCTCTAAATACTCTGAAGTAACTGACATTTGGCTTCTTGCCAGTAAGCAGCTCATATGATGTTTTGTTCAGAAGCTTATGAATGTATACACGGTTGATGATGTGACGTCTTTGTATCAATAGCTTCGGGCCGAACTTTCTTGGTGTCTTGTACTCATCTAGCATTGTTCGAACCATCTCAATGAGGGTTCTGCTTTTGCGCTCAACAATGCCATTTCTTTGAGGTGTGTATGGGCGGAGAACTCATGAGTGATTCACATTGTATCGAGATGAGATCAAGTCTGTGTTCTTGAATTCAGTACCATTGTCACTTCGATGTGCTTGATCTTCACACCATAATTGTTCATTGCTCGATTTGCGGCGCTTTGAAGACATCTTGCACTTTAGTCTTGTAAGAATTATATGAACCCATGTGTATCTTGAGTAGTCATCAACAATGATGAAGCCATAGAGACAGGCAGTTGTTGTGAGGGTGGAGTAGTGAGTAGGTCCAAATAAGTCCATGTGTAACAGCTCGAAGGGTTGAGATGTTGTCATGATTGTCTTCGAGGGGTGCTTTGCCCTTGTCATCTATCGAGCTTCACAGGCACCACACAGATGATCCTTCTTTAACTTGACATCCTCGATGCCAATGACATGCTTCTTATTGACAAGTGAGTGTATGTTTCTCATGCCAGCATGTCCCAGCCTTCGATGCCAGAGCCAGCATTCTGAAGCTTTTGTGAGAAAACATACGGCAAGCTATGGACCTGCTGAGAAATCTACCATGTATAGATCATCTTTTCGATACCCTTCAAAGACTAGAGATTTGTTAGATTCCATTAGTACAAGGCAACGATATTTGCCAAATATCACAATCATGTTCAAGTCACAAAGCATTGAGACAGACATTAAGTTGAAACCAAGGGATTCAACAAGCATCACTTTATCCATGTGTTGATCCTTTGAGATTGCAACTCTACCTAGACCCAATACCTTGCTTTTACCGTAATCAAGAAATGTAATGTGACTCTTGTCGGATGGATGTAAGGTTGAGTCCATGAGAAGACTTCGATCACCAGTCATATGATTTGTGCATCCACTGTCCATAATCCATTCTGAAGCTTTTGGTGATGTACCCTACAGTGCAGTTAGGAGCATAGGCTTCACAAGAGTGTTGTGAAGCATAAGCATTTGGCACATATAGGGACAATCACAGCTTATATCAAAGTTAGGACATAGTATGACTGATAAGAAATTCAGATGTGAAGCATATAGAATGACATTTCATCGTGCATCCTCAATGAGTTTTAGGTCCCCAACAATAGTATCGGACGCCATTGATTGCTGGCTGGAGACCATTTTCTGCAAAAGAAAGTTAGTTCTTCTTTGCCACCCACATCTTCAGTGGGGGCTTAGAAGCAATGAGTCTAAGTGCAGCATCTGAGAATTTTGGCTTTGGAGCCCTAGCAAATAGCCTTGCAGGAGATGAATGATACTCATATGAATAAGCAGAAAAGTTCTTAGTCCTATGAACATAGCGGTTCGAAGATACACGCTCATATTCATTAGTCTGAGCATGATTTCCCTGCAAAACATTGGCATTAGGGTGACTCATGTGAGTCTGTGTCATATGAAGCCTTTGGGCCACATGAAGCCATAGGTGCAGGGTTTGTCTTCTTCCTTGGTGGTGTCATGATGACATTCCTGGAAGATTCTCAATGTCTTGCTTGGGTACCCAGATCTTCTTCATAGGTGGTCCATTCCTGCAGATTAGTACCAATGTACCGCAAACACTTCACCATTCGATTTTTGAACAGCTTATAGTTTGCATCAATGGATTCATCAATGATAATAGGATTAGCACAGTAAAGCTAGATAAGGTGGATGGATCTCTTGAAGGTTCCTTTGCAGCAACCCATGTGGTTTTGGGGCACCGCTCGGGCTTCGATCGAGCCATCAACATTCATCTTCCTTTCGAACCGAACACCCTCTTTCCTAGGGTTTTGGTTCAGAATCTGCTTTTTGAGGACATCGCAGAGAGTCTGATGTCCCTTCAAACTTTTGTACATCCCTGTTTCAAGCAATGTCTTCAACATAGAATTTTCATTAGCAACAGCAGTGGTATCCTCCACAAAGGGGTTAGTGACCACATCAGTAGGTGAAGACAATGAAACAATAGCAGCAGTGGAACATTCAGCAACAGATGTAGCATTATCATGCTCAATGCATTTTAGACATGGTGGTTCAAATCCTTCCTGAGCGGAACTGATCTGTTGGGTGCAAAGTGACTCATTCACCTTTTGAAGATCTTCATGAGCCGCTCTTAATTTCTCAAGTTCTTGTTTCCTTTGAAGATAATCATAGGAGAGCCTTTCATAAGTAGTTGAGAGCGATTCATGACGACCTTCAAGTTCTTGGTACTTAGCATGAAGATTTTTATGTCATCAACTAAGGATTTGTGAGCGTGTCATTTCAGCGTCCAACAGGTCATCGCTTTTGTCTAACAGTTTTTGAGTATGTTCCATAGCCTTTTGTTGTTCAGTTGCAATTTTAGCAAGTGTTTTGTAGCTGGGTTTGGATTCACAATCAGAGTCGTCTTCACTTGAATTTTGAAAATAAGCATCGCGTGATTTTACCTTGGCACCTCGTGCCATGAAGCAGTAGGTGGGAGTAGGATCGTCTTTGTCATTAGCTTCAGCGTTGGTGTGGAAGTCATTGTCTTTAGTGTTGAAGATGGACTTGGCAACATAGGCTGTGGCTAGAGCCAGACTTGCAACGCCAGGGTCAGACTCCTCCCCAGACTCCACCTCCGCCTCCTCCGAAGCAGACTCCTCCTCTGAAATCATTTCCTTGCCAACAAAAGCACGAGCCTTGCCAGATGAGCTCTTCTTGTATGATGAAGACTTGGAAGAAGACTTAGAAGATTTTGAGGATTTCTTCTTCTTCTTGTCATCGGAATCATATTCCTTGCTTTTCTTCTTTTTCTTCTCATTGTCCCACTGTGGACACTAAGATATGTAGTGACCAGGTTTCTTGCACTTGTGTCAGGTTCTCTTCTTGTGATCATGTGTGGAAGCTTCATCATTCTTTGAGCTAGATCGTGAAGACTTTCTGAAGCCTTTCTTCTTTGTGAATTTCTGAAACTTCTTCACAAGCATAGCAAGTTCCCTTCCAATGTCTTCAAGATCTTCAGAACTGCAGTCAGATTCTTCTTCAGATGAGGAAGCAACTTTCGCCTTCAAAGCACGAGTTCGGCCATAGTTTGGGCCATAGATATCTCTTTTCTCAGATAGCTGGAACTCATGTGTGTTGAGCCTCTCAAGTATATCAGACGGATTGAGTGTCTTGAAGTCAGGACGTTCTTGTATCATGAGGGCAAGGGTGTCAAAGGAGCTATCAAGTGATCTCAGCAGTGTCTTGACGATTTCATGCTTGGTAATCTCAGTTGCGCCAAGAGCTTGAAGTTCATTTGTGATATCGATGTGGCGATCAAGCGTGAGCTGGACGTTTTCATTGTCGTTTCTCTTGAAGCGGTTGAAGAGGTTGCGAAGAACACCGATTCTTTGATCTCTCGGGTTGAGACGCCTTCGTTGACCTTGGATAGCCAGTCCCGACTAACCGGCGTTTCTAGAGCACTCACACGACCATCTTGTCCTTTGGTCGGATGACCACAGATGATGTTCTTTGTAGTGGAGTCGATTGAATGAACTTCTTGATATCGATGGGGTGACACCTTCACCAGTTTTGGGAGCGCCATTCTTGACGACATACCGTAGGTCGACATCAATGGCTTCAAGATGCGTGCGCATCTTATTCTTCCAGTAGGGATATTCAGTTCCATCGAACACGGGGCAAGCAGCGGAGACCTTGATTATCCCTGCAGTCGACATAGCTTAAACTCCAGGTGGTTAAACCGAATTACACAGAACAAGGGAGTACCTGCTTTGATACCAATTGAAAGTGCTAGTATCAACTAGAGGGGGGGTGAATAGGTGATTTTTATGTAAGTCTTCAAAACTTGGAAGTTTCGAAGACAAACAACAGAAACAACCTATTTGATATGCAGCGGAAGATAAACTACCCTAAACAAGCCATAGTCAAGTATGTAATGATGTGAAAGTACAGGACTAATAGCAGTTAGGTAGTAAGGATCAAGATGGAATATAGTGTGAAGCCAATCAACAATAGTAGTCAAGCAATGAAGTCAAACAGATACACAGATAGGCAATGACTTCACGAAGACAAACTAAAGTAAGGATGGGAAGGGATAGAACCAGTTGCTTGTTGAAGACACAGGATTTGTTGGACCAGTTCTAGTTGTTGTGACAACTGTACATCTGGTTAGGGAGGCTGAGATTTAACTCAGAAGACCGTGTCTTCACCTTATTCCCCTTGAGATAAGGACACCCAGTCCTCGCCCAATCACTCTGGTAAGTCTTCAAGGGAGACTTCCAAACCTTCACAGACTTCGTTCACCGGCAATCCACAATGACTCTTGGATGCTCAGAATGCGACACCTAACCGGCTGGAGGATTCACAGTCCTCAAGTGTAATAAGTCTTCAGGTCACACAGATAGAAAGACTTCAGTGATGCCTAACACTCTTTGGCTCTGGGTGTTTGGGCTTTGTCCTCGCAAGGATTTCTCTCTCTCAAATGCTTCGAGGTGGGTTGCTCTCAAACGACAAAAGCCGTGCACAAACTCTGAGCAGCCACCCATTTATGGTGTAGGGGGTGGGCTATTTATAGCCACTAGGCAACCCGACCTGATTTGTCCAAAATGACCCTGGATCACTAAGGAACTGACACGTGTTCCAACGGTCAGATTTCAAACACACGCGGCAACTTTACTTGGGCTTCAAGTAAAGCTGACTCATCCAGCTCTGGATAAGATTTGCTCTCATTGTCTTCGCTCGAAGACATAGGATTTGAGTTGAGCATCACTTCAGTCACTCTGACTTAGTTCACTTGGACCCCACTTAACAGTAAGGTGGTTCCTATGACTCAACAAAGAAGAAAATGAAACAACGAAACCACACAGTCTTCGTGCTCCATAGTCTTCACACAATGTATTCTCATGTCATAGTCTTCAATATGAATATCTTCTCATACCACCATTGTCTTCAATGTCTTCATACATTTTTAGGGGTCATCTCCGGTAGGTAAACCGAATCAATGAGGGACACTACCTGCGTTATCCTGCAATTCTCACAAACGCATTAGTCCCTCAACCAACTTTGTCGTCAATACTCCAAAACCAACTAGGGGTGGCACTAGATGCACTTACACCTCCTACTGGATTGATACCTTGGTTCTCAGAACTGAGGGAAATACTTACGCTACACTTTGCTGCATCACCCTCTCCTCTTTGAGGAAAACCAACGCAAGCTCAAGACATAGCATGCGGCTCCCACATTGGATCAAGGGCTTTAGTTGGGAAAGCATACGACAAGGATTCTATTGGCCCACAGCCCTCCAAGATGCGGTTGAGCTAGTCACCAAGTGTGAAGCCTGCCAGTTCCATTCCAAGAATATCCATCTGCCTGCCCAAGCACTTTACACAATCCCTTTGTCATGGCCGTTTTTGGTCTGGGGGCTCGATATCCTCGGCCCTTTCCCCCAAGCTGCCGGGGGCTTTGAATTCTTGTTCGTTGCAATCGACAAGTTTACAAACTGGCCGGAAGTAGCTTCCGTGAAAAAGGTGACTATTCAGTCAGCTGTCAAGTTCTTGAAAGATTTGGTGTGCCACTTCGGGGTCCCTGCCTGGATCATCACTGACAGGGATACCCAATTCATGAGTCGCGCCTTCATGCAATATGTTCATGCCCTCGGGAGCAAGATCTCATTTGCCTCTGTTGCACATCCAGAAGCAATGGACAAGCTGAGAGGGCGAACACTAAAGTTCTGCGGGGCCTCAAGGCAAGAACGTTTGATAAGCTGCTGAAGTGCGGAAGGTGGTGGATTGATGAGCTGCCGATGGTTCTTTGGTCCCTCAGAACAACACCAAATCGAGCTACCGGGCAGGGTCCCTTCTCCCTAGTCTATGGGATGGAAGCAATTATCCCCATGGAACTCATTTATGGGTCACCTTGAGTACTTGCCTACGATGAAGTAGCATAGGAATAGCACCGGCGTGATGATGTTGTGCTTCTTGAGGAGAACCGTCTCCGGGCTGCTACGCGTGCTGCATGCTACCAGCAAGCCTTGTGTCGCTATCACAGCCGCAAGGTTCATGGCCGGTGTTTTGAGGAAGGCGACCTTGTCCTTAGGCGTGTTCAGTCCGCCAAGGGTACAAACAAGTTGTTGCCGAAGTGGGAAGGCCCTTACCGGGTAGTACGAGTCACCAGACCTGACGTAGTCCATCTAGAGACCGGAAATGGCATTCAATTGCAAAACTCATGGAATATTGAGCATCTCCGTAAGTTCTACCCATAAGGCGCGGCTGTCGGGCCCTGCCCTGCAGCCACCCTTTTGTATAGGCCTTGCCTCAGTTGCATGTAACCTCTTCTATAAAGCCAGGCGCAAACCCTGAGCATCAGAGAAATATATGAAGCACTGGGGGCCCCCCAACAAGTTGCATGCATGCATAAGCATATCATGAGCATTGCATATTCATGTAGATAAGATCGCATCTGGCATCATTTTCATTTGCATAAACTGCAGGCTCCTACCGTGGACTAAGTCCCCAAGAGGAGATGAGAAGACAAGCCAACACTACGGTCTCCGTCAAGCCAAAGAGATAAGTTCTTCCTCTTATCCATACGTGATCTGTAAGTGAAAACTTATGCATAAGAAAACCCTGCTACCCTTTGAAGCTTAGGTGCTCCCACCCTTTGACTCAAATGCTGCTTCGGTTAGGGTGGTCGTAGTGGCCTTTGATGGATAAGGACCGGCAGGGGGCTGGTCCCTCTTTACAATTTGTGCTCGGTAGGCCAACCCCCCGGCAACAAAATAGAGGGTACCGGAAGGATATCCTACCGGGGGACCTCGTTTATTTACAAATATAGAGGCATCCCACCTCTGCATGGACATATACATGCACGAGTCCCTGGCAAGGTTCATCTTTTTCATTGACATGTAGATCAAACAATTATAGACTTTACATAACACAAACATGGATTCGAGAGATTTCATTATTTGAACTAAAATTTGGAAAGTGCCTATATATTTAAGATTGAAAAAGGATTAAATGCCCGGGATTCCTTCACTTTTTCCTCTCCTTCTTCGAAAATACAGGAAGGGGCGAAGAAGGCGAAGAGAAGGCCCGGCTAGGATTCGGCGCCTCCCAAGGATCAGAGTGACGCCGTCCCCAGACTAGGAGGAAGAAACCAAAGGTCAGACATGGTGGCTGAAAGTGCTAGTATCGACTAGAGGGGGGGTGAATAGGCGATTTTTATGAAAGTCTTCAAAACTTGGAAGTTTCGAAGACAAACAAGATAAATGCCCTAATTGAGATGCAGCGGAAGATAAACTACCATAAGCAAGCCATAGTGAAGTATGCAATGATATGAAAGTACAGGACTAATAGCAGCTAAGTAGTAAGGATCAGGATAGAAGATAGTATGAAGCCAATCAACGATAGTAGTCAAGCAATGAAGTCAAACAGGTACGACTAATAGGCAATGACTTCACGAAGACAAACTTAAGTAAAGGATGGAAAGGGATAGAACCGATTAAACTTGTTGAAGACACGGATTTGTTGGACCAGTTCGATTGATGTGACAAGCTATGCGTCTGGTTAGGGAGGCTGAGATTTAACTCAGAAGACCGTGTCTTCACCTTATTCCCCTTGAGCTAAGGACACCCAGTCCTCGCCCAATCACTCTGGTAAGTCTTCAAGGTAGACTTCCAAACCTTCACAGACTTCATTCACCGGCAATCCACAATGACTCTTGGATGCTCAGAATGCGATGCCTAACCGGCTAGAGGATTCACAGTCCTCAAGTGTAATAAGTCTTGGTCACACAGGCGAAAGACTTGATGATGCCTAACACTCTTTGGCTCTGGGTGTTTGGGCTTTGTCCTCGCAAGGATTTCTCTCTCTCAAATGCTTCGAGGTGGGTTGCTCTCAAACGACAAAAGCCATGCACAAACTCTGAGCAGCCACCAATTTATGGTGTAGGGGGTGGGCTATTTATAGCCACTCGGCAACCCGGCCTGATTTGTCCAAAATGACCCTGGGTCACTGAGGAACTGACACGTGTTCCAACGGTCAGATTTCAAACACACACGGCAACTTTACTTGGGCTACAAGCAAAGCTGACTCATCCAGCTCTGGATAAGATTTGCTCTCATTGTCTTCGCTCGAAGACATAGGATTTGGGTTGAGCATCACTTCAGTCACTCTAACTTAGTTCACTTGGACCCCACTTAACAATACGGTGGTTCCTATGACTCAACAAAGAAGAAAATGAAACAGCGAAACCACACAGTCTTCACGTAATGTCTTCTCATGTCATAGTCTTCAATACGAATATCTTCTCATACCACCATTGTCTTCAATGTCTTCATACATTTTTAGGGGTCATCTCCGGTAGGTAAACCGAATCAATGAGGGACACTACCTGCATTATCCTGCAATTCTCACAAACGCATTAGTCCCTCAACCAACTTTGTCTTCAATACTCCAAAACCAACTACGGGTGGCACTAGATGCACTTACAATCTCCCCCTTTTTGGTGATTGATGACAAACTGGTTGAAGTTTTCAACAGGGATAAAGTATGTGAAATTGTAAGGATAGGGAATTGTCTTCATAAGTAGCAAGGGCTCCCCCTGAAGATGTGCATATAAATAATTTGCTTTTGGAATGCAGATGCACATGGCAGGTTGTACTTGTGGAGATCCTCTTCAACTTATGAAGATAATTCATCATGCATGAAATGATATAGCACATAGAATGACATGCATAATGAAAAATGGACGTCTGCAGAATGATCTAAGTGCGGAAGTTATCATCGCACATCACGGAATTTATCATCGCATCACCGTAAAGCAAATAAGTAGCGAGCGACCATCAAGTTTAAGTGTTACAACTCAAAGAACCAAATGTTTCAAAAGCAAGAGTTGTAAGCACGAGGCAAAATATAATGCAACCGCCCATATGAACCCGCTTGAAGACTATCAATTCATACGCTTCTCCCCTTTTGTCGATGGGACCAAAAGGTTTGAAGACATAGAGCATCTACTCGTCCTCATGAGTAGGTGAAGCAGCAGGGTTGTCGTCGTTGGTTGGCGGTGCAGACGTACTTGGTGCAGTGTCGATTCGTGCAGAGGTATGAGGCGGTGAAGTAGCATCATCATAATCATCGATCACTCTGGCATTCGCAGTTGCCGCTGAGGAAGAATAGTCAGAGTCTTCAAGGGATGGAGTTCGACGTAGGACAGTAGTCCGTGGAGGAGTGGAGTCGAACTTGAATCTTTCATTGAAGCCATCGTCTTGAAGATCTGCTTCAGCACTGAGCAGGGTCAAACTCTTCCATGATCTCCGGCAAGTTTCATGAGCAACAAATGCATTCTTGGTGGCAAGGTTTCCAATGTGATTAACATCCACCAAGAGGCTTTGCATCTGTCTCTTGAGCCAATAGTGATTCTTATCCTGTTTCTGATGAAGTGCCACAAGAAGTTCTCGGTCATTCAGAACACGAGAGCGCTTCCGAGGCCTTTGGGCAATGGTGCTTTCAGTGGCTTCAGTAGGCGCACGATGAGGAAGACAAGTATTTCCAGCCATGGGATAGATTCGTGTTGCAGCTTGGACGCCTTCTATGGGTTGAGTGAAGCTTTGGTGCTCGACATTCTGAAGACAAAGTGGCTTCTTGGCAGGGTCAGAGTATATGGCTTCAACTGACATATCAACCTCTGGCAAAAAGATCAGATGATTACGAGCAGAGGGTTGATAGTTGACACCTGAGTGTCTCTTGATGAGGCGCATGACCCATGGAGCATCGAACTTCAGACCAAAAAGGTCAGATCCAGAAGCAGCAAGTTGCCTGATGAAGAATTCTTGAGTATTGAAGTTGATGCCATTGAGAATGTAAAAGACCAAAGTCTTCATGGCTCCTTCAAGCTTGGCCGCTGATGAATGTCCTTTGATAGGCCATAGAGTTCGCCTGATAATATGATATATTGTGCGTGGCAGATACTCAAGGTCTTCAACAAAGAACTTTGTTGGATATTCAGCGTCAGATGGCAAGGGCTTCATCATGTTCAACATCTGGCTCATGTTGGGTTCTGGCTTATGGAAGATGCTCTCCAATGCATTGCGGTGTAGTTGACAATCAGGTTCATATAGCTCTCCGGGAGTGGCTAGCCCTGTAAGCTCGATGATGTCAAGAGCTTTGGCTGCATGATGAACATTTCCAGTCATCCACTCGAGAACCCATGTCTTGATGTCTCTGTTGTAGCCGCGAATGTGGAGGGTAGCATAGAATTGAAGCAACAGTTCTTCATTCCAGTGTTCTTTGTCATTCACAAAGCTGAGCAGGCCAGCATCACGAAAGTAGTCTAGTGCCTCTTCTAAGCACAGCAGTCCAGCAATAGCTTCAGTGTCAAGGAACATATGAGGGAAAATGCGCCCTTGATCATACAGAACGCGGGAGTAATAGCTTCGCTGTTGATAGCTCCAGAAACGATCTGATGATATCCTTGGCTTTGAGTAGGGGTTCTTGGCGTTGTCAAAGAAGGTATTGTGGCTTTTGAAGCCATTAGCATTGAAGGACCCTGGAGAGTTTGCAGTGCCTGCAAACCTTGGCAGTCTTGGCTTTGGCTTCTGGACCTGAGGCCTATGCTCAACATGATAATCAAATTGAGGTCCAGAGGCAGTAGGCGGAGGTACCAGAATGGGCCATTGAATAGTGGTTAGATGACCATGACTGTATGCTTGCTCGATTGTATGGGGCCTTGGTGGCGGAACAGGAGCAGTGGCAACAGCTGAGGCTTCAGGCTGCACAATAGGTGCTTCAGGAACAGTGGCCTCATTAGCCGAGCACCTTTGGTTGGTTCAAGCTCCACATTAGCTTCAGCCATGACAGCGTCATTGGCTTCATTGGCGTTGGTGGTGGCAGCTTCAACATTTTCAACCTCCACTTGATGAACAGGAGGGTCGGGCACTGGCTCGTTCACATCAGGAACAGCTTCTTCAATAACTGGGGAGTCGGGACACGTACGTCTTCTTGATTGTCATCGGCTGATGCAGCCGGAATGTCTTCAGCAGCTTGGGCTTCAGACGAGGAGACATTCATAGTTGGAGTGGGTTCAAAAAATATTTGACGTGCAACAGGTTGGCGTTGCACTTCTCCTTCTGGAACGCTCGACAGAGGGACTTGAGGCCTTTGTCCTTTGCAAAGCCTGCGAAACGCTGGCAACGCCTTTGGAGATGGAGTTGGCTGGGCCTCAAAGCCTTCATCTTCTTCTTGCACAGGTGGTGTAGCTTGATGTTGTTGTTGGGGAGTACTTGGGGAGTCTTGTCGCTGTGGGTGATCAGCCCACGATGCATCCTGAGCAGTTGGCGTCAGAGGACAGCCAATGCTGATGAGTTAGCTGTTCGTAAGAACAGGCGATGATACCACATTGTGTTCAATCTGAGGAAGAACTTCATCATCTTCAACATTGTCATCTTACCAATGTCTTCAGCAGCGGTGGGTTCAGCTGCTGGAATATCTTCAGCTTCATGAGCCTCTGTGGAAGCAGGCTCATGAACTATCATCCTTCTTTCTTGATGTTACGGCGAGGCGAACCATTTGAAATGGGTTCAACAACTAAGGGCTCTGTGGGAGCAGCCCTAGTCTTCTTGGTCTTGCGCTTCTTCTTGGAGGGAGCGGCATCAGAGGCTTCAGTATGCTTCCTCTTTTTGGCTTCAGCCTCGGCAGCCCTTGTCTTCTTCTGTTCTGAAGCGGTTGTGGAGACCTTTGGCTTCGAGCTAGTCATGCTGCTTGGGAAGATAATGCGAGGGGCTTCTTGACTTGAAGGTGCAGGTGGAGCGGCAGATGGCTTCTTCTTCTTTGCAGCCATCCTGGGGTCAATGCCAGGACGGCCAAGAGATTTGCACTTCTCTGCCTCATTGTAGGCAAGCACACACTTATCAGCCAAACTCTTCATGCGCTCACGAGAGCCATGAGCTTCTTCACGATTCCTAAGAAAAGCTTCTTTAAGCTCATGCAGCATGACCTTGAAGTTTCTGACGTCTTGAACACTTAGCTTGGCCACATGCTTCTTGAATTGAGCCTTCTCATAATCAATCTTGTTGTTCAGCTCAACGATGCGCTGAGCGAGAGCTAGCTCAGAAGCAATGGCGCCATTGAAGGCGACGCTGAGGCCAATGGGAAGCTGCAAATCTTCAAAGCTGAGATTGGGGGTGTCGAACCATTCATCAATGAAGTTGTGGATAATTGCCACATCAAAGAGAGGCAAGTTGTTGAAGATTTCTGCTCCTTCCTTGCTCTTGATCAGTTGCTCAAGGGCATCATGTGCAAGATCTTTGTCACTGGACAGATCAATGGGTTCTTCACGCAGAATGGCAGCAGGAGTCAAGGTTTGATCAGTATGCCTGACAATTTGCTTTTTCTTCTCCGTTCTCTTGGAGATGCGGGATTGATCTTCAGACTGCACACTGTCTTCAGGAGGTGCAGTGGCCAGTGGCTTCGCACGTGAAGCTTTTGGAGGTGCAGCTGATCTTGAAGCCTTTAGCTTCTTTTGCTTCTGCGGCTTTGGAGGAGGAGCTGGGGCTTCATTAGTGTCAGCATCATTATCAGAATGACCTACTCTGGCACCCTGGACCATGATGTAGGTGATGAGGCCATCGAGGTTGGAGAAGGGCCGATGACATTAAGTTCTGCATCACAGGATCCGTCAGCACGGGGAGCAGAGGGACCAGGTTGAAGTCTAATCCCAATGACTTCTTGTTTTTCTTGGCCGAAGCATGTGCGAACTGAAAGTTGCGCTTGAAGAGAGCATCGTCACGACACCAGAGTAATGATGTGGGATCGGCGTTCTCAGGCTGAGGTCCATGGACCATGCAAGGATAGAAGCCTTGCGCAATAGCTTCAGCTCTGTTCTTGGGTTGAAGGCCTCAATAGAGAATATCACCCCAAGGTCTCTTGATAGCATTCTTCTCTGCATATTCCTTGGTAACAAACTTGTACTTGAACCACTCTTCAGCCCAATAGCGTCGAATCCATTGGATTCGAGTGTTGTGCTGATGATAAGTCTCTTCAGGATCTGTCTTGTAGAGCTCTGCTAGGTCATCAGGCAGATCTTTGGATGTTCCTTCTCGGCGCTGTCTGCCACCCTTCCTTGCTGATTTTTCTGCAGCCATGAACTTCAAACTGAATGGCTTCAATATGTTCAATGGCTTCAGAGACTTACGCTTGCTGGTCAAGCAGGAACTGGCTTCAGGAGAATCAATGTGATGCTATAAGTATTCTGCAAATGAATGCAGACTATGAGAACCAAGGATTCTCCCACGGACATGTACTGTGATGACATTAGAGATGCGAGGAAGGGAAGAGGTCATATGCATTCTCAGAAGATTTTGAAGATAAATCAGTTTGAAGACATTGACCTCATGATGCAAAGACATTCACTTATATGTTGAGTTGGTTCCAGATTTGTACCAATCCGTGAATAAGTACAAGTGAGGAATCAAACTAGCTATGGAGTTTAAGTGAATAGACTAGGCAGTATGAGATGCAGACAGAATAGATCTAACATTGGGTAGACAGAAACCACTTTTGGTAAATAGGATGAAATCTTGAAGATCAAAAAGGTGGTAAAATAGAGTTATAATTACCGCACGAAGAACTGCTAGATGAGATGAATAGGAGATCGAGCAGTTCAGCCCACCGTGCCCTAACTTGGCGACGGAGGACGCCTACGGCGACGGCGGAGAGGACGATGTCCGCGACCGGCTTGAGGACGGCGTTGGAGAAGTCGCGGCAGCTAAGCGCTTCGTCGCCGGCGTCGTCAAGAGCTAGCGATGGCGCTAGGGTTTTGACGGAGGTGGAGAGGTGGAAGAAGGATTTCTTTACCGCAGTGGACAAGTATTTATAAGTAGGTGTGCGGCACAGCGCAATTACACTGGTGCCCCTGGCGGTTCACATCTGAGGGGCACGTGGCAAGCATGCAACATACTCAGAGTTGTCCCACGTTCCCACGCCCGCCAGGCATGTTGGATGGTTGTTCCGGCTTCTCCGGATTTCAACAATAAAGATAAGGTATTTAAAACAGACTTAGTGTTTGTCTCTGTGCCTTCTGCTGACTAGGACGCAGAGAAGACATTCGACACTTTCAATAGAAGGCATATGATTTGGACAGATAGAGTTTGAGATTGAAAGCATAGAGAGGTTAGGGTCCGATCACATTCACTTAGTTCAAAAGATTCAACTTGAAGACATAGCTATAAGTGAATCTTTGTAGAGGATGAATATATATATATATATATATATATATATATATATATATCAGAAAGCAATCAAATCATCATAGTGAAGAAAATCATGAAGATAAAATGAAACTGAAGACAAACCAAATGCGAAGTCATTGCAAAAATAACGCCATGAGTGAAACACTTCAAACAGAGAGATTTGGTGGTGGCGTTACTCACCGTATAGGAAGTATTAGACCCAGACACGGCGCACAATTATCGTGGTGCTCCGAAGTCAAATTCCATGTTAATGTATTCACACTCAGAGTGTAAGTCTTCATTGATTGAAGATATACATTACTTCGTGTGTTGCACATCTAAGTCATCATCATGCATAAGTGTTAGGATGTGTGCCTGTTCACATGACATTAGAGGATTCCAAGATATTTAGCTCACACCGTAACTTGCAAAACCTTTTGTCATCCAAGGGCTTTGTGAAGATATCTGCCAGTTGCTCTGCAGTGTTGACATGAATGATGTCGATGTCTTTCTTCATGACATGATCTCTGAGAAAGTGATGACGAATTTCAATGTGCTTTGTCTTCGAGTGCTGGACTGGATTGTTGGCTATCTTGATGGCACTTTCGTTGTCGCAGAAGAGAGGTACTTGTTTCAGGTTGATGCCATAGTCCTTGAGAGTTTGCTTCATCCATAGAAGCTGAGCACAACATGATCCAGCAGCAATATATTCAGATTCAGCAGTTGAGAGTGATACACAATTCTGCTTCTTTAAAGACCAACAGACAAGTGATCGACCAAGAAAGTGACATGTGCCTGATGTAGACTTGCGATCCACCTTGTCACCAAAGACAATCAACATCCGAGAATCCAACCAAATCAAATTTTGAGCCCTTGGGATACCATAATCCGAGTGTTGGGGTGTAAGCCAAATATCGAAGAATTAAACTTCACGCTAAGTGATGCGATTCCTTTAGTGCCGCTTGGAATCGAGCACACATGCAAACACTAAGCATAATATCTGGCCTAGATGCACATAGATAAAGTAAAGAACCAATCCTGGAGCGGTATACCTTTTGATCGAACTCTATACCATTGTCGTCGGGACCAAGATGGTGTTTGGCTGGCATTGGCGTCGTGTAGCCTTTGCAGTCTTCCGTTCCAAATTTCTTCAGACAACCTTTGAGGTATTTTTCTTGAGATATGAAGATGCCATTCCTTTGTCGATTTAATTTGAAGACCAAGGAAGAACTTCAGCTCACCCATCATGGACATCGATATTGCTCTTGCATCATGTACCCAAACTCATCACTATACTTCGGTTGGTGCAGTACCAAGATAATGTCATCCACATATATTTGGCACACAAACAGTTCGCCATCATATGTCTTCGTGAAGAGTGTGGGATCCAGGGATCCAGGTTTGAAGCCTTTGCTCTTCAGGAAGTCTTTGATCGTATCATACCATGCACGAGGAGCTTGTTTGAGGCCATACAGTGCTTTGTTTAGCTTGTACACCATATCAGGATGTTTTGGATCTTCAAAGCTAGGTGGTTGAGCGACATACACTTCTTCTTCAATCTTGCCATTGAGAAATGCACTCTTCACATCCATTTGGTATAACAAGATGTTGTGATGATTAGCGTAGGCTAGCAGTATGCGAATAGCTTCAAGCCTAGCCACAGGAGCAAATGTTTCATCGAAGTCAATTCCTTTAACTTGAGTGTATCCTTGAGCCACAAGACGTGCTTTATTTCTGATGACTTGGCCATGCTCATCTTGCTTGTTTCGATATATCCATTTTGTTCCAATAATGTTATGCTTGCGAGGGTCAGGTCGCTTGACAAGTTCCCAAACATTGTTCATCTTGAACTATTGAAGTTCTTCTTGCATGGCTTGAATCCATTCAGGTTCCATAAAGGCTTCAACAACTTTCTTGGGTTCTGATATTGACACGAATGAAAAATGCCCACAGAAATTTGCTAACTGTGTTGCTCTTGAATGAGTCAGTGGACCAGGTGCATTGATGCTGTCAATTATCTTCTCAATTTGTACTTCATTTGCAACACGAGGATGAACAGGATGAAGACTTTGCTCTTGCTGATCATTGTCATCATTGGAAGGATTGTCTTCGGTCTGAGCATTGTCTTCAGGTTGATTTGGTGCAGAGATAATAAGTTCCTCTTCAGGCTGTTCTTCAGAAGGCATGATTTCACCAGTTCCCATTAGCTTGATAGATTCGCTTGGAGGAGCTTCATCTAGTGTACTTGGCAGGAGTTCTCTTTGTGAACCATTGGTTTCATCAAATCTCACATCCACAGTTTCGACGATTTTGTAGAGATAGAGGTTGAAGACTCTGTAGGAGTGTGAGTCCTTTCCATAGCCAAGCATGAAGCCTTCGTGCGCCTTAGGTGCAAATTTTGACTTGTGATGGGGATCCTTGATCCAGCACCTAGCACCAAATACTCTGAAGTAAGTGACGTTTGGCTTCTTGCCAGTAAGGAGCTCATAGGATGTTTTGTTCAGAAGCTTATGGATGTAGACACGGTTGATGATGTGACATGCTGTATCAATAGCTTCAGGCCAGAACTTTCTTGGTGTTTTGTATTCATCGAGCATTGTTCAAGCCATCTCAATGAGGGTTATGTTCTTGCGCTCAACGATGCCATTTTGCTGAGGTGTGTATGGAGCAGAGAACTCATGAGTGATTCCCATTGTATTCAGATACAGATCAAGTCCAGTGTTCTTGAATTCAGTGTCATTGTCACTTCTGATATGCTTGATCTTCACACCATAATTGTTCATTGCTCGATTGGCGAAGCGTCTGGAGACATCTTGCACTTCAGTCTTGTAGAGAATTATGTGCACCCATGTGTATCTTGAGTAGTCATCAACAATTACGAAGCCATACAGACAGGCAGTTGTTGTGAGAGTGGAGTAGTGAGTAGGTCCGAATAAGTCCATGTGTAACAACTTGAAGGGTTGAGATGTTGTCATGATTGTCTTCGAGGGGTGTTTTGCCCTTGTCATCTTCCCAGCTTCGTAGGCACCACACAAATGATCCTTCTTGAACTTGACATCTTTGATGCCTATGACATGCTTCTTCTTGACGAGTGAGTGTAAGTTCCTCATGCCAGCATGCCCTAGCCTTCGATGCCAGAGCCAGCATTCTGAAGCTTTTGTGAGAAGACAAACGGCAAGCTGTGGACCTGCTGAGAAATCTACCATGTACAGATCATCTTTTCGATACCCTTCAAAGACTAGAGACTTGTCAGATTCCATTAGTACAAGGCAGCGATATTTTCCGAATAGCACAGTCATGTTCAAGTCACAAAGCATTGAGACAGACATTAAGTTGAAACCAAGGGATTCAACAAGCATCACTTTATCCATGTGTTGATCCTTTGAGATTGCAACTCTACCTAGACCCAATACCTTCCTTTTACCAGTGTCAGCAAATGTGATGTGGCTCTTGTCGGATGGAAGTAAGGTTGAGTCCATGAGAAGACTTCGATCACCAGTCATGTGATTTGTGCATCCACTGTCCATAATCCATTCTGAAGCTTTTGGTGATGTACCGTACAGTGCAGTTAGGAGGATAGGCTTCACAAGAGTGTTGTGAAGCATAAGCATTTGGCACATATAGGGATTGTCACAGCTTATATCAAGATTAGGATACATTGTATGACAGGTAAGCGATTCAGATGTGAAGTATATAGAATGACATTTTATTATGCGTCCTTAATGTGTTTTAGGTCCCCAGCAATAGTATCGGACGCCATTGATTGCTGGCTGGAGACCATTTTCTGCAAAAGAGAGTCAGTTCTTCTTTGCCACCCACATCTTCAATGGGGGCTTAGAAGCAATGAGTCTAAGTGCAGCATCTGAGAATTTTGGTTTTGGAGCCCTAGCAAATAGCCTTGCAGGAGATGAATGATACTCATATGAATAAGCAAAAAAGTTGTTAGTCCTGTGAACATAGCGGTTCGAAAATACACGCTCATATTCATAAGTCTGAGCATGATTTCCCTGCAAAACATTGGCGTTAGGGTGACCAAAGTGAATCCTGTATCTGTATGAAGCCTTTGGGCCATATGAAGCTATAGGTATGGGGTTTGTCTTCTTCCTTGGTGGTGTCATGATGACATTCACAGGAAGATTCTCGATGTACTGCTTAGGTACCCAGATCTTCTTCATAGGTGGTCCATTCCTGCAGTTAGTACCAATGTACCTGGCAAACACTTCACCATTCTGATTCTTGAACAGCTTATAGTTTGCATCAAAGGATTCATCAATGATAATAGGATTAGCACAGTAAAGCGGATAAAGTGGATGGATCTCTCAAGGTTCCTTTGCAGCAACCCATGTGGTTTTGGGGTACCGCTCGGGCTTCGATATGAGCCATCAACATTCATTTTCCTCTCGAACCCAACACCCTCTTTCCTAGGGTTTCGGTTCGAATCGCTTTTGAGGACATCGCAGAGTGTCGATGCCCTTCGAGCTCTTATACATCCTGTTTCAAGCAATGTCTTCAACATAGCATTTTCATCAAGAATAGCAAGTGGTATCCTCCGCAGAGGGGTTAGTAACCACATCAGTAGGTGAAGATAATGAAACAGAGCAGCGGTGGAACATTCAAAGAACAGATGTAGTGTTATCACGCTCAATGCATTTTAGACATGGTGGTTCAAATCCATCCTGAGCGGGACTGATCTGTTGAGCGCGAAGTGACTCATTCACTTTTTGAAGATCTTCATGAGCCGCTCTCAATTTCTCATGCTCTTGCTTCCTTTGAAGATAATCATAGGAGAGCCTTCCATAAGTAGTTGAGAGCGTTTCATGACGACTTTCAAGTTCTTGGTACTTACCATGAAGATTTTTTATATCTTCAACTAAGGACTGTGAACGGGTCATTTCAGCGTCCAACAGGTCATCGCTTTTGTCTAACAGTTTTTGAGTATGTTCCATAGCCTTTTGTTGTTCAGTTGCAATTTTAGCAAGTGTTTTGTAGCTGGGTTTGGATTCACATTCAGAGTCATCTTCACTTGATGTTTGAAAGTAAGCATCACGTGATTTTACCTTGGCACCACGTGCCATGAAGCAGTAGGTGGGAGTAGGATCGTCTTCGTTATCAGCTTCAGCGTTGGTGTGGAAGTCATTGTCCTCAGTGTTGAAGATGGACTTGGCAACATAGGCGTGGCTAGAGCCGACTTGCAACGCCAGGTCGACTCCTCTCCAGACTCCACCTCCGCCTCCTCAGAAGCAGACTCCTCCTCTGAATCCATTTCCTTGCCAACAAAAGCACGAGCCTTGCCAGATGAGCTCTTCTTGTATGATGAAGATTTGGAAGAAGACTTAGAAGAAGACTTTGAGGATTTCTTATTCTTCTTGTCGTCAGAATCATATTCCTTGCTCTTCTTCTTCTTCTTCTCATTGTCCCACTGTGGACACTCAGATATGTAGTGACCAGGTTTCTTGCACTTGTGGCAGGTTCTCTTCTTGTGATCATGGGCGGAAGCTTCACCATTCCTTGAGCTGGATCGTGAAGACTTTCTGAAGCCTTTCTTCTTAGTGAATTTCTGGAACTTCTTCAAAAGCATAGCAAGTTCCTTTCCAATGTCTTCGTGGATCTTGAGTGCAGTGATTCTTCTTGGATAAGGAAACAACTTTTGCCTTCAAAGCGCGAGTTCGGCCATAGTTTGGGCCATACATATCTCTTTTCTCAGATAGCTGGAACTCATGTGTGTTGAGCCTCTCAAGTATATCAGACGGATCGAGTGTCTTGAAGTCAGGACGTTCTTGTATCATGAGGGCAAGGGTGTCAAAGGAGCTGTCAAGTGATCTCAGCAGTGTCTTGATGATTTCATGCTTGGTAATCTCAGTTGCGCCAAGAGCTTGAAGCTCATTTGTGATGTCAGTGAGGCGATCGAATGTGAGCTGGACATTCTCATTGTCGTTTCTCTTGAAGCGGTTGAAGAGGTTGCAAAGAACACTGATCCTTTGATCTCTCTGGGTTGAGACGCCTTCGTTGACCTTGGATAGCCAGTCCCAGACTAGCTTCGACGTTTCCAGAGCACTCACACGGCCATACTGTCCTTTGGTCAGATGACCACAGATGATGTTCTTTGAAGTAGAGTCCAGTTGAATGAACTTCTTGACATCAGTAGGGGTGACGCCTTCACCAGTTTTGGGAACGCCGTTCTTGACGACATACTAGAGGTCGACATCAATGGCTTCAAGATGCATACGCATCTTATTCTTCCAGTAGGGATATTCAGTTCCATCGAACACGGGGCAAGCAGCGGAGACTTTGATGCTTCAAGGTGGGTTGCTCTCAAACGACAAAAGCCGTGCACTAACTCTAAGCAGCCACCAATTTATGGTGTAGGGGGTGGGCTATTTATAGCCACTAGGCAACCCGACCTGATTTGTCCAAAATGACCCTGGGTCACTAAGGAACTGACACGTGTTCCAACGATCAGATTTCAAACACACACGACAACTTTACTTGGGCTACAAGCAAAGCTAACTCATCCAGCTCGAAGACATAGGATTTGGGTTGAGCATCACTTCAGTCACTCTGACTTAGTTCACTTGGACCCCACTTAATAGTACGGTGGTTCCTATGACTCAACAAAGAAGAAAAGGAAACAGCGAAACCACACAGTCTTCGCGCTCCACAGTCTTCACGTAATGTCTTCTCATGTCATAGTCTTCAATATGAATATCTTATCATACCACCATTGTCTTCAATGTCTTCATACATTTTTAGGGGTCATCTCCGGTAGGTAAACCGAATCAATGAGGGACACTACCTGCGTTATCCTGCAATTCTCACAAACGCATTAGTCCCTCAACCAAATTTGTCGTCAATACTCCAAAACCAACTAGGGTGGCACTAGATGCACTTACAGTGGCGCTGCCGGAAGCCCGGACGGAGATGACGGAGTCACCGGTAAACACGACTCGTCAGAACGATCGCCCCCTACTACTTCTTGAGCTTGCGTTCGTTTTTTCCTTGAAGAGAAAAGGGTGATGCAGCAAAGTAGAGATAAGTATTTCCCTCAGTTTGAGAACCAAGGTATCAATCCAGTAGGAGATAACGCATAAATCACCGAATACCTGCACAAACAATCAAACAAATTTGCACCTAACGCGATAAAGGGGTTGTCAATCCCTTCACGATTTCTTGCAAAAGTGAGATCTGATAGAGATAGATAAATGGTAAAGTAAATATTTTTGGTATTTTTGGTTTATAGGTCGGAAAGTAAAAGATTGCAAGAATAGTAGATCAGAAACTAATATTGTAGATCAAAATTTATATGATGGAAAATAGACCCGAGGGCCATAGGTTTAACCAGAGGCTTCTCTCAAGATAGCAAATAATATGGTGGGTGAACAAATTACTGTCGAGTAATTGATAGAAAATCGCAAAGTTATGACGATATCTAAGGCAATGATCATGAATATAGGCATCATGTCCGTGTCAAGTAGATCGAAATGATGCTGCATCTACTACTATTACTCCACACATCGACCACTATCCAGCATGCATCTAGAGTATTAAGTTCATAAAGAACAGAGTAATGCATTAAGTAAGACGACATGATGTAGAGGAATTAACTCAAGCAATATGATGAAATCCCCATCTTTTTATCCTCAATGGCAACAATACAGTATGTGCCTTGCTGACCCTACTGTCACTGGGAAAGGACACTGCAAGATTGAACCCAAAGCTAAGCACGTCCCCCATTTCAAGAAAAACCAATCTAGTTGGCCAAACCAAACCGATAGTTCAAAGAGAATTACAAAGATATCAAATCATGCATATAAGAGTTCAGAGAAGATACAAATAATATTCATAGATAAGATGATCATAAATCCACAATTCATCGGATCTCGACAAAGACAAAACAAAAAAGTATTACATCGAATAGATCTCCAAGAACATCGAGGAGAACATGGTATTGATAATCAAAGAGAGAGAAGAAGCCATCTAGCTACTAGCTATGGACCCGTAGGTCTGTGGTAACTACTCACGCTTCATCGGAAGGGCAATAGAGTTGATGTAGAAGCAATCCATGATAGAATCCCCCTCCGGCAGGGTGCCGAAAAAGGTCCCTAGATGGGATCTCACGGGTACAGAAGGTTGCAGCGGCGGAAAAGTGTTTTCGTGGATGCCTCTGGTGGTTTGGGGATACATGGGAATATATAGGTCAAAGAATTAGGTCACGGGGGGGACACAAGGGTGGGGGCGCGCCCTCCATCCTTGTGGCTGCCTCGTGGCTCCTCCGACTTCATTTCCAAGTCTCCTGGTCATCTTATGGTCCAAGAAAAAATAACCGCGAAGGTTTCATTCCGCTTGGACTCTGTTTGGTATTCCCTTTCCGCGAAAGTCAAAAATGGGGGAAAACAGGAGCTGGCACTGGCTCTAGGTTAATAGGTTAGTCCGAAAAATAATATAAAATAGCATATTAATGCATATAAAACATCCAAAACAGATAATATAATAGCATGAACAATAAAAAATTATAGATACGTTGGAGACGTATCAAGCATCCCCAAGCTCAATTCATGCTCGTCCTCGAGTAGGTAAATGATAAAAACAGAATCGTTGATGTGGAATGTGATGACCCACAAGTATAGGGAATCTATCATAGTCCTTTCGATAAGTAAGAGTGTCGAACCCAACAAGGAGCAGAAGGAAATGACAAGTGGCTTTCAGTAAGGTTTTCTCTGCAAGCACTGAAATTGTAGGTGACAGATAGTTTTGTGATAAGATAATTTGCAACGGGTAACAAGTAATGAAAGTAACTAAAGTGCAGCAAGGTGGCCCAATCCTTTTTGTAGCAAAGGACAAGCCTGGACAATTTCTTATAATGAGAAAAGCGCTCCCGAGGACACATGGGAATTATCGTCAAGCTAGTTTTCATCACGTTCATATGATTCGCGTTCGGTACTTTGATAATTTGATATGTGGGTGGACCGGTGCTTGGGTACTGCCCTTACTTGGACAAACATCCCACTTATGATTAACCCCTATTGCAAGCATCCGCAACTACAAAATAAGTATTAAGGTAAACCTAACCACAACATTAGACATATGGATCCAAATCAGCCCCTTACGAAGCAACGCATAAACTAGGTTTTCAGCTTCTGTCACTCCAGCAACCCATCATCTACTTATTACTTCCCAATGCCTTCCTCTAGGCCCAAACAATGGTGAAGTGTCATGTAGTCGACGTTCACATGACACCACTAGAGGAGAGACAACATACATCTCATCAAATATCGAACGAATACCAAATTCACATGACTACTAATAGCAAGACTTCACCCATGTCCTCAGGAACAAACGTAACTACTCACAAAGCATATTCATGTTCATAATCAGAGGAGTATTAATATGCATTAAGGATCTGAGCATATGATCTTCCACCAAGTAAACCAATTAGCATCAACTATAAGGAGTAATCAACACTACTAGCAACCCACAGGTACCAATTTGTGGTTTTGATACAAGATTGGATACAAGAGATGAACTAGGGTTTTGAGAGGAGATGGTTTTTGAGAGGAGATGGTGCTGGTGAATATGTTGATGGAGATTAACCCCCTCTCGATGAGAGGATCATTGGTAATGACGATGGTGATGATTTCCCCCTCCCGGAGGGAAGTTTCCCCGGCAGAATAGCTCCGTCGGAGCCCTAGATTGGTTTCGCCAAGGTTCCGCCTTGTGGCGGCGGAGTTTCGTCCCATAAGCTTGCTTATGATTTTTTCTAGGGTAAAAGCCTTCATATAGCAGATGATGGGCCCAGGAGACAAGGGGCGCGCCCAGTAGGGTTGGGCGTGCCCCCTATCGGTGTCAAAACCGGCGGATCTCGGGTAGGGGGTCCCGAACTGTGCGTCTAGGCGGATGGTAACAGGAAACAAGGGACACGATGTTTTTACCCAGGTTCGGGCCCTCTCGATGGAGGTAAAAGCCTACGTCCTGCTTGATTAATATTGATGATATGGGTAGTACAAGAGTGGATCTACCACGAGATCAAGGAGGCTAAACCCTAGAAGCTAGCCTATGGTATGATTGTTGTAATGTATGTTGTGTCCTACGGACTAAAGCCCTCCGGTTTATATAGACACCGGAGAAGGCTAGGGTTACACAGAGTCGGTTACAATGGTAGGAGATCTACATATCCGTATCGCCAAGCTTGCCTTCCACGCTAAGGAAAGTCCCATCCGGACACGGGGCGGAGTCTTCAATCTTGTATCTTCGTAGTCTTGGAGTCCGGCGGACGATGATAGTCTGGCTGTCCGGACACCCCCTAGTCCAGGACTCCCTCAGTAGCCCCTGAACCAGGCTTCAATGACGAATAGTCCGGCGCGCATAATGTTCGGCATTGCAAGGCAGGTTCCTTCCTTGAATAACCCAGAGAAGATCATGAACACCAGGATAGTGTCCGACTCTGCAAAATAAATTCCACATTCCACCGTAGAGAGAATAAAATGTACACCAGTTCAATCTGCTGACGTATTATGCGGCGTGACATCACACCGCTACCAGGATTTTACTTGAATCGTTTTTTACTATACCACCTCAGCACGTTTAGCGAAGTTGCTTCCTTGGCACGTCTTGTCGAAGCAGAGATCGTGTTCCCCTTATTCCGGGATTCTCATTAATACGGACGTGGGTAACCCAACCGCGCCATTGATGGTGGCGCTTGGGAGATAAGCGAGTTTTACCAGGCCGGTGGGGGACGCATAGTTTTCGTCCGCCTATATATAAGGGATAAGGATTCACCTTCTCACCTACGCCTTCTTCCTCCTTTGCTTATCCATCTCCGCGACTCAAGCTCCAACGCCTGTTCGCGCATCTCGCCGACCTTCTCCGAACATGTCCGGAGCGGGAGGCAAATGGTTGGCCTCCACCGTTAAGGAGGAGCACATCACCAAGCTGCGCAGCGCCGGATACCTTTCCGGCGATATCGCGCATCGGCTGCCCGACGAGGGGCAGCTCATCCCTACCCCTGGGCCCCATGAGAGGGTTGTCTTCCTCCCCCACTTCCTCCGCGGACTGGGCTTTCCACTGCACCCATTTGTCCGGGGGATCATGTTTTACTACGGCCTGGATTTCCACGATCTGGCGCCGAACTTCATCCTCAACATCTCGGCATTTATCGTCGTGTGCGAGGCCTTCCTCTGCATCCGGCCCCACTTCGGCCTGTGGCTCAAGACCTTCAATGTCAAGCCGAAGGTGGTGAAGGGCACGCAAGCGGAATGCGGAGGCGCCATGTTGGGTATGTTGCCCAACGTCCTCTGGCTCGAAGGGGCCTTCGTGGACTTCGTCAAGGGGTGGCAATCGGGGTGGTTCTACATCACCGAGCCGCGCAAGCCCACATGGGCGGCGGCCCCCGAGTTTAGATCTGGCGTCCCCACGCAGCTCACCTCCTGGAAAGAGAAGGGCTTGTTGTGGGGCAATCCAAAGGAGCTGACGGGACTCCGAGCCTGCATCCAGAAGCTGGTGAGTGGTAAGCTCAGGCTCGTCAACGTGGTCCAAGTCATGCTCATCCGCCGGATCCTCCCATGCCAAGATCGGGCATTCAATCTGTGGGAGTTCAATCCGGAACAGCACCAGGCGCTAAGCGGGCTCTTTGATCGACATCTGGCGCTGGAGGGTGCTGTTTAAGGGCGCCGAAGCCCGCATCCGCGACGAAGATCGCGGATTCGCCGCAAAGATCCGGTGACGAGGTAAGTGATTCAACCCCTTTACGGGACACTTGTGGTAATCAAATTGATTCTCAGAGGGTTTCCTTGTTTCCTTTGACAGGAATGGATGGAGAAGGCCAAGCAGCTCATCAGCCCGGCTCCCATGCCAGAAGACCCAGAGAACGCCCGTTTAGCAGGGCTGTTGGTTCCGGCACCGCACGTGGTGCCGGAGAAGAAGGCCAAGAAGGTGGCCGCGGGGACTCGAAAGAGTTCCCGCAGTCAGGCGTCTGACAACGAGGCGTACTCCTCCCCTGAAGACGACGAGGAGGAGTACTCTCTCCCGGAGGAGGGAGAGAAGAAGAGGAAGGCTTCCCTAATAGGGGAGGCCGAAGGGTCCAAGAGGGGGAGGACTATCCCCCCGGACAGTTTCGCCAACCCCACAGTTGGCGAGGGTGAGTGGCCTCCAAGGGCCAGGCGTTCGGCAAGATCGTAAGTATCCGGATCCTTTATATGCAATTTCTTTCGTGTCACGTGATGTCCTTAATGCCGCATTCTGTCTGTAGTCCGGCCGATGACGATCTCCCCGACTCATCGAGCGGGTCGTTGGCCCCGTCGGATGTGGATTCACTTCCGACTGCCTCTAACCCATGCGCCGACGAGGACGCCGAGGTGGGATCCCAGAGAGGGACCCATCAGGAGGAGGCTCCAGAGGCGCCGTCAGGCAGCCTCCCGGACTTCGCGCCGGACTCTACATCGGAACCCGCAGTGGTTCCAGAGTCCGGCAAGCGGCCCCTTCGAAAGAAGGGCAAGACCGTGACACCGGCGGCCTCCATCCAACCGGAGGCGCCGGATAACTTGTTGGAGGCGCTTAAAGGCGCTTCCATCGAGGAAGAACACCGCACTATCATGAGTGCGGTGATTCAAAAGGTTCAGCTCGCCAAAAGCGGGCTGACCGAAGCCTGCAGCAGCCTTCTAACAGGCTTTGAGGTAAGAAGTTAAAATTATGTAATGTAATACCGCATAGACAATAGCCCCTGATGCTCAGTTCGGTGTTCGGAAAGAAAAGCCGGACTGAGGATCTAACAAGATATGCGCAGGGTTGCTTAACATATGTCAATATGGGTTTGCAGGCTGCGCTGCTGACCTCTGCCGCACTATTGGCGGAGGTCGAAGTGTTGAAGAAGGATCTCGAGCGGTCGGAGCAAGAGCTCGGCCATGCTAAGAAGCAGCTCGAGGACAAAGAAGGTGATTAACACCACTTTGAATAGTTACCTTACAGAAAAGGATTTTGGTTGCAATAAAATTAACAAGGATAATTTGGATATTTTAGGGGCCACGAACGAGGTGGCAGCCCTGAAGGAGGCCGTGTCCGCGGCCGAACGCAGTGCGGCTGCGGAGCGGGAGGAGCGGGAGAAGCAGGAGGCACGGGTGGCGGAAGTACGGCAAGAGCTCCAGGCTCTCATGGAGAGGCATGAGAGTTTGGAGCGTGACTCCAAGACTCGAGAGTCCGAGCTTGCCTCGGCTCTCGAAAGTGCCAAGTCCGCCAAGGCCGAGGCCCATAAGGCCCTTCAGAAGGTTGAGGATATAAAGAAGATAGCGGCAGGTAAGGCATTTTTCATGCAAAGCAAGCATGTTAATGTAAACTACCTGACACTTACCCGCATTCGGAGCTCTCCAGGGGTGTTTGCAGATTTGCCGCGTAGTGCGTCTGATGCCGCCGCATTCTATCGTGGCGAGGAGGGGAGCTCGACGGAGAAGGTCTTCTGGTCTCAGTACGCTAAGGCCGGCCATCCGGTGCCCCCAAGCGACCAGCTGAAGCAGTGGGTCGAACTCCACAAGGTAGTTGAGGAGGCCATGAAGGGCCTTATAGTCCGGCTGTGGCCTGGACAGGCCATGCCTGGAAGCTACTTCGGCCTCGTGCGGCGGCTGGTGGATGCGTGCCCCTGGGTGGAGGTTATCAAGCGCTCCGCCTGTATTGAAGGTGCTCGTCGGGCCCTTGCCCGCACAAAGGTGCATTGGGGCAAGTTGGATGCGGAGAAGCTTCTCACGGACCCACCGCCAACGGGCAAGGAGTATCGCACGCCCGAGATGTATTATAAAACTGTCCTGAAGGGAGCCCGCGATATTGCGGATGAGTGCCCCCGAAATTTAATCTTTGAGTAAACTCGTTATGTATTATCCTGCGCGCTGAAACTTTGTTCATGTGCGCGTTAAGCAACGCTTGTTTAATTTAAAATATTACCTTCTGTGCGGCCGTGTATAAAATCTGTGAGATGGCAAATCGTTGGCTTCAGCCCCCAAGCCACGAGTGCTGGGGTGTTCGGGATAAACTTGAGCACTCTTGTTCCCATTTTTGGGTCCATCTAGGGAGGCGCTCAACACAACGAACAAGGAAACCGGACTTATAATGCTTGAACACTCTCACTTAGCCATAGAATTCTATAATTTCAAATTTGGTGAAGCCCCGGTATTCGAAGACCGAATCCGGCGCTATCCACGCCTTCGCTTGGACATTGTCCGAACTTCGCCAAAGCGGCGTGAGTCTTTAAGGACCCGAAAACCTCTCGAACAGCGACCGTCTCTCGCCTTATCATGCCATCAATTTTAGCTTTCTCCATCGAGGCGCCGCTTTGGCTCAACCGGGCGCAATCGCAGTGGTTCTCCCAGTGCCACCTTAGCCGACAGAACGGAACATAAGGCACCCAAAACGTGGGAGCCGGGCAAACCCAACTATTGACCCAAGACATGATTCGGAGCCGATTCATATAATGCTATAAGTTCGGGGTGCCGCACTTATGAAAGTGTTCGGGCTTTATCACACCATAATTTGGGGAACAAAAGCCCCTGGCGTATTCGGCCGTACCAAAATATACGGGTGCAAGATGTCATGTAATGAACATATATAAAAAAAGGTGATGTAATTGCAGTCGAAAAGTGCTGCATTATTTATTAAAGGAAGTCTGCTATGAGTGCGGACTGATACAAATAGTGCGGTAAGCAAGGGATTTGGACTAAGTAAACATGTCCCCCTTCAGGGGTGAGCTGCGGACTTGGTGTATATAATCGAATTTAATGCTCGTAATTGAGGCCACCGAGTGTTCGCCGCAGCCTTCCTTCGCCCCCGATCGTTGCATCATGAGTTCGCGCAGTTCATCGCGGACAGGGGCCTCTGTTAACGGAGTCCTGTGTACACAAAGAAGGGAAATAAAAATAATAAAAAGGGGGCACACTTGCGAGCCCCGGTGTGGTCGAACCGCACTGGTCTGCATTGCGATCGTGCCTTCCCTGTGCCCATGGTATCTCCAAAGCGTAAGGATGTACGCGGAGTGTTATCCTTGCGATCATGCGCGGGCGAGGGTTGGGGCCGCATTGCTACGCATGCTCTGATCGCGCCAGGTGGTCTTGGATGGTATTGCTTCAGGCGCGCTTTGCTGTATCCGGCCTTTTAACGGCCGGACTCGAGAATTGCCTTAAAAGGCTGCTCTATACTTTTGCCGCGAGAGCCGCTGTATGTTCCTCCATTCGGAGGGAGCGTTCCGTATTCCCATTGATCGTGATTACTCCATGAGGGCCTGGCATCTTGAGCTTTAGGTATGCATAATGCGGCACCGCATTGAATTTTGCGAACGCGGTTCGTCCGAGCAGGGCGTGATAGCCGCTGCGAAACGGGACTATGTCGAAGATTAACTCCTCGCTCCGGAAATTATCCGGGGATCCGAAGACCACTTCCAGTGTTACTGAGCCTGTGCAGTTGGCTTCCACACCTAGTATGACACCTTTAAAGGTCGTCTTTGTAGGTTTAATCCTTGAGGGGTCTATGCCCATTTTGCGCACTGTATCTTGATAAAGCAGGTTCAGGCTACTACCGCCGTCCATCAGGACTCTCGTGAGGTGAAATCCATCGACGATTGGGTCTAAAACCAATGCGGCGAATCCGCCATGGCGTATGCTGGTCGGATGGTCTCTTCGATCGAAAGTGATCGGACAAGAGGACCATGGATTGAACTTGGGCGATCGCTCCATCGCATAGACGCCCCTTAGTGCGTGTTTCCTCTCCTCTTGGGTATATGGGTCGCGTAAATCATGTTCACCATCCGCACTTGCGGGGAAAACCCTTCATCCTCTATTGTTCGGCGGTCGGGTCTCCTCCTCGTCGTTCTTTGTTTAGCCCTTGTCATTGTTTTCGCAATTAACTTGCTCGCTGCTTGAACACCCAGCAATCTCTATTGGTGTGATTAGCTGGTTTTTCAGAAGTGCCATGTATCCGCATAAGCGGTCGAGTATTCGGTCCAAATTGACGGACCGGAGTGGTTCTTTTGACGGCTTCTTCCGCGACCGGTTTAGAGCCTCGAATCTAGCGCCATCGCCGTATCCTCCTTATCGCCGCCGTTAATCGCGGCGTTTTTTTTGTTTCGACGTGACCTGCCGTTGTTGTCCTTAGTATCCGGACCGCCGAATTTTTACGGAGATTGTTGTTGCGAGCTAGCCAGCTATCCTCTCCCCATAAGCGGGTCATTAATGATGTGAGGGCTGCCATGGATTTCGGCTTTTCCTGCCCTGTGTGCTGGCTAGCCATTCGTCCGGATGTTATGTTTGAAGGCTGCAAGGGCCTCTGCATCCGGACGATCGACAATTTGGTTTTTCTTTGTCAAGAACCGTGTCCGAATTGTTTGGCCGATTCGTGCGGCTGCTGAATAATGTGGCTTAGGTCATCGGCGTCGTGGTCGCGCGTCGCGTGCCTCGGAAGTTGTCAAGGAACGCGGCTTCCAGGTCTTCCCAACACCCAATTGACTCTGCGGGCAGGCTGTTGAGCCAATGCCGAGCTGGTCCTTTAAGCTTGAGTGGGAGGTACTTGATGGCATGGAGATCGTCGCCGCGGGCCATATGGATGTGGAGAAGGTAATCTTCGATCCAAACCGTGGGGTCTGTCGCTCCATCGTAGGATTTGATGTTTACGGGTTTAAACCCTTCGGGGATTTGATGATCCATTACTTCGTCAGTGAAGCATAGCGGGTGTGCGGCGCCTCTGTATTGAGCAATATCACGACGCAGCTCGAGAGAGCGCTGTCTGCCGTGTCCGGCCCGGCCGAGGTTATTATATGCGGTACGACGGTATTCGTCATGGGTCGTGGGGCGCCCACGTGATCCGTAGATGGATCTGGATTGCCTTGCTTTATCCTCCAATATATCTCGCAAGTCCGGCGCGTTCCCTCTTGGCCGTACTTTTGGAGCGATGCCGGGTGCGGTCTTGGCTGGGGCCTAGATGCCTCTCTCACCACGCACCGCGGGGTGGTCGGTCACCGTATCGTCGCGCTGGTGATGGAGGTATGTATGCTTCCTCCTCTAATCGGGGGAGCAGCTTGCGTCTTGGATAGCTTTTGGAGGGGCGTTCGAGTTTATACTCTTCGGCTGCGAGGACCTCGGTCCATCGATCGGCCAGCAGGCCCTAGTCAGCTTGAAGCTGCTGCTGCTTTTTCTTTAGGCTGTTTGCCATGGCGATAAGCCTGCGTTTAAAACACTCTTGTTCGACGGGATCCTCGGGCACAACGAATTCGTCATCGTTGAGGCTTGCCTCGTCTTCCGAGGGAGGCATATAGTTGTAATCCTCAACCTCTTCGTCTGCCGCCCTCTCGTGAGGGCTTGCTTCTGCATCCTCCTGCGCTGAGTCTTCTTTGGAGGGATTGTCTTCGCACTCTACGGGTATTATAATCTCCTGTGCCGGAATCTCCATTCTTGTTGTGGCGGGATTTAGAGCGGCGCCGCTGACACCGGCGTTTGGGCTGCTTCTTTGAAGAGTCTGCCTCCGCTGCTTCTTTGTCGTCCCCGTCTTTTGGGGTGTCCAACATATATATGTCGTATGACGAGGTGGTCTTCCAGTGCCCTGTAGGCGCTGGTTCCTGTTCGTCTCTGGCATCGTCGTCCATAGCGTTGATGTCGTCGGAGTCGTAGTCTAGCATGTCGGTTAGATCATCAATAGTGGCTACAAAGTGGGTGGTGGGTGGGCTCTGAACTTCTTCGTCGCCCGTACCCCAACCATCCTGGCCATAGTCCGGCCAGGGCTCTCCCGATAGCGAGAGATGCTTTAGCGAGTTTAGGATGTCGCCAAAGGGCGAGTGTTGCAAGATGTCCGCGGCGGTGAATTCCATAACCGGCGCCCAATCTGAATTGATTGGTAGGGGCGCGGGAGGTTCGGAGTCCGGCAAGGAGTCCGGCGCCTCGGAATCACGAGTTTCGCAGGGGACAAGATTAGTGTTGGGCTCCATCGCCGTGGATGTTGAAGCCCCCAGGGCGGCGTCTATCCACCAGCCCTCGATCTGGGCGATCGGCTCCGGACTAGTGGCCGAAGCGGATTCGTGTGCGGCCACCAAGGCACTGTTCGGCGGCAGAGCTAGATCATGCCCATCGTCACACAGTCTTGGCGCGCTTATTGTGGCTCGAGTCCGTCGGAGATCAAGTCTCCGCGGACATCGGCCGTGAAGTTTAGGCTTACGAATCTGACCTGACGGCCAGGGGCGTAGCTTTCGATCTGCTCCAGATGGCCAAGTGAATTAGCCCACAGTGCGAAGCCGCCGAATACGAAGATCTGTCCGGGGAGAAAAGTCTCACCCTGGACAGCGTTGTTGGTTGAAGATGCCATCGGGCCTATCGATGACGGCACAGAGGAACTCTCAATGAAAGCACCAATGTCGGTGTCAAAACCGGCAGATGTCGGGTAGGGGGTCCCGAACTGTGCGTCTAGGTGGATGGTAACAGGAAACGAGGGACACGATGTTTTTACCCAGGTTCGGGCCCTCTCGATGGAGGTAAAACCCTACATCCTGCTTGATTAATATTGATGATATGGGTAGTACAAGAGTGGATCTACCACGAGATCAAGGAGGCTAAACCCTAGAAGCTAGCCTATGGTATGATTGTTGTAATGTATGTTGTGTCCTACGGACTAAAGCCCTCCGGTTTATATAGACACCGGAGAAGGCTAGGGTTACACAGAGTCGGTTACAATGGTAGGAGATCTACATATCCGTATCGCCAAGCTTTCCTTCCACGCCAAGGAAAGTCCCATCCGGACACGGGACGGAGTCTTCAATCTTGTATCTTCGTAGTCTTGGAGTCCGGCGGACGATGATAGTTCGGCTGTCCGGACGCTCCCTAGTCCAGGACTCCCTCACCCCCACCCTCCTGGCTAGGGTGTGGGCCCCCTTTGGTGTTTTCTTCGCTCAATAATACTTATTGATTCCAAAAATAACTTCCGTGGAGTTTCAGGATTTTTGGAGCTGTGCAGAATAGGTTTCCAATATTTGCTCCTTTTCCAGCCAGAATTCCAGCTGCCGGCATTCCCCCTCTTCATGGCAAACCTTGTAAAATAAGAGACAATGGCCATAAGTATTGAGACATAATGTGTAATAACAGCCCATAATGCAATAAATATTGACATAAAAGAATGATGCAAAATGGACGTATGAACTCCCCCAAGCTTAGACCTTGCTTGTCCTCAAGCGGAACCCGAAATCGAAAAATATGTCCACATGTTTAGAGATAGAGGTGTCGATAAAAATAAAATACGGACATGAGGGCATCATGATCATTCTTATAACAACAACATATATAGATTTTGTCATATGATTTCTTATACTCAAGTAACAATCAATTCACAATGTCAAGTATGGTCCAAAAACTTCAATGGGAACTAACAAACTATAATCTTAGTCACTGAAGTAATTACAATTTATCATAACATCGGAAAGAGTCAAGAATAGAGCTTTTCAACAAGTCCACATACTCAACTATCATGTAGTCTTCTACAATAGCTAACACTCACGCAATATTTGTGGTTATGGAGTTTCAACCGGACACTAAGAAAGAAAGGGGCTTATTGTGTTGCCTCCCAACGTATTCACCTTTGGGTGATGTCAACAATAATAATTCATGCTAACTTACATCCAATTGGATATATATATCAAGATCTTTCAAACACAAGGAGCTTGCCAAAGGATAAAATGAAAAAGGGAAAGGTGAAGATCACCTTTACTCAAGCATAAAGTAAAAACATAAAGTAAAAGATAGGCCCTTCGTAGAGGGAAGCAGAGGTTGTCATGTGCTTTTAGGGTTGGATGCAAAAAATCTTAATGCAAAAGAACGTCACTTTATATTGCCACTTGTGATATGAACCTTTAATATGCAGTCCGTCGCTTTTATTACTCCCATATCACACGATCGTATAAAGCTTCTTTTCTCTGCACTAATAATTCATACATATTTAGAGAGCAATTTTTATTGCTTGCAACATGACAACTTACTTGAAGGATCTTACTCAATCCATAGGTAGGTATGGTGTACTCTCATGGCAAAACTGGGTTTAAGGATATTTGGAAGCACAAGTAGTATCTCTACTTGGTGCGAGGAATTTTGGCTAGCATGAGGGGGAAAGGCAAGCTCAACATGTTGGGAAGATCGATGAAAATATACTTTAACTGAGATGTGAGAAAACATAAACCGTTACGTTGTCTTCCTTGTCCAACATCAACTCTTTAGCATGTCTACTTAATGAGTGCTCACAATCATAAAAGATGTCCAAGATAGTATATTTTTATGTGAAAACCTCTCTTTCCTTATTACTTCCTATTAATTGCAACGATGACCAAAACTACGTTTGTCAACTCTCAACAACTTTTATGCCTCATACTTTTAATGTATGAAGTCATTACTATCCATAAAATCAATATGAGATCTTTTATTCTTTTTATTCTTTCTACTTTCTCAAGATCATAGCAAGATATCAAAGCCCTTGACTCAACACTAATCTTTATTATAGATAGCTCACGAACTCGATTGCATAAAGAGATCACAAAGCAAAACTCAAAACTACTTGATACCAAAACTTCAATCTACTAGATCAAGATATTACTAAAAGGATCGAACTAAGTAAAATGATAAAGATAGGAGTGTGATGATGATACGATACCGGGGCACCTCCCCAAGCTTGGTGATTTCCAAGGGGAGTGCCCATACCCATGTGATTATGTCCTCAGAGGTGATGGAGGTGGTCATGATGATGGTGGATAATCGCACATTGAGCGTAAAAGCTCCTCCAACTTGCGGATGATGCCCTTGAGTCCGACAATATGATCCTTCAACAAAATATTTTTCTGCGTGAGATACTTGTTTTGTATGCGAGCTAACTCAATCATCTTGAAAGCTTCAATCTCAGTTGGAGTAAAGAGGTTAGGTAGAGGTTGAGGGATGTCTTCTTCTTCCACCGCGGGAGCTTGATCCTCCATGGCCTTCTTGATCCCTTCATCCTTGTTGATCTCCTCCGGTTCTTCTCTTTTCAGCTCTATCTTCAATAGCCAAGCATCCTTGTCTTCATTGTTGAAGGAGGGCGACGTCATGGTGCTCTAGATCTGTCAGAAAAATAGCTCGAAACGAAAACAGAGGAGTTTTGCGTGATACAGTGGTCAAAACTTTCAGGAGATTATATAATAAATTTTTACTAACCAAAATACGTAACGTGCAAGAAAACGGAGTTCGGGAGGCATACGAGGAGGCCACGAGAGAGGGGGCGCGCCCAGGAAGGGTGGGCGCGCCCTCCACTCTCATGGAGGCCTCGTGTCCTTCCCGGATTACTTCTTTCTTTCCAAAACTAGCAAAGTGGCTCGCTCGATGCGCGGGCTAGGATTTGACGAAGTTCCATTTGAAGGTTTCGATGCGTGGGCTAGGATTTGACGAAGTTTCATTTGAAGGTTTCGTTTGTTTGTTATTTTTTGAAGTAAAATTGAAACCAATTGTTGAGACAATTTTTAAGTATTACAATTTTTGGAAACTTTATTCTTTCATATGTGCGGGCATCATTTTTGTAGGTTTGTATAAAATTTCCATTGACCACACATGTATTACTCTTTAATATGCTTGAGAATAGCCAAATGCCATCAACTTAAGACAAATATGTACAGTCGTGTTATTTGTAGGTTTAAAACTGTGCAAAACAAATTGTAAACATAATTTTGTACAGGAGATTTTACTATGATATTCTTTCTTATATAAGATTGTCCCATTAGCAATTATGTCTAAAGGAAGATTACCGTATTATCTTATCTGGGTAATTCTCACATTATTGGTAGTTGAATTGTGCAATATATAATGCAAGTCACATGAGATCTGTACGGGCAACAATTTGAAGCTTTGATCCATTGTACAACCTAAAGCATATTGGCTGATACCATGCAAATAATGGATGAATGGCATGCATTAGAATTGCAATGAGTGGACTGTTCTATAACTACAAACATTTCTTATAAAAATTACAAACATGGTAGCTCCGAGGAAAAAAAAGGACTGAGATATAAACACAATAGTGTGTAGTAGAAATATGTTGCTTGGAGATTAAGGGATTGAAATTAGGAAGTAGTCTGGTGTGAACATATATATCCCCTGTCCTCTTTGCATAATTGAGGTTTGCATTTTTTATACCTAGTAGCATACATAATTTCGGATAAATTTCATAGAACCAATTCCAGCATCATAAAAGAAGTTCCAGAAGGCCAAACAGTTATACACCACACAACTAAATTAGTTTAAGAGATACTAATATATACGAGCACAAACTGAACATGGCAACATAGAATCCCCCGATTATTATCCATTGACATAAATATATGAATAATTTATGAAAAATATATTTATACAATAAGGAGTTTTACTTAGCATACTAATTAAGCTGGGAGTGAGGAAAAAACGGAGTTCTAAAAAGTCAAGAGGAGCTATAAAATCTCAAATGTGTATTTTATTTAAAGGAAATTAGTCTCAAGAGCTTAAGTTTCATATATTCATATAAATCATCAAAACAAATGAGTAGATTAGGAGGCTGATCTCTCGACGTGGCGAATATGTTAGGATAAAAATTGGCTAACCGCATATACGTGTTCAAGGAGCTATTATGGATGTGGTATTTGTAATAATTTCTCTCTCAGGATCTAGTACTCAAATAATTTCCAACTCTCAAACATTTAATGGCTCTAGAATGAAGAAGAAGAACTAATAGTTTAAGAAATCACACATAGGGTGCAAGGTTTTTAGTGATTAAATGACTGATGAAAACTCGGGAAAATAAGATTCTAATTGTGAAGATGTAAATACATGTAACTGATTGGCCGAAAGGAAAATGCTTTCAGAAGTCTCATTTGAACAACCCGGCAAAAAAAAGTCTCATTGTAACTGATTGTTCCTATAATAATGCTCCTGCAAGATTATCTTTTATTGAACAGATGACCAAAGAAACAAAACCTTCCCCTATACAGTCACCCTATATGACTGTTATATCCTCACTTGGCTTCGCTATACTGGAGTAAATTCAAGGAAAAAGAATAAATCAAGGTAACTTGCACAGTTACGAAAACAAATGTGCATCATCAACTAAAATTCCAATAACTTGAGCTAATTAATCCAAACGGAAGGATTTTAGTAAGAAATAAAACAGCGACTGTACATAAATGGGATTACTTTCTTATTTTGTCAATCAAATGTGACTACAACTATTTTTTATATATGAAAGCTGTCATGTAGTCTTCTTTTATCTATTTATATATAAAAAGTAATTGAGAGGCTCACCGTAAAAAGGTAAAAAATACTAGAAAATCCCAGATTAATTAGAAACATCTGACCATCTATTTCATAGACTTCAAATCTATAGCCGTTTGATTAAAGTAAAAGAAAATTACCCACCTTTGCCCTTACACATATCCTACGGGAGGTTATTTTTGTTTGCCTATACCAAATCGTAAAACAAAAACTAGGTTTACATTAATACCTTTCTTCCCCGTGGTCATACCCTTCAGTACTCCATCTACTCAATTTCTCCTGTTATCTTTCCTCCTCGCGCTGACCCTCTCCGCCGCCGCAGCCGGCCTTCTCCGGGATCACGTGCAAGATGTAGACTTTCCTACCACAAGTAGAAAGCCCCGCATCCCTCTCCTTCCACGGCTCCACCTCCCGTTCTCAACCATCCTTCCTCCCGGTGTACTGAGGGCAAGGTATGTATTCTTCTCAGTTCTCAATGCGGTGCATGTTCTTCTTTGCCTAATGTTCCTGGCCAGGTCATGTATTTTGACAGAGCTGTCGTGGCCCTCAGCCTGGGTACGCGAGCATATGTAGCTTCCTCCATGGCGGGTGAGGAAACATATAGGAGCTGCACTTTCACCTCCGTGTCACAACATGCACATCAGGTAACCCAGGTTTCAAATTTACCTCATGCAATGTATCCATACATGGAGGAGCGCTAGGTATCCGTACGTAATGTCATGACTTGCTTTATTGTATGTGTGTATAAAAAGCTAGCTATGGAAGGGGCTGGATGCTACCAACAGAAGCCATTGCTTGCTGAACTAGGACAGAGTTGTTGGAGTTAACCTTGTTGATTAGCTATTCATCATGTTTAAGTTTTTTCTCTATGCATTTAGTTGGGTCGTCCAAGCTAGTAGGGTGTTAGCTGATTCAAAATAAGTCATGCAGATTAGAGAGTAGTGTGCATGGCAAGATTTGTCGTGCCAAGTTGTGAGTGTCGCATGGCACCATGCATGTGTAGCAATGGCACTAGTGTGTGTGTGCCGTTGGGTTGATCTAATCTGCATGGATGTGGTAACGGCATGAACCAGCTATGCGTGGAGTCCAAGCGGCCAAGTCAGAGAGGATATAGACGTGGAGATATAAGCGGGCGCAGTTAGTTGCGGCATGCGCCAAGTGACCTGATCTCCAGCGACTTGGAAGTGACTCAAGCTGTGCATGCTAGTGCGGTTAGTGGAGCAGTATTAGTGGATCAGGCTGTTAGGCTTGGGCGTCGTGTGTGTGTGAGCTATGATATAAAGCTCTGTAATCATGTTGTTTATTTTGTCAAGAGAGAACAAGAGAAAAGCACAAGTGCGTGTGCACCAGACTCTGTGTGTTCTTCTCCCGTGCGTGAGTCTTCTTCCTCCTCCTGGGCATAGCCAACACTTGGTATACAGAGCCACGGTTTGATCCGTTGTTGTGATGGCCGGCACCGAGGGAGATGATGCGTCCAAGGCGGCGGAGCTGGCCAAGGGAAGCCGGTGGAGCCGGGCGACTGCACCAAGGCGCGGCTCACCGACGGCAGCGGCAGCGGCGAGGTTCGCGTCGTTGAGCGCGTCGTCCGGCAAACCTCGTCGATGGTGCAGCTCCCCCCACTGACCCGCACGAACTACACCGAGTGGGCGCTCGTCATGCGAGTGCGGCTGCAGGCGCAAGGCCTGTGGGAGGTTGTCGAGCATGGCGCCTTCATCGACTACCGCGACGATCGTGAAGCTTTGGGCATCATCCTCCAGGCTGTGCCGCCGGAGATGTTGCGCTCCTTGGCTGCGAAGGACTCGGCGAAGGAGGCTTGGGACACCCTCAAGACCTTGAGGATGGGGTCCGAGCGTGTCCGCGAAGCCCGGGCGCAGTCGCGTCGATTGGAGTTCGAGAATCTCCGGTTCAAGGATGGCGAGAAGATGGAGGAGTTCGCAGTCCGCCTCACCGGCATCGTCAACGACCTCGAGGCCCTCGGCGACGGCATCACCGAGCACAAGGCGGTGCTCAAGTTTCTCCGTTGCGTGCCGCAGCGCTACCGGCAGCTCGCGCACTCCATCCAGTCGTTGCTCGACCTCAAGACCTTGACCATTGAAGAGCTCACGGGCCGCTTCTTGGCCGTGGAGGAGAGCTTCGACATGGACGAGGCAGGAAGCAGCGGCGGAGGCACTCAGCTGCTCCTCACGGAGGAAGAGTGGCTTTCTCGCTCGAAGAAACGCGGCGGCGCCGGCAAGCGGAAGAGCACCTTCGACATCCGCAAGGTACGCTGCTACAATTGCCAAGACTATGGGCACTTCTCGAGGGATTGCACTGCGCCAAGGAAGGAGCAAGCCCATCTCGCCGCCGCGACCGCCGACGACGAGCCGGGGCTGCTTTGAAGGTCGCCATGAGGGTGTTCTAATAAATGGCAGCAAGGTTAAGGGGGTGATTGTTGGAGTTAACCTTGTTGATTAGCTATTCATCATGTTTAAGTTTTTTCTCTATGCATTTAGTTGGGTCGTCCAAGCTAGTAGGGTGTTAGCTGATTCAAAATAAGTCATGCAGATTAGAGAGTAGTGTGCATGGCAAGATTTGTCGTGCCAAGTTGTGAGTGTCGCATGGCACCATGCATGTGTAGCAATGGCACTAGTGTGTGTGTGCCGTTGGGTTGATCTAATCTGCATGGATGTGGTAACGGCATGAACCAGCTATGCGTGGAGTCCAAGCGGCCAAGTCAGAGAGGATATAGACGTGGAGATATAAGCGGGCGCAGTTAGTTGCGGCATGCGCCAAGTGACCTGATCTCCAGCGACTTGGAAGTGACTCAAGCTGTGCATGCTAGTGCGGTTAGTGGAGCAGTATTAGTGGATCAGGCTGTTAGGCTTGGGCGTCGTGTGTGTGTGAGCTATGATATAAAGCTCTGTAATCATGTTGTTTATTTTGTCAAGAGAGAACAAGAGAAAAGCACAAGTGCGTGTGCACCAGACTCTGTGTGTTCTTCTCCCGTGCGTGAGTCTTCTTCCTCCTCCTGGGCATAGCCAACAAGAGTCCGTCGGCTAATTAATGAACGTAGGAGGCTTAAAATATCTAATCTGTATTACAAATGTGTGCGGCTCTAAAAGTTAGATGTTTGTTTCTCAGCATATATCTTTGTCTATTTCAGTGTTGAACACTTGCATAATTATAATGTTCCTCTCCCGGCGTCAGCACTCTGCAACACTTGCCGGCATTTGATTTGATTATCTTGAGACAGTAAATATAGTATGTATATATATAATTATATCCAGCCTAGCTTCCTCAGTTAACACAAATACATAGGTCTCTAGGAAGTTGGCATACGTTCCGGCTCTTCCCAGATTTACTCCAAGCTCGACGACGTGGTCGTAATTCGAGCAATTACTGGAAGTATAGAATACTAATATTACGAGTAACTGCATATGCATAGGCATATATTTTCTTTACAGGAACGAGAGTATTTGTTGTCTTGGAAATTTGTCAGTTACAAAACACCATATTCATTGTTTCTGTACAAGCTAATCTATCTTTTTGGTGACTTCAGATTTTTTTGGTAGATGAAGCACAAGGTCCACACGGAGATGATGTGATGGAAGAGTGAAGAATGCACATGCAATAAAATTTACAGATATGCATGCCTGCTGACACACAAGAGGTTCCAGTTATCTTTAATTGATTTGGGCCTGTTGACATAAAAAAATATGGCTACATGTGTATATATGATACATTGATTTATATGGTGTGTCAACAATGGCGCTCTTCAGTGGTACTGCATAATTGCCACGTTACAGTTCATCCAAAGTAAAGAACCTTGGCGTTCTCACTTTTGTTGTGATAGCATATGTCTCTACTGTGTTTGGTAATAACTTAGACCATTGATCGTATTTTACTCATCTTCCGGCCGGGTATACAAAGTATTTGCTACATTTATTCATCAACAGATTTATCCTAGAGGAGTTGGTCCCTTCTTTGATACAGTACCTTATGAGGTTCGAACATGGGAAATCTGTCTTCACCTACATCATCGTGGAAAACAGCTAGGTATGACGCATCTGTTACATTGCTTTCTCTGCTCAGTACCAAATTTACTTATGTTGTACATTCCACCCAGGTTCACTTTATTTATATATGTGAGCAATTAGGACATTATCAAAACTATAATTATATAACTTTTTTGTAATATTTGAGTAAATGATCTCTTCTAATGATCGATTTTTAAAGGAAAAAAGAACTGCTCAGTACCAAATTTACTTAGCTGTACATTCCAACCAGGTTCACCTTATTTACATATCTAAGCAATTAGGACATTATCAAAACTATAATTATATAGCTTTTTGGTAATATTTGAGTAAATGATCTCCTCGAATGATCGATTTTTAAAGGAAAAAAGAACTAAACTTGGTGGAACTGCATTATTAATGCAGCTTAGGCACACACTTATATATGGTGGTTCAATTGGAGCTTGCGATAACGATTCTGGTGGAAAAGTGAAAAGCAGAATGATATGGTGAGTATATTTGCTTTGTTTACTAATTATTTTAGGAAATCTTACACAAAGGCTACATTTATTTGCTAATTTAAGACAATGTTGTATATTTGTACGTATTACTCCCTCAGTGACTTAATATAAGACATTTTTTGACACTGATATTTTCTGTTTGCAAAATGGTGTACTACTCTTTTGTTCATATACCACTCTTAAAATTACACTTAGGATACTATTATGTGATAACACGATTTGTTTTCTCAAATTATTCATTCATTTCTAAACATTACATATTTATACTCTTCAAAAAATGAGAATGCATGTTGAAAAATTAGCTAGCTCGATTGGTTGATTTATGTTTATTTATCGTGTCTATAGCTGTAATTTCTCATGCACCACTAAATTCATTAGGATAAACGACTTGACCTTGATCCTTGGTAAGGTAGGCAAAATTTGAAGATAGACAATACATGTCTTATGCGTGCTTGGGAAAGGACCTAGCTGGGTCGAACAATATTTACTATTATTTCTATCATCTTTGTAAGCATTTGTATTGCCGATCATAGTTAATCTATTTTCTCACATATGTTAAATTGTGTTTTAGTTCAAAATAGTATTTTAAAATAAACAAAATTAAGTGCCTTAATAACCAGTAAGAATTTAGATATTTTTTCACAAAACATTTATAAATGTCTTATCAATTATCCATTCACATACGGAAATCAGGGCGGTTCGTAAAAAGGATAATAATTTAGTGCGACATTAGTTTGTTAATGTTGATGTTGAAAATATTGTTTGGAAAAATGATATCACTTTTGTCCGTCTAAGTTAACATTAAAATTATTGCTCCCACATCTACTAAAAAACTAAAGGAGAGAGTTCGAGGACTATACATACTGAAAGTATCAAGAAAATTAATTAAATTGTTTTTTCCAAATCTTAATGTTAATGATATGTAACAAATATAAATTAATTATTAAAAAAAATTAGAGATGTTTCTCAAGCATGTGGTATCTCTTTACCATAAATTTGCGGTAACGATAGAAATAAAGTATTCCCAGTCGTATAATTAAAATATATGTCTATGGAAGCATAATTTTGTTACAACCACTTGCGACACTCTAAAGATGATACCCTCACAACAATAGATGCTTTTGATTAACAATTTTCTCAATATATTGCTTCACATATTAGATATAGTCTGGAGCTTTGAAAGTCCTATATTTTAAATGTCATCACATTTAGTTCCAACTTTTCTTTAGAAAAATTAACTAATATCTACTCATTATTTAAAAAATTAAAATTCTAGCCCGCGCATCGAGCGGGCCACTTTTCTAGTTAATTAAATGGCACTGCAGTGAAATTATTTATTAAAGCAAAAAAGACGTATTATTAGAACTGAAAACAACATTCTTTTTTCCCGACAATCATAGCCCTTACACACTATATGATATATTATGCGCTTGCTTTTCAAAAAGTACATGCCATTGTCTAATGGCCATTTATAGTTCTCGGCAGTCTTACAAAAATCTGATGTCTCTAGCTTCTCTAGCAGACTACTTACCGTCATCAATTCCTCACGAACCATGGGAAGTATTTGTCAAGTAGCTAGGTGATTCCCATCAGGTACAAGCTGGTCACCACTCACCACATAGCACGTACCAGGTACCTGTTCGATAGCTCATCTCTCTGCTTCGTCATCACCTCCTTCGCTGCAAGATTCGAATACTTGTGACACTCGAGGGAGGCCTGATCGTTCTTTGCTCCTGGATTTTTCCATAATGTGTTGTCATGCTCGCGTAGTAACAAATTGACAATTGACAGGAAACAAAAGCGTGCTTTAGCCCCATCGAATTTTTTAAAAGTGTGCCAATGGATACAAAGAGTTTGTTCGTATAACTGAATACGAAAGCATTTTACCAGAGACGTACATGGGAACAAAGCGAGGGATTAAGGATTACCTGGCAGTGCATTATGTCTAAAGTACCCTTCCAACATCTTCTGTGCTAATGAGAACTGGATCCTCAACCAAATTAAGGGTAACAAATTTTATTCTAGTAGCTCGGCATTGCTTACTGTACTCCATAGTCCTGTAGTGGATGGAACACACAATGAAGAGATGCGTGAATTTTGGGCGTGGACCTGCTGGTAAGTTCTTTAAATCTAAGTGCAATTATGAATTTACAGTAACAAAATTTATGGATTTAGATCAATGACGTCAAATTCAATCATCAATCACTAAATAGACCTAAAGGCTAAAGAAAACTTACCTGAAGTTCCCGCGTAGAGAATCGATCTGATCTATCTAAGCCAGCCCAAGCACGCAGAAAGCACGTACGGTGAGTTTACAGCTAGCTGAAAACATACCGATCAAGCTATATTCCCTCAAGCTAGCTTTGCACACCTATGTGTGTGTTTTTCTGCTAGCTGAAACGATCGGTCAGCAAGCCGAGGGCACCGAGCGGAACGCAATGGCTAATATAACATGAGCGTACCTATATATGTCAGAGAGAACAATCAACGCAAAAGGGGAAAGACATTCACATTATAAATTGTTAAGAAAAAGATAGAAGCTCAGTTTTGGGAATGTGAGATTATATTTTGCATCAATTGAGTAAACAGAACAGAGCACCTGCAACCTCTAACTATTCAGGGAAACAAACTGTGGCAGTTTGTAAGATTAGTTCCAAAATATTGGATTCGGTTTCATTGTTAGTCCATGATATTAACAATAAGAAGATATGTGGATCATTCTATGCACTCGAGTTGTTTCCCAACTCCATTGTTGCAATATACTATCGCAACCATAAAGCAGATAACTTTTCAATTTAAAACAGAATTATCTGAAGCTTTAGAACTGCGCTACTCAGAACATGCTTGGCGATGAAATCAAGGTAATTTCACCCTAACTTAACAGTCTTCAGTGACATCATCATGAAATTTAATCCACAAGCATACATCTAGATGAAATACTGCAGACACTACCCGCTTACCTAGAAAACCGCATAGTTATGAGATTATCTAGGCATGATCATGTATATAGGCATCACGTCCATAACAAGTAGACCGACTCCTGCCTGCATCTACTACTATTACTCCACACATCGACTGACTCCTGCCTGCATCTAGAGTATTAAGTTCACAGGAACAGAGTAACGCTTTAAGCAAGATGACATGATGTAGAGGGATAAACTCAAGGAATATGATATAAACACCATCTTCTTATCCTCGATGGCAACAATACAATACGTGCCATGCTGCCCCTGCTGTCACTGGGAAAGGACACCGCAAGATTGAACCCAAAGCTAAGCACTTCTCCCATGGCAAGAAAGATCAATCTAGTAGGCCAAACCAAACTGATAATTCGAAGAGACTTGCAAAGATAACTCAATCATACATAAAAGAATTCAGAGAAGATCCAAATATTATTCATAGATAAACTTGATCATAAACCCACAATTCATGGGATCTCGACAAACACACCGCAAAAAGAGTTTACACCAAATAGATCTCCACAAGAGAGGGGGAGAACATTGTATTGAGATCCAAAAAGAGAGAAGAAGCCATCTAGCTAATAACTATATACCCGTAGGTCTGTGGTAAACTACTCACAACTCATCGGAGGGGCTATGGTGTTGATTTAGAAGCCCTCCATGGTCGATTCCCCCTCCGGCGGAGCACCGGCGAAGGCTCCAAGATGAGATTTCGCGGATACAGAAGGTTATGGCGGTGGAAATTGTGTTTCGTTGGCTCCCTGGATGTTTTTGGGGTACGTAGGCTTATGCAGGAGGAAGAAGTACGTCGGTGGACGCCCGAGGGGCCCACGAGACAGGGGGCGCGCCCTATAGGGGGGTGCCCTCCTATCTCGTGGAGGCCACGGCTGCTTCTTGACTTGCACTCCAAGTCCTCTTGATCACGTTCGTTCCAAAAATCACGCTCCCAAAGGTTTCATTCCGTTTGGACTCCATTTGATATTCCTTTTCTTCGAAATACCGGAATAGGCAAAAAAACAGCAATACGGGCTGGGCCTCCGGTTAGTAGGTTAGTCCCAAAAATGATATAAATTTGTAAAATAAAGCCCATAAACATCCAAAAGGGTAATATAATAGCATGGAACAATAAAAAATTATAGATACGTTGGAGACGTATCAAGCATCCCCAAGCTTAATTCCTGCTCGTCCTCGAGTAGGTAAATGATAAAAAGAGAATTTTTGATGTGGAATGCTACCTAGCATAATTCTCAATGTAATTTTCTTTATTGTGGCATGAATGTTCAGATCCAAATGATTCAAAATAAAAGTTCATATTGATAAAAGAAATAGTAACACTTCAAGCATACTAATCAAAGTAATCATGTCTTCTCAAAATAACATGGCAAAAGAAAGTTCATCGCTACAAAATCATATAGTTAGGCTATGCTTCATTTTCGTCACACAAAGATGTTCTCAACTTCTATACCCCCGATGACAAGCCAAGCAATTGTTTCATACTTAAATAATCTCAAACTTTTTCAACCTTCACGCAATACATGAGTGTGAGCCATGGATATAGCACTATGAGTGGAATAGAATATGATGATGGGGATTGTGTGGAGAAGACAAAAAAGGAGAAAGTCACACATTGACGAGGATAATCAACGGGCTATGGAGATGCCCATCAATTGATGTCAACATGAGGAGTAGGGATTTCCATGCAACGGATGCACTAGAGCTATAAATGAATGCTCAACAAAAGAAAACTAGTGGGTGTGCATCCAACTTGCTTGCTCACGAAGACCTAGGGCATTTGAGGAAGCCCAACGTAGGAATATACAAGCCAAGTTCTATAATGAAAAATTCCCACTAGTATGAAAAAGACAACTTATGGGACTCACTATATGAAAAACATGGTGCTACTTTGAAGCACAATATATGAGACTCACTATATGAAGAACAAAGTGCTACTTTGAAGCACAAGTGTGGAAAAAGAGATAGTAGCATTGCCCTTTTTATTTATTTTCTTTTTCTCTTTTTCTTTTTTTCTTTTTCTCTTTTCTTTTTTTTTTCTTTTGGGCCTTTCCTTTTTCTTTTCTTTTGGCCTTTCTTCTTTTCTTTTTTCTTTTCTTTTTGGGCAATGCTCTAATAATGATGATCATCACACTTTTATTGATTACAACATATGAATTACAACTCGAAACTAGAACAAAATATGACTCTATATAAATGCCTCCGGCGGTGTACCGGGATGGTGCAATGAATCAAGAGTGACATGTATGAAAAATAATGCATGGTGGCTTTGCCACAAATACGATGTCAACTACATGATCATGCAATGGCAATATGACAAAAGAAAAGTATTTCATGATGATGATGAATGGAACGGTGGAAAGTTGCATGGCAATATATCTCGGAATGGCTATGGAAATGCCATAATAGGTAGGTATGGTGGCTGTTTTGAGGAAGATATAAGGAGGTTTATGTGTGATAGAGCGTATCATATCACGGGGTTTGGATGCACTGGCGAAGTTTGCACCAACTCTCAAGGTGAGAAAGGGCAATGCACGGTACCGAAGAGGCTAGCAATGGGGGAAAGGTAAAAGTGCGTATAATCCATGGACTCAACATTAGTCAAAAGAACTCACATACTTATTGCAAAAATATAGAAGTCATCAAAAATCAAGTACTACACGCATGCTCCTAGGGGGATAGATTGGTAGGAAAAGACCATCGCTCGTCCCCGACCGCCACTCATAAGGATGCACAAGCCAGGTACACTTCATGTTTCAAATTTGTTACATAACTTTAACCATACGTGCATGCTACGGGACTTGCTAACTTCAACACAAGCATTCTTTAAATTCGTAATCACCCAACTAGCATGACTTTAATATCACTACCTCCCTATCTCAAAACAATTATCAAGTATCAAATTGATCATAGCATCCAATTCACTTCCAATGATAGTTTTTATTATACCCAACTTGGATGCCTACCATTCTAGAACCAATTTTATAACCATAGCAAATACCATGCTGTTCTAAAAGACTCTCAAAATAATATAAGTGAAGCATGAGAGACTAGCAATTTCTTCAAAATTAAGTCACCGCCGTGCACTAAAAAATATAAGTGAAGCACTAGAGCAAAAACTATCAAGCTCAAAAGATATAAGTGAAGGACATAGAGTATTATAGCAAACTCTAATCAAATAGGCTTCTCCCAAAAGGTGTGTACAGCAAGGATGATTGTGGTAAACTAAAAGGCAAAGACTAATATAATACACGACGCTCCAAGCAAAACACATATCATGTGGCGAATAAAAATATAGCTCCAAGTAAAGTTACCAATGAACGAAGAAGAAAGAGGGGATGCCTTCCTGGGGCATCCCCAAGATTAGGCTTTTGGCTATCCTTGAATATCTTGGGGTGCCATGGGCATCCCCAATCTTAGGCTCTTGCCACTCCTTATTCCATAGTCCATAAAAGCTTTACCGAAAACTTGAAAACTTCACAACACAAAACTCAACAGGAAATCTTATAAGCTCCGTTAGTGAAAGAAAACAAAACCACCACATAAGGTACTGTAATGAACTCATTCTTCATTTATTTTGGTGTTAAACCTACTGTAATCCAACTTCTCTATGGTTTATAAACTAATTTACTAGCCATAGATGCATCGAAATAAGCAAACAACACACGAAAAACAGAATCTGTCAAAAACAGAATGATCAGAGCAATCAGAATTAACGCAAACTTCTGGAACTCTAAAAATCCTACCAAAATAGGAAGTCCTGGACAATTTGTTTATTGAACTGCATCAAAAATAATCAATGCAAACGTTCCTGTGATTTAACAAAATTATATTCGTGCGCACAAAGTTTCTGTTTTTTAGCAGAATCAAATCAACTATCATCGTAGGTTATCCTATAGGTTCTACTTGGAACAAACACTAACTAAAAGATAAAACACATCTAAACAGAAGGTAGATGCAAGATTTATTACTAAACAGGAGCAAAAACAAAAAACATAAAGAAAATTGCGTTGCCTCCCAACTAGCGCTATCGTTTAACGCCCCTAGCTAGGTATAAAGCAAGGATAGATCTAACGAGTGCCATCTTTGGCACTAAATTCATAAGTAGCACGCATGATAAATTCATAAGGTAATTTGACTTTCTTTCTTGGAAAGTGCTCCATCCCTTTCTTCAATGGAAATTGGAATCTAATATTCCCTTCCTTCATATCAATAATCGCACCAATCGTTCTAAGGAAAGGTCTACCAAGAATAATAGGGCAAGAAAGATTGCAATCTATATCAAGAACGATAAAATTTACGGGCACCAAATTTCTATTTGCAACAATAAGAATATCATTGATCCTTCCCATAGGCTTTTTAACGGTGGAATCCGCAAGGTGCAAATTTAAAGAGCAATCATCAATATCATGGAAACCTAGAATATCACATAAAGTTTTCGAAATCGTGGAAACACTAGCACGCAAATCACACAAAGCAAAACACTCATAATCTTTAATTTTAATCTTTATAGTAGGTTCCCACTCATCATTAAGTTTTCTAGGTATAGAAACTTCCAAATTAAGTTTTTCATCGTAAGATTGCATCAAGGCATCAACAATATGTTTGGTAAAAGCTTTATTTTGACTATAAGCATGAGGAGAATTAAAAACGGATTGCAACAAGGAAATACACCCTTTTAAAGAACAATTATCATAATCAAATTCCTTGAAATCCGAGATGGAAGATTCAATACTATTTAAAGTCGTGACCTCTCCAATCCCACTTTTACCAAATTTAGCATCAAGATCTAAAAACTCTGAATTCTTGGGACGCCTTCTAGGTAAAGTTGACTCATCATCAGTACCATAATTATCAAGATTCATATTGCAAAACATAGATCTAATAGGAGATGCATCAATAACTTTAAGATCCTCATCATTATTTTCATGGAAACTAGCAAAAACACGCCTTTACAAAGCAATCTTTCTTAGCACGCAATCTAGCGGTTATTTCCTTGCACTCATCAATGGAAATTCTCATGGATTTGAGAGACTCATTGATACCATGCTTAGGAGGAGAAGATCTAAGTTTAAGAGAATCAACATCAAGCGAAAGTCTATCAACGTTCCTAGCCAAATCATCAACTTTGAGCAATTTTTCTTCAAGCAAAGCATTAAAATTCTTTTGAGAAATCATAAATTCTTTCACACTATTCTCAAAAGCAGAGGGCATCTTATTAAAATTACCATAAGAATTATTGTAGGAATTTCCATAATTATTAGAGGAATTACTAGGGAACGGTCTAGCATTAAAGTTTCCTCTATAAGCATTGTTTCCAAAACTATTCCTACCAACAAAATTCACATCCATAGATTCATTATTATTCTCAATCAAAGTAGACAAAGGCATATCATTGGGATCAAGAGGAGTATTCTTAGTCGCAAACAATTTCATAAGTTCATCCATCTTTCCACTCAAAACATTGATTTCTTCTATAGCATGCACTTTTTTACTAGAAGATCTTTCGATGTGCCATTGAGAATAATTAGCCATAATATTATCAAGAAGTTTTGTAGCATCTCCTAACGTGATTTCCATAAACGTGCCTCCCGCGTCTGAATCTAAGAGATTTCTAGAAGCAAAGTTCAAACCGGCATAAAAATTTTGTATGATCATCCATAAATTTAAACCATGAGTAGGGCAATTGCGAAGCATCAATTTAATTCTTTCCCAAGATTGGGCAACATGCTCATGATCAAGTTGTTTAAAATTCATAATATCGTTCCTAAGACTGATAATCTTAGCGGGAGGAAAATACTTAGAGATAAAAGCATCTTTGCACTTGTTCCAAGAATCAATACTATTTTTAGGCAAAGACGAAAATAAAACTTTAGCACGATCTCTAAGTGAAAACGGAAATAACTTCAATTTAACAATATTGTTATCCGTATCTTTCTTCTTTTGCATATCACACAAATCAACAAAGTTGTTTAGATGAGTAGCGGCATCTTCACTAGGAAGGTCGGCGAGTTGATCTTTCATAACAAGATTCAGCAAAGCAGTATTGATTTCACAAGACTCAACATCATTAAGAGGAGCAATCGGAGTACTAAGGAAATCATTATTATTGGTATTCGAGAAATCACACAATTTGGTATTATCTTGCGCCATGGCAACAAGTAATCCAACACACAAGCAAACAGAAAAAAGGCAAGCGAAAAGAGAGGAGGGGATTGGGAAAGAGAGGGCCAATAAAACGGGAAGGGTGAATTGGGGGAGAGGAAAACGAGAGGCAAATGGCAAATAATGTAAATGCGAGGAAGATCGGTTTCTGATGGGTACTTGGTATGTCTTGACTTGAGCGAAGACCTCCCCGGCAACGGCACCAGAAATCCTTCTTGCTACGTCTTGAGCTTGCGTTGGTTTTCCTTGAAGAGGAAAGGGTGATGCAGCAATAGTAGCGTAAGTATTTCCCTCAGTTTTTGAGAACCAAGGTATCAATCCAGTAGGAGGCTCCTCAAAAGTCCCACGCACCTACACAAACAAACAAAGAACTCGCAACCAACGCAATAAAGGGGTTGTCAATCCCTTCATGGCCACTTGCGAAAATGATATCTAATAGAGATAGTATGATAAGATAAATATAGTTTTGGTATTTTATAATATAGATGCAAAAAGTAAAGATGCAAATAAAAGTAGATTGGAAGCAAATATGATAAGAGATAGACCCGGGGGCATAGATTTCACTAGTGGCTTCTCTCAAGATAGCATAAGTATTACGGTGGGTGAACAAATTGCTATCGAGCAATTGATAGAAAAGCGAATAATTATGAGATTATCTAGGCATGATCATGTATATACGCATCACGTCCGTGACAAGTAGACCGACTCCTGCCCGCATCTACTACTATTACTCCACACATCGACCGACTCCTGCCTGCATCTAGAGTATTAAGTTCATAGGAACAGAGTAACGCTTTAAGCAAGATAACATGATCTAGAGGGATAAACTCAAGCAATATGATATAAACCCCATCTTTTTATCCTCGATGGCAACAATACAATATGTGCCTTGCTGCCCTAACATCACCGGGAAGGACACCGCAAGATTGAACCCAAAGCTAAGCACTTCTCCCATGGCAAGAAAGATCAATCTAGTAGGCCAAACCAAACTGATAATTCGAAGAGACTTGCAAAGATAACTCAATCATACATAAAAGAATTCAGAGAAGATTCAAATATTATTCATAGATAAACTTGATCATAAACCCACAATTCATCGGATCTCGACAAACACACCGCAAAAATAGTTTACATCGAATAGATCTCCATAAGAGAGGGGGAGAACATTGTATTGAGATCCAAAAAGAGAGAAGAAGCCATCTAGCTAATAACTATGGACCCGTAGGTCTGTGGTAAACTACTCACAACTCATCGGAGGGGCTATGGTGTTGATGTAGAAGCCCTCTCTGGTCGATTCCCCCTCCGGCGGAGCGTCGGCGAAGGCTCCAAGATGAGATCTCGCGGATACAGAAGCTTACGGCGGTGGAAATTGTGTTTCGTTGGCTCCCTGGATGTTTTTGGGGTACGTAGGCTTATATAGGAGGAAGAAGTACGTCGGTGGACACCCGAGGGGCCCACGAGATAGGGGGGCGTTCCCTATAGGGGGGCGCCCTCCTATCTCGTGGAGGCCTCGACTGCTTCTTGACTTGCACTCCAAGTCCTCTGGATCACGTTCGTTCCAAAAATCACACTCCCGAAGGTTTCATTCCGTTTGGACTCCGTTTGATATTCCTTTTCTTCGAAATACTGAAATAGGCAAAAAACAGCAATATGGGCTGGGCCTCCGGTTAGTAGGTTAGTCCCAAAAATGATATAAATGTGTAAAATAAAGCCCATAACATCCAAAAGGGGTAATATAATAGCATGGAACAATCAAAAATTATAGATATGTTGGAGACGTATCAGCAACTCTTTGCTCTACTGGTCGGGGTGAAGATACCCCAAACAAGCCCCTCAAAGGATTAGTTACCGTAGTATCAAGTGACAGAAAATTTCAGCACACTATATAAATGTTTCCTTACCAAGTTCCACTCACCAAAGGCTTTTCACTCCCCGGCAAAGGCGCTAGAAAAGAGTCTTGATGACCCACAAGTATAGGGGATCTATCGTAGTCCTTTTGATAAGTAAGAGTGTCAAACTCAATGAGGAGCAAAAGGAAATGACAAGCGGTTTTCAGTAAGGTTTTCTCTGCAAGCACTGAAATTGTAGGTGACAGATAGTTTTGTGATAAGATAATTTGCAATGGGTAACAAGTAATGAAAGTAAATAAATTGAAGCAAAGTGGCCCAATCCTTTTTGTAGCAAAGGACAAGCCTGGACAATTTCTTATAATGAGAAAAGTGCTCCTGAGGACCCTGGGAATTATCGTCAAGCTAGTTTTCATCACGTTCATATGATTTGCGTTCGGTACTTTGATAATTTGATATGTGGGTGGACCGGTGCTTGGGTACTTCCCTTACTTGGACAAACATCCCACTTATGATTAACCCCTATTGCAAGCATCCGCAACTACAAAAGAAGTATTAAGGTAAACCTAACCACATCATTAGACATATGGATCCAAATCAGCCCCTTACGAAGCAACGCATAAACTAGGGTTTAAGCTTCTATCACTCTAGCAACCCATCATCTACTTATTACTTCCCAATGCCTTACTCTAGGCCCAAACAATGGTGAAGTGTCATGTAGTCGACGGTCACATGACACCACTAGAGGAGAGACAACATACATCTCATCAAAATATCGAACGAATACCAAATTCACATGACTACTAATAGCAAGACTTCACCCATGTCCTCAGGAACAAACATAACTACTCAAAAAGCATATTCATGTTCATAATCAGAGGAGTATTAATATGCATTAAGGATCTGAACATATGATCTTCCACCAAGTAAACCAATTAGCATCAACTACAAGGAGTAATCAACACTACTAGCAACCCAGAGGTACCAATTCGTGGTTTTGATACAAGATTGCATACAAGAGATGAACTAGGGTTTTGAGAGGAGATGGTGCTGGTCAAGACGTTGATGGAGATTGACCACCTCTCAATGAGAGGATCGTTGGTGATGACAATGGTGATGATTTCCCCCTCCCGGAGCGAAGTTTCCCCGGCAGAACAGCTCCGCCGGAGCCCTAGATTGGTTCCGCCTCGTGGCGGCGGAGTTTCATCCCATAAGCTTTCTTATTATTTTTTTCCAGGGTAAAAGCCTTCATATAGCAGAAGATGGGCACCGTAGGGGTGGGCGCGCCCCCCACCCTCCTGGGCAGGGTGTGGGCCCCCTCTGGTGTTTTCTTTGCTCAATAATTCTTATTAATTCCAAAAATAACTTCTGTGGAGTTTCAGGATTTTTGGAGCTGTGCGGAATAGGTTTCCAATATTTGCTCCTTTTCCAGCCAGAATTCCAGCTGCCGGCATTCCCCCTCTTCATGGTAAACCTTGTAAAATAAGAGAGAATAGCCATAAGTATTGAGACATAATGTGTAATAACATCCCATAATGCAATAAATATTGACATAAAAGCATGATGCAAAATGGATGTATCGGAATGCTACCTAACATATTTATCCATGTAATTTTCTTTATTGTGGCATGAATGTTCAGATCCATAAGATTCAAAACAAAAGTTTAATATAGACATAAAAACAATAGTACTTCAAGCATACTAACAAGGCAATTATATCTTCTCAAAATAACATGGCCAAAGAAAGCTTATCCATACAAAATCATATAGTCTGGCTATGCTCCATCTTCATCACACTAAATATAAAAATCATTCACAACCCCGATGACAAGCCAAGCAATTGTTTCATACTTTTGATGTTATCAAACCTTTTCAACTTTCACACAATACATGAGCGTGAGCCATGGACATAGCAATATAGGTGGAATAGAATATGGTGGTTGTGGAGAAGACAAAAAGAGGGAGAGTCTCACATCAACTAGGCATATCAACGGGCTATGGAGATGCCCATCATTAGATATCAATGTGAGTGAGTAGGGATTGCCATGCAACGGATGCACTAGAGCTATAAGTTTATGAAAGTTCAAAAGAAAAAAATAAGTGGGTGTGCATTCAACTTGCTTGCTCATGAAGACTTAGGGCAATTTGAGGAAGCCCATCGTTGGAATATACAAGCCAAGTTCTATAATGAAAAAAAATCCCACTAGTATATGAAAGTGACAAAATAGGAGACTCTCTATCATGAAGACCATGGTGCTACTTTGAAGCACAAGTGTGTAAAAAGGATAGTAACATTGTCCCTTCTCTCTTTTTCTCTCATTTTTTCTCTTTTTTTTCTTTGGCTTCTTTGGCCTCTTTTTTTTATTTCCTCACATGGGACAATGCTCTAATAATGATGATCATCACACTTCTATTTACTTACAACTCAAAAATTACAACTCAATACTAAGAACAAAAATATGACTCTATGTGAATGCCTCCGGCGGTGTATCGGGATGTGCAATGAATCAAGAGTGACATGTATGAAAGAATTATGAAAGGTGGCTTTGCCACATATATGATGTCAAAACTACATGATCATGCAAAGCAATATGACAATGATGATGCGTGTCATAATAACGGAACGGTGGAAAGTTGTATGGCAATATATCTCGAAATGGCTATGGAAATGCCATAATAGGTAGGTATGCACTACTGTAGGATGCTGCTAACACGACACTACGATCAGAGACCCTTCGACAAAACTGTGTGCGCTGCAATAATGGTAAACGGTGCGGTGAAAAACCCGTCAAAAAAGGTGCAAAACATTTGTGATGGCGGACACATCAAACACAGTTCAGATTTTAGTTACGTGTGTGATGCTGGGCATATGGTTGATGTTGGGTAACGTAGTAATTTCAAAAAATTTCCTACGCACACGCAAGATCATGGTGATGTATAGCAACGAGAGGGGAGAGTGGTGTCTCGTGCCTCGTGAGACCCGGCGAAGCGATCACAACGTAGAGGAAGTAGTCGTCGTTCTCCTCGCGATCCGACCGATCCCGCGCCGTTACTCCGGCGCCCGAGTTCTTGACACACGTCAGCTCGATGGCGTCCCTCGTACTCGATCCAGCCGAGTGTCGAGGAGAGTTCCACAAGACGACGGTGTGGTGACGATCTTGATGTTCTACCGCGCAGGGCTTCACCTAAGCTTCATGACGATATGACCGAGGTGGAATATGGTGGAGGGGGCACCGCACACGGCTAAGGAACGATCCGTAGATCAAACTTGTGTGTCCTAGGGTGCCCCCTGCCCGATATAAAGGAGGGAGGGGGGTGCGGCCGGCCCAGAGGAGGCGCTGCCGAGGAGTCCTACTCCCACCGGAGTAGGACTCCCCCTTCCTAGTTGGAGTAGGATTGGGGGAGGGGAAGAGGAAGGGCCGCCCCCTCCTGTCCTATTCGGACTAGGGGAGGGGCGCCTGCCTGCCCCGGCCGGCCCCTCCTCTTCTCCCTCGAGGCCCACTAAGGCCCATTTAGTTCCCGGGGTTCCGGTAACCTCCGGTACTCGAGAAATTCGATTTCACCCGGAACCATTCCGACTCCATATATAGGCTTCCAATATATCAATCTTTATGTCTCGACCATTTCGAGACTCCTCGTCATGTCCGTGATCACATCCGGACTCGAACTTCTTCGGTACATCAAAATACATAAACTCATAATAACCGCCATCGAAACCTTAAGCGTGCACGGACCCTACGGTTCGAGAACAATGTAGACATGACCGAGACACGTCTCCGGTCAATAACCAACAGCGGACCTGGATGCCCATATTGGTTCCTACATATTCTACGAAGATCTTTATCGGTCTGACCGCATAACAACATACGTTGTTCCCTTTGTCATCGGTATGTTACTTGCCCGAGATTCGATCGTCGGTATCCAATACCTAGTTCAATCTCGTTATCGGCAAGTCTCTTTACTCGTTCCGTAATACATCATCTCACAGCTAACTCATTAGTGGTATTGCTTGCAAGGCTTCAGTGATGTGTATTACCGAGAGGGCCCAGAGATACCTCTCCGACAATCGGAGTGACAAAACCTAATCTCGAAATACGCCAACCCAACATCTCGCCTTTGGAGACACCTGTAGTACTCCTTTATAATCACCCGATTCGCTGTGACGCTTGGTAGCACCAAAGTGTTCCTCCGTAAACGGAGTTGCATAATCTCATAGTTACAGGAACATGTATAAGTCATGGATAAAAGCAGTAGCAACATACTAAACGATCGAAAGTGCTAAGCTAATGGAATGGGTCATGCCAATCGATCATTCTACTAATGATGTGACCTTGTTAATCAAATAACAACTCTTTGTTCATGGCTAGGAAACATAACCATCTTTGATTAACAAGCTAGTCTAGTAGAGGCATACTAGTGACATGTTGTTTGTTTATGCATTCACACATGTATCATGTTTCCGGTTAATACAATTCTAGCATGAATGAAAAACATTTATCATGAAATAAGGAAATAAATAATAACTTTATTATTGCCTCTAGGGCATATTTCCTTGATCCTCCCACTTGCACTAGAGTCAATAATCTAGATTACATAGTAATGATTCTAACACCCATGGAGTCTTGGTGCTGATCATGTTTTGCTCGTGGAAGAGGCTTAGTCAACGGTCTCGCAACATTCAGATCCGTATGTATCTTGCAAATCTCTATGTCTCCCACCGACTAAGTCCCGATGGAATTGAAGCGTCTCTTGATGTGTTTGGTCCTCTTGTGAAATCTGGATTCCTTCGCTAAGGCAATTGCTCCAAGATTGTCACGAAGATTTTCATTGGACCCGATGCATTAGGTATGACACCTAGATCGGATATGAACTCCTTCATCCGCACTCCTTCATTAGCAGCTTCCGGCTGCTATGTACTCCGCTTCACATGTAGATCCCGCCACGACGCTTTGTTTAGAACTGCACCAACCGACAGCTCCTCCGCTTAGTGTAAATACGATCCGGTCTGCGATTTAGAATCGTCCGGATCGGTGTCATAGCTTGCATCAACGTAACCATTTACGATGAGCTCTTTGTCACCTCCATATACGAGAAACATATCCTTAGTCCTTTTCGGTATTTCAGATGTTCTTGATCGCTGTCCGATGATCCACTCTGGATTACTTTGGTACCTCCTGCTAGGCTTATAGCAAGGCACACATCAGTGTCTGTACACAGATTGCATACATGATAGAGCCTATGGTGAAGCATAGGAACATCTTTCATTTTCTCTCTATCTTCTCAAGTGGTCGGGCATTGAGTCTTACTCAACTTCACACCTTGTAACACGTGCAAGAACCCTTTCTTTGCTTGATCCATTTTGAACTTCTTCAAAATTTTGTCAAGGTATGTGCTTTGTGAAAGTCCAATTAAGCGCCTTGATCTATCCCTATAGATCTTGATGCCCAATATGTAAGCAGCTTCACCGAGGTCTTTCATTGAAAAACTCTTATTCAAGTATCCCTTTATGCTATCCAGAAATTGTATATCATTTCCAATCAGCAATATGTCATCTACATATAATATCGTAAATGCTACTGAGCTCCCACTCACTTTCTTGTAAATACAAAGCTTCTCCAAAAGTCTCAGATAAACCCAAATGCTTTGATCACACTATCAAAGCGCTTATTCCAACTCCGAGATGCTTGCACCAGTCCATAAATGGATCGCTGGAGCTTGCACACTTTGTTAGCTCCCTTTGGATCGATAAAACCTTCTCGTTGCATCATATACAACTCTTCTTCCGTAAATCCATTCAGAATGCGTCTTTACATCCATTTGCCAAATTTCATAATCATAAAATGCGGCAATTGCTAACATGATTCGACAGACTTAAGCATCGCTACGGGTGAGAAGGTCTCATCGTAGTCAATCCCTTGAACTTGTCGAAACCCTTTGCGACAAGTCGAGCTTTGTAGACGATAACATTACCGTCGTGTCGGTCTTCTTCTTGAAGATCCACTTGTTTTCTATTGCTTGCCTACCCTCGGGCAAGTCAACCAAAGTCCATACTTTGTTTTCATACATGGATCCCATCTCGATTTCATGGCCTCAAGCCATTTTGCGAATCTGGGCTCACCATCGCTTCTTCATAGTTCGTAGGTTCATCATGATCTAGTAGCATGATTTCCGAACAGGATTACCGCACCACTCTGGTGCGGATCTTACTCTGTTGATCTACGAGGTTCAGAGCAACTTGATCTGAAGTTTCATGATCAACATCATCAACTTCCTCACTACTTGGTGTAGGTGTCTCAGAAACCGGTTTCTGCGACAAACTACTTTCAAGTAAGGGAGAAGGTACAATTACCTCATCAAGTTCTACTTTCCTCCCACTCACTTCTTTCGAGAGAAACTCCTTCTCTAGAAAGGATCCATTCTTAGCAACGAATGTCTTGCCTTCGGATCTGTGATAGAAGGTGTACCCAACTGTCTCCTTTGGGTATCCTATGAAGACACATTTCTCCGATTTGGGTTCGAGCTTATCAGGTTGAAGCTTTTTCACATAAGCATCGCATCCCCAAACTTTAAGAAACGACAACTTTGGTTTCTTGCCAAACCACAGTTCATAAGGTGTCGTCTCAACGGATTTCGACGGTGTTCTATTCAGTGTGAATGCGGCCGTCTCTAGAGCATAACCCCAAAACGATAGCGGTAAATCTGTAAGAGACATCATAGATCGTACCATATCTAGTAAAGTACGATTACGACGTTCGGACACACCATTACTGTTGTGGTGTTCCGGTGGCGTGAGTTGCGAAACTATTCCGCATTGTTTCAAATGTAGACCAAACTCAGAACTCAAATATTCACCTCCACGATCGATCGTAGAAATTTAATTTTCTTGTTACGATGATTTTCAACTTCACTCTGAAATTCTTTGAACTTTTCAAATGTTTCGACTTATGTTTCATTAAGTAGATATACCCATATCCGCTTAAGTCATCTATGAAGGTGAGAAAATAACGATATCCGCCACGAGCCTCAACATTCATCGGACCACATACATCCAGTATGTATGATCTCCAACAAATCTGTTGCTCTCTCCATAGTAATCGAGAACGGGTTTTAGTCATCTTGCCCATGAGGCATGGTTCGCAAGTGCCAAGTGATTCATAATCAAGTGACTCCAAAAGTCCATCAAGATGGAGTTTCTTCATGCGCTTTACACCGATATGACCTAAACGGCAGTGCCACAAATAAGTTGCACTATCATTATCAACTCTGCATCTTTTGGTTTCAACATTATGAATATGTGTATCACTACTATCGAGATTCATCAAAATAGACCACTCTTCAAGGGTGCATGACCATAAAAGATATTACTCATATAAATAGAACAACCATTATTCTCTCGATTTAAATGAATAACCGCCTCGCATCAAACAAGATCCAGATATAATGTTCATGCTCAACGCAGCACCAAATAACAATTATTTAGGTCTAAAACTAATCCCGAAGGTAGATGTAGAGGTAGCGTGCCGACCGCGATCACATCGACTTTGGAACCATTTCCCACGCGCATCGTCACCTCGTCCTTTGCCAGAGTTCGCTTAATCCGTAGTCCCTGTTTCGAGTTGCAAATATTAGCAATGAACTCAGATCAAATACCTGTGTGCTACTACGAGCTCTAGTAAGGTACACATCAATAACATGTATATCACATATACCTTTGTTCACCTTGCCATCCTTCTTATCCGCCAAATACTTGGGGCAGTTCCGCTTCCAAAGGACTATCGCTTGCGAGAGAAGCACTCGGCCAGTGCTTAGGTCCGACTTGGGTTTCTTCTCCCGAGCAGCAACTTGCTTGCTGTTCTTCTTGAAGTTCCTTCTTCTTCCCTTTACCTTTCTTCTTGAAACTAGTGGTCTTATTGACCATAAACACTTGATGCTCCTTCTGATTTCAACCTCCGCAGCCTTTAGCATTGCGAAGAGCTCGGTATAGTCTTTACTAACCCTTGCATATTATAGTTCATCACGAAGCCTTTGTAGCTTGGTGGCGTGATTGAAGAATTCATCAATGACACAATCATCCGGAAGATTAACTCCCAATTGCGTCAAGTGATTGTAGTACCCGCACATTCGAGTATGTGCTCACTAATGTAACTATTCTCCTCCATCTTGCAGCTATAGAACTTATTGGAGACTTCATATCTCTCAATCCGGGCATTCTGTTGGAATATTAACTTCAACTCTGGGACATCTCATATGCTCCATGACGCTCAAAACGTCGTTGAAGTCCCGGTTCTAAGCCGTAAAGCATGGCACATCGAACTATAGAGTAGTCATCAGCTTTGCTTTGCCGACGCTCACAACATCCGTGTTGCTCCAAAGAAGAGGTCTGCACCTAGCGGTGCATCCAAGACGTAACTCTTCCGTGCAGCAATGAGGATAATCCTCGGGTTACGGACCCAGTCCGTGTAATTGCTACCATCATCTTTCAACTTTGCTTTCTCAAGGAACGCATTAAAATTCAACGGAACAACAACGACGAGCCATCTATCTACAAACAAACATAAACAAGCAAGATACTATCAGGTACTAGGTTCATGATAAATTTAAGTTCAATTAATCATATTACTTAAGAACTCCCACTTAGACAGACATCCCTCTAGTCATCTTAAGTGATTACGTGATCCAAATCAACTAAACCATAACCGATCATCACGTGAAATGGAGTAGTTTTCAATGGTGAACATCTTATGTTGATCATATCTACTATATGATTCACGCCGACCTTTCGTCTCCGTGTTCCGAGGCCATATCTGCATATGCTAGGCTCGTCAAGTATAACCCGAGTATTCTGCGTGTGCAAAACTGGCTTGCACCGTTGTAGATGGACGAGAGCTTATCACACCCGATCATCACGTGGTGTCCGGGCACGATTTAACTTTGGCAACGGTGCATACTGGGAGAACACTTCTTGATAATTTAGTGAGAGATCATCTTATAATGCTACCGTCAATCAAAGCAGGATAAGATGCATAAAGGATAAACATCACATGCAAATCAATATAAGTGATATGATATGGTCATCATCATCTTGTGCTTCATGATCTCCATCTCTGCAGCACCACCATGATCACCATCGCCACCGGCGCGACACCTTGATCTCCATCGTAGCATCGTTGTCGCCTCGCCAAACTTATGCTTCTCGACTATCGCTACCGCTTAGTGACAAAGTAAAGCATTACAGGCGATTGCATTGCATACAATAAAGCGACAACCATATGGCTCCTGCCATTGCCGATAACTTCGTTACAAAACATGATCATCTCATACAATAAAATATAGCATCACGCCTTGACCATATCACATCACAACATGCCCTGCAAAAACAAGTTAGACATCCTCTACTTTGTTGTTGCAAATTTTACGTGGCTGCTACGGGCTTAAGCAAGAACCAGTCTCACCTACGCATCAAAACCACAACGATATTTCACAAATAGACTCGCTTTAACCTTCTCAAGGACCGGGCGTAGCCACACTCAGTTCAACTAAAGTGAGAGAGACAGACACCCGCCAAATACCTTTAAGCAACGAGTGCTCGTGGCGGTGAAACCAGTCTCGCGTAAGCGTCACGCGTAATGTCGGTCCGGCCGCTTCATCTCACAATACCGCTGAACCAAAGTATGACATGCTGGTAGGTAGTATGACTTGTATCGCCCACAACTCACTTGTGTTCTACTCGTGCAAAACATCAAACCATAGAAAAACCTAGGCTCGGATGCCATCGTTGGGTAACGAGTAATTTCAAAAATTTCCTACGCACACGCAAGATCATGGTGATGTATAGCAACGAGAGGGAGAGTGTTGTCTCGTACGCACTCGTGAGACCCGGCGCGAAGCGATCACAACATAGAGGAAGTAGTCGACGTTCTCCTCGCGATCCGACCGATCCCGCGCCGTTATTCGGCGCCCAGTTCTTGACACACGACAGCTCGATGACGCCCCTCAGACTCGATCCAGCCGAGTGTCGAGGAGAGTTCCGTCAAGACGACGGCATGGTGACGATCTTGATGTTCTACCGGCGCAGGCTTCACCTAAGCTTCATGACGATATGACCGAGGTGGAATATGGTGGAGGGGGCACCGACACGGCTAAGGAACGATCCGTAGATCAAACTTGTGTGTCCTAGGGTGCCCCCCCCCCGTATATAAAGGAGGGAGGGAGGTGCGGCCGGCCCAGAGGAGGTGCGCGGAGGAGTCCTACTCCCACCGAGTAGGACTCCCCCTTCCTAGTTGGAGTAGGATTGGGGGAGGGGAAGAGGAAGGGGCGCCGCCTCCTTGTCCTATTCGGACTAGGGGAGGGGGCGCTGCCTGCCCCGCCAGCCCCTCCTCTTCTCCCTCGAGGCCCACTAAGGCCCATTTAGTTCCCGGGGTTCCGTAACCTCCGGTACTCCGTAATTTCGATTTCACCCGAACCATTCCGACTCCAAATATAGGCTTCCAATATATCAATCTTTATGTCTCGACCATTTCGAGACTCCTCGTCATGTCCGTGATCACATCCGGACTCAACTTCTTCGGTACATCAAAATACATAAACTCATAATAACCATTATCGAAACCTTAGCGTGCGGACCCTACGGTTCGAGAACAATGTAGACATGACCGAGACACGCCTCCGTCAATAACCAACAGCGGACCTGGATGCCCATATTGGTTCCTACATATTCTACGAAGATCTTTATCGGTCGACCGCATAACAACATACGTTGTTCCCTTTGTCATCGGTATGTTACTTGCCCGAGATTCGATCGTCGGTATCCAATACCTAGTTCAATCTCGTTATCGGCAAGTCTCTTTACTCGCTCCGTAATACATCATCTCACAGCTAACTCATTAGTTGTATTGCTTGCAAGGCTTCATGATGTGTATTACCGAGAGGGCCCAGAGATACCTCTCCGACAATCGGAGTGACAAAACCTAATCTCAAATACGCCAACCCAACATCTGCCTTTGGAGACACCTGTAGTACTCCTTTATAATCACCCGATTCGTTGTGGACGTTTGGTAGCACCCAAAGTGTTCCTCCGTAAACGGAGTTGCATAATCTCATAGTTACAGAACATGTATAAGTCATGGATAAAAGCAGAGCAACATACTAAACGATCGAGTGCTAAGCTAATGGAATGGGTCATGTCAATCGATCATTCTACTAATGATGTGACCTTGTTAATCAAATAACAACTCTTTGTTCATGGCTAGGAAACATAACCATCTTTGATTAACAAGCTAGTCTAGTAGAGGCATACTAGTGACATGTTGTTTGTTTATGCATTCACACATGTATCATGTTTCCGGTTAATACAATTCTAGCATGAATGAAAAACATTTATCATGAAATAAGGAAATAAATAATAACTTTATTATTGCCTCTAGGGCATATTTCCTTCAGTTGATCTAGCAGAACTGTTTGCGATGAGGAAGAACAACAGAAACAGGCAGCCATACCAATGTGTGTGCGATATACAGCATACAGTTCCCTTCGATGAACTGTGTGCTATTAGGGAATGCAACAGAAACAGTTAGCCAAATGAAGGTGTGTGTGATATACGGCATACGGTTCACTCGGACAAACTGTTTTTGATTAGGCAAGAGAACGGAAACGGTTCATCTTAACAAGATGTGTGTGATATGCGTCTTTGCGATCAGCCAAAAGAACTCAAACAATTCGTGTAAACCAGATGTGTGTGATACGCAGCAAATAGCCCACTCGGATGAACTGTTTGGGATGAGAAATTATAACACAGACGGTTACTACAGTAAGTTCGTGTGTGATTCTGTCCGTACAAATAACTTTGAAAAATGCAAACTAGTTGCTTGCGGTGGCTAGGAGGATCGCACGTGATGCGTCTGCAAGTACTCGTGTGCGATGATTAGTAAGTTACAAATAATGAACGGCTGCAAGGGTGATATGCTAACCATGGAGTTCGAGAAGACCGTCGTCGGAAGGCCGCTGGCTCAGCTTTTTAGCCTATATTTTATTATAATTGTATGCATAAGTAGGTCGTGAGTGTTTTGTGTCTTGCCGCATGTGGTATTTTAAATTATCCTGAATATGTAAGACAATTATTAACCGCTGCCATTGTAAATTTGCCTCAACAGCGAGCAGAGCGCACGTAGGGACGCCACGGACCCGCATAAAAGGAAAAAAGCAGGGACGCCACAATGAGCAGCCACGTGGTCAACCTTCTGGTACCCCGTGGGAGACGCGACGTCGCATCCATAGGACATGATGGTGGTATCATGACCGTGTGTGATAATTGGTAGACACGTACACGTACATCCGAGAACAAGGGCCCACGTTTTGGGCTCGCGATGCGTGGCATATGGTTGATCCAACATGAGACAGAACAACAAAAACGGGGCTTTGTGGGCCCAGAACCATCAATAAATTTTGACATTGTTTTTCCTCACATTGCAGACTACAATGCAATAAGTAATTGTAAATCTGCTCACACAGATCAAACTAATATGTGTTCACGTTGATCAAATTAATATGTGTTCACACCTAGCACCGGGCTATAAAAACTACCCACTCGAAAATTACTTCACAGTTCCTCTCCTCATCACCTACAAAATTGGTCATTCCTGTCAAGTCGTTCCGCCATGACTGGTAGGAGGAGTTTCGGGTGGGCATATAACCAGGCAGCAGAGACCAAGGCCGCGGAAGCACTAGAGAGGTCCCGCCGTGGTGCGGCAGCCGCAGCAGAGGTATCCCGGTGCGCCGCGGATCCCTCGAACGAGATCTCACAGGCACGCGAGGGCTCTCACAAGCGCACTCGCCGCATCGGCAATCGCGATGAGCTGGCGTTGCTGAAGTCCTTGGCCTGCAACGACGACATTCTCGCTGGCCTTATTAAGTAGCAGGAGCTGGTCGACGGCTTGATGAAGCTGCTCAAGATTAGTGATGCCTCAGTTGACAAGGCGACCGGCCTCATCGAGCAACTCATGGGTGATAATGCGAAGCTCCTCAAGGCGCTCACCGAGAAGGAGGAGGAGGCCGCCGGCTGGAAGGTGCTACATGAGTAGAGCAGTGCCTCGGGGATAACGCTGACAGCGGTCATCGAGAAACTAATGGGTGACTTGACGAAGATCCAGATCGAGCGCAAGCAGGAGGTGGAGGAACCCGTGGCTGCTTTCAAGCAAAGCCATGACGAAATGAGGAAGGAGCTGGAGGATGTCATCGCTCGGCGATCCATCGAAGAGTAGATACAGTAGCCATCTAGATTGTTGTTTACGATTTCCTTCTTCTCTTGCCCCCGTGTCTTCCAAACTTTGCCGCATGTGGCATTCAAAATTATCTAGAATATGTAAGACAATTATTATCCGCGCCATTGTAAATTTGTCGTCGTACTATCCATTGCCATTTTATTTGTCGTCGTATATCCTTTGCCCTATGTGGCAATTTAAATTAGGCCGGAATACAAGTTGAAAACACGAACAAAGCAAATGTTGTCATGGGATCACAACCAAACACCCTCCATCCACCCCTAAACAAAACCTCCATCCAGGCGCTTTAATTAACCCATTAATGGCGAAGTTTTGAGCGAGGCGGGTGGCGGTTGGTGCATGGAGGTCAAAGAGCTCGCTTCCCAGTGAGCATGGGCGGCCTTGCTGCTCGCATGTGTCCCATCGCGCCTGCGAGGTGGACAGGATGCACGCGACCCGTCGAGCCTGCGTGGCAGACTGCTCGCACGCGTCCGTCGAGTCTGCACTGTGGACTTCTCACGCTCGTCCTGTCTAATCAAACAGCTGCACGCACACCATTGACTATGGTTAAATGGTTCATATAATACAACCGTTTGTGATATTAACGTGTTAGCTTATTGTTTAAAAAAGGACTTCTTTGGCTACTAATGTGTGCGCCTCTTCTCAAACTGGACGATTTTTTTACCACGGCATATATGTGCCATGTTATGAAACCATGCCAAGTTTCATGTTTTTTGGGTGAGTTTTTGATTTACTAGGATTTAAAAACTGAGATTCTCAATGTTTCAGGACGATGACAAGTTTGTAATTAATTCCCATTCCTTAAATGAGACCTAAACATGCACCCAAAGACACATGTACGATTTCCCACCCATTTTGTGGTTGTAGTTCAAATTTGAATTATGGACTACATTCAATGCGTTGAAAACATAACTAGTAATATATACAATGGCCAAACGAACCCTAAACATGCACCCCAAGGACACATGTACGTTTTTTCTAGCCATTTTGGTGCACTGGAGCATGTATTTGTAGTTCGGATTTGAACTATGGACATTAAATGCCTAGAAAACTCAATCAATAAATAAAAGGGTCAAACGAACCCTGAATAATTTCAAAGTTCAGCGCGAATCTCCCATTGTTTCCGTACGTGTTGCGCGTAGAAAAAATATGAGGCTAGAAGATGGAGCGATTATTGTTTGGCCCACAAGGGGACACGTTTCCCTATTGAAACCATGAGGGTTCTTGCGACCGGCTCCAGTTTGTAAGAGGTTTGTAATAAAGCTTGGCCCAAATTGACAATGTTTTTACCATGACATATATGTGCCATGACGTGACACCATGCCACCTTTAATGACTTTCTGGTGATTCTTGGATTTATGAGGATTTAAAAACTGAGATTCCAAATGTTTGAGGACGAGCCAAGACACCGATCAGGATGTAATTCATTCCCATTCCTTGCATGGGACCTAAACATGCACCCAAGGACACATGCATGTATAATTTTACTAGCCATTTTGGTGAGCTGGAGCATGTATTTGTACTTCAAATTTGAATTATGGACATTAAATGCCTAGGAAACTCAATTAGTGTATAAAAAGGCCAAACGAACCCTGAATAAGTTTAAATTTCAGCATGGATATCATGTTGTTCCATGTTGCCCATAGAAGAAAATACAAGGCGAAAAGAGGGAGCGACTATGTTTCGCCACAAGGGGAACACGTTTACCTATTAGAACCATGAGACTTCCTTGAGAGAAGCTCCGGTTTGTATGAGGTTTGTAATAAAGCTTGGCCCAAATTGGAAATGTTTTTACCACGACATATATGTGCCACAACGTGACACCATGCCACCTTTGATGACTTTCTAGTGAGTTTTGGATTTTATGGGGATTTAAAACCCGAGATTCCAAATGGTTGAGGACGAGCCATGACGCCGGTACGGTTGTAATTCGTTCCCATTCGTGGCATGGGACCTAATTAAACATGCAACCAAGGACACATGCATGTACAATTTTTCTAGCCATTTTGGTGAACTTGAGCATGTATTTGTAGTTCAGATTTGAATTATGGACATTAAATGCCTAGGAAACTCAATTAGTGTATAAAAAGGCCAAACGAACCCTGAATAAGTTTAAATTTCAGCATGGATATCATGTAGTTCCATGTTGCCCGTAGAAGAAAATACAAGGCGAAAAGAGGCCGTGATTACGTTTCGACAACAAGGGGAACATGTTTCCCTATCGGAACCACAAGGCTTCTTGTTGAGAGAAGCTCTGATTTGTAAGAGGTTTGTAATAAAGCTTGGCCCAAATTGGACAATGTTTTAACCACGACATATATGTGCCATGACGTGACACCATGCCTTCGAAAGAGATTGTCCATTTTGCACACGAAGTGCATCCAGTTTTTGCCTTAACCCTCTCAACTTTTTAGAACATGCTATGCGGGTGAAATGATGATACCATGCCAAGTTTCAACCTTTTCAGAGTTCATTTGAAGTGCTTTTCAATTTCAGGGTCATTTAGCTCAAAAAAATCAATAAATGCATGAAAAATACCAAATGAAGTCAGAAAGGGTTGAAAATGATGATGTGGCTTTGAATGGTGCATTTTGAACACACAAAAAGTCTGGAGTTCAAATAAGTTCAAAAAAATGGAATCCCTTTGTAACATATGAGTTTTCGTTCGAAACCCTGATAATTCAAAAGAGATTGTACAGTTTGCACACGAAGTGCATCCAGTTTTTGCCCTAACCCTCTCAACTTTTGAGAACATGCTGTGTGGATGAAATGATGATCCCATGCCAACTTTCAACCTTTTCAGAGTTCATTTGAGGTTTGTAATAAAGCTTGGCCCAAATTGGACAATGTTTTTACCACGACATATATGCGCCATGACGTGACACCATGCCAACTTTCATGACTTTCTGGTGAGTTTAGGATTTATGGGGATTTAACAATCGAGAGTCTAAATGTTTGACGACGAGCTAGTACGCTGGTACGGTTGTAATTCATTCCCATTCCTGGCATGCGACCTAAACATGCACCAAAGTTCACATGTATAATTTTTCTAGCCATTTTGGTGAACTGGAGCATGTATTTGAAGTTCAAATTTGGATTATGGACATTAAATGCCTAGGAAACTCAATTACTGTATAAAAAGGCCATACAAAAGCCGTGTGCCTACCAAACCGTGGCCGATGCCGCCCATGATCTGAGTCGTGCGTTCTGATTGGCTAGAACCCAAACCCCACGGATTGTACATCTGCACCGTTGGATGCTGCCAGATCGAACGGCATCCCTGAGACCCTTCGACAACACATGCAATACATGGGTAAGTACTGTGCGCATGCGTCATGATAGCTCACGCTTCCTTCTCTTGTACGTTTTCTAAACAGGCTACCGTTTCCCGCCACTCCTCTCATCGATTTCCCACCTCTTCTCCCATCAGTTTCCCACTACCAGTGTTAGTGCTCATTGAAGGCTAGGCGGCGGCACACCAGCCATATCGCACAGTTTCTAAAAGAACAAATGTGTGTGATAGGAGGGAGTAGGTCCCATAGGGTGACCAGCGTGAAATGTCTTAAAGGCAAGGAGGCAATTCCTATCAGCAAGGTGCCGCTTCCCATCCGCTATCCTAGTCAAATAGAACGTAGAAGTTAAGCGTGCTCAGGCTGGAGTAGTCCAAGGATGGGTTACCCCGTGGGAAGTTGCATATTATATAAACCTTGGGATCATCCTTGTTTTGCTAATTTGTAGACTATGTTTATATAGGTTATTTTTTTGTTGTAAAATCACTACGACTGCGCAAGCGCGAGCAAAATGGTGCAGGTACTGGCTTAACCGTGTGTGATGCAAGCGTGCTGTAAAATCACCACGACTGCGCAAGCGCGAGGAAATGGTGGAGTTATTGGCTTAACTGTGTGTGATGCAAGTGCACTGTAAAATCACGACGACTGTGTATGATGCAAGTGTGCTGTAAAATCACCACGACTGCGCAAGCGCGAGCAAAATGGTGCAGGTACTGGCTTAACCATGTGCGATGCAAGTGTGTTGTAAACTCACCACGACTGCGCAAGCGCGAGGAAATGGTGGAGGTACTGGCTTAACCGTGTGCACGGGAAGTGCGTTGTAAAATCACCACGACTGCGCAAGCTAAAGGCAAGTGAGTTTATTTAGAAATTAGGATGAACCGTGTGTGATAGGCCAGTTAGCTAGAAATATAAAAACAAACTACCCACCTTGAGCGTTGCAAAAATCGGTGGTTCCGCAACTTTTCCTTATTACCATACACGCATATTATTATTGGACCGTGCGCGATCTTGGGCACTCCTGCCCCGCATCAATTCCTTTACCAAAATTTTAGTAGCCATCGTACTTCGACCGTCGCCCACACTCCTCCAGCACCGACCTTATAGTAAAATTGCAACAGCCGAAGCATTTGAACCGTCGCCCTCCCTCGTCCACCACCATCTCCGCCCACCATTACTAAAATTTTCAGTAGCCGTGGCGTATCCTCAAACACCACACCCCCCCCCCCCGACCACCACCACCATAGTGCCCCACCCGCCCCCTCCCGCATTGGAACCCTAGCTCGCGGCTGCCGTTGGTGCCGCCCGGTGCCACCGCCAACCCATGCCGGTCTGCCCGTTACCCAGTGATTCCCATACCGTCGCCTCACTCCCATGAGTTTTTAGATCAGGCGTGCGGTGTCCCTCCCCACCAGATCCACATCCACTGCTCCAGAATGTCACAGCCTAAACTCGACCACGTATCCAGGGGTGCCCGACGAGCGTTCGGCCAAGAAGTGGTTTATCATGGCCTCTCCGGTGTATGTTGGCGAGGTGGTTGCCGTTCGCCCCGACCTGTCGACCTCGGAGCAACACGTCACCGCGGAAGCCGGCGAAGACGTTGACTATGTTGCCATGTCGAAGGCTTCATGTCAGCGGGCTTGCGTATTACTGTATCTCGGGAAAGCTGGCTACGACATCAAGCTCGTTGATAGTGACAGATTCATGCGGGCCATGTCACAGGTTACGTGGTCCATCCCCAACCCCCATGGTTCAACCGTCGTCGATCTCTTCGATGGCCCTGCCGCTGATCTCCTCCGCCAAGCGGTCAAGGATTTGCAATCCTTATACGCCATCAAGCCCATTTTGTCATTTCTGAAGGACACGTTCTACGGCGGCGGCTTGGAATCCTTAATTTCCAATTCAGATCTCATCGGCCATGACCACGACCACGAGGAGGGCACCCACAAAGGTTCTTCCACCATGGGTCTATGCTCTTCCAATTGGAAGGATCATGTCCATGAAATGTGAGGCAACATCCTATCAGCAAATCTTACCTTTTCTAGCTTGCCAACCCGTACCCTTTGTTGTAGTAGCATTTGTCATGCGGTGCTATAACTATGTTGTGTTTAGTTATTTCAGTTATGCAAAAATGTATTGTTCAATATGGCTATGTGATGTTTAAGTATGAATTGTCCACTTCAGTTTCACGAATGGCTATATTTGGTTGTTTATAGTGAATAGATGCCTTGCTTATCTGTGTTAGGTTGTTAGGTTAGTTGCAGTGAGCATTTTTCCAGTTATCGAGCCGATGCCTTGTTTATATATATTGTCTAAGTTTGGTTGTAGTGAGCATTTGTTCAGTTATCAGCAGATGCCTTGTTTATCTGTATTTGGTTGTTAGGTTGCTTTTTTTAGCATTTATCTAGTTTTCAAGCAGATGCCTTGTTTGTCTGTATTTGCTTGTTAGGTTGGTTGCAGTGAGCATTTGTCCAGTTTTCAAGCATATGCCCTGTTTATCTTTACTTGCTTGTTAGGTTGGTTCCAGTGAGATTCTGTCCAGTTTTCAATGGCAATATTTGGTTGTTATACTGATCATTTATGCCTTGTTTATTTCAGTAACTATCAGAGTAAATGACCATGGGTAGCCTAATCAGCTCCCCCTGGCTCTTCAAAACAACGGGCCGACTGCGCCCCTCGAGCATCCAAGATGGAGAGCCACCTTCTCGTCGCCGGCTGGTCCGGTGGCTGGCTATAGGAAGGCGGCAAAGCTCAGCAAGCAACCCCAAAGTGGGCTGACTCCTAACAGGCGGCCACCAAAGTGGCCGACCACTAGCAGGCGGCCCACCCCATGCACCCTCAAAGTTTGCACCCACATAACGGCGACAAGACGGGGCGTGGCTATAGTGAAGCCTGCCATCCCCGAATCCCGGAGCGAGCGTGGCCACAGTGCGTCGTACCGGGTGGCCATGCCTCACCCGGCGCGACACTATTGCCATGTTGACCATGATGTCACCCACGGCAGATCGACCATGCCCCCACGACGAGCTGTAGGTATGGCCCGCAGGCAGTGGGACCCTCCTTCCAGAGAGCCACCATAAGGCGGCTTGACCTAACCAGTCGGCATGGGGGGAGGCCGGCTACCAACAACCGGCCTACCCTCACCCTGGAAGTTTGTGCACCATTAAACAGATAAGACGGGGTAAGGCTACAGTGAACGCCCGCCAGGCGGCGGCACTGTAGCCATGCTTGCCCCGACAAAGCCATCGTCATCAAGGGCGGGGCTACAACAATGAGCAGCCGACAGGGTCCACAGGCGGTGGGCCCAGCCTGTCAGCCTAGAGCCCGGCACCCGACGGAACCCACCAATCGGCGGGCTCTAGTGGTCAGCGGAGAAGCCGGCGGCCATAGACACTAACGGCCTGGGTCCACACCCGGTCGGATTACCATTGTACCCCTAGGGGGTAGGCCTATATAAAACCCCCAGGGCACCCATGCAAAGGGTTGATCTCTTAGAATTACGCACACCATATAGAGAGAAGAGGAGAGCTAGCCTTGCCCTTCTTCTTCCTCTAGCCAAACAGCTCAAGGAGCCACTATTTACTGATTTAGTGATCATGCGGAGACCCCTCAGAGCAGGACTAGGGGTGTTATCTCCTAGGAGAGCCCCAAACCTAGGTAAGATTCGCCGGCGTGCATGTCTTTGCCTCATCCTGTTTTCAGGCATCGGCGACGTCTTACTGGCTCCCACTACGATTAGCCATCCTTTGGCATATGTCGCACCTACCACCCGACATTTGGCGCCCACCGTGGGGCCAGTTGCACCGTCGTCCGGAGACTTGCTCTGGACGGGGACCCTGTTCCTACCCAGCGAGCGTAGCCGGCCTGGCACGCCCGATGGCACTTGCCCTGACGTGCTACACGGCATCGACGCTGCCTGTGCAGCTAGCTGCCTCGCCGATATCCTCGGTGAGGTCCACCTCTCCGACGAGCCCGCACCAGACGTGGGTGCAGCCAGCTCCGAGAGAAGCCTCATCGACCTCCTTGGCAAGCTCGACATTGCCAGCGAGCCCACCTCCGACTTGGAGTCGATCAGCTCCACCGAGCCGATGCTTGTCGACTTCGACACGGCATCCCTCGACGCCTTCCCCACCAACGTGGTGGTCATCGATGATCCTCTTCCACGTGCCGACAGTAGTGGCAGCACCGTCACCGAGGTGCTGGTCATCAGCCACGGCGCCGCATCTGGCGTGGACGCCCGCGACACTCTGCAGACTACAATACGCGACCTGTCTGCACCCATTCCGGCTGACACCGACGCCAAGACACTGGAGGCCTACCGCCTTGCCCTCATGGAGAACGGCAAGAAGATAGCCTCCATGAGACGCCTCACCGAGGCCTATCAGCGCGAGGTTGATCGTGCCGCCTCCGGCACGCCGGCTGCCGGCGGGCCTAGCCAGCTTGGCGCTATCAAGAAGAGCGGCGCGGCCATCGCTAGCATGCTGGGGGCCGACCGCCCGGTCTACGCCACACCCATCGAGAAGCTTCGTGCCGCTCAGGTGGTAGCAGATGAGCTAGAAGGCTTGGACAGTGATGAGCTACACTGCATGACGAGGCGCGTCCAGCAGCTCATTGACACGGCCGCCGAACGGCAAGAAGCTGGCGCCCGCACCAAGAGTCCTCCCCCCACCCCCCTACCGAGAGCACGGCGTGACCTCCCGAACGCTGACTATAGGCGACGGCCATGAGCGAAAAGATAAGGAGCCCGCTTCTAGCCACAGTCGGACGCGCCTCACCATCGAGCGCGATGAAGAATGCCGCCCGCAAGCCGTGGAGCGGCGAAGTGACTACCCGCCTCCTCCTCTGCCTCGCAGGGACAGATATCCCTCCCCGCTGCTTGTTGAGCACCCGACGCTCAGTGGCCGGCTGGGCCGCCGCGAAGGAATCGGTGAAAATGATGCCCGCCATCGGCTCGACCGGCTGGCGCGATCCCTGGCGCTAGAAGAAGAAGATGCGTCGGCCCACCTTGTTTCGGCCCCCGCATTCGCGACGAGCCCTTCCCCAAAGGGTTCTCGCTCCCTAGAGACACGCCCAAGTACAATGGCTCATTGAAGCCGGAAGACTCGCTAATCGACTACTCCACCACAGTCAACATAGCGAACGGCAATAGGCGTGTTGCCGTGAAGTACGTCCCCCTCATGCTTCAAGGCACGGCACGCACCTGGCTGAGCAGCCTCAAGCCCTACAGCGTCAACAGCTGGGTGGATTTCACAGAGGTCTTCATCTGCAACTTCACCAGCACGTACAGGCGGGCTCCCAAGCCACGCCAACTCCCTGTGCGTCCAAGGCCCAACCGAGTCCAACCGCGACTATCTGACGCACTGGGCCGAGCTCCTCAACTCCTGCAAAGGGGTGCACGAGGTGCAAGCTATAGATTATTTCACCGCCGGGTGCAGAGAAGGCACCCTCCTCAAGCACCGACTCCTCTGTGATGAGCCGGCCACACTAGACGAGTTGCTGATCACAGCAGACAAGTACGCCACTACCGACTCCTCAATGAAGTCGGAGCTTCAGGTGGACGCCTCTGGGAAGGTGCTCCCTCCGGCTCATAGAACGCCGGCTGGGGACACCTGTTGGTGCCCGCATCAGAATGACAACAAGCGCAAGGTGCCGATGCCGACTTCCACCAGCCGGCAGGTGGTAACAGTTGAAGACCAGCAACCAGACGGGCAGCCCATACCCAAGGGTCAGAAAGGTGGCAAGTTGGCTTGGCAGCCCTCTTTCTCTTACGAGCAAACCCTTGATGCCCCCCGCAAGTTCCACAGCGGCGTGAAGCCGTCCAACCACACAACCTGAAAGTGTCATTGGCTCAATCAAATCTCCAAGGGCGAAGGGTTGCTGCCTCCTCCGCCTGCTGGCCAGCCGCCTCCGGCTCCTCAGCAGCCGGCGGCCCGCCTAGCAGTCGGTACCATCCAAGATGAGTTCCCTGAAGAGCACACAGCCTACATCGTCTTTACGAGCCAAGCTGACGACAGGCGCAGCTGGCGCCGGCAGCACCAAGAAGTCAATGTTGTCGCCTCCAAAGTTCTAGAGTTCATGCACTGGTCTGAGAAGCCCATCAGCTGGAGCCGGGTTGATCACCCAGAGGTGATGCCTTCTCCGGGTTCCTACGCCCTGGTGTTGGATGCCACCTTTGCAACAGAGAGGCAAGCCGCTCGTTTTTCCCGAGTCCTGATTGATGGCGGAAGCAGCATCAACATCCTGTACCGTGACACCATGGAGAAGCTGAACATAAAGGCGAAGCAACTCTTGCCTAGTCGGACCGTCTTCCATGGCATTGTACTTGGCCTTTCATGCTCACCAATCGGCAAGATCAAGATAGATTTTCTCTTCGGAGACAGAGTTCACTCCGTCATGAAGCAGCTTGGTTTGAGGTGGTGGATCTAGAGAGCCCCTATCACGCTTTACTTGGCCGACCTGCCCTGGCCAAGTTCATGGCTGTGCCCCACTATGCCTACCTCAACATGAAGATTCCAAGCACCAAGGGTATCATCACCATAGTCGGGGACTACAAGAAGTCATCCGCCTGCGCTGCAGCTAGCAGTCGGCTGGCCGAGTCCCTCGTGATTGCTGCTGAGAAAAAGATCCTTGACCGGGTTGTGGCCATGGCCGGACAGCAACCGGACCTGTCGCCCGATCCCCCGGAGTCGGAAGCCCAGGGTTGCTTCCAGCCGGCCAAGGAAACAAAGAAGATACCTCTGGACCCGGAGCACCCGGAGAGGTTCGCCTTTGTGGGAACAAACTTGGACAGCAAATAGGAAAGCGATCTCGTCCATTTCCTCCGTGAGAATTGGGATATCTTTGCATGGTCCCCCAAGGACATGCCAGGTGTTCCAACGGATTTCACCGAGCACAAGCTACATGTCCGAGCAGATGCAAAGCCAGTCAAGCAACCCCTCCACCGGCTGTCGGAAGAGAAGATAAGAATTGTTGGTGAAGAGATAGCTTGGCTTCTCGCAGCCGGCTTCATTATGGAAGTGTTCTTTCCAGAATGGATTGCTAATCCAGTCCTTGTACTGAAGAAGAACAAGAAATGGCGCATGTGTATAGATTATACCAGCTTCAACAAAGCTTGCCCAAAAGATCCGTTTGCTTTGCCCTGGATTGATCAAGTGATAGACTCCACAGCCGGAGGCGAGCTGTTGAGTTTCTTGGATGCCTACTCAGGATACCATCAGATCAAGTTGGACCCAGCCGACCGCCTGAAGACCGCCTTCATCGCACCATTTGGAGCCTTCTGCTACCTGACTATGACATTTGGCCTGAGAAATGCCGGTGCCACTTTTCAGCGTTGCATGCAGAAGTGCCTCCTCAAGCAACTCGGCAGAAATGCCCACGTCTATGTAGACGATATTGTGGTGAAGACGGAGAAGCGTGGCACCCTGATGGAAGATCTCAAGGAAATGTTTGACAACTTGCGCCACTTTCAGATCAAGCTCAACCCTGAAAAATGCGTGTTTGGGGTACCAGCCGGCCAGCTCCTTGGCTTCCTGGTCTCCGAACGCGGCATTGAGTGCAACCCGGTGAAGATCAAGGCCATAGAGAGGATGGAGATTCCCACCCGGCTGCGAGACATCCAGAAGTTCACCGGGTGCTTGGCTTCCCTTAACCGCTTCATCAGTTGGCTGGGAGAGAAAGCTCTTCCCCTGTATCAACTCATTAAGAAGACCACTCACTTCGAGTGGAACGACCAGGCGGACGAGGCCTTTCACCAGTTGAAGAAGATGTTGATCACACCACCTGTCCTGGCGGCTCCGACTGACAAAGAGCCCATGCTCCTTTACATTGTCGCAACCAGCCGGGTGGTCAACACAGTCATCGTGGTTCAGGACCCAGAAGAAGGCAAGGCACAGCTGTCCAGAGGCATGTGTATTATTTGAGCGAAGTACTGTCAACCTCAAAGCAGAACTACCCCCACTACCAGAAGATGTGCTATGGGGTGTACTTTGCCGCCAAGAAGCTCAAGCCCTACTTTCAAGAGCACCCCATCACAGTCGTTTGCACTGCCTCGCTTGCCGAGATCATGGGCAGCCGAGATGCATCTGGCCGGGTGGCCAAGTGGGCCATTGCACTGGCTCCTTATACCATCTTCTACCAGCCTCGCACAGCCATCAACTCCCAAGTGCTGGCCGAGTTCCTTGTCGACTGGGCCGAGACCCAGTACTTGCTGCCAGCACCCGACTCCACCCATTGGCGGATGCACTTTGATGGATCCAAGATGCGCACCGGGTTGGGAGCCAACATCGTCCTCACCTCTCCTAAAGGCGAGAAGCTCAGATACACATTGCAGATCCATTTCGCCGCCTCCAACAATGTGGCCGAGTATGAGGCGCTCATACATGGGCTCCGGCTGGCCAAAGAACTCGGCATCCGCCGGATCCTGTGTTATGGCGACTCAGACTTGGTGATCCAACAGTCGTCCGACGATTGGGATGCCAAGGATGCAAACATGGCGAGCTACTGCTTCCTCGTCCAGCAACTCAGCAGATACTTTGAAGGGTGCGAGTTCCTTCACGTGCCACGGGCCGACAACGAGCAAGCAAATGCCCTTGCACGAATCGGCTCCACCCGGCAAGCTATATGAACCGGCGTCTCCCTTCAGCGCCTCCTCAAGCCGTCACCAGATTAGATTCCATCTTCCTGCCGGCCGACCCCGATGCAGTCGGATTTGACTTGGGAACCTCAGCAGCCGGCTCGGGGACTTTGGCAGGCGGCGCGGGGACTGCAGCAGCCGCACCCGGCCCGGGGACTCCAGAGCCTGGCCCGAGGACTTCAGAACCCGGCCCGGGGACTGCAGCAGTCGGCCCGGGGACTTCAACGACACAACAGGCGGTGGCTGACTCCAACCCTCCACCTCCCAGCCCAACCGCCCTAGTTGCAATAGACGTATTGGCGATAGAAGAAGTCACAGCTCCATCATGGGCCCAGCCCATCCTCAACTTTCTGGTGAACAGAGAGTTGCCGACTGACGAGATCTCAGCCAGACAAGTTCAGCGCCGAGCTAAAGCCTACACAATAGTAAACAGAGAGCTTGTTAGGCGCAGTGTGACTGGAATCTTCCAACGCTGCATTGAACCAGAGAAGGGCATGGCAATCCTCAAGGACTTCCATCAAGTCGAGTGCGGCCACCACGCGGCCTCAAGATCACTTGTTGCCAAAGCTTTCCGCCATGGTTTCTTCTGGCCGACTGCTCTAGAAGATGCCAAAGGCTTGGTCAAGCACTACAAGGGATGCCAGATGTTTAGCTCCAAGCAACACCTGCTGGCTTCTGCACTCAAGACCATCCCCCTCACCTAGCCCTTTGCCGTCTGGGAGTTGGACATGGTGGGACCATTCAAGACGGCACGCGGTGGCATGACTCATCTGCTTGTCGCCATCGACAAGTTCACCAAATGGATCGAAGCAAAGCCAATCAAGAAGTTGAATGGGCCGACTGCTGTGACCTTCATCGCAGATATCACCGTCCGGTATGGCATACCACACAGCATCATCACCGACAACGGCACAAGTTTTGCCAAATGGGCATTGGCCCGTTTCTGTGCGACGTAGGGCATCCGACTGGACTTAGCATCCGTTGCCCATTCACAGTCAAACGGCCAAGTTGAGTGAGCAAACGGCCTCATCCTCTCCGGCATCAAGCCCCGACTGGTTGAGCCACTGGAGCGATTGGCCGGCTGCTAGCTCGAAGAGCTGCCGGCCGTCCTCTGAAGCCTGCGAACCGCTCCAAACAAGTCAACCGGCTTCACTCCCTTCTTCCTTGTGTATGGTGTCGAGGCCGTCATCCCAACTGACATCGAGTTCAACTCACCTTGCATCACCATGTACACGGAAGCGGAGGCGAAGGAAGCACGAGAAGACGGTGTAGATCTGCTGGTAGAGGGTCGGTTGTTGGCACTCAGTCGGTCCGCCATCTACCAGCAGAGCCTGCGCGCTGCTACCATAGCCGGAAGGTCAAGCCAAGATCCTTCCAAGAGGGTGACCTTGTGCTCCCGACTGATCCAACAAACAGCCGGTCAGCACAAGCTCTCGGCCCCTTGAGAAGGCCCTTTCGTCATCAGCAAGGCCTTGGGCAACGACTCCTACTACCTGATCGATGCACAGAAGCCCGAGGCACGCATGAGAGATGACTCCGGCAAGGAGTCGGAACGCCCATGGAACGCCAATCTCCGTCGAAGATTTTACAGTTGATGCAGTATGTACCATGCTATCTTTTGTATTAAGTACAAGACATAGGAGCCCTCCAGGAGCACTCGGGGACTACCCTCTTTTATCTATGTGATGAGGTTTATGCCTATGAATGTGTTACAACATTTGTTCTTTCGTCCTGCACCGGGTTTGATCAGTCGGCCCGGGGACTCGCCGCCTTGAATTATGTTAGCGCTACCTGCAGTCAGACAAGTAGTGTGCCGGCATCTAAGCCCTCTCTTGCCGAAAGCCGCAGCTTGCAAAGTGGCTGCCCGGCTGGCAAGAGTCAAAGGCAGGAAACGATGCCCACATGAAAAATGGCTAAGGACAAATGAGCTTACATAACACAAGCCGGCTCCCCGCCCTGCCTACCGACTGCTAAGCAGCCGGCCGGCCGGCTTCCCGCTTACCTTTCCATGATCTAAGAAGGCTGAAGTACTTGCCCTCCCAAACGGTTAAGTATTTTCCCAGCCACAGACTTCAGAGGAGTTGTTCGGCTCGGAAGGCGGCGGCCAAGGGAAGGCGGCAAAGGAAAAAGCCGGAAAAAGATTAAAAGCAAGTAAAGTCGGAACCCGACACAAGCACAGCACATGCAAGATAATATTTACACAAAAGGCTTGTTAAGCCCGAATTCAACATAGTTTGAATACACCCCCAGTGGGTGGAACTGCGCAAATTTAACAAATATTGTCCAAAAGATTGCTAGGCAGGAAGGTAAAGATAAAATTGGCAGCCTAGGCCAAGGGAGCAACAAGCGAGCCCGACAGGTCAGTGGAGACGGCGGCGCTGGCCGGTGGAGTGGCCGGTTGGCGAGTCTCGGCTTGGGCGTCGCCAGCAGCAGTCGGCGTGTTCGCACGTGCCTCGTTGCTGGAGGCACGGTCAGGTTGAGGCTGGCCGTCTGCTCCACTCTCTGGTGCGGCGTCTTCGCCGTCCTCATCCTCCTCGTCCTTGCCCTCGTCGCTGGAGTCGATCTCCTCCGCCGAGTCCTAGCCGTCCGCCGAGTTCAGCCCGAACCAGTCCGCCGGCACCTCAACATCGTCTTCATTCAAGTCGGGGATGAAGACGCTAGTGTCGGTGTAGTCGGCCATCACCGCGGCGCGATGAATGATAGTCGGCCGCACCGCCACCAACTCCTCGTTGGCCTCCTGCCAGAACATGGCCAACTGGGCTAGATCTAGCCCAGGGTTCCACGCCCTGACAAACTCCAGCGCCCGCATGGCACCTGCCCGGGCCGAAGAAGCCTTCCACGCCTTGAAGCGGCCGACTACCACTTCCAGCCAGTCGGCAGTCCGACTGGGGGTACGCGGCACCGGCGTGTCGGGCCAGAGGGAGGAAAGCACCTGGGCTCCGACATGCTGAAGGCGGCGGAGCACCCGGTGGGCCGGCGGAAGATGGGCATGGATGGCCAGGAGCTGCTCCTCGTGCGTTCGGCGAGCATTCTGTGCAATATCAGCACCAGCCTGCCTCCGTGCTTTGCGGTGGGCCTCGATGACCTGGCTGGCAGCGACGGAGTAGCCAGGGAAGTACTCTACGGAAAGAAGAAAAAGGGAATACAAAGTCAGAAGTCGGACCAAATAACAGGCGGCAAACAAAGGGAAGAGGAGGAAGGCGACTGACCGTCGACCATGTCCTCGATTCGACCGTAGCCGTCAATCAGCGCTTGCTCTGACTCGGCCCAGTTTGCCATCTAGGTCTCATACTCGGCTTGGAGGGCGGCCTCACTATCCTTCACCACCTGGAGGGCTACCTTGTGACTTTGCTCCTGGTCAGCTAGCTTCTTGGCCAGGCGGTCGCACTCTTGAGTCACCGCGCTACACTCCGCCTCCTTGGCGCGCAGCGCGGTTTGGGCTTCACCCATTTGCTACTGTAGGGTGGCTTTGGCCTCTGCAAAGACAGAGAAGAAGAACAATTAGAAAGCAAGAAGTCACCAGAAGAGATCCGGTCCGACTGCTTAGCAGTCGGCCCGAATCTCGGGGACTACACCAAGTGGGTGCGCCGACACGCCCCCATGAGAGAAAGAAGGCAGAATACTTACTCCGGCTTTCAGACAAGTCGGCAGTCCGCGTGGTCAGCTCCCGGACATGGGAGTTGAAGGCGGCCGCGCGGAGGTTGTGATAGTCCTACAAAAAGGACAGATAGACAAGAGAAAACAAGTCAGCACCCGAACCTACTTAGAAGTTCTAGACCGCCTGCTCAGTAGCCGGCCCGGAACTCGGGGACTACACCCAGTGGGTGCGCTGACGCGCCCCTCGAAAGAATACAAGAAAAAGAAGCAAAAAGCAAGAGGCATACCCGGATGGCCGTCCGCGTCGCCAAGAACTCCTGGTTGTAGTTGCGGAGGGCATTGACCTGAGCTTGGAGCCGGGCTCGGACGTCCTGCGCCGCCTCGTTCAGCACGGCCATCCCGCCCCTAGACGTCCAGTCCGGCGAGATGGCGCTGGCCGCCTTCAAATCCAGGGACGACGAACTTGCGCCCCTGCCCCCTGCGGATACGGCGCCGAGGCCGCTTTCCCCGCGTGCTGGCGTGCCAGAGATCACACCGCAAGGTCCGCTCCTGCCACTGACCCACCACCAGTCGGCGGCGTGGGTGGCGCGTTGGGTTGGCCGCCTTGGTATGCTGCATTCGGCGCCGGCGGAGTCACCTTTGTCCCTGGGGCGATGCCATCACCCCCTCCCTCTCCATGACCGGCTGGTCACCGCTGGCTCCTTCAGGCGGCACCACCGACGCTTCGGGCACGGGCGCCACAGCACAGAGGAGGATGACGAGCTATGGGGGTTGGCCGCATGTGGCCTCTCCCGCCTGCGCTGCGGCCGCAGCGTCTGCCTGGGCCTTGGCCACAGCGTTGTCCTGCGCCTTCGCGGCCTCGTCCGCCTCCTCCTGAGCCGCCTTGGCGGCAGCCGCTTTCTGCCGCTCCGCCTCTTGTTCCTCGCGCGCCTCCCATGTGTTCCTCTCCGTTGCCGCCTGGAGCTCGGCGCGTGGGTCCACGCGGTGGGTGCTGGCGGAGCCCCCGCCGTCCCAACCATGGAGGCGGCGTCCGACCGCTCAAGAGAGAGTGGAGCCCTGTTTAGGCAAGCAGAAGAAGAGAACTCAGAAGAGAGTTGGCAAGAAAAGAAGAAAGAATGCGTTAAGAACCCATTACTTACGCAGAAACCATTTGGGGCTCCTTCACAACCTTGCGGAAGTGGTTCGCTTTCGCGGCTGCTTCCTCCCGCTTGGTCGCCGCGGCCGAGCTCTTGGGCTTTTTCGGGCGGCAGCCGTACATCGACGGCGGGGCCCGACGCTTTTGCGCGCCGCCTCTGGCAGCCGGCGCGGCGGATGAGCTCGCTCCCATTTGGTCGGACTCACAACTCATCAGAGGGGCTACAGTGTTGATGTAGAAGCCCTCCATGGTCGATTCCCCCTCCGGCGGAGCGCCGGCAAAGGCTCCAAGATGGGATCTCACGGATACAGAAGGTTACAGTGGTGGAAATAGTTTTTCATGGTCGCCTTTGATGTTCTCGGGGTACGTGGGTATATATTGGAGGAATAAGTAGGTCGGTGGACGCCCGAGGGGCCCACGAGATTGGGGGGTGCGCCCAGTAGGGGTGGGCGTGCCCTCCACTCTCGTGGCCGCCTCGACTGCTTCTTGACTTGCACTCCAAGTCCTCTAGATCAGGTTCGTTCCAAAAATCACGCTCCCGAAGGTTTCATTCTGTTTGGACTCCGTTTGATATTCATTTTCTTCGAAATACTGAAATAGGAAAAAAAACAGCAATACGGGCTAGGCCTTCGGTTAGTAGGTTAGTCCCAAAAATGATATAAATGTGTGAAGTAAAGCCCAAAAATATCCAAAACAGGTAATATAATAGCATGGAACAATCAAAAATTATAGATACGTTGGAGACGTATCAACGTGCTCGCCCTCTTCCGGCGCTGGCGAGATCTCCCTTTCGGGCGCCAGGCGAACCTTCACGAAGTCCTCGCCGGGCAGCCGCCGCGTCCGGCGGATGAAGTCGATGTGGTCCTCATGGACGTTGGAGTCATCCCACTCTCCGGCACGCGCCATGGGGTCGAGAAGCTTGATGGAGGAGTGGCGCGACGACGTGTCGCGGCCCTGCGGCGGCGAGTTGCAGCGCAGCAGGGTGGCAGGAAGCATGGCGCGGCGGCTGGCAGTAGCAGCAGCAGAAGGAACAAGGAAAGAATGGTGGGGGAGGTAGGCACGCGTGCGTCTGCCGCTCCCCGCCTCTCCCTATTTATATCCCCAGAACGGTGAAGCCGAGGGGGCGGGGCGTGGGGGTCGTGGGATTAACTGCGCCCACTCCCCCATGACCCTGCGATTATCGCGCCATAAAGGCGTGTATTAACCGCGCATGGAGCGCCAACTGCCCACCTCGATTGCAGTGGATCCGCGCGTGGTCCGAGGCACGGTAGTGGCGGGCCCTAGCCTACGGCGACGTCCCGTCGCGCACGTGGGCTGGCAGGCTGGCCCAGCCGGCTGGTGCCGCGTGGCACGCGGACAGCGGGCGTCGGCCCGATGCCGGTTGCACGTGCCACCTGATTCCCGCCTTCAGACTTCGAAATCTTCCAGACGGCACGGCTGGCCGTGGCCGACTCCCAGTTGTCGGCTCTTCAGAGTAGGAAGCTACTTGGGCTTCTCGCCCTCATTTTGGCCATGAAGCCCCACCAGCTTTGGGGACTACTGTCGAAATAAATGACAATGGGTAGCCTAATCAGCTCCCCCTGGCTCTTCAAAACAATGGGCCAACTGCGCCCCTCCAGCATCCAAGACGGAGAGCCGCCTTCTCGTGGCCGGCTGCTCTGATGGCCGGCTATAGGAAGGCGGCAAACCTCGGCAAGCAACCCCAAAGTGGGCCGACTCCTAGCAGGCGGCCACCAGAGTGGCAAACCTCTAGCAGGCGGCCCACCCCATGCACCCTCAAAGTTTGCACCCACATAACGGCGACAAGACGGGGTGTGGCTACAGTGAAGCCTGCCATCCCCGAATCTCGGAGCGGCATGGCCACAGTGCGTCGTACCGGGCGGCCATCCCTCGCCCAGCGCGGCACTTTTGCCATGTTGACCATGACGTCACCCACGGCAAATCGACCATGCCCCACGACGATCTGTCGGTACATCCCGCAGGCAGCGGGACCCTCCTGTCAGCGGCTTGACCTGACCAGTCGGCATGGGGGGAGGCCGGCTCCCAACAGCCGACCTACCCTCACCCTGGAAGTTTGTGCACCATTAAACAGATAAGACGGGGTAAGGATACAGTGAACGCCCGCCAGGCGGCGGCACTATAGCCATGCTTGCCCCGACAAAGCAATCGTCATCAAGGGCGAGGCTACAGTAATGAGCAGCCAACAGGGTCCACAGGCAGTGGGCCCAGCCTGTCAGCCTAGAGCCCGGCAGCCGGCGGGACCCACTAGTCGGTGGGCCCCAGTGGTCAGCAGAGAAGCCGGCGGCCATAGACATTGATGGCCTGGGTCCACACCCGGCCGGATTACCATTGTACCCCTGGGGGGTAGGCCTATATAAACCCCCTAGGGCACCCATGCAAAGGGTTAATCTCTTAGAATTACACATGCCATATAGAGAGAAGAGGAGAGCTAGCCTTGCCCTACTTCTTCCTCTAGCCAAACAGCTCAAGGAGCCACTTGTAGCTACTTACTGATTTAGTGATCATGCGGAAACCCCGCAGAGCAGGACTAGGGGTGTTATCTCCTAGGAGAGCCCCAAACCTGGGTAAGATTCTCCGGCGTGCATGTCTTCGCCTCATCCCGTTTCCAGGCACCGGCAACGTCTTACTGGCTCCCACTATGATTAGCCATCCTTTGGCATATGTCGCACCTACCACCCAACAGTCATTCACAATGTGTTGTTCATTATGTGCAAGTCGGAACTGTGCCGCTCGATTGCATCAATACCAGTTTGAATGGCTATATTTGGTTCCAGTAATGCCTGGTGTAGTTAACACATGCCCTTTATTTCAGTTTTACACATTTGTCCAGTGATGTTGAAGCATTACCTACGTTCTATTCATTTTCAACAATACCAGTTTGAATTGCAATATTTGATAAGCCTGTTGTCGGTAACATTGCCTTTCATTTTATATATGCTTAAACAGCATGCTGAAACCAACACATTCAAGCTATCATTTGGAGATGATATTATTTACCTTTGCTATAATTGTTTGATGTTAAGGTTGCCATACTTATCATGCCTTTCCACTACTGGCCACCTTTTTCCGCCGAGGTTAGCTTCATCCCTTGGCTTGTACTCCCTCGTCGTTCCATAATGTAGTGCATATAGATCCATGCCTGGACACTTTTAGCTTCTAATATTGACTTGTTGCTTGTAGGTACATATGCCCTTGGTAAGGATCCACGCATCAACCCTTTTTGCGTATGGGGCAATGAGATATTCATGAACAAGCATCAAGTGAGGAAACTGATAAGGATTATTAGGAAAAAGATACGAATTGTGGCAAGCAAATTATTTCTTTATGCTCTATCCAACACAACAGTGAGATGTAGGATGGTAACTAGAAACTCTGCAGCCTTCTCTTTTTACTGCCCATAATGAGTTGTTAGACAACAATGTCTGAATCTTTTCGTTCGTACTGGTTCCCGAAGCAGTTCACTCAAGATTACCTCGCAAAGTACATGATTGGTGGACACGCAATGAAAGTTAAAGTATTTCATCCAGACTACAATGAGCATCAAGAAGTCGTAATGAAGACAGTGAAGGATGCGCGGGCAGCCATTACAAGGGGTTGGCCTAGAGTCGTGCGTACATTACGCACGGAGGAGGGCACAATATGGGCATTCCACTTCAGCTTCTCCAGCAACCAGAATGTCTTTCGCCTCTCTCTTTACAGTCTTCAGTACAACTGTGGTTCATCATTCTTTACTTGGTGCTTCTGTAGTTCTTCAATATATGTACATGTGCGTCGAATTATGCATTCATGGTTGAACCTATATTTGCAATAAACCTGGTTGGATATGAAATAAGTGATTGCCTACTTTCAAATTCAAAAATGTGATGTTTAAATTAGGGATTACACTGCACACAGTTTGCAAAAACGAAACATCTGCGATAGACATGGAGATCAGACACATTTCTAGGATCCACTACGTGTGCGATCAATCTCCACCACACACACAATTAGCCAGGAAAAAACGTGTGCAATCAATCTCCACTGCACACATGATCAGCCAAGAAAAAATGTGTGCAATTAACAACAGCATCGCACACAATTATTTCTTATTAAATGTTTGTGATATTCACCTTAACACACACGCTTCAAAATTATTGACTGTTTGTGATGTTGTGCGCATCACAAACGTTTGGTACTTCTTGGATTAACTGTGTGGGATGTACATACTAACGGAAACGTATTCCTTGGATGGACTGTGTGGAATGTACATATGAATGGAAACGTTTAGTGGGGGCTAACTGCGTGGGATGTCTTACAACCGGAAACGATTTTGCCTGTATAATTGTATTTTTTTAGCACTACTGTACGTATAACCATATTTGCTCACTCGCCGGTCGCACACGACCTCATTTTGCCGAGCGTATGTGCCAGGAGGGCATATCCCCGACGGTTTCTGGGTCGTGTGGGCAGGACCCCCCTATCGCCCACACTCACTTGGCGACGGTTCCAAATGTCGTCGCAGAAAGGGGTTTAAAACCGTTTGTATAGCACCGACGCGTACCAGTGATGGTGGCTGTTTTGAGGAAGGTATATGGTGGGTGTATGGTACCGGGGAAAGTTGCGCGTCACAAGAGAGGCTAGTAATGGTGGAAGGGTGACAGTGCGTATAATCCATGGACTCAACATTAGTCACAAAGAACTCACATACTTATTGCAAAAATCTATTAGTCATCGAAACGAACTACTATGCGCATGCTCCTAGGGGGATAGATTGGTAGGAAAAGACCATCGCTCGTCCCCGGCCGCCAATCAAACTTCTCATAGTATTCAATGCACTTTATATGAAAGTTTTCATTATATCCCTCTTGGATGCCTATCATATTAGGACTAAATTTATAACCAAAACAATTTACCATGCTGTTTAAAGACTCTCAAAATAATATAAGTGAAGCATGAGAGTTCATCAATTTCTATAAAATAAAACCACCACCCTGCTCTAAAAAGATATAGGTGAAGCACTAGAGCAATATTGCCTAGCTCAAAAGATATAAGTGAAGCACATAGAGTATTCTAATAAATCACGATTCATGTGTGTCCCTCTCAAAAGGTGTGTACAGGAAGGATGATTGTGGCAAACTAAAAAGCAAAGACTCAAATCATACAAGACGCTCCAAGCAAAACACATATCATGTGGTTAATAAAAATATAGCCTCAAGTAAAGTTATCGATAGACGAAGACGAATGAGGGGATGCCTTCCGGGGCATCCCCAAGCTTAGGCTCTTCGCTGTCCTTGAATATTACCTTGGGGCGTCTTGGGCATCCCCAAGCTTAGGCTCTTGCCACACCTTATTCCATAGTCCATCAAATCCTTACCCAAAATTTGAAAACTTCACAACACAGAACTCAACAGAAAATCTCATAAGCTCCATTAGTATAAGAAAATAAATCACCACTTTATGTTACTGTTTTGAACTCATTCTTTATTTATATTGGTGTAATATTTACTGTATTCTAACTTTTCCATGGTTCATACCCCCCCCTGATACTACCCATAGATTCATCAAAATAAGTAAACAACACAATGAAAAGAGAATCTGTCAAAAACAGAACAGTCTATAGCAATTCTGAAACTTCGAATACTTATGCAAGTCCAAAAAATCTTAAAAATTAGGAAAACCTAGAAATTTTTTGTACCAATCCAGTTCAAAAATAATCATATCAAAAGCATCCTCCTGTGAATTATGAAAATTATTTTCCTGGGTGCAAAAGTTTCTGTTTCTCAGCAAGATTAAAACAACCATCACCGTAAGCTATCCCAAAGGTCCTACTTGGCACAAACACTAATTAAAACACAAAACCACATATAACCAGAGGCTAGATGAATTATTCAAAGAAAAACAGGAACAAAAAGCAAAGAACACAAATAAAATTGGGTTGCCTCCCAACAAGCGCTATTCTTTAAAAACTTTTTAGCTAGGCATTGGTAATTTCAATTATGCTCACATAAAAGAGAAGAATTGAAGCACAAAGAGAGCATCATATAGCACATGTCAAACACATCTAAGTCTAACATACTTCCTATGCATAGGCATTTTATAAGCAAACAAATTATCAAGGCAAGCAAAAACTAGCATATGCAAGGAAGAAGAAAGAGACGATATCAATCTCAACATGAAGAGAGGTAATTTAGTAACATGAAAATTTCTACAACCATACTTTCCTCTCTCATAATAATTACATGTAGTATCATAAGCAAATTCAACAAAATAGCTATCACATAATATATTCTCAACATGATCTACATGCATGCGAAGTTGACACTCTTCCAAAATAGTGGGATCAACATTAACTAAAGTCATGACCTCCCCAAACCCACTTTTATCAAAAATTTCATAAGATTGAACATTCTCAGAATATGTGGGGTCTAAAGTTGACACTCTTCCAAATCCACTTTCAATATTACTGCAAACACTATTATCAATCTCATATTCGTCATGGGGCTTAAATAAATTTTCAAGATCATACGAAGAATCACTCCAATCATGATCATTGCAACAAGTAGTGGACATAGCGAAACTAGCATCCCCAACCTTGGGGTTTTGCATATCATTAACATAATTGACATTAATAGAATTTATAATAACATCATAGCAGGCATGCTTTTCATGCAAAGATCTATCGTGAATCACTTCATAATTTTCTTCTTTCAACACTTCATCACAATTTTCAGATTAACGAATTTCAAGCAAAACCTCATGAAGATAATCTAGTGCACTCAACTCACTAGCAATTGGTTCATCATAATTGGATCTCGTAAGAAGATTAGCAAGTGGATGAGAATCCATAAAATTTTAGCAAGCGAATATGCAAGAGAAACGAAGCCACATGGTAACACAAGCAAACAAAAGATCAAATAGAAAGAAGGCGAAGAAAAGGGTGAATCTTTTCAAAAATCGTTTTAGAAGTGGGGGAGAGGAAAACAAGAGGTGAATGGCGAATAATGTAATGTAAGAGATGAGAGTTTTGTCATGGGTACTTGGTATGTCTTGACTTGGCGTAGATGTCCCCGGCAACGGCGCCAGAAATTCTTCCTGCTACTTCTTGAGCTTGCGTTGGTTTTTCCCCTGAAGAGGAAAGGGTGATGCAGCAAAGTAGAGATAAGTATTTCCCTCAGTTTGAGAACGAAGGTATCAATCCAGTAGGAGACAACCCACAAATCACCGAATACCTGCACAAACAATCAAACAAACTTGCACCCAACGCGATAAAGGGGTTGTCAATCCCTTCACGGTTACTTGCAAAAGTGAGATCTGATAGAGATAGATAAACGGTAAAGTAAATATTTTTGGTATTTCTGGTTCATAGATCGGAAAGTAAAAGATTGCAAGAATAGTAGATCGGAAACCAATATTGTAGATCGGAAACTTATATGATGGAAGATAGACCTGAGGGCCATAGGTTTCACTAGAGGCTTCTCTCAAGATAGAAAATAATACGGTGGGTGAACAAATTACTGCCGAGCAATTGATAGAAAAGTGCATAGTTATGACGATATCTAAGGCAATGATCATGAATATGGGCATCACGTCTGTGTCAAGTAGATCAAAACAATTCTGCATCTACTACTATTACTCCACACATCGATCGTTATCTAGCATGCATCTAGAGTATTAAGTTCATAAAGAACGGAGTAGCACATTAAGTAAGATGACATGATGTAGAAGAATTAACTCAAGCAACATGATAAAAACCCCATCTTTTTATCCTCGATGGCAACAATACAACACGTGCCTTGTTGCCCCTATTGTCACTGGGAAAGGACACCGCAAGATTGAACCCAAAGCTAAGCACTTCTCCCATTGCAAGAAAAACCATTCTAGTTGGCCAAACCAAATCGATAGTTCAAAGAGAATTACAAAGATATCAAATCATGCATATAAGAATTCAGAGAAGATTCAAATAATATTCATATATAAGCTGATCATAAACCCACAATTCACCAGATCTCGGCAAACACACCGCAAAAAAGAATTACATCGAATAGATCTCCAAGAACATCGAGGAGAACATGGTATTGAGAATCAGAGAGAGAGAATAAGCCATCTAGCTACTAGCTATGGACCCGTAGGTCTGTGGTAAACTACTCACGCTTCATCGGAAGGGCAATAGAGTTGATGTAGAAGCCCTCCATGATCGAATCCTCCTCCGGCAGGGTGCCGGAAAAGGTCCCTAGATGGGGTCTCACGGGTACATAAGGTTGTGGCGGCGAAAAAGTGTTTTCGTGGACGCCACTGGTGGTTGGGGAATATATGGGAATATATAGGCAAAAGAATTAGGTCAGGAGGGTCATGGTAGGCCCACAAGGGTGGGGGCGCGCCCTCTGTCCTTGTGGCCGCCTCGTGACTCCTCCGACTTCATCTCCAAGTCTCCTGGTTGTCTTCTGGTCCAAGAAAATCAATCGCGAAGGTTTCATTCCGTTTGGTATTCCTTTTCTACGAAACTCCAAAACAGGGGAAAATAGGAACTGGCACTGGGCTCTAGGTTAATAGGTTAGTCCCAAAAATAATATAAAATAGCATATTAATGCTTATAAAGCAGCCAAAACAAATAATATAATAGCATGGAACAATCAAAAATTATATATACGTTGGAGACATATCACCCCCGTTCTTGACGCGTCGTGGGTTGCCGCCACCTTCTGCACCACTGTCGCCTGAAGCTCCCGCTACCCTGCCGATGCGGACACCATGCACTCCGAGTGATCCCACAGAGAGCATGGTCATCCCCGACGGTCCGACGATCTGAAGCCACCGCCCGTTAAGGAAACCTACATTGGATTAGGGTCTCTCCCACGCGCCAGACAGGCGGTGCGCGGGGAGATAGGGTCCGCCCTCTTCAATAGCGGACCACCTCTGCGACCTCCCTTCAGTACCACAAGAAGAAAGGGGTTAGGCCACGGTCCCCTGAGGCCCGCACGAAGCTCTAAGCTAGGGCCTGGCCCCAAGCTCTCCCTTCCAGCATACCCAAGATGAAGCAAAAGATGGAGGAAGAGAGGGATGTGGGTGAATGCCTCCATTCCTCCCCCGCTCCTCCTTTTATAGGCGAGCTGGGGCTGGGGGCTGATTCCCCTGTGGATAACCGCCGTCCTCCTCCGCCAATCCAAGAAGATCGGGGCCCTACCTTGATGCTCTTCCGCACCACGCGTCTCCATTACCTACCCCACTCAGTGCATGCGGCATACGTGGCTGAGGATAAGGGTGTGGTGGGAAGAGTGAATTGGTTGTTACGCGCCCGTGCGTTAAAGTCATTCACGGGCCAGTACAAGGATGGCCCCACCAAGATTGGCGTTACACGGCACGTGAGAGAATCGGAAGCTGACCCGGATTCAAGTTAAGGAAGAAGCAAAGAAGATCTCAAAGGGCAGAGCCGTTCTTGTGCTCCTGCCTGTGCACTTGTTAGGGCCTACCCTGACAATGCCCAGCGGCGCGTTTCTACCAGGCCCGGGGGCTCCAAATGGTGCAACAAACCCTAGGTCCATTGCCTAGACCGTGCACACGCCCACGAGCAAAGATTACAGCACCAAGTTCGAAACAAGCAAGAAGGATCAATTCTTCGAAGGGTCCAAGTGCGGATCAAGAAGGCCAAGATGAGCCAGAGAAGCAAGATATCGCTAAGGAAAGAACCTCCCTTGCCAGGCAGGCAAGCCTGGCGAGGTTGGGTTTGCCCCGGAAGCATACTTCCAGATCGTCCCGGCAGGCCCTGATGGGACTTGCGGAGGCAAGCCACTCCACCGATCCACCTCACGAGCGACGCAAGTCATAGACCAGTGCGGTGTTAAGCCCCAAGGTGACTAAGTGGCTGCTTTTCCCCACATGGAAGCCACTTCCTACAGCGAACACCTCCATATGACACCCGTCCTGAGACGTGTCAAGCAAGCAGGCGCGAAGCTGGCAAAATAGCCCACCAAGGGTTGTCGGGCATGCTGTGATCTGACACTCGATGACGCATTTAACGCGCTCTGTCAGCCTGCAGAGTTAGGTATGATGGCACTATTTGCTATCTAATCAGTACGTAAAGACCGATTTGCCACTATGGTGACCCCTTAACCTATAAAAGGAGGCCCATGGCAACCATAGAAAGGGTTCGCGAGGTTGGCAAGTTTGGCCCCTCACATATCCATACGCGCGTAGCCACTTCCGCTCCGAGGCAACCCTGCCGGGCAAGTGTGCTGCGCCTCCCACCACCTTTTTCCACCATCAATCCACCAAAGCAGGAGTAGGGCTTTATGCCTCGCGGTGGCCCGAACTTGGGTAAAAACTGCCTGTGTGATCTTTGCCACGTTGCGCTATGCTTCTGCTCTTTGTGCAACATGTCCATCCCCCCGTCGAAACAGAAGGGGCTCATAGCCCCATAGGTGGCCATGGTTCCCCACGACAGGAAGTAATGCAGATAAGGTTCAGGATAGTGAGACATCCTTGTTGGTCTCCAACAAAGCTAATAAAACAGCTAAGGAAAACTATCTTGAAGATAGTGAGACAACCCCAAAGTCTTGTCTTGGTGTAGTGTTCGAGTTACTTCCCACTACCGCTAGCACAAGATATTCAAACTCAGTGTCTGAATAAGTTTGGTTTCTTGAGTCTCAACTACAAGCTGAAAGACATCGATCAGCTATGCTGTGACAAGAAGTCGAAGGACTGCGAAAGTCCCTGGAGCATTCAGATGCATACTTTTTGGTGTAACAGCAAGCGTTGGAGGATTTTAGCGCCAAACAAGAGAAAGCTAATAAGCTTGCTAAGCTTATTGCCAGCATGGTGGATACCCAGGATAATGTTTCTTGAGCTCTTCTGAAGTTGTTTCAGCTATGGACTTGTTTTGTTGTCGCGTTTATTTGCACTGGTGACCAATTTAGACGGCCAGTGTATGTAATATGTTGCTTTTTGTTCCCTATATTTGCACTGGTGGCGAACTTTGATGCCCAGTGGATGTAATATGTGTAATAGCCGTAATAGCCTAGCGTTAGTTGCTTGCTTATTTATTTCCTTATTTTCTTGTTTAGTTGTTTGCTTGTAGTCACTGCAATTTTTTTTCCGCGTTTTTCTAGTGGCCACAATAACCTATTTTTATAACTAGGCCACAATAACCATGGCAACACACAGACTGTTGTAACCATGGTCCTACCTGTTGTAGTGACCATGGCCCTGCTACGGGTCGTAGGATCCATGGGCCTTCTACGGGTCATAGGATACATGGGCCTTATGCGGGCCGTCTAATCTATGGGCCTTCTACGGGTTGTATAATCGTTTCACCAAACATGGGTCATACTATTCATGGACCAATAACGGTTCGCAAAATGGGTCGTAAACGGCCTAGAGTGGAAATCGTCTGTTTTATGGCCCAACCATAACGGGCCATTAATAGGCCGTATTTGATGACGCTATGAAAATATCCCAACGAGTTAACGGGCCACAAACGGGCCGACTGTAACCACGGGCTGAATTTGGCCCACAAGCGGAACAGGCCAGTAACGGACCGTAAGTAACTGAATTCTGGAAATGAGCCCAAGAATAAATGGGCCCTTAGAAGGCGGAAAGTTAACACGGTCTGGAAACGTCCGACAGAATAATGGGTCGTCAATGGGTATAAAGTGATAGACTGTTCATTATGGGCAGTTTCATCTTGGGCCTTTAATGGCCTCAGAGTTACAAAGGGCCTCCTGTGGGCCAAAATATGTCATGGGCCATAAATGGGCCGAAAGTGACAATGGAGTGGAATCATATTGGATGGCCCAGATGACGCTACTGGGCCTAATTCGGGTAGGTTGTAACGGGTCATGAGTTAGCGGGTTGTAAATGGGCTATATGCGAACAGGTCGTTAACAGGCATTCTAGGGCCGGCCCGCTACCTTTTGACCAAGTCAAACGGGCCGGCCTTTTTACCCGAATGGGCCTTTGTGGGCTGTGACACATGTCGACGTATCATAGGCGCCTTTGTTCAAATGAGTGGATGACATCTATCCCAACGGTGAGCCGACACGTGGTTTCTTTGGCCATTAATAATTTTACACGTGGAAAATCCCCATAGGTCCAGGCTGTTAACGGGTTGTCGGGTCCAAATCGAAACCCGATAGCTTAACAGCGACCCATTACTGTGGATGTCACGTGTCGGTTACCTTTGACGAAAGCATTTCTATGACGCGCGATTTATCGTCATGGAAGTGGACACTTCCGTGATGATAATTTTGTTAATGTCATGGAACACTTCTACGACAGCACAGGTATGATTATCTTGATTCTGTCATAAAATCCTCATGGATGTACATGCATGACAGAAAACGTGACCTACTGTGACAAACACGTATCATCACGGAAGTGTATTTTTTTGTAGTGTATTCCTTTTCTGCGAAGCTCAAAAACAAGGAAAAACAGAAACTGGCACTTGGCTCTAGGTTAATAGGTTAGTCCCCAAATTAGTATAAAATAGCATATTAATGCATATAAAACATCTAAAACAGATAATATAATAGCATGGAACAATCAAAAATTATAGATACTTTGGAGACGTATCAGCCGCCCACGCCCAGCTCGTGGCGGCCTTTTCCAAAGAGATGGCGGACGCGGATGGCGAGATGCTTGCCGAGTATGGTGCGATGGATGCCATGGATCCCCTTCCCCAGGAGACCGTCGGGCGCGAGCTAGACATCGAGGAGGCGGTAGAGATCGATGAGCACCAGTCGTAGTAGTAGTACTCTTTTTTTTGTTTAATTAAGAGCGTCGGTCTCTAATTTGTTAGAGTAATGTTTAGGTTAGCTAGCTATGTTTAATTGTTGAACTTGCTCGATTAAGAAGTGTGGGTGTGTTGTAGTCTCCTCTGTGTACCCAAATTGTGCAATGACGTGGATGACCACTGTAATCAGGGAAATTCGAACCAAAAATTTTGACGTTCAAACTCATCACACACGGGTTAAGCTATCTGAATCGTTTGTGATGTTCACATATCGTACACAGTTCTGAATAAGGGACCGTGTCTGATGACACATTGCGCGCCGGTTTTTCGCTGAACCGATTCAAAATTTTCGGCTTCCGTGGAAATATCTACCTCCCCGCACCCTCCCCCTTACCAAAAGCCATGTTTCCCCTGTTTCCTCCTTCCTTTCCAAGTTCAAACCTTCACTCCTTGCTTGCAACGCAGCATCCTCTCCGGTGACCCTCCTTCACGCTGCTCGGCCTCGTCTATCCAGGCAGGTAATCCACACCCGACCCCCATCCTCCTCCTCCTTCCACATACCACATGCCTCGACCGTCGACGCAACACCTTCCAGCCAAATCACCGACCCCTCCACCAAATAAGTGCCGCCCTAAGCCATGGTCCATGAAGTATAGGCAGGAGCTCACTGAGCATTTGGCAGCGGAGAAGCCAATCGCGGCCGCATGCGCGGATGAGGTCGCGATGGCTGCCATTCGTGCCGACCCCAGACACCTTGCCATTTGCTAGCAATGTCGGTTAAGCATGCTCGGTTTACCTGTTGTGTGTGCTGCTCCTGCCTTTCCTTAACAAAATCTAGTAAATTGTGCTATCTAATTGTACCATGCAATTTGTTGCTCTAGTGTATATGTTCTCTATGTCGTGGAATGTCGTGCTCACTTATTAACTGTTTGGTTCAGTTCTACAAATGTGATGTTCAATTCTTCAGGCTGCAATTTTGTATTGTCTTCCATCTGAAAAATAAATCGAATTTATCTTTACAAAATACATGAGAAACAAATACAGTTGCTATATTTCCAAGTTGCCAAGCATGCTTGGCTTGGTTAACTGTCTGATCTTCTAGTATGTTATACGTTGTGCAATGTGGTGCTCAGTTAACGTTTGGTTCATTTCTTGTGGTGTTTAGTTAACTGTTTGGTTCAATTCTGCAATGTGATGTTCAATAGTTGTGGGTGCATTCTGTTATTGTATACCATGTGATAAGTAAATCGGATTTGGCTGTACTAAATACATGAGAAACAAATATAATTGCTATATCTCCAAGTTGTTAAGCATGCTTGGTTTGGTTAACTATATGATCTTCTATTAGGAGTATGCTATATTGTGCAATGTGGTGCTCAGTTAACGTTTGGTTCATTTGTTGTGGTGTTTAGTTAACTGTTTGGTTCAATTCCGCAATGTGATGTTCAATTGTTGTGGATGCATTCTGTTATTGTATCCATGTGAGAAATAAATTGAATTTGGTTGTACTAAATACATGAGAAACAAATACAATTGCTATATTCCAAGTTGTTAAGCATGCTTGGTTTGGTTAACTGTTTGACCTTCTATTAGGAGTATGTTATATTGTGCAATGTGGTGCTCAATTAATGTTTGGTTCATTTGTTGTGGTGTTTAGCTAACTACTTGGTTCAATTCTGCAATGCGATGTCCAATTGTCGTGGGTAGAATTTTGTATTGTTGTGCATGTGAGGAATAAATCGAACTTGGCTGCACTTAATACGTGACAAACATATACAAGTGCTATATTTCCTAGTTCTTAATCATGCTTGGTTTGGATAAATGGGTTTTCCATGTGGCTTGAATTAATCTGATGAATCTGCAATGTGCTTATTTTTCATCAACATATTTTACTGATCGCATGCAAACCCTTACTTAACCTGATGACTAACTACCTTATATGTGTTGTAGGGAAACAAGGAACCATTGAGGTCAATCATGGTTAGCACATGCACGGTCTGTTGTCTAATAGCACATTATTGTGCAACTGCAAGAATCATTCTAATATTTAGGTTTTTAACAATTTGGTCTTGCACATGTAGGTCCTGCTGTCAGAGGTTTTGACCCACTGTTCGACCCTTTTTGCATATCGGGAAATGAGTTGTCTATGAACATCAATCAAGTCAAGAAACTCAGAAAGATTGTTAAGATAAATAAATTAGCGACAAAAAACAATAAGATCTTTGTCTGGACAATGAAGAATACATCAGTTCACTACAAGATGGTACTAACTATTATACCTTGCCTTCTTTTATTCCTTTGCCCCATTTCCAATATAGAGAAGATATTTATGCACATCCTTGTTTTCAGGCCTTTCCAAAGCAGTTGACTGATGATTACCTCTCAAACCACATCTATGGTCAGGAGGCGAGGAAGGTTTTCATACAACACCCACGGTTCAATATTGAAGTGTTCCTGAAGAGGACGAAGGATGGACGGTCAATCATCCACAGGCACTAGCCTAAAGTTGCAACGACCTTCAGCATCAATGAAGGCTCAATATTCTCCTTCCGCTTCAGCAGTTTTCCAGGTAAGATGCATCTGCCTATGTACCATCTATGATGCTAATTTCGTAAGGTTCTAGATGTTGCATGTGAAACTTGGTGCTAGTGTAGTTGTGTAATGGGGTAGCTGAGTGCTAAAGCTATATGATGTTGTACTCTGATGTATTTCAATTATGAAATCCTGCTTCCTTAATATGGAAATGAAATATATTGTGTGCTTAATATGAAATGTCAATTTGATTAATAAATGGATTATTAATAATAGGGCAATTAGCCTGTTAATTGGGTTTTAGTATTGCAAATGGTTATTGAGAAAACACCGTGGGCGATGACCTCAAGCAACACACATAGTTTCTAGGAATAAACCGTGTTGGGTAAATGAACAATCACACACAACATCCTCTTGAAAACTGTTTGCGTTAGGCCACCTTCCACAAACGTTTACCACATCAAAATTGTGTGTGATGGACAGCCTTCGCCACACAGTTTCTTCTACGCGCTATGTGTGATGCATTCAATGACGCAAATGGTAAAATTGTTAATATCATGTGCAATGGCAATGCTATCACCAACAAATTAATGGGGAAAATTGTGTGTGATGTACCTGTGAATGGAAACGTTTTCCTTGGAGCGACTATGTGGGATGTATATATGAACGGAAACGTTTAGCAGGGACTAACTGTGTAGGATGTACTTACGACCGAAAACGATTTCACCTGTATAATTGTATTTTTTAGCACTATTGTACGTATAACCGTATTTGATCGCTCGCTGGTCGCACATGACCTCATTTTGCTGAGCGTGTGTGCCAGGAGGACATATCCCCGACGGTTTCTGGGTCGTGTGGGAAGGACCCCCCCCCCTATCGCAGTCACTCAGTAGGCGACGGTTTAGAAAGCCTTTGCGGAAAGAGGTTAAAAACCATTTGTATAGCACCTCGCTGTACCAGTGTTGGTTTGACTAAATGTCTTAGAGACTTAATGAGGTAGCTTCTGGAAAACTCTTGTTGGAGGTGGTTGGTAGTTCCCGACCAAACATTGTTCACTGGAGTCGAACAATGTTTCCTTCAGCAGCAAACTCGAGTTCTGGGGACCTTTCACCAGTCGGGATATCCAAACTCGTGCAAAACATTGTTTTCAGAATCGGAACAATGTTTCTTTAACAGACAACTCATTTCTTCATGAATTCCTAACTTTGTTTCTTTGCCATAAAACATTGTTTTGCACGGACTGAAATGTGTTTCACCTTCTTCGATATCGCACCTGAGTTCAACCGACAACAAAGGAGGTGAAGGTAGAACCATGTTTTCAAGGTCAAATGATAGACTTAAGTTAGTGTTCACCTGATCATGTATTTGCATTGTGCAACTTCTTGTGATTGGACCGTTGATGATTGGCGGTGTGGTGCCCATGGTTGGGATGTCCTCATCATCCTCCCCTCTTAAGAAGGAGTCGTCCTCGACTATAAAGGCCCAAATTATGGGGAAAGATCGGAGACATTGAAGGTTGGGCTAACACCATATTCTTTGGGAAGATCGATCTTATAAGCATTGTCGTTGATCCTATCGAGCACCGCAAATGGTCCATCACCACGTGGCTGCAACTTGCAGATGTGTTGCTCATGAAAACGGTCCTTTCGAAGGTGTACCCATACCAAATAGCCTTGCTCGAACACCAGCTTCTTCCTGGTCTTGTTTACCCGCTTCATATATTCTTCAATCATTTTCTCAATGTTCTCCTTTGCCTGGGCATGAAGTTTCTTGACGAAATTAGCACGCTTACTTCCATCAAGGCTGGTTCGTTCTTGGAGTGGCAAAGGCAAAAGATCGATGGGAGCAATAGGTTTGAATCCATAAACAAGTTCAAATGGGCAAAATTTAGTGGTCGAATGTACCACCGTATTATACGCGAACACCACATGAGGTAGGCACTCTTCCCACATCTTAAAATTCTTCTCGAGGACTGCTCGTAGCATCATGGCCAACATTCGGTTGCCAACTTCAGTTTGTCCATCAGTTTGTGGGTGGCATGTCGTGGAAAATAGGAGCTTGGTGCCAAGTTTTCTCCACAAGGTCTTCCAAAATAGCTCAGAAATTTGGTGTCACGGTCTAACACAATCGTGCGTGGTACTCCATGTAGCCGCACAACTTCCCTGAAAAACAGACCAGCAATGTGTGAAGCATCATCGCTCTTATGACATGGGATAAAATGTGCGATTTTGGTAAAATGATCAACTACCACAAACACCGAGTCACTCCCCCTCTTAGTTTGTGGTAAACCAAGAACAAAATCCATAGAAATATCTTTCCACGGAGTATTCGGAATAGATAAAGGAGTATATAAACCATGAGGATTCAAGCGGGACTTAGCTTTGTGGCAAATCTCGCATCTCATCACGTAGCGTTCCACATCACATCTCATTCGCGGCCAAAAGAAGTGATCAATGAGCACACTTTTAGTTTTCTTGGCTCCAAAATGTCCCATGATACCACCAGCACGAGCCTCCTGCAAGAGCAACAAACGAACAGAACAATCTCGGATGCACAATTTGTTAGCTCAAAATAGAAATCCATCATGCAAATGAAACTTCTCCCATCCTTTTCCCTTGTTACACTTTGAAAATGGTTCAGCAAAGTATGAGTCATTAGCATACAATTTTTTGATACTTTCTAAACCAAGGATTTTAACATCAAGTTGGGAAAGTAAAAGGTGATGCCTTAGACAATGCGTCGGTAACAACGTTCTCCTTCCTTTTCTTGTACTTGACAATATAAGGAAAAGACTCTACGAAATCACTCCATTTTGCATGTCTACGGTTCAGCTTGAGTTGGCCATTTAGATGTTTTAAAGATTCATAGTGAGAATGTATTACAAACTCTTTTGGCCACAAGTAATGCTGCCATGTTTCCAAAGATCGAACAAGTGCATACAATTTTTTATCATAGACGGAATAATTAAGAGTTGGACCATTAAGCTTCTCACTAAAGTAGGCAATGGGTTCACCTTATTGCATTAGAACTCCACCAATGCCAACACCACTTGCATCACATTCAATCTCAAATATCTTACCAAAATCAGGAAGTGAAAGCAATGGGGCTGATGTCAATCTCATCTTTAGTTCTTGGAAGGACTTGTCTTGGGCATCACCCCATTGGAATGGAGTGTCTTTCTTCATTAACTCATTCATGGGTACAGCAATGGTGCTAAAATCGTTCAGGAACCAGTGGTAGAAACCTGCAAGTCCGAGGAAGCTACGTACTTGGCTCACATTTTGTGGAGGCATCCACTCACGAATAGCCTTGATCTTCTCCTCATCGACCTCCACACCTTTTGCTGAAACAACCAAGCCAAGAAACACAACCTTGTTTGTGAAAAATGTGCACTTTCCATGTTAGCATACAACTTTTCCTCCTATAGGACAGCAAGCACACATTTTGTATGTCCAACATAATCCTCCAAAGTTTTGCTATAAATCAATATGTCATCAAAGTAAACCACGACAAACTGGCCAATGAAGGATCTAAGTACATGATTCATCAATCTCATGAAAGTACTAGGTGCATTCGTTAATCCAAAAGGCATAACCAACCATTCATACAAGCCAAATTTTGTCTTAAATGCATTTTTCCATTCGCACCCTCTTTCATTCTTATTTGTTGGTAACCACTTCGCAAATCAATTTTGGAAAATACGATGGAGCCACAAAGTTCATCAAGCATGTCATCGAGCCTAGGAGTAGGGTGTGATATCTCACATTTATGTTGTTAATGTATCTACAATCAGTACACATGTGCATGGTTCTGTCTTTCTTTGGAACTAAAAGAATGGGAACAACACAAGGAGAAAGGCTTTCCCTTACATACCCTTTGTTAATAAGATCTTCGACTTGCCTCTGAATTTCCTTCGTCTCCTCTGGGCTTGCTCGGTACGGTGGTCGGTTCGGTAGTGGGGCGCCCAGAACCAAGTTGATTTTGTGCTCATTGCCCTGCTTCGATGGCAAACCAGGTGGTGCCTCCTTGGGAAACACATCCTCATACGCCTGCCAAAGATCAAACACAACACTAGGAAGAGTTGAGGGTAAGTCATTAGCAACCAATAAAGTTTCCTTGTACATGAGTACAAAGAATGGAGTATTATGTTCTCTCAATTCCCGCATATCCCTTTTTCCTAGCCATCATAACTAATCCCTGTTTTTTCCGGGGCTTGGTCATGTTTGGCTGTGGAAATACTCCCTCACTATGTTGGTGGCTCAATCGTCGTGTATGATCACTCTCTCCCTTTTTCTTTCCTTTCCTTTTCTTTTCATCTCATCAAGATAGACCGCCTCAGGTGTCATGGTGTAACGCCCCGGATCCGATGCGCCAGGTGTCCGCCAGTTATTCGTCGTTGTTGCCATGTCATTTGCTTGCGTGTTGCACTTTGCCATGTCATCATCTGCATTTTATCATGTCATCATGTGCATTTCTTTTGCATACGTGTTCGTCTCATGCATCCGAGCCTTTTCCCCGTTGTCCGTTTTGCAATCCGGCGCTCCTATGTCCCCCGGCGTCCCCTCTTCTCTCTTTTCATGTGCGGGTGTTAAACTTTCTCGGAATGGCCCGAGGTTTGCCAAGCGGCCTTGGTATAGCACCGGTAGACCGCCTGTCAAGTTTCGTGCCATTTGAAGGTCGTTTGATACTCCAACGGTTAGCCGGGTAACCGAAGAAGCCCTCTTTTGTTTCAGCCCAACACCCCTTCCAAAGTGGCCCAAAACCCACCAAACTCCTCTTCATGCTCTCGGTCGTTCGATCACGATCGCGTGGCCGAAAACCGCTCCTCATTTGGACTCTCCTAGCTCCCTCTATGCCTATTTATACACCCCCCCCATTCCATTTTCGCGCAGTCCAAACCCTAGTCCTCTCCCTCCTCGCGCCGCCGGACGCGTCCGCCCGCGCCGGACACGTCCAGCCTCCACCTCACCCCATCCAATCAGGGCTCGCCACGTCGCCCCGCCGCCCCTCTCCTCCACTCCGCCTTTGCCACGTGTCGCCGCCGCCGAATCCCACCGCCCGCCGGGCTCAGATCCGCCCGCCGGGGCGAACCGAACATGCAGCCTGCCCCGCCGCCGCCTCCTCCCGTCCCTCTCGCCACTGCCGCTCGCCGCCACTCCACCACACGGCGCGCGCCGCCGCCGCCCTCCGCCGCCTCTGCCGGCGACCGCCGCCCAGCCGCCATCATCCCAGGCCGCTTGTTTCCCAGAGGCCGCCGTCGCCGCCTGCCGCCAGCGCCCGGCTGCACCCAGCAGCCTCCCCTTTCCGGCCCGCGCGCGCCGGCCACCGAGTCCTTCCGCCGCCGCGCTGTCCCTCGCGCCGCGCCAAGATGCCGCCGATCGCCACCGACCTCGCCTATCCTCATCCCGGTAGGCCCGTCGCCAGACTTTGTCGGTGCCGCCGTGCCTCGCCGGCCCCGGCACTCCGCGCCCTCGCCGGAGTCTCGCCGGAGCTCCTCCGGCCAGATCCACGAGGTTGGACGAGATCCACCAGGAGTTGAAGCAAACGGGATCCCCGCGTCCCGGATATCTCCATCCCGAGTTGACTTTCCGGAGGGTATATTTTCGTCTAAGTCCCAGTTTTCTGGTAATTTTCGTGCATTTTCATAGCATCACATCTCCGCACCCGTGGCTCCGTTTTGCGCGTATAATATGTCAAATTGTTAGTCTCGAAGAGTACATCATTTCATTCCATTGCATCATTTGCATTTGAGCTCATCTTGATGCCCTAAACGCTGTTGGAAGATAGCTTCAGATCGTTAGTTTCAGAATCTTATCAGCTCGAGCTCTTTTGTCATTTTTGCCATGATTTATGTGTGCATCCTATGAGTATGAGCTCTACATGAATGTTGGACTAGGCCATGCCATCTTTCCAGGGGTGTTGACCTTGTATTTTTGTGAGTTGTGTGCTGAGTGCATTGAGCTTGTAAAGTAGGGTAGTTGCTGTTACTGTTTTCCTGGCAGATTCTGTTATAATTTGATGCTATGTTAACATGCTTCTAGTAATCATTCTATGCATAATCTGGAGATGCTCTATAAACATGATTTGATATACATGTCTTGCTCTATCCAGTAATGCCCTTGGTTGCATTTATAGCCTGCTGGAACATGTTCATTTCTTGCTTCAAAGTTGCTTGAAAATGTTTCCTGACAGATTGTTTGCATGAGATTCAATTTTCACGAGGTCGTTGTAGTTGATCCGTGTATGCTATGATGTTGTTCTTGCCATGTATAGCTCCTATGCGATGTCTTATTAATGGGTGTATGCTTAGTTTATCATGAGGTGCTCTGTAGTGAGTGCATCGAGCTCACGAACATGCCATGTTGAATCTGTTTTTGCCATGTCCTGATATTTCACTAAGTCTGAAATCTGTAATAAAACTTGCTATGTTTACATGGGTGCCATCATTTCTTAGAGTCCTTTTTGGCTTATGGTCAGTAAGGGACTATTGAAATATGCTTTGAGTAGAATCATTTCATGCCTTGCTTTGTTATTATAAGTTCCTGTAGCATGTTGTTTGCTTGCTCTAAACATGCCTTCCTGATGTTAATTCCTGCCGTGTTAGTATTTTCACTAAGTCTGTGAACCTGATATTTTGAGCACTTTCACCATGCTTGTTTGAACATGTTATGATGTGTTTTAGCCGTAGCTCAGTGTTCCTCTTTTGTTAAGCATCTCCTGTAGTTCGTTGCCATATGCTTTGTTTTTATGTTGGGGTGCTGTAGCATAGTTTCTTGTTGCATGTTAAGTAGCATCGGGCTGTTAAACGCAGATTTGCATCATTCTTGTTTTGCTTGTCATTTGCAAACCGTGCATCCGATTCCGGTGATCTTTATATCGATTTCAACCGAAATCATCTCATCTTTCCAGTGGCATACTTGGTTTGCCAAGTTGATGCCCGGTTCATCATTTTCCTTCCGGAGCATATCTATGCATTGCATATCACATCTCGCATAGCATGTCATGTATTGCATCATATTGCTTGTGCATTGTTCCTTGTTTGATTGTGGCTCCGTTGCTTGTGTTCTTGCTTTGGGTAGAGCCGGGAGACGAGTACGTGAACGAGGAACCTATTGAGAATGCCTACGAGGATCAAGCCTTCGACAACTCTGAGAACCTTTCAGGCAAGATGATCATACCCTCGAAATCACTTCTATCTTTGCTTGCTAGTTTGCTCGCTCGTTTGCTATGCCAATGCTACGATGCCTACCATTTGCTTGTCAGCCTCCCAAATTGCCATGAACCCCTAACCTTTGACACCATTCCTAGCAAACCGTTGTTTGGCTATGTTACCGTTTTGCTCAGCCCCTCTTATAGCGTTGTTAGTTGCAGGTGAAGATTGAAGGTTGTTCCTTGTTGGAACATGAAGATGTTGTTCCTTGTTGGAACATGTTTACTTGTTGGGATATCACAATATATATCTTATTTAATTAATGCATCTATATATTTGGTAAAGGGTGGAAGGCTCGGCCTTATGCCGTGTTTTGTTCCACTCTTGCCGCCCTAGTTTCCGTCATATCGGTGTTATGTTCCCGGATTTTGCGTCCCTTACGGTTGGGCTATAATGGGAACCCCTTGACAGTTCGCCTTAAGTAAAGCTTCTCCAAAGAATGCCCAACATTGGTTTTACCATTCGCCTCACCTAGCCTTTTTTTTTTCCTTGGGTTCTGCAGACTCAAGGGTCATCTTTATTTTAACCCCCGGGCGGTGCTCCTCGAGTGTTGGTCCGAACCGAGCTACTGCGGGGCCACCTCGGGAAACTTGAGGGTTGGTTTTACTCGTAGCTAGTCTCATCTGAGTGTGCCACGAGAAAGAGATATGTGCAGCTCCTATCGGGATTTGTCGGCACATTCGGGCGGTGTTGCTGGTTTAGTTTTACCTGTCGAAATGTCTTGTTGTACCGGGATACCGAGTCGATCGGAGTGTCTTGGGTGGAGGTCTATTCCTCCGTTGACCGTGAGAGCTTGTCATGGGCTAAGTTGGGACACCCTGCAGGATTTGAACTTTCGGCCGTGCCTGCGGTTATGTGGCAGATGGGAATTTGTTAACGTCCGGTTGTAGAAGACCTGAAGTTGACCATAATTAAAATACATCAACCGTGTGTGTTACCGTGATGGTCTCTTTCCGGCGGAGTCCGGGAAGTGAACACGGTGTTGGAGTTATGCTTGACGTAGGTTGCTATAGGATCACTTCTTGATCATACTTTTATCGACCGTGCTTTGCCTTCTCTTCTCGCTCTCTTTTGCGTATGTTAACCACCATATATGCTAGTCGCTTGCTGCAGCTCCACCTCATGCCTTTACCTTTCCCATAAGCTTAAATGGTCTTGATCTAGCGGGTGCGAGATTGCTGAGTCCTCGTGGCTCACCAGATACTTCCAAAACCAGTTTGCAGGTGCCTATGTTACCGAGCAGGTGACTCAACCAAGCTCAAGGAGGAGCTCGATGAAGATCTTGCCCTTTGTGTTGTTTCGTTCTAGTTGATCAGTAGTGGAGCCCAGTTGGGGTCGATCGAGGACCTTTTGTCGCATTTGGGGTTCTTCTTTTATTTTGGTTCCGTAGTCGGACCTTGATTGTATCTGGATGATGTAATGCTTTATTCATGTAATTGTGTGAAGTGGCGATTGTAAGCCAACTATGTATCTCTTTCCCTTATGTATTACATGGGTTGTGTGAAGATTACCTCACTTGCGACATTGCTTTCAATGCGGTTATGCCTCTAAGTCGTGCTTCGACACGTGGGAGATATAGCCGCATCGAGGGCGTTACACATGGGCAGCCAAGTGAACTTGTATCCTCTATGGACAAAACATAAGCGATTCGCATGCCCACTGATTTACACATCACGGTCATGCAACCACGATCGTCCAAGAAGCAAGTGACAAGCGTGCATCAGCACCACTCACACTCAACATCATCCTGATATGTCCCTACTAAAATTGGTATTTGCACGCTGCTAATCACCTTAATTGCGCCACAATCATTCAGCCATTGCATGCGGTATGGGTGTTGGTGAAGTTTTGTTTGCAACTGAAGCTTCTCAACCATCTCTGTGCTTGCAATATTGTTGCAGCTGCCACTATCAACAATCACTCGACATATCTTTGAGTTGATAAGGCAACGGGTGCAGAAAATATTATGCCGCTGCCCCTTTTCCTCCTCCACAACCTGGGCGTTAAGTGAATGATACAACCAAAGCTTCTCCATCAAGTTCCTCATGAGATAAAATAGTTCCTCCTACTTCCCAACCTTGATCCTCTTCCATTTCATCATTGCCACCTTTAGGGTCACTTTCAGACTCCCATTCACCTTGTTCATTGATGATCATAGTTCTTTTTCTTGGACATTCCAAAGAAATATGACCTCTTGCTTTGCACTTGTGGCATTGAATGTCGTTGTTGCGTGTCGAACTCTTTTCTGGAGGTGGAGCAGAGGATACTCCTGCTGTAGCTGATGACCTCTTATCTTGATTGCAAATAGCAAGTGAGGAAGTCATCGAGGCATGTGGGTGCCTAGGTGGTGCACCCTCAAACGGCGAACCATATGGCTGTTGTGTTCGCTGCCATGAGCGTGTGGTGGTGTGGCCTTGGAAAGCATGAGTACGACCATTACGCATATTCTTCTTCTCAGCTCTTATAGCTTGATGTACCACATCTTGTAATGTATCATAAGGAAACATCTCCACAAAATCTGATATTTCATCATTCAGCCCATGTAAAAATCTCGCCATCTTCGCCTCATCACTTTCACGGGTTCTTGTCCGAATTAGCAGCACCTCCATCTCTTTATAGTACTCCTCAACAGTGTGGGAACCTTGAGTGAGCCCCTGCAACCGCTTGTACAATTGCCTCTCATAGTATGATGGAACAAAACGCCGCCTCATGACTTCCTTCATCAAAGTCCAGCTGCGGATATGATTATTACCCGACATCAACTGATCGTCTTGTAGCTGATTCCACCATGTAAGAGCATAACCAGAGAGCTCCATAACAAGAAGATCAACTCTCTTGGCTTTAGAAAAACCATGGATGCGAAAGATTTAGTCGCATTCCTCCTGCCACTCAATATATGTATCTGGATCCTCTTTTACCGTGAAGGATGGCACATGTAGCTTCACTCTCGCTTGGTTGTCATGGTCATCTTGATCACGACGGTCATAATGATGACCTTTGTGACAAAAACAGCATCACAGCGAGGCGGGGAGTAGGGTTCATAGTCCCCCATGCCTTAATCTTTGTCACCATGCTCGGGGAGTTCTTCACGGGAGATGGCATCACCATCATGTGCAGCTCGTCACCGGTGATCAACGGCAAACCCGCGGGGTTAATGGCCTCTCCTGCGAGCTTCTCCTCCATGCAGCCCACCCTCACGGGGGCAGCAAAATTGCCATGCCTATGTTCGGCCCCAACGGCAGGGGCACCGTGGGCAGCAGCTCCTGCCACTCTTCCACGACCATCATGGTGATCCTCGTTTCCTTGACGTTGTCGATTTTCAACAGCCAGCGAGGCAGCAGGGCTGTGTTGATGTTGATCCCCATTACCTGCGATAGGAAGACGGCCTCCGAACAACCTTCGCATAGCTGCAGCTATACTCTCCTCAATCATTTCACCAAGTGTCGTGTGAGTTTTTGGGAGATCATCTTCCACATGTTGATGTCCATGTACACTCGAGTTGGATCATGTCATGTTAACTCTTGGAAACAAGTGGACAAAATAAATATATATGTGGAAAACACACATCTCACCTTCTTGCTTACCCAAATTCTAATGATTCCTTGGCGGCCGTGCGGTGGTAGAAAATCAGGAGTGGATGGGCGAATGGAAGGAAGGAAGCTGACGGTTTCTAGGTGGATCTGGGTGGGGTAAAACGAGGAGGGCTAATGCTGAGATCCAATCGACGCAAACCAAATGAACAAGAAAAATTTGTAGATCCTTGCACCACGTTTGAGCTGCAACACTTGCCACTTCAACTTCTGAAATTTCTCACCAAACTGAATATGATTACACACTTGCTCAACACTTTCTCTTCTCGTTTTTTGCTCTTTTTTTGTTTTGTTTTTCACTCTTTTTTTCCTCTCACTTTTTTTTCTTTTTTGCAACACAAAAGATCCAACAACAAGACTCAAAGAAAAACAACAACTTTGGATAGAACTTGGTGCAAACACGAAGAGGAAAGCAAACAACTATATATCAGCAAATAAAGGCTTGAATTTTTTTTGTGGCTTTTTGGCTTTGGACTCTAGGATGGGAAGAACCAAACTAAAAAGGAAAGATCTAGCTAAAAGGATACTCATCCTACCGTGTAAACCTTGCTCTGAATACCAGATTATGCGACACTGTCTTCGGAGAAGAGAGTGATCAAGGGGAGTTCCGATCTTCATGGCGTAGGATCGATAAATGAATGGGGATAACTAGCTGCAAGCAGCTGAAAATGGAAAATAAGATATTATGACCCAACGAGGAGGATGCTCACCGAAGCCTGCAATCCGAACATTCGCTGATCCACAACCCGCAATACTACCCCACACAACCACGCTCAAGTCATGGAGCACGAGGTAGGTGCAATCCGCAAGGGAAACCATGAACTCTAACTCACACAACACGATCTAGTCATGGAGCATGATTAGGAGCAATTTCTCAAGGAATCACGAGAATAACGATAACAAGAGCTCTCCTATCTCAGGAGCAGTCTATGTCTTTGGTCTTTGATAGAAATGGCAAAAGTCCCCAACGAATGGAAGAGCTAGCCTATTTATAGTCGGGACAACCACCCTGGATAGGTGTGAAAGAGAACCAGCTTTGGTTTGACTAAATGGCTTAGAGACTTAATGAGGTAGCTTCTGGAAAACTCTCGTTGGAGGTGGTTGGTAGTTCCCGACCAAACATTGTTCACTGGATTCGAACAATGTTTCCTTTAGCAGCAAACTCGAGTTTTGGTAACCTTTCGCAAGTTAGGATATCCAAACTCGTGCAAAACATTGTTTTGTCATAATCGGACAATGTTTCTTCAGCAGACAACTCATTTCTTCATGAATTCCTAACTTTGTTTCTTTGCCATAAACCATTGTTTTGCGAAATGTGTTTGACCTTCTTCGATATCGCACCTGAGTTCAACCAACAACAAAGGAGGTGAAGGTACAACCATGTTTTCAAGGTCAAATGATAGACTTAAGTCAGCGTTCACCTGATCATGTATTTGCATTGCGCGACTTCTTGTGATTGGACCGTTCACTACTAGGGAAAACCTTATATACAGAATCTTACCGGCAGTGTGGCTTAATATAAAGTGCTACTGCTACTTAGCAGTAGCGCACGGACTCAGACCGCGCTACTAATACCAATGTAGCAGTAGCGCGTTGGGAAAAACATCACTACTACTAATATTTCCACGACGTTGCCGCCAGACTAGGAATAGTAGTAGTGTCGGTTTTGTAAATGCACTACTTCTATTGAACTTAGCAACAACACTTTTCTCCAACACTCGCTACTACTAAGTTTAGTCCACTCGTTGCAACTAAGTTTAGTCACACCTCGCTCCGTGAACAGGGTGTTTACCACCTTAAATACGTTACTTCTCAAACCATCACAACCACTTGGTCTTCATTGAACTCTATGTGTAGGATCTGTGGCTGCAATAGGAATCTTCTCCAGTTCTTAAACCGGGGAAGATTCCTATTGACAACTTAGATTCTACACAAAAAGATCATTGATGACCAATGTATTTTTGTTTTTTACATGCTTAGCCTTAGCTTAGCAGTAGCGCGTTTTGTAGAATGCTCTACTGCTACAGGCATAGCAATAGCGCGTCTCTAGTTAAAAGCGCTACGTCTATGGTGTTTAGCAGTAGCGCTTTGTCCTAACACGCGCTACTGCTAAGCACCACCTATCTTCCAGAACTGGCCGCCCCCACTCTCCCTCTCCACTCTCACTCTCCCCCCGCACCCCCCATCGTCCGCTGCGGCCGTTCCCCAAGCACCGTCATTGCCCGCCACCGCCGACGCTCCTGCTCCTCCTCCACTGAGGTAGTCCCTCTATCCCTCCTCCCTCCTCCTCCTCCCTCCTCCCTACTCCTCCTCCCTCCTCCCTACCGCGCCCCTCCCTCCTCCCTCCTCCTCCGACCAAGCCCTCCGGCGGCAACCCTCCCCCTCCTCCTCTCTCCTTCCTCCTCCCACCCCCTCCTCCCTCCTCCTCCTCCTTCCTCCCACTACCCTCCTCCCCCTCCTCCTCTCTGTTTTTACTGTTTTTAGTAAGTGTTTGATAGAAATAGTTTATTTAGGATGTGCTTAATAGAACTAGTTGAATTAGTAAGAAAATTAATTATTTTTATTTATAGTAAGTGCTTAGTTGAACTAGTTGAATTAATAGAACTAATTTATTTTTAGTAAGAAAATTTAGGTATATGAGATTTGATGATCTAATTAAAATTTTACTATAGAACTAGTTTATTTTTAGTAAGAAAGGCAGTAGAGCTAGTTTATTTTAGTAAGTGCTTAGTTGAACTAGTTGAATTAATAGAACTAGTTTAATTTATGTCATTATCACTTTGTCATCAAAGAATGTTATATGAGATTTGATGATCTAATTAAAATTTTACTCGATGGACTATGCAGGCTTTGTAGAGTCATGTCCCCTTGGAGTGGTCGTCATCCGAGCTACCTCTACTTCCTCTACACCCGAGTCGGTGAGCTAAAAGTCCACCTCCCCCCTCTCCACTCCTTGGTGTTGAATAGAGTAGAACTAGGGTATTTAGTTATGCTTCTTAACCAAATGAAATGTTCAGGTTATAACATATATTTAAATGTTTTTGTCAATATTGAACCATTGAAATGCAATGAGCAGCAGTTTATGCTCATGTGCGAAGTGTTGATTCATTTCTGACTGGCCTATGTTTTGCTGGAGTGTTGATTCATTTCCGTTCTGGCAAATTTCAGGCGCTCGATATGTCCTATTTTAGCAAAGGTCATGCCAATTTTTTCCGTGAATTTAAGCATGACTTGTGCTAGAATATGTAGGAAATATCGACTGCCCCGGATTTGCTAGAAAGAGAACTAAACGACATTTCGAGTTGACTTTAAGTCTTTCAGGGCTCCATACATGATAGTCAAAAAATCAGTGAGGGAGAGTCTCCACCATATATGAGAGAAGAAGAATGCCGACTATTGTCGTGGGGGTTGCTTTTCCTTCTCCTCCTTGTGCTAGACCTTTGTTATGCACTAGGGGAAGAAGGAGTAGAGACCATCATCGACGGTCGAAAAATTGGTGAGGGAGTGTCCGCCATAAATGAGAGAAGAAGAATGCTGACTGTTGTCATGGGGGTCGCTTCTCCTTCTTCTCTTTGTGCTAGACCTTTGTTATGCACTAGGGGAAGAAGGAGTAGCGACCATCACCGACAGTCGCAATATCAGAGAGGGAGTGCCCACCATATACGTGAGATAAGAGTTTAGGAAGGAAGACTCAGCAGACCTAAAGTCAACCCATTGCATATTGAGTAATAGTGATTTGTGTGTTGAGTTTACTGGTAGTTGCCTTTGATTTCAATGTTTCAAATATGAACATAGGAAATGTCTGACGACGAAAGGGAATTTGGTATGTGCGAATACTGGGAAGACGAGCGTGTCCTGTGCGACAGGCCTCACCTAGTTGGTGGTAGGGCTGGGCATTTGGTTCCGCCGAACCGATTGGTTCGGTGCTTCGGGTAATTGAGAAATTTGGTTTCCTAAAATTGCAGACCGAACGGTTTCTTCCAAACCGAGACTTCGGTCCAAGGTAACATCGGTTCGGTCCTCGGTTAAGACCGAGATGAACTGATCTCCAAGAGAGCAATGGAAAAATTCAATACTTTGTATCCTCCCAGAAGTCGTTGCTTCAGCTCTCCCTCTCCCTTCGCCACCATAGATCGAACCTTGCTTGGAGAGAGAGAGAGAGGAGATGGCACAAGAAAGTAGGGAGAGCATGCCTGTCGTCAAGCGCGCCTGGCTCCTTGATCCACCCGGACGTCCTTCTGGTCCAGCTATGGGTGCCACTCGTGGCCGTGTTGAACTGGCGAGATGGGGCTGCGACTGCGAATCAGCGAGAAGGGGCGGTGAGGGTTACTGCAAGAGATAAGGATGGACGGGAATAGCGGTGCTGCGGTACGGTGCGACAGGGATATGGAGGATTGTTTTATCGTAGTGGACTACTCGAGGTCAAAACAACAGAGCGGATTGGGCTGTGGGGCTGTGAAGTTTTTAAGTGTTGTTGGGCCTCTCTCTCTCTCCACGTATATTCTCAAAAAACTGTAGAGTAGTACATCGTTACCTAAAAAAGCAGAGTACTATTTCCGGTATATTCGGTACTTCGGGTACCAGAAGCACACAACCGAAATCACCGAAGAAAGTTCGGTTTCCCAAGACTGCCAACCGAAGTGCAGACCGAAGTGTTCGGTTTTGGTGAATTCGGGTTCGATACCGGTTTATTTGGTACGGTTTTCGGTGCTTAGTTTTTTATGCCCACCCCTAGTTGGTGGTAGGCGCTTCAGTATCAAGCTGGATGAGACCTTCGAAGTGGATATAGTAAGTCACAACGACAAGTCTTTTTTCGTAATTAAGCATGGCTTCTACTTCTTTTGCTTCAACTTATAATTCTAATTTTTTTACAATTCTACTAGCGTATCCCCTGCAATGCAAGAATGTATGTCTTGGATAAGATTAGTTTCAGTACTATGGAAAGTATGGAGGTAAAGAAATCTCACTTGAGGACCAAGCATGGTTATACTTTTGCCGTAACATTATACAATACAGAGAACTACTCCCATTTTGAATGCAAAAAATGGGGAGCACTATGCAAGGCATATGCATTTGAGCCTAATATGCTTATCACCTTTGATATTAGTTCGGAAGATGAAATTGAAGGTAATATCGACATTTGGGTCAATGTGCAGACGCCTCCAGTTCTACCATTATGTGAGTTTCTCAACCATATTTATTAAGTAATTTATATTGTTTATTTAAAAATAGTTGACAACTTATTTCCATTCAAGAAAACATGTCTGACGCTTGTAGACAACACCTACTACTGTCCCGGGGCTGAACTAAACTGCGAGGAGTTAAGTCATTATGTTTCATGGCTTGAGGATCTTGATACTGTCAAAAAAGGTTATTTCCTGGACTTTGAGATATTAGTACTCAAAACGTGTGATCACTAGTGTGCGTACTGAACTACGGTCACATCTATTTAGGAAGGATGGTAAGATTTTTACTATTTGTCCTCAGTGCATCTTTTGCATACATTATTTTTAAGCTAAACTTTATTGCTAAGTATGTTACTATGATGTTCTTCAATAGGGATTCCCGATGAGTGTTGTGACTCATTGGATCGAGTCCAAAGGTCGCATGACAAAGGTTAGCTAATGGCCAAGATATCCTGCATTGCACATGTGTGCATTCATCATTTCTCGGAGCGAGCAACTCTTAATAGTCAAAGACTAGAGCAAAATTGTGAAGGATCGCAGCAGAGAAGTACTAGGGGGCAGCAATCAGAAACACAGCCCACAATTAGGAGACAGGTTCATCTGCATTCTCCAATATGATGAAGCAGGAGTGCTACACATGTTTTATGCTATTTTACCTGAGAGAGATAAGCAGGAGTAGGTCCTAGGTATTAAGAACAATTAGTTAGTGTTGATTATATATGACTATGATGATGATGATGATGATGATGATGATGAGAAGTTTCTATTATGTGCTACAATGTGTTAGAGTTGATAGTGATGCTGAGGAGGAGTGGTTATGAGTACTATGATGATGATGATGAGGAGGAGGAGGAGTTGTTATTATAACTAGTGACCAAGTTGTTATATGATGTCTCATGGACAAAAATGATGATGAGGAGGAGTTGTTACATGACAATGATGTATTATGACCATAAGTTGTTAATGATATTATGATGATGACAATGATGATGATGATGAGTTATTATGTCATTGGGTGAAAGAACTGCGGTTCAGTTTCAAGTGGATCCACGGTTCTTTCACCCAATGATGTAATAACTCATTCTGATGTAAAAACAATCTCTAAATTACTACTGTGTGAAAACTTGTATAATGGCGTATGAATACGACATAAAACAGAAAATAAATACGTAATAATAGTAGTAGTGCGGGTAGAACGGCGAGGCTGCTAGTAACTACCAGTAGCGCTCTCTACCAAAAGTGCTACTGCTAAGCAGGTATAGCAGTAGCGCGGGAAAACACACGCTACTGATACACTTTAGCTGTAGCATCGCATCAGTAGTGTGCAACCCCGCGCTACTGATATGTCCATTTTGCATCATGCTTTTATATCAATATTTATTGCATTATGGGCTGTTATTACACATTATATCTCAATACTTATGGCTATTCTCTCTTATTTACAAGGTTTACCATGAAGAGGGGGGATGCCGGCAGCTGGAATTCTGGCTGGAAAAGGAGCAAACATTGGAAACCTATTTTGCACGGCTCCAAAAGTCCTGAAACTCCATGAAACATCTTTTTGGAATTAATAAGAATTTTTGAGCGAAAGAAATACACCAGGGGGCCCACACCCTGTCCAGGAGAGTGGAGGCCCCCCCCTATAGGGCGCGCCCCCTATCTCCTAGGCCCCCTGGTGGGCCTCCGGTATCCATCTTATGCTATATCAGAGCTTTTACCCTGGAAAAAATTGCGGGCAAGCTTACGGGACGAAACTCCACCGCCACGAGGCGGAACCTTGGCGGAATCAATCTAGGGCTCCGGCGGAGCTGTTCTGTCGGGGACACTTCCCTCCGGGAGGGGGAAATCATCACCAATGATCCTCTCATCGGGAGGGGGTCAATCTCCGTCAACATCTTCACCAGCACCATCTCCTCTCAAAACCCTAGTTCATCTCTTTTATCCAATCTTGTATCAAAACCACAAATTGGTACCTGTGGGTTGCTAGTAGTGTTGATTACTCCTTGTTGTTGATGCTAATTGGTTTACTTGGTGGAAGATCATATGTTCAGATCCTTTATGCATATTATTACTCCTCTGATTATGAACATGAATATGCTTTGTGAGTAGTTACGTTTGTTCCTGAGGACATGGGTGAAGTCTTACTATTAGTAGTCATGTGAATTTGGTATTCGTTCGATATTTTGATGAGATTACGTTGTCTTTTCCTCTAGTGGTGTTATGTGAACGTCGACTACATGACATTGCACCATTATTTGGGCAGGAAGGCATGGGGAAGTAATAAGTACATGATGGGTTGCTAGAGTGACAGAAGCTTAAACCCTAGTTTATGCATTGCTTCATTAGGGGTTGATTTGGATTCATATGTTTAATGTTGTGGTTAGGTTTACCTTAATACTTCTTTTGTAGTTGCGGATGCTTGCAATAGGGGTTAATCATAAGTGGGATGCTTGTCCAAGTAAGGGCAGTACCCAAGCACCGGTCCACCCACATATCAAATTATCAAAGTACCAAACGCTAATCATATTAACGTGATGAAAACTAGCTTGACGATAATTCCCATGTGTCCTCGGGACCTCCTTTCTCATTATTAGAAATTGTCCAGGCTTATCCTTTGCTACATAAAGGATTGGGCCACCTTGCTGCACTTTGTTTACTTTATTTACTTGTTACTCGTTACTATTTATCTTATCACAAAACTATCTATCACTTACAATTTCAGTGCTTGCAGAGAAAACCTTACTGAAAACCGCTTATCATTTCCTCTTGCTCCTCGTTGGGTTCGACACTCTTACTTATCGAAAGGACTACGATTGATCCCCTACACTTTTGGGTCATCAAGACTCTTTTCTGGCGCCGTTGCCGGGGAGTGTAGTGCTTTTGGTGAGTGGAACTTGGTAAGGAAACATTTATATAGTGTGCTGAAATTTTCTGTTACTTGTCACTATGGAAACTAATCCTTTGAGGGGCTTGTTCGGGGTATCTTCACCCCGACCAGAAGAGCAAAGAGTTGCTCCTCAACCTACTGAACTTTATGAAAATATTTACTTTGAGATTCCTTCGGGTATGATAGAGAAACTGCTAGCTAATCCATTTGCAGGAGACGGAACATTGCATCTCGATTTACACCTTATCTTTGTGGATGAAGTTTGTGGATTATTTAAGCTTGCAGGTATTCTCGATGATGTTGTCAAAAGGAAGGTCTTCCCTTTATCTTTGAAGGGAGACGCATTAACATGGTATAGGCTATGTGATGATACGAGATCTTGGAATTATAAGCGATTGAAGTTGGAATTTCACCAGAAGTTCTACCCTATGCATCTTGTTCATCGTGATCGTAATTACATATATAATTTCTGGCCTTGCGAAGGAGAAAGCATCGCTCAAGCTTGGGGGAGGCTTAAGTCAATGTTATATTCATGCCCCAATCATTAGCTCTCTCGGTAAATGATTATTCAGAACTTTTATGCTCGGCTTTCTCTTGATAATCGCAACCTGCTCGATACTTCCTGTGCTGGCTCTTATATGCTGAAGACTATTGATTTCAAATGGGACTTATTGGAAAGAATTAAATGCAACTCTGAAGATTGGGGTTCCGACGATGGTAAGGAGTCAGGTATGACACCTAAGTTCAATTCTGTTAAATCTTTTATGGATACCGATGCTTTTCGTGGATTTAGCACTAAGTATGGACTTGACTCTGAGATAGTAGCTTCTTTCTGTGAATCTTTTGCTACTCACGTTGATCTCCCTAAAGAGAAGTGGTTTAAATATAATCCTCCTATTGAAGTGAAAGTAGTTGCACCTATTACAGTCGAAGAAAAGACTATCACCTATAGTGATCCTATTGTTCCTACTACTTATGTTGAGAAACCTCCCTTTCCTGTTAGGATAAAGGATCATGCTAAAGCTTCGACTGTTGTTCGTAAGAGTAATACTAGGACCTCTACACCTCCTGAGCAAATTAATGTTGAACCTAGTATTGCTATGGTTAAAGATCTCTTGGATGATGATTTAGATGGGCATGTTATTTATTTCTGTGGTGAGACTGCTAATATTGCTAGGCCAGATACTAAGACACGTAGACCTGTCATAGGCATGCCTGTTATTTCTGTTAAAATAGGAGATCATTGTTATCCTGGCTTATGTGATATGGGTGCTAGTGCTAGTGCAATACCTTATACCTTATATCAAGAAATTATGCATGACATTGCACCCATTGAATTAGAAGACATTGATGTTACCATTAAGCTTGCTAATAGGGATACCAATAAACCCTTTGGGATTGTTAGAGATGTTGAAGTTTTGTGTGGGAAGGTTAAATACCCTGCTGATTTTTTTGTTCTTGGTTCCCCACAAGATGATTTTTGTCCCATTATTTTTGGTAGACCCTTCTTGAATACGGCTAGTGCTAATTAATTGTGAAAAGAATATTGTCAGTGTTGGCCTAGATGGTATGTCTCATGAGTTTAATTTCACGAAGTTTACTAGACAACCTCGTGATAGGGAACCACCTAGTAAGGATGAGATTATTGGTCTTGCTTCCATTGCTATTCCTCCAACTGATCCGTTAGAACAATATTTGCTAGACCATGAAACGATATGTTTATGAAGGAAAGAGAGGAAATAGAAGAGGTGTTCCTTAAACAGGAACCTATGCTGAAACATAACCTTCCCGTTGAAATTCTTGGGGATCCCCCTCCACCCAAGGGTGATCCCGTGTTTTAACTCAAACCATTACCTGATAATCTTAATTATGCTTATCTTGATGAAAAGGAAATATATCCTGTTATTATTAGTGCTAACCTTTCAGAGAAAGAATAAGAAAGATTATTGAAAACTCTAAAGAAGCACCGAGCAGCTATTGGATATACTCTGGATGATCTTAAGGGCATTAGTCCCACATTATGCCAACACAAAATTACAGTGCAAAAAGATGCCAAACCAGTTAGAGATCCTCAAAGACGATTAAATCCCAAGATGAAGGAAGTGGTAAGAAAGGAGATACTAAAGCTCCTTGGGGCAGGTATTATTTATCCCGTTACTGATAGTGAATGGGTAAGCCCTGTCCATTGTGTTCCTAAAAAGGGAGGCATTACCGTTGTTCCTAATGATAAAGATGAATTGATCCTGCAAAGAATTATTACAGGTTATAGGATGGTAATTGATTTCTGTAAGTTAAATAAAGCTACTAAGAAAGATCATTACCCTTTACCTTTCATTGATCAAATGCTAGAAAGTCTATCCAAACACACACATTTCTACTTTCTAGATGGTTATTCTGGTTTCTCTCAGATACCTGTGTCAGCAAAGGATCAATCTAAAACTACTTTTACTTGCCCTTTTGGTACTTTTGCTTATAGACGTATGCCTTTTGGTTTATGTAATGCACCTGCTACCTTTCAAAGATGCATGATGGTATTGTGAAAAGATTTGTGAGGTATTCATGGATGATTTCTCTGTTTATGGATCCTCTTTTGATGATTGTTTGAGCAACCTTGATCGAGTTTTGCAGAGATGTGAAGACACTAGTCTCGTCCTGAATTGGGAAAAGTGTCACTTTATGGTTAATGAAGGCATTGTCTTGGGGCACAAGATCTCCGAGAGAGGTATTGAAGTCGATAAAGCCAAAGTTGATGCTATTGAAAAGATGCCATGTCCCAAGGACATAAAAGGTATAAGAAGTTTCCTTGGTCATGCCGGTTTTTATAGGAGGTTCACTAAGGACTTTTCTAAAATCTCTAGGCCTCTGACTAATTTATTGCAAAAAAGATATTCCTTTTGTCTTTGATGATGATTGTGTAGAAGCATTTGAAATACTTAAGAAAGCTTTCATCACTGCACCTATTGTTCAGCCACCTGATTGGAATTTACCTTTTGAAATTATGTGTGATGCTAGTGATTATGTTGTAGGTGTTGTTCTAGGGCAAAGAGTCGATAAGAAATTGAATCTTATCCAGTATGCTAGTAAGACTCTTGATACTGCCTAGAGAAATTATGCTACTACTGAAAAAGAATTCTTAGCAGTTCTGTTTGCATGTGATAAGTTTAGACCTTATATCGTTGATTCTAAAGTTACTATTCACACTGATCATGCTGCTATTAAATATCTTATGGAAAAGAAAGATGCTAAGCCTAGACTCATTAGATGGGTTCTCTTGCTCCAAGAATTTAACTTGCATATTATTGATAGAAAGGGAGCTGAGAACCCCGTTGCAGACAACTTGTCTAGGTTAGAGAATGTTCTTGATGACCCACTGCCTATTAATGATAGCTTTCCTGATGAACAACTAGCGGTCGTTAATGCTTCTTGTACTGCTCCTTGGTATGCTGATTATGCTAATTACATTGTTGCTAAATTTATACCGCCTAGTTTCACATACCAGCAAAAGAAAAAGTTCTTTTATGATTTAAGACATTACTTCTGGGATGATCCACACCTTTATAAAGGAGTAGATGGTGTTATTAGACGTTGTGTGCCTGAGCATGAACAGGAACAGATCCTACGCAAGTGTCACTCTGAATCCTATGGAGGACACCATACTGGAGATAGAACTGTGCACAAGGTACTACAATCTGATTTTTATTGGCCTACTCTCTTCAAAGATGCTCGTAAGTTTGTCTTATCTTGTGATGAATGTCAAAGAATAGGTAACATTAGTAGACGTCAAGAAATGCCTATGAATTATTCTCTTGTTATTGAACCGTTTGATGTTTGGGGCTTTGATTATATGGGACCTTTTCCTGCCTCTAATGGTTATATACATATTTTAGCTGTTGTTGATTACGTTACTAAGTGGGTAGAAGCTATTCCAACTAGTAGTGCTGATCATAACACTTCTATTAAAATGCTTAAAGAAGTTATTTTTCTGAGGTTTGGAGTCCCTAGATATCTTATGACTGATGGTGGTTCACATTTTATTCATGGTGCTTTCTGTAAGATGCTTGTTAAGTATGATGTCAATCATAGAATCGCATCTCCTTATCATCCGCAGTCTAGTGGTCAAGTAGAGTTGAGCAATAGAGAGCTCAAACTAATTTTGCAAAAGACTGTGAATAGATCTAGAAAGAATTGGTCCAAAAAACTTGATGATGCATTATGGGCCTATAGAACTGCATACAAAAATCCTATGGGTATGTCTCCATATAAGATGGTTTATGGAAAAGCGTGTCATTTACCTCTTGAACCTGAACATAAGGCATATTGGGCTATTAAAGAGCTCAATTATGACTTCAAACTTGTCGTTGAGAAGAGGTTATTTGATATTAGATCACTCGATGAATGGAGAACCCAAGCATATGAGAATGCCAAGCTATTCAAAGAAAAAGTCAAATGCTGGCATGACAAAAGGATACAAAAGCGTGAGTTTAACGTAGGAGATTATGTGTTATTATTCAACTCTCGTTTAAGATTTTTTGCAGGAAAACTCCTCTCAAAATGGGAAGGTCCTTACGTTATAGAGGAGGTCTATCGTCTTGGTGCCATAAAAATCAACAACTTCGAAGGCACAAGTCCAAGGGTGGTAAACGGTCAAAGAAGTAAACATTATATTTCAGGTAATCCTATCAATGTTGAAACTAATATCATTGAAACCGTAACCCCTGAGGAATACATAAGGGACACTTTCCAGAATGTTCCAGACTCCGAAAAGGAATAGGCATGTGTTATGGTAAGTAAACCGACTCCAAAACGACTCCAATGGCAATTTTTATCAGTTTTGGAATATTTAAGAATTTTAGGAAGAAAGAAGTAGTCCGAAAGGGACACGAGGCTCCCACGAGAGTGGAGGGCGCCCTCCCCCCCCCCTACTGGGCGCGCCCCCTGTCTCGTGGGCACCTCGTGTGCCTCCCGGATGTTGTTTTCTTGCGCGTTATGTATTTTGGTCGGTAAAAATTCATTTATATACTCTCAAAGGTTTTGACCACTGTATCACGCAAATATCCTCTGTTTTCGTTTCGAGCCGTTTCTGTTTCAGATTAAGAGCACCGTGACGTCGCCCTCCTTCAACAACAAAGACAAGGATGCTTGGCTATTGAAGACAGAGCTGAAAAGAGAAGAACCAGAAGAGATCAACAAGGATGAAGGGATCAAGAAGGCCATGGAGGTTCAAGCTCCGACGGTGAAAGAAGAAGACATCCCTCAACCTTTACCTAACCTTTTCACTCCAATAGAGATTGAAGCTTTCAAGATGATTGAGTTAGCTCGCATACAGAACAAGTATCTCACATAGAAGAATATTCTGTTGAAGGATCATATCGCCGGGCTCAAGGGCATTATCCGCAAGTTGGAGGATCTTTTACACTCAATGTGCGATTATCCACCGTCATCATCACCACCTCCATCACCTCCGAGGACATAATCACATGGGTATGGGCACTCCCCTTGGCAACTGCCAAGCTTGGGGGAGGTGCCCCGGTATCGTATCACCATGACGCTCATATCTTTACCGCTTTATTTAGTTCAATCCTTTTAGTAGTATCTTGATCTAGTAGATTGAAGTTTTGATCTCAAGTAGTTTGAGTTTTGCTTTGTGATCTCTTTTTGTAATCGAGTCCGTGAGCTATCTATATTAAAGATTAGTGTTGAGTCAAGGGCTTTGCTATGTTGCTATGATCTTGAGAAAGTAGAAAGAATAAAAGAGTTCATATTGATCTTATGGATAGTGATAACTTCACACATAGAAAGTATGAGGCATAAAAATTGTTGAGAGTGGATGAACGTAGTTTTGGTCATCGTTGCAATTAATAGGAAGTGATAAGGAAAGAGGGGTTCACATACAAATATATTATCTTGGACACCTTTTTATAATTGGGAGCACTCATTAGGTATGACATGATAAAAGAGTTGACGTTGGACAAGGAAGACAACGTAATGGTTTATGTTTTCGCGCATCTCAGTTAAAGTATATTGTCATTGACCTTCCAAACATGTTGAGCTTGCCTTTCCCCCTCATGCTAGCCAAATTCCTTGCACCAAGTAGAGATACTACTTGTGCTTCCAATTACCCTTAAACCCAGTTTTGCCATGAGAGTCCACCATACCTATCTATGGATTGAGTAAGATCCTTCAAGTAAGTTGTCATGTTGCAAGCCATAAAAATTGCTATCTAAATATGTATGACTTATTAGTGCAGAGAAAATAAGCTTTGTACGATCTTGTTGTGGAAGTAATAAAAGCGATGGACTGCATAATAAAGGTCCACATACAAGGGGCAATATAAAGTGATGTTCTTTTGCATTAAGATTTTGTGCATCAACCCTAAACGCACATGACAACCTATGCTTCCCTCTGCGAAGGGCCTATATTTTACTTTATGTTTCTACTTTATGCATGAGTCAAGGTGATCCTCATCTTTCCCTTTTCATTTTATCCTTTGGCAAGCTCCTCGTGTTTGAAAGATCATGATATATATATCCAATTGGATGTTAGTTAGCATGGGCTATTATTTTTGACATCACCTAAAGGTGAATACGTTGGGAGGCAACACAATAAGCCCCTATCTTTCTCAGTGTCCGGCTGAAACTCCATAACCACAAGTACTGCGTGAGTGTTAGCAAATGTAGAAGGCTACAAGATAGTTGAGTATGTGAGCTTGCTTAAAAGCTCTATTGTTGACTCTTTCTGATGTTACGATAAATGGCAATTGCTTCAATGACTGAGATTATAGTTTGTTAGCTCCCAATGAAGTTTTTGAACCATACTTGACATTGTGAATTGATTGTTACATGAGCATAAGAAATCATATGATAAAATCTATATATGTTGCTGTTATAAGAATAATCATGATGCCCTCATGTCCGTATTTTATTTTTTATCGACACCTCTATCTCTAAACATGTGGACATATTTTTCGATTTCGGCTTCCGCTTGAGGACAAGCGAGGTCTAAGCTTGGGGGAGTTGATACGTCCATTTTGCATCATGTTTTTATATCAATATTTATTGAATTATGGGCTGTTATTACACATTATATCTCAATACTTATGGCTATTCTCTCTTATTTTACAAGGTTTGCCATGAAGAGGGGGGATGCCGGCAGCTGGAATTCTGGCTGGAAAAGGAGCAACCATAGGAAACCTATTCTGCACAGCTCCAAAAGTCCTGAAACTCCATGAAACATCTTTTTGGAATTAATACGAATTTTTGAGCGAAAGAAATACACCAGGGGGCCCACACCCTGTCCAGAGAGTGGGCGCGCCCCTGCTGTATGCGCCTATCTCTGGGCCTTGGTGGGCCTCCGGTATCCATCTTCGCTATATCGAGCTTTTACCTGGAAAAATCGTAGGCAAGCTTACGGACGAAACTCCGCCGCCACGAGGCGGAACCTTGGCGGAATCAATCTAGGGCTCCGGCGGAGCTGTTCTGCCGGGGACACTTTCCTCTGGGAGGGGGAAATCATCACCAACGTCATCACCAATGATCCTCTCATCGGGAGGGGGTCAATCTCCATCAACATCTTCACCAGCACCATCTCCTCTCAAAACCCTAGTTCATCTCTTGTATCCAATCTTGTATCAAAACCACAAATTGGTACCTGTGGGTTGCTAGTAGTGTTGATTACTCCTTGTAGTTGATGCTAATTGGTTTACTTGGTGGAAGATCATATGTTCAGATCCTTTATGCATATTATTACTCTGATTATGAACATGAATATGCTTTGTGAGTAGTTACGTTTGTTCCTGAGGACATGGGTGAAGTCTTACTATTAGTAGTCATGTGAATTTGGTATTTGTTCGATATTTTGATGAGATGTATGTTGTCTTTTCCTCTAGTGGTGTTATGTGAACGTCGACTACATGACACTTCACCATTATTTGGGCCTAGAGGAAGGCATGGGGAAGTAATAAGTACATGATGGGTTGCTAGAGTGACAGAAGCTTAAACCCTAGTTTATGCGTTGCTTCGTTAGGGGTTGATTTGGATCCATATGTTTAATGTTGTGGTTAGGTTTACCTTAATACTTCTTTTGTAGTTGTGGATGCTTGCAATAGGGGTTAATAATAAGTGGGATGCTTGTCCAAGTAAGGGCAGTACCCAAGCACCGGTCCACACACATATCAAATTATCAAAGTACCGAACGCGAATCATATGAACGTGATGAAAACTAGCTTGACGATAATTCCCATGTGTCCTCGGGAGCTCCTTTCTCATTATTAGAAATTGTCCAGACTTATCCTTTGCTACATAAAGGATTGGGCCACCTTGCTGCACTTTGTTTACTTTATTTACTTGTTACTCTTTACTATTTATCTTATCACAAAACTATCTATCACTTACAATTTTAGTGCTTGCAGAGAAAACCTTACTGAAAACCGCTTATCATTTCCTTCTGCTCCTCGTTGGATTTGACACTCTTACTTATAGAAAGGACTACGATTGATCCCCTACATTTGTGGGTCATCAGCTACTGCTATACCTAAAATCGGCGCTACTGCTAGGCTTTTCCCTAGTAGTGGTTGATGATTGGTGGTGCGGTGCCCATGGTTGGGATGTCCTCGTCACTGGGGATATCCAGGGTTTACACATGGCCGGTTACAATCTAGGGATAAACATGTTGTTCTTTTAAATACCATTGAAGTGTACGCCAAGCCTCCAGGAGATCTTCATCTTGATTACACCGAGGGCAAAGGCATGCATGGCCGATTTATCAATCTTCGTTGGGTCCTCGGTCCGACACATGACCAGTGAGCGGCATGGCTAGCCCCCCCTAATCCAGGACACCAACACCGGCCATCCCCTTTCTTCGTTCATTGCCATGAGCTTCTTTGTGTCTTCCTCATTTGGAGCTCGAAGGTACTCCGGGACAAAAACCGAGATCATTGTCTTCGCAAAGACACAGACACATTTAATGGTGGTATCTTCTCCAATACGAAGATATTCATCCGTGTAGCCGGCGGGAACACCATATGCAATCACTCTCATCTCCGCTAATATTTTTGATATCCGACCAACCAAGCAAACCGGCGGCATTCCTGCACCGAGTAAAAAACGCAATTCTGGTCACAAATTTCAATGATGTGCACGAAAAGAGATGTATGCATTCGATATCGCCTACGAAATAGGTAAGCCGAATATGTCGCTACCTTGGCGAAGTAGTCCTTCATGAGCATCTTGTCACCGAGAGCTTGGTTGCGGGGAAGGTATAGCCGGCCAACCATGGATCCGCGGTGCTTTTTCTTCGGGTCCTTCTCAAAATCCTCCATGAGATGCAGTAACACTAGGTTGTCGACATCGTCGTCAAGGATCATCTCTTCTATGTCTGAATCATCCAACGAAGACGACGAGGACAAACTCCAATCCATCTAAAAAATTCACGCCCGTGAATTTCACCCGAACCTCAATAATCAAAATTGAATTAAAATAACGCGGTCTTTGAACATACCTTCCCACGAAGCAAAGTCGACCGCCCCTTTCTTCTCCCCAGCTGGCCAAAGCAAAGCTCGCCGCCCCTTTCTTTTCCCCCGCCGGCCGAAGCAAAGCCAGCCGTCCATTTCTTCTCCCCATATGTTCGAAGCAAAACTGGTCGAAATCCCTTCCACCGACGCCCGCATGCGACCCCCACCGATTCTGAGGCTCATGCCGGAACCAATTGGATCCGCCGGTTACAAGGCCGTGCGCCAAGCCCAAGGCGGATCGATGGCGCCATCGCCGGCTGTGAGCCCGCAGAGACAAATAGGCACAGCCCCCTACCCTCTAACTTGGTGGGATAGATGTGGCACGCGGGGCAGCGGAGCTAACAGACTGCACGGGGCAGACAGGGTAGCAAGAACCAGCGGGGAGGTGTGGCGACGATGGCAAGGAGTGGGATGGGAACGAAAGCGGGCGGAAATGGAGTTTCCGCCAAGGAAAGGGGATCTGGCTAAAAGAGAGGTGTCTCCCATAGATATGGTGGAAATGGGTTGCGGTTTGCAGCATCGTGCAAAAAAATCGGGATGGTCCAATATATGGGATCTATTCGGGCCGGCGAAATCGCCTCTGTCTCGTAAACCGGCCGCAACATCAGTATCGATGTTATTTTCCTATATATAGACTTGGTCAAAATTAAATAAGTTTGACTTGACACAAACCAATTTCAATTATTTTGGAACAAAGGTAGTAGTACCTAATATCCCGGGCCTATTTTACATATGATCTCCCTATTTCCCCCCTTGTGAGTTCATCTTGACTGGTCGTGGGTGTCAACAATGCATGAACAATATACACAACTAGATTAGGATGACCAGGTGCTAAGCATCCAGGTTAGCCCACAATCTGGACCTCCATGGCGCGGCAGCTTGCTGCCGGCGATGGCGCCCGGTGGTGGCTGCTGACGGCGGTGCTGTAAGAGCGTTGTGGAGGGCTGGTTCTGCTGTCCCATTCATGTTGACATGGCCGGTGGTTGTATGCCAGCACGGTTGGGGGCTAGCGCGGAGCCGATCTACGCATCTTGGTGGCGATCTAGCCGGTCGTGAGTTGGGAGATGTGGCCGCCGGTGAAAACCGTGCTCCGACTTTGGTCTTGGCGGGCGATGATGGTGTCTATGTGTCGTTACCTTGTTGAAGGCATCGTTACTGTAGTCATCATCTCCTCGCTCGGGTTGTTCCGAGGGGAAACCCTTGATTTGAGTCTCCCAGATTGGACAATGGCGGCGCTTTTGGTGTCGTCTTCCCACATAACGGCATCGTTTCGGAGTAAATGCTTGCTGAAGTCGTCAGGAGGTGGAGTTACGTGGCATCTGCCGCGTCGACGTCTTTGGGTCTCGGCGGCTTGTTGCAGTAGAGTCTCCGCGACGGATGCATCTTAATGGATGGGCGCAGGGCGGTGGTGTTGTTTGGCATCATGGCAGCGTCGATGGCTGGTCGGCCTACCAAGGATTGCGAGGACCTCCTTCCTAGTGATGGGTCGGTGATTCGATGGTGGTGGTGGCTTCTGAAGTGTGTGCATGTAGTGTGCGCTTTGGGTCTGCTGCACCAGGTGTATGCTCTCCTCGTAGGTCATGCGGACGGATCGGCTGTGACCCCGGTTCTAGATGGTTGGGCGTAACGGCATTCACCATTATTGACTTTTTTAGTGGTTCTTGATTGTGCGCATCTATTGAACCAGAAGCCGGTCAACCTTTTTTCGAAATGAAAAGAAAAAACACGACTCTAGAATACCATTACATGTGCTGTAATTTATTGGTAGCTGACTAACGAATACTCCCTTCGTTCCTAAATATTTGTCTTTTTAGAGAGTTCAAATGGACTACCACATACAGATGTATATAGACATATTTTAAAGTGTAGCTCCGTATGTAGTCACTTGTTGAAATCTCTAGAAAGACAAATATTTAGGAACGGAAGGAGTACATGAGAACTGAGAGCAACTCCAATGAGGCGACCCATTTCGTCCGCCCGCTTCCGTTTGGGTCAGCGCGGACAAAAGTGGCGGCCCAACGCGCCGATCCAAATGGACGCGCGTCCGTTTTTCGTCCGCGGGCGACCCATTCCCGGACCAATTTTGAGCCTGATTTGCGTCGGCGCGGACACGAGACGGACGCGCGCGCGCCTACTCCTCTCCCCGGGCCCGCCGATCGGTGGCAGCCACCACCATTCCCCCCCCCCCTTCATTTTCCCACAAACACTCCCGTCCGTGCGCGCTCGCTCCCGCCCCAACCATGGACGACGCCATCGACCTCGACCTCGCCGCTACCCCTGGCTTTCACGTCTACCCGCAGGCCTCCCGCCTCTCCGGGGAGTGCTCACCCGACATGAGCGTGGCCGCGCCTTCCACGCCTGCGCCAGCGCCCATCGACCTCAACGCCACCCCGGTGGTTGGTGGCTCGTCGTCCGGCGGCACGAGGAAACGCGCGCGGCAGACGCCGGCCGACGGGCTCCCGGACGCCCGTAACCTGTTCGAGGGAATGCCGTCCGCCGTCGATGAGGACTTCATGCAAAACCTCATCTTCGAGGGCGGTGCGGCGGGAGCTGGCTACGATCCCGACGAGACACAAAGCCAGGATGGCCGCGGAGCGTTCACGCCGGCCGCTGGCTATGATCCCGACCAGGCGGCCTTCATGCGTGATCAGGTCGGCGTCGACCTGGACGGCTTCCCCCTCGACCACGAGTTCCCGGACGACTACGGGCTAGAGGAAGAGGACAAGTGCGACATCGACGCAGAGCCTTTGTTCGAGGACGAGCTCGCCAACCAAGTCGCCGGTCCTAAGCCGAAGCGCAAGAGCAAGCGTACGAAGGCGTACACGGTGGCCGAAGACAAGCTTCTTTGCGAGTGTTGGCGAGACATTGGACAAGACCCGAAGGCGGGCGCCGAGCAAAAGCATTCGACCTTTTGGACTCGTGTGCACAGAGAGTTTCATGAGTGCAAGAAGTTTCCACCTTACCAATTTGTGAGCACGCGCGGGTGGGTCTCCATTTCCAAGCGGTGGAGGGTGATCCAACAAGAGTGCGACAAGTTCTGCGCCACCCTTGAGAGCGTCAAGGCCCGCCCCGTGAGCGGCATCGGCATGCAAGACATGGTATGATAGCAAGCAAGCCGCCCTCTTTTGTGTCATCAAGATCATCCTTTTTACGTCTTCATTTGCTATCACTTGCCCATATGCTTGCATGAAAACATTTTGTAGGCATTTCAAGCTTTGAAGGCATTCAAGGTTCAACACAATGGCAAGTGCTTCAACCTCTCCCATTGCTATCGGGTTATCAAGGACGAAGAGAAGTTCAAGGCACAATATGCCGCACTCAAGGCACGTGGGGGGAAGAAAGCCGTGGAGGATGTTGGGAAGGGCGAGCTGGCACGGCCGCGGGGGAAGACCAACTCCAAGAAGGAGGACAAGCGAGATGCGGCCACCAACGCCTTGATCGCAAGCGTGGACGGCATGATCAATAAGAAGGACTCAAGGGAGGAGGAGCACCGGCGTTTCAAGGCAGAGCAAATGGATGCTTTCATGGAGATCCAAAGGAGGAGGCTTGATCTTGACGCCAAGAAGCAAGCCAAGATGTTCGAGCTCGAGGCGGAGAAGCAAGCCAGGATGCTAGAGATCGAGGCCGCCAACGACAAGACCAAGGCGAAAGAAGTGGCTCTTGCGAGCATGATGACCGGGGTGGAGATCATGAAGATGGATCTCAACACCGTGTCGCCAAGGAAGAGGCCGTGGTTCGAGAAAATGCAGGCCGACATGTTCAAGTTCGACGACGAGTGATCTATGGCGGCGAGGGCCATCTTTTTTTGTATGCCGGCAGGTGTGCCGGCATGACCAGCCGAGATGACGTGGTCGAACTCAAGTCACACCCTTTTTTGTGTGCTGGCATGTGTGCTTGCCGGTGGGCGAAAAGCGCCAAAGATGAACTATGGCGATATTCTCTGGCCGGCATTGTATCTTTGGCCGCATGGCGCCAAGCATGAGACATGGCATGGCATGATCGACCATGGCCCTTTTATTTAAAAGTTGAATGCGGGCATGAAATGGGTCGACGCGTTGGGCGCACTACCGACCCAAATGCAAAATTGGGCGGGCGCCGGGCGGGCGGCCGACCCGAACGGACAAAAAGCAGACAAATGCGCCGTCCGTTTGGGTTGAAGTTGCTCTGAGTGAAGCTAATCGATGGTTTGCAGCCATGAATCAGGCAAGGCATCGGGCCATGTCAGTACAAGGGAAGCGAAGAGAAGGATGATAACCGCGGCTGCCCATTGGGGGCATAATTCACGAGTGTATCTGGCATGTACCGTCTTGCCCTAGTTGGGATATCGGGGCCAGCTCCAGACAAACAGTATGTCACGGCTTGAACCAAACTTGGCTGCACCTGCAATAAATCTCCCTTTTGGGTTGCACACACAGTAGATGGTACTACTGATGTTCCTTTCTGGGGAAGTCCATGGATAGTACTACTACTTATCCACCGATAAAGGCATGCAGTGAGTTCACAGTTGGTGCCGCATTCTGCAGGTATGACAAAAGGTGAAGAATTAACAGCGAGTTGATGGTCCAAGGCAGCAGCATGGACACAGAAAGCACTACTGTACTATTCAAGCTGCTTCCTTAAACCAGTACAGCCGCAGGATCACACGAGGTGATCATAACCATCACCCTAGTGGCCACCAGGAAGAAACACGGGGAAACTGACGGTCTCGACACATTGCCACCGTCGGCAAACATCTGGAAAAGGCACGGGGAAATGTGGGGTGGCAGTGCTCCACCTTGCGGCTTCGGCGCCAGGTTTCAGTTTCCCACCGCGACGATGGCAAGTCAAGATTGCAAAAGATGATCCGGGAGGTGAGTCCGGGTCCCGGCCGAAGATCTGAAAGAGATGGGGATCACCGGAAAGGGATCACAATGGGGCCAAGGAAAATGCGCGTATCTTCGAAAAGGCGGTCGTGTGCGTGCGTGCGTGCGCGCCTTTGCGATCCAACTTTAAATTTGTCGCAATCCGCAACCAAACAAACCCTTAACCAAACCAAACCAATTGTAACACGTCGGCAGCGCCAAAAGAGACAAGTGTTGCGGCGAGCACTGAGATCACAACAGGCACGAGGGACTGAAGAAACTGATATGTGATTGGGAGAGAGGCCGTCACATTCACCCTCCAGATAGACCACTGGCCTCAGGAGAAGGAAATCATCTTTCTTTCAGCCATTAATTCAATGGGTGGGCACTCAAAAATGGTCAATCAGATAGGGACCCCAAAAGGCACATGGCATGCCTTTGCAGGTGGCAAATTATACGTACAACTGTGAAAGGATCAGGTGACTTCCCCCTCTTGGATCTATCTACATGAGCTTCCAAGGACCATATCGAATCGATCGCTTTTTTACTGAGGAACAGCACTGCTAGTACCTGCTACTTGTCATGATACTTCTTACTGTTACTGAGAACACTTCTAATTGCTATCTGTCATGATAATACTAGAAATATTAACTTAAAAGTAACAACGTTCAAATCATAAGTTGCTTATAAACACAGGGAACGCAATATATATTTCAAGTCGAACGTAGAAGGACTAGCTCACTAGTCACTAACTCCAACTAAAATTTGGAGAGTTTATCAGGATTAGCTCACTAGTCACTAACATAATTTCATGCAATAAACTACTGCTAAAATGTGGAGAGTTTTACCACAGCATAAAGGCATATCCTCGGCTAACATCGTCAATAGTTACATTGTGGAACCAGAACACTATCAGTGCATAGAATATGACCAAAACAAACATTAGGCAACACAGGTAAATAGTCTAATATTAGAGGCCCTACATCAACAGCATTGGTATTCCGCGGAACAAATCCGCGTCGGCGTGCATACTAAATATGTCATAGTTACTACTAAAATGGTCTATAACACATGCATGACATAAACATCAGAACACTGACGGCGTTGCACTACACTTGATCTATGTGCTTTGGTTCCAGTTCACAAGACTAGGACGAGCTGCAGAAACATACTTAAAGCGGAGGGTCGCAGGCTCCATATCTTCAGAACTCGACAGAACCCACTGACGCGATTACGGTGCTCAGGCTTCTCGATTCCTGCCTGCCAGCGTAGTTATCACAACTGTTGCCGAGCCTCCTCGCAGGAGCCGAGCTCAGGAGGTCGATGCCCTGCTTTCCCATCTGCTGCACCTCCTGTGGCGTAAGTATCTTTATGCAAGATACGCTGTTCACGAATTCCCTGCAGATTACATGATCCATGAATGTAAGAGTGGACACTGAAACAGTGGCAAAAGATTCTTGGGAAGTTGTTGCCTAAAAACTTACTGCCACGGATCATCGCCAACTAGAAGGATATCATCCTCTCGGTCAACAAATACAAGCTGCCAGCCTGATCTTGCAGGGTCCTCCAACTGGCCTTCAAGGCCAAATAGGCGCCCTACCTCGCTACGAAGTTCATGGTAGCTGCTAAACTTAGTGATGTCCAGCAACCTTCCAAAGGCTCCAGATTTGTACACCTACATGACAAGGTTTGTCAGTTCAAAGTGCTTTCATGGAAAAAAAAAATTGAAATGTTACTGGTATGATTAGGTGGGTAAGTCAATTCGGTCACCTTCACGAATGCTGCAGCCGGTTGATTTACATGATCAGAATTTTCCGAAAATGACGCATATCCTGACTCATCTAAGCAGCCTGAACTAGCTAGTGCTTCATTCAACGGAAAATCATTTTGAGAAGGGCTCAGGAAATTGCACGTGGAATATGGAATCGTGCTCGAATCATTGTCGTCCTGAAGGCTTGCAATGCAACCATTGTCTTCCTGAAGGCTGGGAATGCCACCTTGCATTAGAAGTGACTGAGAGTCTATATTAACACCAAATAAGAGGTGATTTTGATTATCAGAATTCCCATCTTGATCCACCAAGCACTCTCTTCCAGGCAATGGTGCTAATGAGGAGCTTTGTGGTATATTAGAAGGCGCTGAATCCAACTGTTGTATATGCGACGAGTTAACATGAGAGCTAGAAGGGGTCACAGACTCCATTGCAACCCGCTTAGACGACCATGGGTCAGAGACAGGCACAGGGGTGGTTCTTGGCATGCCTTGGAGGTTCGAACCTGCTTCTGAAGGAAATGGTCTCAATGTGTCATGCATGGACGGGACATTCGATGGAGAAAAAGAGCTGATATTTCTGTCTTGAAGGTTCTGCTGCTGTGAGAACGCTGAAACTGTCTGCAATGTGGAAGGTGGAGACTGATTGGTGGAGGAAAGGTGGCAGAAAACCGACAACCCATTTGGTACAGACTGAAAGTCAGGCGAGTGCTTCTGTTCTTGCATTTGTTGATGTTGTGGTGTTTGCATGCACTGTGACTGTTGCTGCTGGTGCTGGTGGCGTGATTCTTGCTGCTGCGGCGGCGGCGATTTCTGCCCATTAAAGGATTGGCAGCGCTGAAGCTGTTGCTGGAGGTACTCAGACTGATTGTGGCCTTGGATTGCACTGTCATTGATGTTTTGGTGGTGCATCTCCTGAAACTGAGGCTGCACTTGCTGCAGAATCTGACTCGATAGAAGAGCAGATCTACCAGCAATGTTCTGAGGCTGCTGGAACTGCAGCAGTGTAGGCGATACTTGCTTCGTCGTGTTCTGAAAAGCTGCTGCTGACATTGCTTGGTACATGTCAGGTTGCAGACCAAGTAGGGAACTATCCATCCTTGGCTGCATCCAAGGACTCATACCAAGTCCACCAAAATTGAATGACTGGAAACCTGGGTTTGCTCCATCTCGAAGCCACATGAGAGAAGAGGTCAAGTCATCCTCCTTTCCACCTGCAAAAACCATCACAAGTAAGATCACTTTTACCATTACAAAAAGAACCGGTAAAGGATAAATCATTGATTGTTCACTGATATCGTTTGAAGGTATTGACTAAAGATGCAATCGTCACTTGTACCATATAAGGAGGGCAATCCTGTTGGCCAAGGCCGCTTCAGTCGCATAGGGAAAGGAGATGAATACATCGGGTAAGTCGTCAGAGGCTCAATCTCCCAAAGAGACACCCTTGGTTGCCTCTCTCCAGCAGTTGACTCGTCCCATCCAACCTGCATCGTTCAAGAAAAAAGATTGCATGCTCAATTCTAAAGCACGTGGCAGAAGGCGTCTAGAATGTAAAAATATACCATCAACTTAAAATCGAACTAGCACACAAGTAAAGGTCTACCTTTACTGACAAACAAACAGATAACTATTATTACAAGATCTACCTTAACAGAACGCCAGTGTGAGTTTGGCCAACGAGCAGGATCAAGGTCACTTATTCCTGTAATTGTTCCCATGTATCTACAAGAACACATGGGCAGTTTAGGCCACTTATATCACGTACTATTGAAAACATGGAGCTCACTACGACAAAGCAGAAAACAAGCTAGATAGATATACATATAGAAACGGACTCAAGTTTAACGGAGTCAAGTGAGGAAGTTATGATAGTTTAGGAAGTTCTGAAACATACTTTCTCTAAAGATAACACAAAGCACTACACAAAGAACCAGATATAAGTCATAGAATGACTTGTCTACATTACATAGTTTGGTCAAGTGAAATCAAGATAAGGAAAGAGCTCCATGTGATGTACGCACAATCATTATATGAGATAAACACAGGATTGACATACCTCCTAACGCTGGATTCTTCTGTCTCAAAAAGCATCCGGAAACGCATGCCCACAGATATACGGGTATGGTACACAGCCTTTACGTACTTAGCCAATGGTATGACAAACTCTGAAGGGCTTGCTCTGCGGGACACGTGGACAAAGCTGAGTATCTGAGAGGATAGTGATCAGACATATGTAAAAAGGTGTTCTACCTTGGATTATAGAAAATAGTGAACCGGCTATTTGTTGATGCAGCATGAGCAGCTGCAGCAAGAAGACCAATATGCATGCTGTCACTAGATAATACTGATGATGGCATGACCGTTTGCAACCTATTTGCTCGACGTATTCCTAGAAGCAGCTGATTATTGTCATTCCTGATCAACAAAGACAAATGAATATCAACATAAAACTCTGCTATGAACAGTATGGTATGGAGAGCACTGAGTGACTGTTCTAAAAATAAACAAATTGGAAGAGCAGATGTACCAGATAAATAGGACAGAGTCTCCAGCAACCAGTCTCTTTGCACTTATAAAGACGCTCCAACCTGTCGTCAGAAGATGCCGCTTTGGTTGACCTGCACCAGTAATTTGATTTGAAGTTATTTGACATCATATACTAGCTTTTGAAATCTTACATGAGCTACATCAAGCAAGGCTGTATGGAATGAGGGTATGTACAAGGCTATATACACTATACATGACCGAAAATTCACCAAAGAAGAACCAACAAAAATAGCTACAAAATAACTAACCTCGAAAGATATGACGGAATTTCCACTCATTGCCATGGAGGTCTTTTGCCATCAACTCCTGTGCTGGAGGCTGCTGAGTGAAATCCTACAAAATTTTCAAAGGAAAATATATAATTAAATACAGTCCAGTTGATCTGAAAATGTAACATGTGGTTCAAAAGATACAGCTGACAATTGTTGATGAACAGCACGTACCAGCGGAGGAAACACCTTCTCCGCTGCTCGGCGGGGAACAGAGAATCCACCATGCGTGCTGGTGTCACTTGCAGTTAATGTTTTGCAAAAATAGTTCGTTGGTTGTTTGCTAGCATTGCCCAATTCAGCAGGTAGAAATGGGTCCTTGAGTTCTTGCTGCAAACAAAATCAAGATAAAATATAAGTTTGCTACAAACAGAAGTACGTGGATAGATGGCACTAGGTTGGCAATCCTGTATTACTGGGCTGAGTGGCTGTAACGTCATTTGTGCATAGACCTCATCTGTCTCTGCATCAGCCTGAAGGAAGAAATACAGCAACGTTTATGAGACAACGCTGATGCTGGTACTACTTGGGTCTTGAAACAGATTCGTTATATCGATCCGAACTTACGTGCATGGTCACATTATGCAATTGGCATATAAGCTGCGCAGGCAGGTTCGGATAGTTGGGGATCTGAGACTCCATTTCCTTGTTTGTTGATGCCGATACCTATGGTAGAAACTCAACCATGTGAGTCCATTAGTGTCTTAAAATCTTCAGTTCTGGCAGAACCATCTAAGAACTGCTGCAAGACATGGAATTCAAAAGGGAACTCGCGAAAATGAAATCAATTTTGCAACCATTACTGGTACTTGTAGATATTCTACAACATCTCAGTCTAAATCGTTCTACCGAGAGGAAGAATAGTAACCTGCTCACTGTGACCTTGAGGAAAATACAACACCCGACTGCCGACCGCAGGCAAAGAAACGAGGGGGCCGGCACAGGCGTGCCACAACTCTGAGTTTAGGCACTTGTGCTCTTCTGATACTGAAAAGGGAAAAATCGTCTGAGAAGAAGGCATAGAAGATATGTAAAGTTCAGTTAACAACACTAGCAATCCTGCATCCAAGTTCAGAAAAATGGTTCCTGCATCCGACAAGTAGTAGTAGTACTTTTGCACCTTTCACTGGGAAAATAATTTGGCAAGAAACTCTGCGCTATTAAATATTAACTTCTTTATAAACATTTAAATGGCAGATTGTAAAGAACCAGAAACAGTGTCATCAAGTGTATTAGTGATACACTGATACATTAACATGACAGTTATGGTGTCAAGAAGCATAAATCACCCAAAGAAGAATAAATTGATAGGTTGATGGGGCTCACATGATTGCACAGATTTAAAGCAGGAGAAGCGAAAACTGCCAACTGAAACGCCAAGACAGTAATACCTTCCGGCGACGCCGGCTGATCCGGCAGGCCACCGCCGGCGGCGGCGGCGGACGGCGAGAGATTCATACTTGACGAGCGAGCTAGAAGGCAACACAGGAGCCCAGGAGACCGAGAGGCGAGGGAGCAGAGAAAACGAAACAAGGCTTCGTTTTCCTGTTTCTACACCAAATCACGAGCGCTTCCAAACAGCATCACCATCGCTGTCTCCTCCCCCAAACCGGCCAAGCCAAACCTCTTGCCTCCGCCGCACCCGGCCCGAACGCGCGGTCCTTTTCGATCCGAGAACTCCGAATTTTCGAGCCTCTCGATCCAAGCGCCCCAGCCCCGCCTCCGGGAGGCCTTCCGGAGCAGGCGGCGGCGGCGGCGGGAATGCGCCGCCTTTGCGGCCGCGGGAGCTAGGCAAAGAAACGCGCCTCCCGATTGCGAGAAGGCGGCGGCGCCTCAGATCTCGCCGCCACGCGCTCCGGAACGGCAGCTCCCGGCTCCGGAGGACCCGGCCGTGGCTCCACGGCAGATCCGCCCGCCGCCGCCGGTGGCGAGCAAGCTGCTGCTGCTTGCCTGTAGCTTCCTGGCTGCTCGTGCTACTGTGCTCGCGCTCCTAGTTACTCCTAGAAGTGAGAGAGAGATAGAGGGGGGAGTGCACTTCTTCTCCTCGGTGCTGTTCTTCTTGCTGCAGCTTCTGCGCCTTGTGCTGCTGCTCCAATGCAGTTCTTGGGGTTTTAACCCCACGAGTGGTGCTCGCTCTCTCCCTCTCTCTCTCTCTCTCTCTCTCTTCTCTATCATGCCACTTTAAAAACCAACTTTTTCTCTGTGCAACGTGCATGCTTCCGGTAAGTTTTCTCTACTACATTTCTTCTCCACCGCCCCCGTGTAATTCATGCAAGTAGTCAGGTATGTGCCCGGCTGAAAACGTACACTTCTACCACTGAAGTAAATTATCATCATGCAGGCCACGACACACGTCAGATTTGCCATGTTTGAAAATAAGATGTCAGATTTGTAGTGAAATCTATTTAGTTTTTACCATTAGCTGAATTCAGTTTCTACATCAGACAGATTTCGCTTTGAACTTTTACGAATATCAGACAAATTGGTCCACGAACAAACGTCAATATGTTTTTTATACGATTGACAAAACCCTCTGTGCCGCTCGATCCGTTGATAAAGAGATGACGGAATGCTCAGGCAGTATGGAATATCGAAACGTGTTTGAGAGATATGAAAAGGCGTCGACTTCTCCTACTGTGCTCGTGTTCCTAGTGTATACGTATTTTTCAGTCGTGGTCAGCTAGTGGGCTTTTTCCGTCCCGTGTAGATCCCCCCGTGATACTGCCTTTTTGACCAATGTTTACTCGCCATCATTACGTATTGTTTTCCTCTCTTCTCCTTTTGCATGTTCATTAGTGTGGTCAAACCAACGTACGTGTACGACTTGATATGTTTATTGCTTCGGGCACATGCATCTAGACCAGACTTAATTTAAATTCACTCAACAGTGTACTGGAGTAGTGCTGGACCTCTGCCGGCCCCGGCTCTTCGAGGCACTCGCCTGGAGTGCAAACTTTTCGCAGAAACTTGTTTAATATCCGTGTAAATATACAAGATCTGGACGGCAGTATTTGGTTCATGGTTCTAGACGCACGCTATGGACTTCTACTTTTATTTTTTATTTTTAAACACAAAAATTTCTGAAACTTTTTTACCGAAAAAGGCTTTCGCCCCGCTTTATATTATAAAGCAAATGCCCAAGCCAACATTCCACATAGGTTCACACACACAAACACACACCAAGTTCTCACACACACATGATTCAAAAGGGTTAATGCTAAGGGCACAGCTCAACAAGCCCTAGAACAGAAATAAACGACAGCATCTAGTCGGGCTCGCCGGGGGGAAAGCGTGGCGCCAGGCGGAAGGCGAGCGATCGAAGGTCGGCGAGAAGGGTGTTGATGACGTCCCGATCCTGAGGGCGGCTAAGCGGCCGCCAAAGCTGCATGTACCCACACATTTTAAAAATGACGTCAGTTGCACGTCTTAGAGTGACCTTTTGGATGACAAGCTTATTGCGGTCGGTCCACAGCGTCCAGGCGAGGATCCCAACGCAGAGCCAACGAATATGTCGGTAGCGAGGGGGGAGGCATGGATCTCCGCGAGAAGGTCGGGAAAATTGGAGTTGCACCACTGTCCACCAACCGTCTCGCGAAATCGGACCAAAGAAATCGGGCCGTGGGGCACGCGAAGAAGATGTGGTTAGCATCCTCCACCGTGTCGCACGAGGGCAAAGCCCATCTCCGGTCCGTTACGCTGAGGACTTCGACTCGGGGAGGCGGCACGGATCCATTGCCAAAGGAAGATCCTAATCTTGATGGCAGCGAATATCCCGAATCAAACCAAGGGCTCGGGCGGCGAAGCGATGGCGCGTCTGAGGACCTAGTAGAGAAGCGTCCGGAAGACTCTAGGCGCCACGAGATGGCGTCCGGGGTGTCGGTGACGCTCATTGGGAGAAGGGCGATGTCCTGGAGGAGGGCATCCCAGGCGGCTACTTCGGGAGGGCCAAAAGGGCAACGAAACGCGAGGGGCCCTAAGTCAATAAGGGCCGTCTCAACGGAGACCCGAGGGTCAACTGCAATGGCGAAGAGTTCGGGAAAGCGGGCGGCCAAAGGGGTGTCGCCGATCCACCGATCAAACCAGAACAGGGTCGCGGACCCAGTACCAACCGAGATGGACGTGCCAATGCGAAGCACAAGAAGCAGTTGAACGACGGCCTGCCAAAACTGTGATCCACCCGAACGCTGACAAAAAGCCAGAGGCTGTCCACGGAGGTATTTGTTCCGGATAATGGTGAGCCAAAGCCCTCCGTCCCCATTAGCAATACGCCATAGCCACCGGGTCAGGAGGGTGATGTTCATGCGGCGGGAGGACAGAATCCCTAGACCCCCCTGGTCCTTGGGTTTACAAATGTCCGGCCAACTAACCATATGGTACTTCTGTTTGTCATCGTCGCCAGCCCAATAGAACCTGAATTCATTGATAGTGACTTTTGAAGTTCTAGGTCTAGCGAGTGAGGAGTTGATGAGAATCACACGCGCAGTCTGAAACTTTTTTCGCAGCGATATGGCAAGTATTCCACTCACATATGAAATTTGGGGAAGAAATGACTTCAGTGTTCTTCTCGGCGAAAAGAAAAACAAATTCACAACAGAAGAACACAGAAGTCGTTTCATCGTGAAATATCATACGCGAGTGGAATACTCGTACTGTGTTTGCCACAAAAAAGATTTAGAATTTTCTGAATTCTTTTATTATTTTACAAAAAGATATTCAAATAGAGTGCCCCGAGTCCCATGTTCATTTGGGTATTTTTCATACAAAGAACTGTTCTTTCAAACCATATTTTAGAAAACGAGGATCACCCTCGGCCTTTGCATCAGAGTGATGCATGCAGCCATATTATTAAGCAAAATATCCAAAAGGTCTGCGGTACAGTAGAAGCTCACTTGGGGCTTAAAAAGTAAAATAAGGTAATAGTTGCCACAACCGGCAAAAATAAGACGAGATGACTAAACACATAGCCTATTATTGGACCGGCATCCAAACCGGTTGTAGATATCCCGAGCTACTATCCCCCATCGGGTAGACCCAGTAACCAAAAGCTCCCTGGTTTCCACAGATGTGAGTAACGACCACGTATGGATCCAAGTAGTGGCCGTGTAGGTAACCTGCAAAAAAAAAATACAAGTTTGTGTGTTAAAGACCATATCATTTCTACAGTTTCATATAGCCCAAAGTAATTTGCATACTCCTATCGGAATATGCCTCACAGTGTTTGGCTCCACTCCATTTAGTCGCCTCCCAGATAACATGTGAATACTATTTGGAGAGGTGATATTAAAGACTATATGAATCAAGAAAGAGGTGTTTAATAGTTCCATCTTGAACACAAAAGCAGCATCGGTGACTACCCTCTCATCTTCGCTTTGCCAAGTTATCCCTAGTCAGAATCACCTCCTTGTGAACAAACCACATGAAAACTTTGATTCTTAGAGGTACTTTAATCTTTCAGAATCGACCAGAGTCAATTAAGTCTACATACATAGATTTCACTGAGAAAACTCTGTTCACGGATAGTTCCCAGTGAATAGAATCTAGCTCATCAGAGAGGTGAATGTCCATCAACCTCCGCACTAGATGTAGTCATGCATCCCATCGCTCTCCTACTAAAGATCCCCGGAATTGAATGTTTAGAGTAGTAGATTGTAACACTGTAGCAACGTAAGCTTTCTTACGTGGTACAATATTATACAAAGACGGATATTGTGTGGCTAAAGGCGTCTCCCCTAGCCAAGTATCCTTCCAGAATCTAGTCGAAGTACTGTTTTCAATGATGAATTTAGTCCTATGGGAGAAGGCTGCTTGCGTTCTCATTAACCCCTTCCAGAAAGGTGAATCATTGGGTCTAAGGTAAGCTGGGCCATGGTCTTAGATTGTAGGTACTTATTACGCAAGATTTTTACCCACGTGCCTTCAATCTCAACAGAAAGTGTGTATAGCGATTTGCTAAGCAGACATCTATTGTTTACGTCTAAATTCTCAATCCTGAGCCCACCCTGATCCTTCGGTCTACAAACGATATCCCACTTAGTGAGCATGTATGTTCTCTTTATTTCATCGCATTGCCAGAAGAATCGTGATAGATAGACGCCTAACCTTTCCCGTACCCCTACGAGTATTTCAAAGAAAGACAAAAGGAACATCGACATACTTGTGACCACTGAGTTTATCAATACCAGCCGACCACAGTAAAACATAAGCTATACCCTTCCAGCAACTCAGTTTTTTTTTTAAATCAATCCTCAATACACTTCCACTCCTTGTTACAAAGCTTGTGATGGTGAATTGGTATGCCCACATAACTGAATGGTAGGTTACCCAGTTCACATCTGAACTGTTGTCTATAAGCTTCTTGTTTATCTTTGGCTCTCCCAAAGAATAACCATTCACTTTTGTTAAAATTAATCTTCAATCCCGACAACTGCTCGAACAGACATAACACCAGCTTCATATTTCTAGCCTTTGCCAGATCATGTTCCATGAAAATAACAATACCGCCCGCATATTATAGCATGGAGACCCCCCGTCAGCGTATTATAGTATGGAGACCCCCCGTCAGCGTATTATAGTATGGAGACCCCACCATCCACAAGATGTGGTACTAGTCCTCCTACTTGGCTATCCTCCTTAGCTCTACCTATGAGTATTGCCAACATAACCGCCACTATGTTGAACAAGATAGGAGACATCGGGTCCCCCTGTATAAGACCTTTTGCGTCTAGAAGTAATGACCTATGTCATCATTCACTTTAATTTCGACACTACCTTTTTGTACAAATGAATCGACCTGCTTCCTCCAGGAATCGTCGAATCCCTTCATACGTAAGGCTTGCTGGAGGAACGGCCATTTAACCTTATCGTACGCCTTTTCGAAGTCCACTTCAAAAACCACCCCATCCAGTTTCTTTGAGTGGATTTCATGCAATGTTTCATGTAGGACAACCACACCCTCTAGTATATTCTTGCTCCGGCGTGAAAGCCGTCTGAGTTGGTTGCACCACACTATGTGCAATCCGTGTCAGTCGGTTAGTACCAACTTTAGTAAAAATCTTAAAGCCCACAGTGAGTAGACATATCGGTCTGAACTAGTCAATACACACTGCCTCCTCCTTCTTTGGCAACAACGTTATTGTTCCAAAGTTTAGGTGGAATAGCTGTAGTTGGCCATTAAACAAGTCATGGAACATTGGCACGAGATCTCCCTTAGGAGCCTGTTTGATTCAAATTACTTTCATAGGATTTTGAAAGATGGGAATCATCAAGATTTTTTCCTAAGTTGGTTGTTTGATTTGTAGGATTGATTCTGTAGTATTTTTGTCCTAAGGAAATCCAGCACCCACTCAGACCTCTAGAAAACAATCCTTTATTTTTCCTGTCATATGCAATCAAAAAAACTAAAATTCTAAAGGATTCGAATGACTTGACATTCTAATCATGTATCTTTACTATTTTGTGAATCAAAAGAGGCCATAGATGTGTTAGAAATTTCAAGCGTAGTTCTATCATATCAGGACAAGCAATCACAACACTACATTGATATTTGTCAATGAGATTCAGTGCACCCCCTCCTAACCTTCAGGTTATGGGATGAATTAATGTAATAAGTTTTGTTAGTCAAGTCGTAATATTGTTCCATTCCTTAACCCGAATACTCATTTACATGATTTTTAGCAAGAGGCTTTTTACCTTAAAATGTTTTATTTAGGACCCCTTAGTTGGCGAACTGTTGCCAGGAGGGGATGGCATTTGCGAACGATTTTGGCAGCATTTTTAGTTTGAGGGGATGACAACTTTTTTAGAGCGACATGACAATTTTTGACAGAGAAGTCAATTTTCATTTAAAACGGCCATCGTTTGATCACGTCTCAGAAACTAAAACTACCATCAAAAGGGGTCCGCTTGCCACCCTTCTCCCAGCGACTGGTTGCCAGTTAACTTCCCGTTTATTTATATCTTGCATCCAACTTTTCTCTCTTTAAATTCTAGTAGCAAAATAACCGACATTTTTCTTCTTCTTTCTGTAGTATCCCACGCTGGTTTTAAGAGGCACGCTCAATTCCCCTTCCGTGGAGCAGTAGTTATCAAATGCAGCGCATCCTGTCTACACTACTCCCTTTGGGAGACAGGAATGGCTATCCCTATCACACGTACTACGTACAATACGATCGAGCGCATAGTAGATCAGATAGACACTTTAGAGCACCGTACAATCGCCGAGCAGCTAATGTACGTATACGTATGCATGCTAATTGGAGTTTTTGCGTATTCATGTACAGTTCGGCGCAAAAAATGTACAGTTCGGCGGAATACATGCGCATATCCTTTAGTCCGGCATACATATATACGAGAGTAAAGGCGCGGCGAATCTGCAAAACTATTCACACGGACCACAAAGCCTGCATCTGCGAAATTCTGCGACTGTGCATGCACGTTCACACGAAAGCAAGGACACTGACCACCCCTCCATGATGCACGGACGCATATGCATGCACGTACACACCCTCGCTAGCTTACCCCGGCCCCCGGCCCCCTGCCGACACAATCTTAAGTCAAGATCAAAATGGTTTAGTACTCTGAATTTACTTATTTATGAGATGGATAGGACTAGTACTACCTCTGAATTCGATTTACTACGTAATGTCAAGGTAACTATGAAATCTTTTGCCTTCGACTGTAACTCTTTAAATATGGAATAAAACTTCTATGATTCGCAAAAAAACCTATAGAACCAAATTTCATGGTCAATCTCTCCATCGCATATTGGGGTTTGTTGGTTGCAAATTCTTTTTTTAAGAAGGCGCTTTCTTAGAAAAGGCACAAGACAATATATCAAATAGCACAACTCCTTTAAGAATGCATCCTTACAGAAATTAAAAATATCTATTGGGGTGCGAAGTCTTCTCCCTCCTGCACACGGGGCGTCATCCGCTCTGTAGGACAGCGGCACTGAGACAAACTGCAGAAGAAAAACTCAATCTAGAGAACCAAATTTGGGGATACACCACCCTTTACATGCCTCCCGACAATGGCAAACGCACCATCACAACGAGGACGAGGCGGGAAGGACTTATTCCATGTCGACGTGGCTCCGTCGCCACACCGCCAACTGGTAACTAGAACGTAAACTAAAACCCTTGTTTGCCCTACCACCAACGGTCCAAAACAGCGGGGTCCCAACCTCCACCCATTGTCGAACCGGTGGATTAAGGGGCATGGGCGCCGTGATCTCGCCTGGGAAGAGGGAAATCACCACCGTCGTCCTCGGATTTCAACCGGGGGGGGGGAATGATTCGTGCGCAAAAGCACACATAAGAAGGTTTAATTCGTCTAAAAGTCCTCTTCTGCTCCCGAGCTCATTTGAGCTCAAAGCAAACAGTAAACATAAATATAAACATTTTTAAAATTCTGATTTTTTGTTGTCTAACTTCAATAAATGTTTTGAATGCTTGAAAAAGTAGTACTACCTAAAGAAGGCTTGTTGATCTTTCTTTTTTCTTGGGGAACGGTGGAGGTAATTAGTCAGTGCATGCAACTCAATCATTTATGAGTGATGCCAAGTTCGCGTACTACTGTTGATTCTAGAGATAATGAAAGCACAAGCTTTAGATAGCAAACCGAACGTTGGCCAGAAAGCCGATAGAAATGCTTGCCCTCTGGACGCAGCTCCAAATCGCACATGGCGAAGCCAATGCCGAGAAGCATCTTGATTGGCATCGATCCGGAGCATGCACGATCCATATGTGCTTTGGATAATTGGATTCCACTTGGAAAACGACTTGACCGCGGCCCCCTCGATCCACTCTGCGTGCCCAGCCTACTACCACCTTTGCCACGAAACAAAACCCAACAAACCATCAGAAAGGCTTCTTAGGTGCATTCCTCTTATATCCCGATGGTTATAAAGATATACTCCCTCCGTCTGGGACGTGAAGTTTTTGCACCCGAGTTTAAATGTTCTCGGATGAACAGTAAATTCAGAAAAAGATTAAAAAATTCTGAATTTTTAGGGCAAACTTTGACAAATGTTTTAAAAGCTTGCAAAGTTTCATCATGAAATCACATTTGTGAAAGTCGTGCCAAAAAAGAAAAATTCGATCGGTACTCTGAAAATGCTACTTTTGAAAGCATTTTGGAGCACTAATTTTGTTTTTTTTAGAGCATCTCCATCCGTTCGGCTCCCCAGGGCGCCAAAGAGCGGCCTCGGGGTGAGCCCGCGGTAAACTCGACGCTGGGAGCGGTTGGGCACCAGGCCATCGCCCCCCAGGTCGCCCCCAGGCGCCGATTTCGGTCCAGTGTTCGGCCCAATTGTGTCCAAAAATGGCCCGATATCTGCGTGAATCGGTCCATATTCGACGCGGTTCGGCGTGTTTCAGCGTGAATTTTCGCATACAAATAAAAAATCAATTAGTTCGTCACATAGTTCGGCATGGTTCGGCGTGTTTCATCACATAAATCAAATAGTTCAATACAAATCATATAGTTTAACAAATAAAAACTCAAGTTTCATCAAACGTCATTCCCGCGTCGCCGCGGCCTCGCCCTTGAGCCTCCATAGGTGCTCCACCAAATCGTGTTGCAGTTCTTGATGCACCTGTGGGTTTCGGATCTCCTGACGCATATTGAGGTAGTCATCCGGTTTGTTTGGTAGTCGGTGATCAACTTGGGCAAGAGGACCTGCACAGTAATATGGTTCGATGTCAAACACCGGCTCTTCTTGCTCGCTCTCAATGATCATGTTGTGCAAGATGACACAACAAGTCATGATCTCCTACATTTGATCTTTCGACCAGTCCGAGCAGGAACCGACAACAAGAATCGAGATTGAGCACACCAAATGTCCGCCGACATCCTTCCTCAAGCCTCCTGAACCTTCGCAAACCAGGCGTTCTTGCCTCTTGGCACAGGGTTTGAGATGGTCTTCACAAATGTTGACCATCTCGGATAGATGTCATCAGCTAGATAGTACCCCTTGTTGTACTGCCACCCATTGACCTCGAAGTTCACCGAAGGAGAATGACCTTCAACAAGCTTGGCAAAGACTGGGGAGCACTGCAGGACGTTGATGTCATTGTGAGTTCCTGGCATCCCAAAGAAAGAGTGCCAAATCCAAAGGTCCTGTGTGGCCACTGCCTCAAGTACCACACTGCAACCGCCTTTGGCGCCTTTTATACAACCCCTGCCAAGCAAATGGATAGTTCTTCTATTTTCAATGCATGCAGTCAATGCTTCCAAGCATCCCAGAAAATCCTCTTGCTGCATTTTGTGCTAGGATCCGAGCAGTGTCTTCCGCATTGGGTGTTCGCAAGTACTGCGATCCAAACACTCCCACCACTGCCCTGCAAAACTTGTAGAAACACTCAATGGTGGTGGACTCGACCATGCGTCCATAGTCGTCGAGTGAATCATCGGGAGCTCCGTATGCAAGCATCCTCATAGCTGTCGTGCACTTCTGGATTGAGGTAAATCCAAGTGTGCCGGTGCAATCCATCTTGCACTTGAAGTAGCTGTCAAACTCCCGGATGAAATTCATAATCCTGAGGAAAAGTTTTCGGCTCATCCGATAACGGTGCCGAAATGTTTTCTCACCGTGCAATGGAGCGTCGGCGAAGTAGTCCAAGTAGAGCATGCAGTAGCCTTCCAGACGATGTCGGTTCTTTGCTTTCACCTGCCCAGACGTCGAGCCACCTCGCCATGGTTTTTCACTGTTCGCGAGCAGGCCGGCGAGGGCGGCGAGCACCATGAGATGCTCCTGCTCCTAGATGTCGGCTTCGGCTTCCTCCTCCAGCAACGCCGCGAGCGCCTCCTCATCTTCGGAGTCCATCGTCGGGCCGGGCAAATCACCGAACACCTTGCGGGCGAGGTGGGCACAAACCCGCCGGTGTACAGGCCTGCGCGGCCGGAACGCCGGAAAAGGTGCCCGGACGGTGGCGGAGAGGCTGCCTCGGCAACACCCTTTCTTTTTTCTGGCAGGAAACGATCTACCTAGCTGTGGTGGGCGGTGGACGGCGCCGGGATCGGCAAGGTAGCGCAGGGTGGCGGCTGAGGGCGGGGGGTCGGACGAGAATCTGGACGGATGGCTTGACTTTTCGCCTGACAATGTGGCCCCAGGAGCGCTTTTCCCTTGCGCCGGAGCCCACGAGCGCCCCCAGTGCGTCGGGTTCGGCCTGCGATCGCCAGGCGCAAAAACGGGCCGAGCTGGCGGAATTCGGCGTCCGGGGGGTGCGACTGGGGCGGTTTTTTGGCGTCGGCGGAAAAAACGCATGGGAAGGGCCTGTTGGGGGCGTGGCTGGAGATGCTCTTACAATGACTTCCACAAATTGATTTCATGCTCAAATTTTGCAAGCTCTTAGAACATTTGTCAAAGTTTGCCTAAAAAACAATTCAGATATTTTGAACATTTTTAAAATGTTTTTTCGAGTTACTGTTTATCCCGAGCTCATTTGAGCTTGGGTACGTGTAGAAGGGCACTTTTGCTCCGTCAACAATTACTTATTGGAGAAATGGATGTATCCAGACGTATTTTAGTTTTAGATGCATCATTTTTATCCATTTTTGTGACAAGTAATTTCGAACAGAGGGAGTAGATGGAATACTAAGGGACCGTTCAGAGTCCCTCTGCTCCACGCTGCCGCCTCGGAGCTGGCGGAGTTCTAGTTGAAAACTGCGGAGCGAGTGAACAGGTACTCACCAAATTCTTAAATTTGAGGGAGCTCGTGGATTGCCAAACAGCCCCTAAATTTCACTTCCAACCAAGTGCTCCTCTCAGCACATGTTTTATTTTTTGGGGGGTCTGAACCACATTTTGACGTTTCAAGTTGTTCTGACAAGATGGTCTGCTCCTCATGGTGACGCTGCTACCATGTCCTGATAGTTGGTTAGATCATGAACAATGCCTACACGTACGGCCATGCATGCATGTGAATACTTGCTTTAACGCAAACTTCATGGATTACTAGTACTCCTAGTCAATTAGGGTGTGGTTAAGGAGGGAATTAACTGGAGCTCCTGTGGTCCTGTGGATCGATCACACCCAATTAGTCGTGAGTCTTAGATGATGGCGACACGTCCGATAGCTGTGCATGTGTGTCGCAAGCAATTTTGGTCACACTTGTTCCTTTTTTTTTTTCTATTGTGTGGTACCACACTGCGTTAGCGGTTGTGTACACACCAAGGTGCCAGGACCAGGCAGGCACTACTACACTCTGGGGCAGGCTCAAGAAGCATGTGTTGATTGTGACAAGTTATAATCTAGTCTCTTTAGCATCCAAAATAGTGTACATGTATTTTTTTCCTATGTGTACATTTATGAAATGTGGAATAATGATTTTCTCCATTGAATGAACTTCATGCATGTATTATGTGGCTAAGGTGTTTTTATATGTTCTCCCTCCATATCATAAATAAGTGAAGTTTTAGACATTGGCAGTCTATCTTTGAGCACTAATTTTATTGTCAAAACAAATAAAATTATAAGATTTTAGAAATACATTTTTGAGAAAAAAATTGTACATATGATTTTCAAGTTTCATATCTTAATTAATAGTTAAAGATATTTGTGTAGTAGAAAATGTTTGACTGAAGAGATGCCTAAAATGTAACTTATTTCTGGTATTGAGGAGGAAGAGAGAAATAAAGCCAGATTATATCATCGTCCTAAATTTTCACAAGCAATGCGAATTGAAAAATTCCTGGTAAATACCACTCCCTTTGCTGACAAATCATGCCATGCGTGTGCTTTTTCAAAATTATACAAAATTCAATTTTGATAAACAATTATATTGTATATGTTATACAAATTCAAATTTGGTAAATAATTATATTGGAATTGTTATAAAAATTACTTTCTTGGGTTCATATTTGATAGAATTTTATACTATTGCTGTAAATTTTAACCAATCATAAATTGAATATTCTAACAAAAGCTATGGCCAAATAAAACTTTCAAAAAGCATGTGTGACCTACATTTCCCAACAGAGGGAAATCATATCTGATAAAACATTTTACTATTATCTCCGAGTTTGTTCACCTTAACCTAATTTATAATTTAGTTATCCAACTACCACATGACTTCCCAAATCTGAGATGAGCTGCTAGGCCAGCATCTGGTCATCTGCTGGACTGCCTGCATTTGTACTGCAGAAGATAGATATCGTCATACCAACCAAGAATTAGAATATTACATTATACTAGTTCTGTGGGTAGTTGCAAGCATGCATTTTCTACTTGGGGATGTTATGGATGTCAAGAAAATGATGGTTTGGGGTTAGCTTGCACAGTAAAATTTCGTCATGCAACGTGCCCATCTGCTCAACCCCATGCATGCATGCAGGCAGGCTACAGTGTGGAGGCAGGACCATATTGCTCCTGTTGTTGGGACACCTAAAAAATTAATACATTGGTCCAGCCTCCCCTTTCCAAGTCTTCTCTCTCTATGACCACTTTGGAGAAAGAGCTGGATCTTTGTGGGAAACTATATCCAAGAGTCAAATGAAATTTATCGTTTTCTTTTGTTTCTTTTGCATTGGCAGTTGTGAGACAGAGGCAATTCATCTGCAGGATGAGAGAGAGACTTGGATTGCAGTGCAAAGTACATCTTACCTCTGGTAAAATTAAGCACTTGCAGATCTGCATGCTCTGTGCCTTGTGGTTACTGTAAAAACCAGAATGTGCCAGTTATAACTAGAAGGTGTGATTAGCTTAATTACCACGTCATTTTTTCCTGCAAAACATGTATGCTGTTCTCTCGATTTTCTTTAGGGAATGTATTCTCACATTTGAAGCTAACATATTGAAATAGTATTTCACAAGTGTCTATCTTTTTTTTTTTCATCCATGTTTACCGTACTACAACTGGCAGAGCGTTTCTAACTGCCCAAGTAGGTCGGTAGTTATATCTCTGAAACCTGAACAGCAACAAGTTGCCCCTGTACAACTTGAGTTAACTTTCATGTTCTTTCCCTCCATGTAACTACACAATATATCTCTCCTAGTACCACCTAGTACTACTACTAGACACTAGTACTATGCCATAGGTCCATAGCCCTTGGAAATTTGTCAGCAACAAAGGACAACGCAATTGTTGCATCCAATCCAAGGAGGAGATCGATCCATCAAGAGAGGAGAGCTAGCTCCAATTAGGTGGCCAGTCCAATATTTGTACCATGCGCTGTGCCTTAACTCCCATCACTGCATGCACATGTACTGTGTGTGGTCTCCTCTCTCCTTTCCCTTTGTTGTGTCAATGAACAGTATGATTGTGCTTGATGCGACCCGGTGGCCGTAGATCCAGCGGCACCAGTACAATGGCCACGAATTAGAGATCCAGCCATCCAGGGAAATAAATGGCCATCAGCTAATCACCCAGAGGCCGCACTGTGCGTGTAGACCGGAGCACACTGCGTTCAGTGCCACTTCCACAGTGGTACTCCAACATTAATCATGCCAAATGTAAAGAGGGTGAGATCTGGAATGTGGCATTTAAGTGCACAATTCACCGGCTTTGCATTGCTGTTTTTTTTCTTCTTTTGTTGTCTGAAGAAGGAGGAGGTTGCTTGGTTTAGCCTCTCCACTGAACACTGATCAATTTTTGTTGTTGAAGAGTAAACCCATAGGTATACACACTACTTGTATTTATACGTCTAGGAAGATTGTACATGAACTCATACAAAGCTTTATACTAATCACTTCTTTTGTATTTGTGCAAACAGGGGTGCTCAACTTGATTTCAATGGGAACTGCACAAAATGTTTATGAATACATCGAATCATTCATTTTCACCACAAGAAAAGATGTGCCGATATGTTCAAGGTGTTGCAACATATAAAGGCGAAATCATACAAGCTACACGCGAATTTGGTTGATTTTGGTGGAACTGCACAAAAAGAACACTTGGTTTATTTAGCACGAGGTGCCATGTCAATGTCTGAACTGTTGGCAAACCCTGCCCATTCCACAATCGTAGGCATTTGATATTTTAGAATGGAAAAACCTTGTCAAAGTTTGCTCATTGATGTATGCAAAACAACACACATTTGACATTTTGGAATGGGACAACCTTGTCAAATTTTGCTCATTGAGGCAAGAAGACATGCGTTTGATATTTCGAATGGGACGCCCTTTGCTGTCAGCAGCATCGATCAATTTTTCTTTATTCTTTACTTGTGAAGTCAATATTGGCTCTGACATGTGAATCGCTGAGATGCATAATCATCGATTGTTTTGAATGTTCTCTATGAATTGTCAGGCCTGTGTGTTTGATTGCAATGTACAGGAAAGCTAAAAAGGTGCTCAAACTCTTTGTACTCCTTCTGTTCCTTTTGACTTCGCATATTAGATTTCTTTCAAGTCAGTTGATTTTACATTGTGAATGTTCATATTTTTTCAATAAGATTGGTCAAAGTAGAGATACATTGACTTCAGACAAAACTTATATGCAAACTAAAAAGGACTGGAGAGAGTACATGTGAAACTGCTGCAAACGAGGTGATCACCCTGGGAATAATGCTAGTACGTATTGTTTTGCATGTTCATCCAATGCCAGTGATACAAGAATTCGAACTAATCGAACTAAATTCATTCATACACAGTTGGATTTCATATAAACAAGCCGGATTTCATTACATTGCATACATTCTTCAACTAAAAAAGGGTGAGATGAACGTATAATTAATTAACCGAAGCTACCCACCCGTGTCCGGCTGAACCGAACAGAAGCTTCCTCTCCAGCGAACTGACCTTCAGTGACTTAACTGTGGATGCAGTTGGATAACTGACATGTGGCCCAGATGCCTGTTGGGCCCATGTGTCAGTGACCCAACTGCACCTGCAGTTAAGTAACTAAAGCAGCGTCCTTCTCCAACACAGCTCTCCGACTCCATGTCACCGCCAAGAAGCTAATCGGTCGTCAATGGTCAACCCGCCTAGCTTGGCTTCAACCGGAGGTAGCAGTAGTGGCCTTACTTTGACCCGAGCGGTGACGACCTACCGTGCTCTACTCTTCCTCGTTTACTGTGTGGCGCGGCCTCGTTGGCAGTGGGGCGAGGCCTCGACGGAGCCGGGGATGTCCTCTATCTTGTTGCTGGTGGGGCGGCGCCTCGGCAGAGCGGGGAAAATCCTCCCTCATGGCCAGTAGGGCGGGGCCTCGGCTGAGCCGGCAATGTCCTCTGCCTCGTTTTTGGCGAGGCGGGGCCTCGGCGGAGTAGGGGCTCGCCGAAGCCGATGAAGTCCTCTGCCTCGGTGCCAGCGGGGCGGGTGCTCGGCGGAGCTGGCGATGTCCTCTACCTCGTTGTTGGTAGGGCGGGCCCTCGGCGGAGTAGGGCCTTGCCGAAGCCGGCAAAATCCTCTGCCTCGGTGCCGGCTGGGCGGGGCATCGACGGAGCCGACGGTGTCCTCTGCCTTGTTGTTGGCGCAGCGGGGCTTCGGCGGAGCCGACATTGTCCTCTGCCTCGTCCTCGGTCTTGCCAAACAGCGCCTTGCCCGCTTCATCACCCTCTTTGTAGGCGGCCGCAACCTCCACCACCCAAATACGGTACCACCAGCGCGCGAGGCGGCTCTCGCGTGCGGAGCGGTACGAGTGGAGCAGTGCCTCCTCCTCCGCCCGCTGCGTGTCGATCTGCTCCTCTGCCTGCAGGTGCTCCTGGAGGAGATGGTGGTTGTAGGCGGCGTCGACCTACGCCTCCCGGAACTGCTCCTGATGCTTCTGCCTCACCGTTTCCATGTATTGGGCACGAGCCTCGCCGATGGTCATGGTGCAATGCATCGGCGAGGATGGCGCGGAGGAGGGGGTTGGCTCCGGATCGTCGACTACCATGTTCTCCATCGGGACGTCGTCGTCCTCTAGCTGGCTGCCGGCCAGCCAGTCGGCAGCAATGGCTGCCATCTCCTTGTGGTCCGTCGCCCGCCCGTCCTGAAGAGGGCTAGAGCGCGAGGAAGCCATGGTGGGCAGTAGTGGTGTGGACAGGGAGAAAGGGAACGGAGGCAGATGACTGCGGCTATGGCCGGTGCAACAGATTATATAGCAATGGTGGGCGGTAGAGGGACGGTCGGGTGGCGCCGAGTAGCCGCCTTGGCAGCCGCGTATCATTAATGTGGGCGGCAGATGGACGGACGGACGACACTTGTGTCATTTGAACGCGGAGCAATCGCCTGCACCGGGAAGTAGCGTGGACGGCGCTTACCGTTTCGGGCGGAAAGCGCACGCGGGCGAGGGAGGCGGTGTGGGTGGGCCAGGGCAGTCAGACTCTTGGCAGTGGGTCGGTCCAGCAGCCGGACATGCTGGCTCGCCAGCGAGCTCGCTGAGCTGAGCGATGACAATCAGATGATGGACGTAGCTTCCGACCAGGAATCGGAGCCACTGTCCAAGCCGGTTCATGCCGTGTTCATCATACAGTAGGTGCGGCCGCACTTCGACGCCCTAATTGCGGAAGAGCTACCAGTGCAAGAGGACCTGTGCAGCAACCTCCATCTCGTCAATGAGCACCGACGAACAAGCGAACGACAATGCTGTCACGGACATGTGGCCCTATGATCCTACCTTCCTGAATGAGCAGCGGACGCTGTATCAGACCATCCGTAGGGCCCGTGAGGCCCTCTCTATCGTCCTTCGAGTTTTGCGCTCGCTGTGGCGCTGCCGTCTCGCGTTGTCAACATGGTCAACGAACATGAGGAATGAGGAGATGTCTTTACTTGGAGAGGATGATAGTGGGGACCCACCAGGGCCATAGCCGCACGTACGCAAGTGCCTCCTTATTATATACAACTATAATACTTTTTTCTTCCTCCTGGTTTCCTAACATCACGGTCCCACACCATTGTCAACCTATGTAGTTAATAAACGAGAAAATTGCACAAGGAGCGGCCGATAGCTGGGACCAAGCAGCTCGAGCGGTATTTGTATTTTTGAGGTGTGAGAACTGCAAAGCTTTTCTATAGCGATGTTTTTGTTGTTGTTTAGAGGAAAGCATGGTATTAACTGGGCAGGCTGTGACCCGTCTAGCCCATGCCAGATATTCACCCAGATATTATTATTTTTTCAAGCTGAAAATGGCTATCCCACCTATACTTCTTTTTGAGGAATACCCAGACAAGGTCAACTTGTTATTCTCCGCCACGCTGGGCTGCAAATCTTTCTAAGGAGGGATGCATTAGGCTTAACAAGAAAATGAGATTTAAGAAATAATAAATGGGATGTAATTATAAAAACTAGGAAGTAACTATAAAAAATGCACCAAACACGTAATTAGTTTTAAAAAATAATATTATTATTGGATTTTGAAAATTTTAATTTCATTAAGTGTTGCGCGCACAATATTTCGTTGGATTATTACGTAATACAAGTTTATTTTGAAATTATATTTAATCTGACTAGAAATTTCGGGATAAAAATATTTCGGATCCCATCAAAATGTGGGAAATTTTATTGAATTCTATTTTGAGCGGTTGGTTGAAATTATTAATCGTTGTCCTAGCTAGAAAATCGGTTGTACTTTTAACAAATTGTAAATGGGCTGTAGTAAATTTCATTAGAATTAAAAAATGGGTTGTACATTCTTACAAATTGCAAATGAGCTATATGTTCCCTGCCACACACTTGTGGGCCTACTAAGTTGACGCGTCCCCTAAAAAACTAAGTTGACGCGTATGCAAGGCTTTGTCAACTTATAGTCAACACACGATTCTAGCAGCAGTGGTCGTTGGATGTCCATCCAACGGATGCATGCTTCTTCTTCAATCTCGTACATCTGGGGTGTTGGGGATATAACTAATGGGTATGAACCGCCCAGGAGGGGCCGGGTCATACCACTGGCGACTATCAATGAAGATGGCAGGTCATAGCAAGCCCATTGACGGCTCAAGACCCAGAGGCGACTTAAGGCCCGGGATGATGAACAGCCATATGAATGACTTGTATTGTAAGGCAAGTTTAATTAGTCACCGAGCCGGACACGTTGTCTATGAGCCGGCCGGGACTCTGTAAGCCGCCGAGCGTCAACCTATGAATATAAAGGGATGACCCGACGGCGAGTTAGGGCAGGAAAGAAAGATTGAGAACTAGGTCAAGCGTATTCGCTCCTTGGTATCGAAGCCCAAGCAATACCACCCCACACTGGATTAGGCCTTTACCTCCACCGCGAGGGGCCGAACCAGTATAAACTCTCAGTGTCCCTTGTCCCGTTTAACCCCTTCAAGCTAAATACGTTGCGATGGGTCCACACCTAAGTCCTTACGCTAGGACATCTGACGTGACAATTGGCGCCCACCGTGGGGCCAGCGCACAATGGTTTCGAGTTCTTGAAGGGCAGCTTCGCAGGGCTCAAGGGGTACGCTGTGGGCCGGATGACCAAGAGTCGTCGCGACAAGCTCTACATCAATGACGAGGGCTGGGGCCCCGAGGCCGACTCAATTGTGTACGGATACCGGGTCCCCTTTGGTGGAATCCATGTCTTCATCGGCAAGATTGGTGAGTCGGAAGCTGAGCCAGACATCTGCACCGACATCGTCGAGACGGCTCGGCGCATGTGACCTTGAAAGTGCAACTATCCCTAGGTGGTTTTGGTAATTCATAACAACATATAGCTCATTGAGCTAATGCTATTCCAAGACCATTATTTCAGGAAAGCTCAATGAATGGCATGGCATGGATGATGAAAATGGATCCCTCAAAATACTAAGGACCAAAAGCTCAAGACTCTTCATTTTATATTTTAGTGATCCAAGATCACATTGAGTCTATAGGAAAAGCCAATACTATCAAGGAGGGATGAGGTGTTGTTAATGAGCCTCTTGCTTCATGTGCTTTGTGATATGCTCCAAAACCCTCAGCTACTTTCCCACATCCACAAATGACCTAAACCCAAAGCCAAAATCGGTCACATCGATTCTTCCTATCCGGCGCCACCGATTCCAAAAGTCATAGCCACTGCCACAAACCCTAAGAAAATCGGTCTTACCGATAGGGATCTCGGTCTCACCGAGATGGGATTGTGATCTCTCTGTTTCCCTTCGTAACGTTTCGGTCTAACCGAAGTGAGCGATCGGTCCCACCGAGATTGCAATGTAAACTCTCTGTTTCCCTTTTGTAACATTTCGGTCTCACCGAAAAGAGCAAATCGGTCCCACCGAGTTTACCTGACCAACTCTCTGGAAAGCTTATTACCAAATCGGTCTTACCGAGTTTGTGTAATCGGTCTTACCGAGATTACGTTATGCCCTAACCCTAACCGAATCGGTCTCACCGAGATGCAGTCACCCCACGAAAATCACTAACGGTCACTAGGTTTACTAAATCGGTCTGACCGAGTCTGTTGAATCGGTCCCACCGAGTTTGGTAAATTGTGTGTAACGGTTAGATTTTGTGTGGAGGCTATATATACCCCTCCACCTCCTATTCATTCGTGGAGAGAGCCATCAGAACGAACCTACACTTCCAACTTACCATTTCTGAGAGAGAACCACCTACTCATGTGTTGATGCCAAGATATTCCATTCGTACCATATGAATCTTGATCTCTAGCCTTCCCCAAGTTGCTTTCCACTCAAATCTTCTTTCCACCAGATCCAAAACCTATGAGAGAGAGTTGAGTGTTGGGGAGACTATCATTTTAAGCACAAGAGCAAGGAGTTCATCATCAACACACCATTTGTTACTTCTTGGAGAGTGGTGTCTCCTAGATTGGCTAGGTGTCACTTGGGAGCCTCCGACAAGATTGTGGAGTTGAACCAAGGAGTTTGTAAGGGCAAGGAGATCGCCTACTTCGTGAAGATCTACCGCTAGTGAGGTAAGTCCTTCGTGGGCAACGACCATGGTGGGATAGACAAGGTTGCTTCTTTGTGGACCCTTCGTGGGTGGAGCCCTCCGTGGACTCGCGCAGCCGTTACCCTTCCTGGGTTGAAGTCTCCATCAACGTGGATGTACGGTAGCACCACCTATCAGAACCATGCCAAAAACATCCATGTCTCCAATTGCGTTTGAATCCTCCAAACCCTTCCCTTTACTTTCTTGCAAGTTGCATGCTTTAGTTTCCGCTGCCTATATACTCTTTGCATGCTTGCTTGAATAGTGTGATGATTGCTTGACTTGTCCTAAAGTAGCTAAAATCTGCCAAACTCTAAAATTGGGAAAAGATTAAGTTTTTATTGGTCAAGTAGTCTAATCACCCCCCCTCTAGACATACTTCAAGGTCCTACAAGTGGTATCAGAGCTTTGGTCTCCATTTGCTTTGATTTCCATAGCTTTTGGTGGTCATAGCCTTGGTTTCACAACCTAGGAGAGTATGGCATCTAGCGAGGAAATTATCACCGTGAGGTCCTTACTTTGATGGTACTAATTTTTCTAGTTGGAAGCATAAGACTAAAATGCATATTCTTGGACATAACCCCGCCGCTTGGGCAATTATTTGTATTGGCTTGCAAGGTGAATTCTTTGATGGGAGAGAACCAAACGTGAAGCTAATGCGGAAGAATTGAAGATGCTGCAATACAACACTCAAGCTTGTGATATCATCTTCAACGGATTGTGCCTCAAGAATTCAACAAAATCAGCCGCCTTGAGAATGCAAAGGAAATTTGGGATACTTTGATTGATATGCATGAAGGTACTGAGTCCGTCAAGGAATCCAAGTTGGATGTGCTCCAAAGTCAGCTTGACAAGTTCAAAATGAAGGATGGTGAAGGTGTCGCTGAAATGTACTCTAGGCTTGCTCTTATCACAAAAGAGATTGCCGGCTTAGGGAGTGAAGAGATGACCGACAAATTCATCATCAAGAAGATCCTAAGAGCATTGGATGGAAAGTATGATACCGTGTGCACGTTGATCCAAATGATGCCAAACTACAAAGATCTCAAGCCAATGGAAGTCATTGGAAGAATTGTTGCTCATGAGATGTCACTCAAGGATAAGGAGGAACTTCATAACAAGTCAAGTGGTGCTTACAAAGCCTCAAGTGAAGCCCCCACATCATCAAGTGAGAAACAAACCTTCAATGAAGAATTGAGCTTAATGGTGAAGAACTTCAACAAATTCTACAAGAGTAGAAGCAAAGAAAGAAGCTCCAAGTCAAGGTCTTAGAATGACAAAAGATCTTCTAGTCGACAACGCAATTGCTACAATTGTGGGAGACCCGGACACTATTCCAATGAGTGTACGGCACCCTACAAAAGAAGAGAAGATTCTCCAAGAAGAAGAAGAAGCAAAAGAGAAGAATCACCACCAAGAGAGAGGAGGAGTAGAGATGATCGTTATGAACGAAGACCCTCACGGAGAAGCAAGGATTCGTAAAGGAAGGACAAGTCATCAAGGAGCTACACAAAACGAAGACATCAAGCTCATGTTGGTGAATGGGTATCTGGCTCCGACTCCGACAATCACTTCGAGAGAAGCTATCACTGCGACTCCGAATATACTCAAGACGAAGGTGTTGCTGGTCTAGCACTTGTGTCAACCAACTCCTACGACATATTTGATTCACCAAACAAAGGTGTTGGAAGATGCTTCATGGCCAAAGGTCCAAAGGTAACACATCCTAAGTATGTTGATTTCAATAGTGATGAAGATGACTTGCTTGTGGATGATGATTTACTTGTTGACAACTCTAGTGATGAATACTATGATGAAACGTCAATTAATCATGCTAATCAAGATAAAACGAATGACAATGATAAGGAGAAGATTGAGCTTCTAACTAAAGAACCAAACACTCTTAAGTTGGCTCATGAAACTATCTTCGAAGATCATCGAGAACTTTTAAGGGCTCATGAGAAGTTACGCTTTGAAAAGCTCAATCTTGAGCAAGAGCATGAGTTCTTAAAGGCAATCAATGATGATCTCCGCAAGAAAAGTTCTTCTTACATTGCCAAGCGTTTGCTCTTATCTACTTACATGCCTCAAGTCAAGTCTAGTAACAAGTACAAGAAAGATACTTCCTCTAGTAGTAACAATAATAATGTCAAATCCAATATTGTTGCTTCTAGTAGTTCTCTTGATTCCACTAATGATTCTCTTAGCCAAGTTACACTTGAGCAAGAAAATAGCTTATTGAAGGGAATTATAGAGAAAGGTGTTTACAAGAGCCTTGCCAGGAGTAAGCAATTCGAGGAAATTGTACGCAAGCAAGGAAGGCACCGGAAGAATCAAGGTGTTGGTTTTGAACGCAAATTCAATGCCAATGGAGTTGAGTGGGAAGAAGATCAATACCCCAAGATGAAGTTTGTTCCTCAACAAGAGAAGTATGATCCTACTTCCTTCAAGGGAACACAAGCCCAAGATGATCTTCCACCACAAGACCACAAGAACAAAGGTAAGGACAAGCTTCAAGAAGAGATTGATGCATTTGAAGAAGCACCTAAAGCCTCGTTCAAGTGGGTCCCCAAGACTACGTCAAGTTCTACTTCATCAAGTACAACTACAACTCCAAGGATACCCATCAAGATGATGTGGATCCCAAAGAAGAAGAACTAGATAGTTCTTGAGGGTGACTCCGCCAACATTCTTCACTCATATCATTATGGCAAGAACAAGTGCAATCAACTTCCACATCTTGCCCTAGTTCAAGGAGTCACAAACCCTCATGTTGGTAAGGCAAGGGACAAGGTAACCTAATGATTTCATGGACATCATCTCGTGTGTGCATCACTCTATGTCTATGAATATTCTTGTTTGTTCCTTGTGGGACTAACCCATGAAGTCAAGTTGAAAGTGCAACTCACTCCAAAGGATTGCTCCAAATGATCTACATCAACATTGAGCATCCACATCTTCAACACCTACATGAAGTCATCATCGACAAAACCCAAGGTTAGTTCATCCCTCTAAGGGGGGATCTCACATCTAGGGGGAGCTTAACTCTAATAATTGAGTCAAAGCAACTCTAATGGTGTGAACATATCAATGCATTATGTAAAAGTGGTAACCCCACTTGAGCTTAAACGATGAGTATGACCTATGATCAAATGTTCTCATTTGACTCCTAAGTCAATATACTCATATATAGATGACCTAGTCATCGCCAATTGTTTGATAGATGCTAGAATTGGTTGTGCATGCTTTGCCACATATTTCATTTGCCATCTTATTGTGTGAGCATGTTGGTGCATATTTTACTCATTCAAGGACATCCACTTGTAGTTTTGATTGTTTGGTCTCTTTTCTTTTTGCCAAGTGGACGGACAAGAATGCCTAAGAACCTTCTTTAGCTATCTATGCTTTCCTCATCTCAAACTCTATTCATGCTACATCACAAAATTTGATCAAGTCAGATTCGAACCACTCTGTGTGAGGAGAACTCGGAGTCCCTGATTCGTCATAGACTTAAACTTCCAAAACCTCTTTGTGACTCTCGGTCTGATCGATTCCTCCATTTCGGTCCTACCGAGATCACTAAGTTGATCTGAGTTTTCAATCTCGGTGCAACCGATTTGAACTTTTCGGTCACACCGATTTGTCAGAATCAGACGATTATGCATCTCGGTGCCACCGAGTTGTTCCACTTTCGGTCACACCGACAGGTCGGGCTATATATAGTCACGGGCAAAATTTTGGAAATTTCTCCGAAACCCTTCGCCCGCGCAATAGCTCGCTCTGCCATCGGAGGTCTCCGGATCGTCTCCTCATCGCCAGCAGCCTCCTGTCGCTGGTCTCCGCCGCCGTCAACGAATTTCGCCCCCGCCGTTGTCGCGTAGCGAGTCCACCACCAAGTTAGGGTATGGACTCGATCTTTGTGCTATCCTCGTCTGATTCCTAGCACATTGTACTCTTATTGAATCTTGCCACGATTGAAACACTTCTATCCAGCCAAAGTAGTCTGTAGATTAGATTAGATTCAAATTTTTTAGGGTTAGGTTTCCGCTGAAACCATCTCGGACCCACCTAGTTGAAAAACTCGGTCTCACCGATTTGGCTTATGCCATTGCACTAGTGACTCTCGGTCTGACCGAGAATTACTAATCGGTGCGACCGGTTTTAGGATTCTGTGAAACCCTAGCAGTCTCGGTGCCACCGAACTGTGACTCGGTCCAACTGAGATCATCAGTTTAGGTTCCAAAACTGCTTTGGTATCACCGAGTTTGAAAATCGGTTGATCCGAAATGCTTTCTGTGGAAAACTAAAACTGAACTCTTGAATCATTCTTTTGCAAAAATCTTAGCATTTTGTGATGCTCATCCAGTCTATCTCATCTATAACTCTTCACGTGGTCAAGAATAACTTTTGCAAAGATGTCGCACTGAGTGACAGCCGAACAGTCAAGAGCAAGTTGACATGAGCAAGGGCACTAGTCCCTCAAGCTCTACAGATGAAGGGAGCAGAAGCACTCCTAGCAACCTGCCCAAGGCTTCTACCAGGCAAAGGAGGAAGAGAACATCAGACTCAGAGGATGATGACTACAAAGCTTAAGAAGATGAGGCTACTTCCAAGAAAGTAGTGCTCAAGAAGGAATATGGCTCTGCACATAGCACAAAGCCTAGACTGAAAAAGAAAGTTCCTACCAAGAGGACACCAATGCCCAAAGTCAGAGGATCCACTCAAGTGCCAAAACAGACTGAACCCAAAGAGGCACCTGAGAAGAAAGTCACTTCTTCCAAACCCAAGAAAGTTCCTGCTGGTGAGACAATGAAGTTCACCATAGAATCAGAGGATGAAGGTGCTCAGGACAAGAAGAAGAAGAGAGCAAGAACCACAACTGTCCAGGTTCTTGGAAAGCCCTCAATGAGAAAATATTCTGAAGAAGAGGAAGAGGTTGCTGCACCAGCACCTAAGGCACCCAAGCTTATGGGTGATGCTATAAGGTCAGGGGCTGCAACATCTAAGCCCAAGGAAGCACCCAAAGCTGCCTCCAAGGCCAAGCAAGTGCCAAAGAGGAATACTAGGAGTATTCCAGCTGCTGAGAAGAACAAGGCCCTAGTGCCAAATGTTGCTGAAGAAGAAGATGAAGAAGGTCAAGTCCTAAGGAAGCTCAAGCCCAAGATACCAAACCACAATGATGCCCATCCTGTGGCTGAGGACATGAGGATCAGGAAGGATTCAGGGCTGAGGCTGTGGAGGATGGAAGATCCATATGCATCAAGGAGAAGGACTGCTATTGACTATAGGTTCCATACAAAGGAACAACAGGACTTCTATGAGACAATTCTGTTGGATAAGAAGCCCATAGTATGTGACATGAGGTGGGTCGACTGGACCTACATCAAGGACAATGAAGAGCACTATCCTGGAGTGCAAGACAGCTTTGTTGCTTGTGGAGTTGCTGATTTTGTTGGACAAAAGTTCACCCACTGGAATGATGAACTTATCATGCAATTCTACTCCACAACACACTTTTACCCAGATGGAAGAATTGTTTGGATGTCTGAAGGTACAAGGTACCAGTCAACTATTGAAGAATGGGCAAGTCTGATAAATGCCCCAAAGGAAAATGATGATGACCTGGACATTTATGCAAAGAAGAAGATGGATCACAATTCCATGGCTCACATGTACAAGCAGATCCCAGACAAGGCAGTTGAGACACACAAGTTTGGATCAATCCACTTTCTACTGTCAGGGCTGCCCACAATCAATTGGATTCTGAGGCACACTTTGTTGCCCAAGTCTGGTGACCATAACATGATCAGAGGGCATGCCATCAACATGTTGCATGTGTTTGATGTGCCACAAAAGTTCAAAGTCATGAGCCTGATGATTGAAACCATTAAGAGGACAGCAGCAGATCAGAAGAGGAGCTGTGGATATGCCCCTCAGATTCAGGAATTGATCAACCGAAAGATGGGCACAGGAAAATATCAATTGGATAAGGAACATTTTCCACTTTATCCAGACTTTGAGGACAATGAGGTTGTTATGAATGAGAATGATCCATCATCAGTTCAAGCTCAAGAGAAGAAGGAGAAGGCAAAGAAGGAGAAGGCTGCCAGGATGCCAACTCAAGAGGAGGCATCTGAATATTTCTTGAAGAACAAGCAGGAGCAGCTTGGTTACTTGATAGCATCAACACTAAGGATTGAGAAGGGACTGGCCACCCTCACTCAGAATCAGGAGAGCCTGGAGAGAATCATGGAACTCAAATTCCATGGCCTTGATGTCAAAGTAACTGAGATACAGTCAGTTGTGGAGCAGCTGCAGGATGATATGCAGGAGAGGCAGGGCAAGACTACAACTAATGTATTTGCCAGAGTGCCCAGAGCCCAGAGGTCAGTTGCAGTGCCAGTGACAAACACTAGAGCAACAACTTCATCACCAGCTACAGCCCCTTCACTCCAAAGGCAACCAGCTCCAAAGATCCACTCCAAAGACCCTCTACTTCAACTGAAGCCTTTGTCCAAGGAGTTATCCGGACACCACCACATGAAGATCAAGCCTGAGAGACGATCTAGCACTATGCATTTTCTATGAACTTTTTGGTAACTTGTTGCCAAAGGGGGAGAAAAATGTATAGATCATAGGCTTTGAGAGAGAGAGTGTGTGTGTTGCTTTTGTTCTCTCTTGCTTTATTTGGTGGTTTAAAACCTGTTTGCTTTTGATCGTTTGATATACTATGCTTGTGAGACATTGATGATCAAGTGTTTGATCATAAGCTACACTTATGCATGTTTGATATTATCCTATCTATCTTATGTGATCATTCACTTTGCTTGGTGATGAGTGCATGTATTCAATGTTTATTATTTTGAGCGCTCCACCAAGATGTATGTGACATGGAAGAGTAACCCATGAGCCTAATTCATTGTGCATTTGCAGTCCAAAGCAAATTTTAAACTATGCACAAATTTAGGGGGAGCTCTTGCTTATCACATACTTCTCAAAGCGACGATGTTATTCATCATTTGTCGAAGCTTTGATCTATATGTTGTCATCAATTACCAAAAAGGGGGAGATTGAAAGTGCAACTATCCCTAGGTGGTTTTGGTAATTCATAACAACATATAGCTCATTGAGCTAATGCTATTCCAAGACCATTATTTCAGGAAAGCTCAATGAATGGCATGGCATGGATGATGAAAGTGGATCCCTCAAAATACTAAGGACAAAGGATTGGCTCAAGCTCAAAAGCTCAAGACTCTTCATTTTATATTTTAGTTATCCAAGATCACATTGAGTCTATAGGAAAAGCCAATACTATCAAGGAGGGATGAGGTGTTGTTAATGAGCCTCTTGCTTCATGTGCTTTGTGATATGCTCCAAAACCCTGAGCTACTTTCCCACATCCACAAATGACCTAAAGCCAAAGCCAAAATCGGTCACACCGATTCTTCCTATCCGGCGCCACCGATTCCAAAAGTCATAGCCACTGCCACAAACCCTAAGCAAATCGGTCTTACCGATAGGGATCTCGGTCTCACCGAGATGGGATTGTAATCTCTCTGTTTCCCTTCGTAACGTTTCGGTCTAACTGAAGTGAGCGATCGGTCCCACCGAGATTGCAATGTAAACTCTCTGCTTCCCTTTTGTAACATTTCGGTCTCACCGAAAAGAGCAAATTGGTCCCACCGAGTTTACCTGACCAACTCCCTGGAAAGCTTATTACCAAATCGGTCTTACCGAGTTTGTGTAATTGGTCTTACCGAGATTACGTTATGCCCTAACCCTAACCGAATCGGTCTCAGCGAGATGCATGTCAGTCCCACCGAAAATCACTAATGGTCACTAGGTTTACTAAATCGGTCCGACCGAGTCTGTTAAATGTGCGTAACAGCTAGACTTTGTGTGGAGGCTATATATACCCCTCCACCTCCTCTTCATTCGTGGAGAGAGCCATCAGAACGAACCTACACTTCCAACTTACCATTTCTGAGAGAGAACCACCTACTCATGTGTTGAGGCCAAGATATTCCATTCCTACCATATGAATCTTGATCTCTAGCCTTCCCCAAGTTGCTTTCCACTCAAATCTTCTTTCCACCAGATCCAAAACCTATGAGAGAGAGTTGAGTGTTGGGGAGACTATCATTTGAAGCACAAGAGCAAGGAGTTCATCATCAACGCACCATTTGTTACTTCTTGGAGAGTGGTGTCTCCTAGATTGGCTAGGTGTCACTTGGGAGCCTCCGAAAAGATTGTGGAGTTGAACCAAGGAGTTTGTAAGGGCAAGGAGATCGCCTACTTCGTGAAGATCTACCGCTAGTGAGGCAAGTACTTCGTGGGCAACGGCCATGGTGGGATAGACATGGTTGCTTCTTCGTGGACCCTTCATTGGTGGAGCCCTCCGTGGACTCGCGTAGCCGTTACCCTTCGTGGGTTGAAGTCTCCATCAACGTGGATGTACGATAGCACCACCTATCGGAACCACACCAAAAACATCCGTGTCTCCAATTGCGTTTGAATCCTCCAAACCCTTCCCTTTACTTTCTTGCAAGTTGCATGCTTTAGTTTCCGCTGCCTATATACTCTTTGCATGCTTGCTTGAATAGTGTGATGATTGCTTGACTTGTCCTAAAGTAGCTAAAATCTGCCAAATTCTAAAATTGGGAAAAGGTTAAGTTTTTATTGGTCAAGTAGTCTAATCACCCCCTCTAGACATACTTCAAGGTCCTACAGACGTTCCAAGGTTAAAGCTGCCCTGAAGTATGTTTTTTTGGTTTCGTTCATGGAGCGGAGCTAGAAGGAGGATCTAAATCTAGTGGTGAGACGGTTGTCTACTCGGGCGACGAGTCCTCTACTGGTAAGACCAACTCCATCTATCAGGTTGAGGATGGCGGGCTTGGGGGCTATTCCGATGGTGAAAGTATTCCAGACTCCTGCGAGCCGCTGCACCGGGTCACAGTCCTCATGGCCGGTACACAGCCAGCGCAGGACTCTACGACTGCAGCAGCGATCATCTCTGGGTTAGCAACGACAACGGCTTCTGGGGAAGGAGGCCCTGTGTGCCCGCCGGCTCAAGTCTTGTCCAATCTGTTGGATGCTCTGACAACGTTGTTAACAGCAGAGGTTAACCCGACGAATCAAGCTCAACATAACGCAGAGGTTGCAAAATTGCGAGATGAGATAGCACAAGCCAAGGAGGAGCTGAACACGGAGAACACCCAGATGGCAACGGAGCGAGCCGCCTTATAGAGGGAGGCAGAATGGCTTCATGCAGAGAGCTTCCGCTTAAGCCTGGACCGGGACGCATCAAACGCTGTCTTCAACAGAAGGCATATGAATAGGTTGCCCCGGATTACAATGCGAGGAACCTTTTCAACACGGCTGGGGCAGGAAACAGTAATCTGCCTGGTGTAGATCGGGCCGTTGAGGCGCCGGTGGCTGGAGAACCAGTTCAGCCACGAGCTGCAGACCCCCCACGTTTGAACTTGACTCCTCGGCATGTTCCCACACCTCCGGGGCATTTTTATAACCCCTTGGATAACATGATAGCTGCGGCTACTCGACTGGCGGCTCTCCCAGGTCAGGATGAGTCGCCAGCGGTGATGGAAATATGGAAAGCCAGAGAACTTCTCCAGACAGCTGTGGCCCAACAGGCAGCTTATTCGTACAGTCGTGATCGTATGCACTCAGCACCACGTCCAAGCAGGAGTTATAGCAGGCATATTGATGAAACGGCCATGTCAAGCAGTGAGCGGCACCATAATCAGCCTCGTAGGCCTGATCCGCCGCGTGCTGGTAATGATGCCCAGGCTTTGGTAGACCAGGGCAGAGCGCGTGTGAGGCAGAGCTGGCGGCTCAGTTGGCGGCTCAACAACAATCTCCGGTTTATCATTCAACGTTCGTGGAGGCAGGAGTGACCTTTAGAACTTTGGGTGTGCCGTGTTTAGTGTCGGATCTACGTAATGAGTGCTTGCCTAAGGATATCAAGGGCCCCCGTAAGGTGCCTAATTACACGGCGGATCAACCCCCAGAGGCTTGAATTGAGAGTTATGAGATAGCTATGGAGATGCCGAATGTCGGTGATGCTCCGTGTGCTAAGTATTTCACCATGATGTTGGATGGGCCGGCTCGTAATTGGTTCAAAAGCCTGCCCGCTAATTCTATTGGATCATGGGCAGAGTTGAAGAGGCATTTTATTCAAAATTTTAAAGACACATGCAAGCAGCCTATGTCGATTCTGGATTTGGATTCTTGCATTCAAGGTGAAGGCGATTCAACAACCCATTGGATCCGCCAGATCTCATCTATCATACACTCATCGGATAGTATCAATGCCGGTTCTACAGTCCTGATGTTGGAGAAAAATTGTCGTTTCATCCCCCTTAAGCAGAAGCTGGGGAGGCTTAAACGCCACTGCAACGACAGGGGGGAGTTAATGGCGGCTCTCATCTAATATGCCGACTCTGAAAGTACCAAGGACCCCAAGTCTGATGATGAGAAGCCGGGTAAGGGAAAGAAGCGCGACAATGTGAAAGGGCAGCAGCATAACCCGGCAGGTCCAGGTGGCAATGATAAGCGCAAGGCTGATGGTAATTTAGACTTTGTGGCTAACACCAATACGCAGAATAATAATCAGCGTCACAAGGGAAAACCGGCCCGGTTTGGAGGACCAAGATTTAACCTTGAGGCAATGATGAATCAGCCTTGCCCAAAGCATGGTACGCGCGAGAAGCTAGCTACTCATCTGTGGAAAGATTGCTTCATCATGAAGGAGTATAGGGATTCCAATTATTTCCACAACAATCATGGCGCGAATGGCGATTCTGGATCCGGCTCTCATGGACCTGGCTTTGGTGGTGGTGGTATAAACTCTGGCTTCCAGGGCCAAGGCAATCAAGGTGGTTTTAATCAACAGTCTGGTCAAGGGAATCAGCAGCAGTAGTCTGGTTATCAAAGTATTCCAAAGCAGTTGAATGGTGGTCAGTATCATGTGTTCACCACAAGTCTAGCAAGCGGGATCAGAAAATCCATAAGCGAGCGGTGAACTCTATTGAGCCGGCGGTGCCTCGTTACTTAAGGTGGTCTAAGCAGCCTATTGTGTGGAGCCGAGAGGATCACCCGCCCCGGGTTGACAATCCAGGTCAGTTGGCATTGGTGGTTGCTCCACAGGTAGGAGGATATAAACTTGCGAAGGTGCTCATGGATGGAGGCAGCAGTATCAATATCCTTTACTATGAGACCTTTTGTCGTATGAATTTGACTGGCAAAGATCTTAGGCCGTCTTCTACTGTCTTTCATGGGGTGGTGCCTAGTAAGTCGGCATATCCGGTGGGAAGGATAACATTGGAGGTGGCTTTTGGAGATGGCAATGATTCCAGAGCTGAGAAGTTAACCTTTGAGGTGGTGAAAATCAAGAGCCCGTACCATGCTTTATTTGGGCGGCCGACTTATGCCAAGTTTATGGCACGACCGTGTTATGTCTATTTGCATCTTCAAATGCCGGGTCACAAGGGCACCATCACGGTGCATGGCAATTGAAGGATCGCTCTGGATTGTGAAGAAGGTGATGTTACTTATGCTGAGTCGGCTTGTGCAACTGAGGAATTGAAGTTTTATAAAGATAATATTGACCCGGCGGACGCCTTTGAAGAAGCCAACCAAAGAGAACGAGCCCTTAATGAAGTTTAAGTCGGCAGATGATACTAAGATGGTTGATTTTGGACCTGGCAATTCATCAAAGCAGTTCAATATCAGTGCTAATATGGATTTGAAATAGGAAAGTGCGCTCATCGAGTTCATCCGTGAGAACTAAGACATCTTTGCATGGAAGCCTTCTGACATGCCGGGTGTACCGAGGGAACTCGCTGAGCACACTCTTAATGTGGATCCCAAGTTTAAGCCGGTCAAGCAGCTTCTTCGTCGGTTTAATGAGGAAAGGCGAAAGGCAATTGGTGAATAGGTGGCCTGGCTCTTGGTAGCAGGGTTTATTATTGAGGTTTTTCATCCTGAGTGGTTGGCTCTCCCGCGTATTGATCAGATTATTGATGCTACAACGGGTTGTTGTGAGCGTTTGAGCTTTTGGATTCTTATTCTGGTTATCATCAAATCAAGATGGCAGTTAAGGACCAGGAGAAGACAACTTTCATCACTCCCTTTGGAGCCTTCTGCTATGTGTCTATGCCTTTTGGGCTCAAGAGTGCCCAGGCGACTTACTAACGGTGTGTTCAGAATTGCCTCCATCACCAGATTGGGCGCAATGTTCATGCTTATGTGGATGATATTGTGGTGAAATCCAGGAAGAAGGAGACATTGATTGAGGATCTGAAAGAGACCTTTGAAAATCTCCGGGTTTACAAAATGATGCTTAACCCGGCCAAGTGTGTTTTTGGCGTGCCAGCAGGCAAGTTATTGGGTTTCTTGGTGTCTGAGAAGGGCATTGAAGCTAACCCGGAGAAGATCAAGGCTATCACCTCTTTGGCTAAGCCGGCGTGTGTCAATGACGTCTAGCGTTTGGCGGGTCGTATCGCAGCTTTGAGCCGGTTTATAAGTTGTCTGGGAAAGAAGGCTATCCCTTTGTATCAGATCATAAAAAAGACAGATGACTTTGTCTGGAGCGAGGCTGCTAATGAGGTGTTTGAGGCACTTAAGAAGCAACTATCTGAGCCGCCGGTTCTTGCAGCTCCTATTGAGAAGGAGCCCTTACTGTTATATGTGGCTGCAAACAACAGGGTTGTCAGTGTGGCAGTTGTGGTTGAAAGGAAGGAGTCAGGCAAGGAGTGTCCGGTTCAAAGGCCGGTTTATTATGTCAGTGAGGTGCTCATTGAGTCTAAGCAAAGATACCCACATTGGCAAAAGCTGGTTTATGGCGTGTTCATGGCTAGTCGCAAGTTGAAACAATATTTCCTTCATCATCCCATTACTGTGGTTAGCTCTGCTCCCTTGGCGGATATTATTCAAAACAAAGAAGCCACATGTCGGGTAGCTAAGTGGGCCATTGAGCTTGGACCCCATGGTTTGAAGTATGTGCCTCAGACGGCTATAAAATCTCAAGCACCTGCGGACTTTATCAATGATTGGACAGAGCTGCAGATGCCTGAGGATAAGCCGGATAATACATATTGGACTATTCACTTTGATGGATCCAGGCAGTTGGAAGGTTCGGGGGCTGGAGTTATATTGACTTCCCCGCGAGGTGATAAATTTTGTTATGTTTTAAGGTTGATGTTCCCTTGTACTAACAATGCAGCTGAGTATGAAGCCTTACTCCATGGTCTTCGGATGGCTAAAGAGATGAATCTAAGCCGGGTAAGATGTTTTGGCGACTCAGATTTGGTGGCTTAGCAAGTGTCAGGGATTTGGGATTCAAAGGATCCACTCATGGCGGCTTATCGTCGAGAGGTTGATACTATTGCCGGTCACTTCAAGGGTTGTCAAGTGGAGCATGTTCGTCGTAGGAAAAATGAAGCTGCTGATGCGTTAAGCCGACCGGGGTCTCAACGTAAGTCGGTTCCCCCTAATGTTTTACTTGATATTTTGCATAACCCATTAGTAAATTTGCCTACGGAGGAGGACTTGGCAGTTCCTGATCCGGAGGCACAATTGGTGGTGGCTCTTCATGTTATCCCTGATTGGAATTTTCCATATTTGGCTTGTATGACCCGGGGCGAGTTACCTAAGGATGAAACTTTGGCCAGGCAGATACCCGAAGGTCTAAGTCGATGACTATTGTCAATGGTGAGCTTCACAGATGCAGTGTTACAGGGGTGTTTCAACGATGCATTTCTCCTGAGGAGGGCCGTGAAATTTTAAGGGAGATTCATGAAGGAGATTGCGGTCATCATGCTGTCTCTAAGTCTCCCGTTGCTAAGGCCTTTCGTCATGGGTTTTATTGGCTGACGACCCATGATGATGCAGAGGATCTGGTCAGTAAATGTGATTGTTGTCAGAAATTTTCAAGATGAGCTCATGTGCCGGCTCAGGAGTTGAGGATGATTCCAATTACTTGGCCATTTGTAGTCTGGGGGTTGGATATGATTGTGACTTCTAAAAGGTCCAAGGATAAAAAGACCTACCTCTTGGTGGCGGTTGACAAGTTTACAAAGTGGGTTGAGACTGAGCCGGTCAGCAAATGTGATGCAGCCACGGCGGTTCAATTCATCAAAAAGGTGATCTTTCATTTTGGATATCCCCATATATAGTATCATCACTGATAATGGTACTAATCTGTCTAAGGGAGCAATGAAAGAATTCAGTCAACAAGAGCATATTCGGCTTGATGTGTCATCAGTGGCTCACCCCCAGTCTAATGGTCAAGTTGAATGAGCTAATCAAGAAATCTTGAGAGGTATCAAGCCCCGACTTATGGTTCCTTTGCAAAGGACACCAGGTTGTTGGGTAGAGGAGTTGCCCTTAGTGCTTTGGAGTATCAACACCACCCTCAACAGATCTATGGGTTACACGCCTTTCTTCATGGTTTAGGGAGCTGAGGCGGTTCTCCCTAGTGACATACGTCATGATTCGCCTCGTGTGGCGGCTTATGTTGAAGCTGATAATGAGAAAGCATGTCAAGATGCTATTGAACTGTTAGATGAGGAGTGTGACCTTGCGGCGGCTCGTTCGGCGATTTACTAGCAAGATCTGCGTCGTTATCACAGCCGCCGGGTTAAAACCAAGACCTTTCAAGAAGGTGATTTGGTGCTCCAGCTCATCCAGGATCAAACTGACATGCACAAGTTATCCCCACCTTGGGAAGGGCCATTTATGGTCATAAAAAATCTGAACAACGGGTCATACTATCTTATCGATGTTCGAGACCACAAGGACTCACACACGTCGGAGGAGGAGACCCGTCGGCCATGGAATATTGCTCATCTTGGGCCTTATTACACCTGAGCCACCGACTCTTGTGATGTACATATTTTGTGAATGTATTTATTATGATGAATATAATAAACCCGGCATCCCTGATAACTCAGGGCCTCTGTCGTTTCATTTCTGAGAATGAGTCTTTATTGTTACTTCATATGATCACTTGGGGGCTTCCTGCTCATTGAGCATAGCTATGACTACCCTCTTGATCTGGCTTGTACGCCATGATTCAAACATACTTGGGGGCTTCCTGCTCATTGAGCATAGCTATGAATACCCTACTGATCCGTCTTATATGCCTGGAATGAAATATTAATTGGGGGCTTTTTGTTCATGGAACATAGCTTTGATGACCCTGGTAATAGGCTTGGACGCCGGGTCTTTTCACCAAAAAATCCGGGTTATCCTGCCTTTGTAAGTCTGCCACTCCGCCCAGGTAATCCTAAATGACTCGCCGTACTCTTGACAGTCAATCTTATAAAGACCCTGAACTTGTCAAAGTTAAAACGGCGATTGGTCATGTGAGGCCCGGCTTATAGGGTTGAATGAAGGTTTAAGTCAGCGGCTGTGCGGCCCTTGAAAGCACTTGATTTTGAGGTTTGGCGGCCTATGAAAGCCTTGTTTTCTAATTTATATTTGATTTGAACATTTTTGAGGTTCGTTTCTTGTGATATGTTAATACATGGTTGAAAAACCGGTGAGGGCCATGTTGCCTTATGGTTCATGTATGACTTCATTCGGAGTGTTATTAATCCTACCTGGTTTTGGACTTTAAGTTGCCAGGGCATAATGATTATATGCTTGGAGCGCTGTGCTCAAAATTTTGGGGTGTTACCCCTTGCTGCATGCGGCGTTGTAAGCCAGCAGTATGAATACATTGAACAGGGCATTGTCCTTCTTTCTTTGGGCTGTTACCCCTACTACATGACGGATGATGAGTCGGCAGTATGAACAAATATCACATGCATGATATTTATTTTGTTATATGAGGTTTTGACAAACTGGCCCCGAATTATGGACTATTTAGTCATCAGTGGTTTTTGGGGTACTGTGACCCGCCCTGGGGTAAACCGCCAGGGCACTCATTGTCTGTTTGTGTGCAGGGAAAAATGAAAAATTTGATTTGCATAATTGATAAGACTATAAATCATAAGTGGTAGATCTTCCAATGATGGATCAACAGTGTTATGCAAAAAAAAATGTGCACGATGGCACGACAAATCAGTATTTAACTAAGCCTATGACATGGCTCCGTGAGCCTACATGGATAAGTGTTTTTCAAGTAGTTCCTGATAGTGCAAGTTAAGAACCGTCCAGCGGATAAGTTCTACTAGTCTTCGCGACTTGAAGGCTCCAGGTCATCCCGCTCCGGTTCTTCTTCTCCCTCCACCGTCTGGAAGTCAGGCGATGACCAATTGATAACAGTCAAGGCTTGCAATTCAGCGTCGTCATCAATAAGCTCAGATGGATCGATTTCTGGGGCAAAAGTGTGCTTACGAATTGGAGGGATAAGATCTGCAATCTTGTAAGCCGGCATGGGTATTTTCTGGTTCTCTGCGGTGTAAGCCGCCTGATACTTGGATAGATCTGTTTCTTCACCAAGCAGGCTCGCTGAATGACGCACCTCCTTCACATAGGCAACAAAATCCTTCTTGTCAAAACGAGACATGTCCTCTTTGAAAATGGGGCAGCCAGTGGCTAGCTCGGCCGGGTCTAATTCTGACTGCCATGCCTTTGCCCGGCTTAAAGCCGTAATGGCACCGGCTCTCGCAGCCGACCGCTTGTTTTCTTCAATTCTGGCTAGCAAGACAGAAAGTTAGCTTAACACATTGCTGAGAAGAGATGGTGTTTGTTTGCTTGGGGAGATGGCGGCTATGGTGTGTTGAGCTCCGGTGTATAGTTGTTCTACTAATATATAAACCGCCTTGAGCTTTGTTAGCATTTCTTTCCCAAGATTGCTGCTTCTGGGACCTGCATGGCATATTATGATTGAGTCACTTGGCGGTTTATAACATGGAGAGCGGAAAGTCATTATGATATAAAAAGATCTTACCAAAAATAGCAAATGTCATTTGATTGATATGCTGCTGCAAGCCGGTAAGTTTGGTGGTGTCCTCCTCCAATAACGCCTCAGCTTTTTCAGCCCTTTGGGTCAAGGCAACCTTCTCTTCAGCCCTGGCGGCTTTCTTAGTATTAAACTCAGTTTTGAGTTTTTCATTTTCATCCAAGCTAAACTTGAACTTGGAGTCAGCCTTCCGGGTCCCAGCTTCTTGTGTTTCAAGCCGGGTTTTCAAGTTAGTCAGCTGAGATTGAAATTGACTGGATGCTTCCTGAAAGGAAAAATCAAAACAAACATGAACAGTTATGAAGCAATATATATTGATAAGTCCCAAGCCCTTTGCAAGCAATAGCATTTGGCACTTGGGGGCTAATGGGTGCAGAAAGTTTCTTTATGAAGTAGTATATATTGATAAGTCCCAAGCCCTTTGCAAGCAACAACACATGGCACTTGGGGGCTAATGGATGCAAAGCTTATTTTATGGTGCAATGGCAGATGACTGATACGTCTCCAACGTATCTATAATTTATGAAGTATTCATGCTATTATATTATCTGTTTTGGATGTTTATGGGCTTTACTGAGCACTTTTATATTATTTTTGGGACTAACCTATTAACCGGAGGCCCAACCCAAATTGCTGTTTTCTTGCCTATTTCAGTGTTTCGAAGAAAATGAATATCAAACGGAGTCCAAACAGAATGAAACCTTTGGGAGAGTTATTCTTGGAACGGAAGCAATCCAGGAGACTTGGAGTAGATGTCAGGGAAGCTTCGAGGTGGCCACGAGGGTCAGGGGCACGCCCTACCCCTGGGCGCGCCCCCTACCCTCTTGGGCCCCTCGTGGCTCCCCTGACCGACTTCTTTCGCCTATATATGTCCATATACCCTAAAAACATCGAGGAGCACAATAGATCGGGAGTTCCGCCGCCGCAAGCCTCTATAGCCACCAAAAACCAACCGGGACCCTGTTCTGGCACCCTGCCGGAGGGGGGATCCCTCACCGGTGGCCATCTTCATCATCCCGGCGCTCTCCATGATGAGGATGGAGTAGTTCACCCTCGGGGCTGAGGGTATGTACAAGTAGCTATGTGTTTGATCTCTCTCTCTCTCTCGTGCTCTTGATTTGGCACGATCTTGATGTACCGCAAGCTTTGCTATTATAGTTGGATCTTATGATGTTTCTCCCCCTCTACTCTCTTGTAATGGATTGAGTTTTCCCTTTGAAGTTATCTTATCGGATTGAGTCTTTAAGGATTTGAGAACACTTGATGTATGTCTTGCATGTGCTTATCTGTGGTGACAATGGGATATTCACGTGATCTACTTGATGTATGTTTTGGTGATCAACTTGCGGGTTCAGTGACCTTGTGAACTTATGCATAGGGGTTGGCACACGTTTTCGTCTTGAATCTCGGTAGAAACTTTGGCGCACTCTTTGAAGTTCTTTGTGTTGGTTGAATAGATGAATCTGAGATTGTGTGATGCATATCATATAATCATACCCACGGATACTTGAGGTGACATTGGAGTATCTAGGTGACATTAGGGTTTTGGTTGAGTTGTGTCTTAAGGTGTTATTCTAGTACGAACTCTATGATAGATTGAACGGAAAGAATAGCTTCATGTTATTTTACTACGGACTCTTGAATAGATCGATCAGAAAGAATAACTTTGAGGTGGTTTCATACCCTACAATAAGCTCTTCATTTTTTCTCCGCTATTAGTGACTTCGAAGTGACTCTTTGTTGCATGTTGAGGGATAGTTATATGATCCAGTTATGTTACTATTGTTGAGAGAGCTTGCACTACTGAAAGTATGAACCCTAGGCCTTGTTTCCTAGCATTGCAATACCGTTTACGCTCACTTTATCATTAGTTACCTTGCTATTTTTATATTTTAAGATTACAAAAACCTATATCTACCATCCATATTGCACTTGTATCACCATCTCTTCGCCAAACTAGTGCACCTATACAATTTACCATTGTATTGGGTGTGTTGGGGACACAAGAGACTCTTTGTTATTTGGTTGCAGGGTTGTTTGAGAGAGACCATGTTCATCCTATGACTCCCACGGGTTGATAAACCTTATGTCATCCACTTGAGGGAAATTTGCTACTGTCCTAGAAACCTCTGCACTTGGAGGCCCAACAACGTCTACAAGAAGAAGGTTGTGTAGTAGACATCAAGCTCTTTTCTGGCGCCATTGCTGGGGAGGTTAGTGCTTGAAGGTATATCTTTAGTTCTTGCAATCGAATCTTTTTGTTTCTTGTTTTATCACTAGTTTAATCTATAATAGAAAACTACAAAAAAATGGAATTGAGTTTGCCTCATACGCTTCATCTTTTTATTATCTTTCGTGATAATGATGGAAAGGAAAAATGTGCTCAAGTGCTAGAAGAAGAAGTCTATAAAATGTTTGGCACTAAATCTTTGAATGATGAGCATGATTGCAATGTTGTTAGTATGAACTCTTTGAATATCCATAGTACTAACGATGATTGCACTAGTCATGATGAAAATGTCTCTTATAAGCATATCAATTTTTGTGGAGTGCATAGAGTTTGCAAGTACACACCAAATAGAGAAGATAGATTTTGCAAGAGGCATAAGTATTTAGAAACTAAATGGTTTCAAGAAAGGCTAGATGTGAGTGCTGAAAATTTAAAATTTCTTTACCGTACTTGTGAACTTTGCAATGAACATGGACATTTAAATCTCCGATGCAAATTGTTTCATGATCGAATCGTGTCCAAAAATTGTGATGACTTGATTTCCCTTGCACATCATAATGAACTTAGTTTGCTTTTGGGTATGAAGTAATGAAACGTTTAACTAAGCATATTCCATAATTTAACCTTAAGAAATTTCTTGATATTGATCTAGAGGAAATTTATATGTATTGTGCGGTGAATTGCATTGAAAATCCTTATATTGCCAATTACATAAAGAAAACAAAGCAAATAGAAGATGAAGAGAATACTAATGAAAGGGAAGATACTTCCCAATATCCTCCTATTATTTCTTATGATGAATCAGGTAACGAGGAGGAGCCTTCTATTCAACCAATCTCATTAATAAGGAGCTCAAAAAAGAGGGTTAAACCCACACATGATGTGAAGAAGAAAAATAAAAGACAGAGAAGTAAAGGTAGAAAGGTATCCCTCCCAAATGATGTTTCTCCTATTACTCATTGTGATGATGATAATTGCTATACTATTGGTGCTATCCATACTATCAGTGATGGGAGTGATTATGCTTATGATATGAAAAGGCCCAAGCTTGGGGATGCTATGTTTGATGAGAATGACATGTTTGAGAATATATTTGCTGCAATTAATGTTTGTCCCAAGCTTGGGGATGCTATGTTTAATGAAGATGATATTTTTAGCCTCCCAAGTTTCAATGAGCAAACTTATTCTGATGATAGCATGCCTCCTATTTATGATGGTTATATTGATGAAAGTGGGTTTGGAAGAGTGTCAACTTCAGGAAGTAATGATCCCACTATTTTGGAGGGTGTTGAATCTTATAATATTTATGAAAGTGGATTTGGAGAGGTCATGACTTTATTTAGTGATGAATCCACTATTTTGGAAGAGGTTTCAATTGATTATGATGAGAACAAAGTTGCTACTTATGATGATTATTGTGATGAAACTTATGCTATAAAAAGTAGTGATGATTATATTTATAAAACTTGTCATAATTATGATTACCCTTTTTCTGAACATTACTCTTTTAATATGGAAACAATTTATAGTATTCGAGTCTCTTATGATACTCCCACTATTCCGAATGAGAAGAATTTTGCTTATGTGGAGAGTAGTAAATTTTCTATGCAAGTAGATCATGAAAAGAATGCTTTATGTGCTGGTTATATTGTTGAATTCACTCATGATGCTATTGAAAATTATTATGAGGGAGGAACATATGCTTGTAGGAATTGCAATAATATCAAGTTTCCTCTCTATGTGTTGAAAATCTTGAAGTTATGCTTGTTTTGCCTTCCTATGCTAGTTGATTATTGTTCCCATAAGTTGTTTGCTCACAAAATCCCTATACATAGGAAGTGGGTTAGGCTTAAATGTGCTAGTCATATGCTTCATGATGGTCCCGTTATGTTTTAATTCTTATCTTTTATGTGAACATCATTGTCATAATCATGCCTAGCTAGAAAGTCATTAAAGAAAAGCGCTAGTTGGGAGACAACCCAATATTTAACCTTACTGTTTTTGTGTGTCCACATGATTATGCTACTGTAGTAATCATGTTTTATAGCTTTTGTTTCAATAAGTGCCAAGTAAGACCTTTAGGATAGCTTACGGTGATAGTTGTGTTGATCCTACTGAAAATCAGAAACTTTTGCATCCAGTAAATTAGTTTTTATAATTCACAGAAACGTGATTTTGATCGGATTATTTTTGCTCTGGATTGTTACATAAATTACTTAGGACTTTCTAATCTGGTAGAATTTTTGTAGTTCCATAAGTATACGTTTGATACAGATTACTACACACTGTTCGGTTTTTGACAGATTCTGTTTTCTATGTGTTGTTTGCTTATTTTGATGAATCTATGAGTAGTATCGGAGGGTATGAACCATAGAGAAGTTGGAATACAGTAGATATTACACCTATATGAATTTATAATGAGTTCACAACAGTACCTAAGTGGTGATTTATTTTCTTATACTAACGTATCTTATGAGTTTTTTGTTGAGTTTTGTGTTGTGAAGTTTTCAAGTTTTAGGTAAAGATTTGATGGACTATGGAATAAGAAGTGGAAAGAGCCTAAGCTTGGGGATGCCCAAGGCACCCCAAGGTAATATTCAAGGACAACCAAAAGCCTAAGCTTGGGGATGCCCCAGGTGGCATCCCCTCTTTCGTCTTCGTCCATCTGTAACTTTACTTGGGGCTATATTTTTATTCACCACATGATATGTGTTTTGCTTGGAGCGTCATGTCATTTTATTTTTTTTGCTTGCTGTTTGAAGAAAATACCAAGATATGAAATTCTTAAATGAGAGAGAGTCTTCACATAGCTACATAATTATTTAACTACTCATTTATCTTCACTTATATCTTTTTGGAGTAGTTTGTCATTTACTCGTGTGCTTCACTTATATCCTATGAGTAAATGGTTGAATGATTTGAATATCATAAATCTGAAATTATATATGTTTCATATGCTTATCTTATGGGGAGTAATGACTTCACATCTAAGAAGTAGAGGTGGTAAATTTATTGAAGGTTAGCAAACATTGTATTGGTCACTTGGACAATTTATGAAAGAAAATTGAAGGAAGAGAGATTTCACATATAAATATACTATCTTGGACATCTACTATGATTGTGAGCCCCATTAATTATTTTCAAACATGAGCAAATTAGTTGAAATTAGACAAGGAAGACAACATAATGAGTTATGCTTGGGTATATTTGTATAGAAGTTATATTGTTATAGATCCTCCAACATGTGGTGCTTGCTATTTAGAATCCTTTGCTAGCCTAAATATCTGTACTAAGCGGGAATACTGCTTGTGCATCCAAATCCCTTGAACCAAGTTTCTTCCATGAGTTTCCACCATATCTACCTATATGCGGTATTTACCTGCCGTTCCAAGTAAATTTGCATGTGCGAAACTCTAAACCTTCAAATAATAATATGTTTTGTATGCCCGAATCGCTCATATAGCGACTAGGGGTTGTCAGTATCTTCCATGCTAGGTGGGTTATTCTCACGATGAGTGGACTCTGCTCATCATTCACGAGAAAAATGGCTGGTAACTGGGATGCCCAGTCCCATGATCAAAAGATCAAAATCAAATCAAAATAATTGCAAACAAAACTCTCCCAGGATTGTTGATAGTTGGAGGCACCTGTTGTTTCGGGCAAGCCATGGATTGATGATTGTTGGTGGAGGGAGAGTAAAAACTTTACCATTCTGTTTGGGAACCACATATAATGTATCTAGTATGGAAGATATTGGGAACTCTTGGTTGTTATGTTGACATTGAAAGCATACCTCTCAAAATTATTTTCATCTCTGTTTAAAAGCTTCGAGCTCTGGCACCTCTGCAAATCCCTGCTTCCCTCTGCGAAGGGCCTATCTTTTACTTTTATGCAAGAGTCAGTAGTATTCCTTATCATTCCAACCTACTCTTTAGTTGGCAAGCATCATGTGATGGGGAAAGATCTAAGCATATATGGCCATTCAAATATATTTGATCATGAATTATTATTGTTGACAATTATCTATATGATAAGTAAGTTGGGAGGCGAAACATTAAGCCCCTATCTTTCTCTGTGTTTGGTCGATGCTATTTGTTCTAAAAATATGCTTTGAGTGGTAGCAATCATGGAAGACTATATGATAGTTGAGTATGTGGGATTTGCTAAATCAAAGCTCTTACCTAGACCCTTCCTGAAAATAAGATGAATTGCAATTGTTTGATGACTGAGAACATAGTTTGCTAGTTTTCAAGAAAGTTTAGGGTCTATGCTTTAACATGTGAATAGCTTGTTACTTGATTGTGAGAAGTTTTATGAGATGAGCTGCTGTTATGACATATAATGATGCTTGAAAAGGTGACTGAAATTATCATTGATCAAACTTGTGCACTTGCTAGCATTCACACATCATAAATTATTTCTTTTATCATTTACCTACTCGAGGATGAGCAGGAATTAAGCTTGGGGATGCTGATACGTCTCCAATGTATCTATAATTTATGAAGTATTCATGCTATTATATTATCTGTTTTGGATGTTTATGGGCTTTACTAAGCACTTTTATATTATTTCTGGGACTAACCTATTAACCGGAGGCCCAACCCAAATTGCTGTTTTCTTGCCTATTTCAGTGTTTCAAAGAAAAGGAATATCAAACGGAGTCCAAACGGAATGAAACCTTTGGGAGAGTTATTTTTGGAACGAAAGCAATCCAGGAGACTTGGAGTAGACGTCAGGGAAGCTTCGAGGTGGCCACGAGGGCCAGGGGCGCACCTTACCCCCTGGGCGCGCCCCCACCCTCGTGGGCCCCTCGTGGCTCCCCTGATCGACTTCTTTCGCCTATATATGTCCATATGCCCTAAAAACATCGAGGACCACAATAGATTGGGAGTTCCGCCGCCGCAAGCCTCTGTAGCCACCAAAAACCAATCAGGACCCTATTCCGGCACCCTGCCGGAGGGGGATCCCGCACCGGTGGCCATCTTCATCATCCCGGCGCTCTCCATGACGAGGATGGAGTAGTTCACCCTCGGGGCTGAGGGCATGTACCAGTAGCTATGTTTTTGATCTCTCTCTCTCTCTCTCTCTCTCTCTCTCGTGTTCTTGATTTGGCATGATCTTGATGTACCACGAGCTTTGCTATTATAGTTCGATCTTATGATGTGTCTCCCCCTCTACTCTCTTGTAATGGATTGAGTTTTCCATTTGAAGTTATCTTATCGGATTGTGGTTATCTGTGGTGACAATGGGATATTCATGTGATCTACTTGATGTATGTTTTGGTGATCAACTTGCGGGTTCAGTGACCTTGTGAACTTATGCATAGGGGTTGGCACACGTTTTCGTCTTGACTCTCCGGTAGAAACTTTGGGGCACTCTTGAAGTTCTTTGTGTTGGTTGAATAGATGAATCAGAAAGAATAACTTTGAGGTGGTTTCGTACCCTACAATAATCTCTTCGTTTGTTCTCCGCTATTAGTGACTTCGGAGTGACTCTTTGTTGCATGTTGAGGGATAGTTATATGATCCAATTATGTTATTATCGTTGAGAGAACTTGCACTAGTGAAAGTATGAACCTGAGTCCTTGTTTCCTAGCATTGCAATACCGTTTACGCTCACTTTTATCATTAGTTACCTTGCTGTTTTTATATTTTCAGATTACAAAAAGCTATATCTACAATCCATATTGCAGTTGTATCACCACATCTCTTCGCCGAACTAGTGCACCTATACAATTTACCATTGTATTGGGTGTGTTGGGGACACAAGAGACTCTTTGTTATTTGGTTGCAGGGTTGTTTGAGAGAGACCATCTTCATCATATGCCTCCCACGGATTGATAAACCTTAGGTCATCCACTTGAGGGAATTTGCTACTGTCCTACAAACCTCTGCACTTGGAGGTCCAACAATGTCTACAAGAAGAAGGTTGTGTAGGAGACATCAATGACCCAGGTTCATCATTTATCAAAGTTTACCCGGTTTGCAAGGGTGGCTAGATGTTTTATCAAGTGATAAGTCCTGGTTTATTCTGATAGATTCAACCGGCCCTTGGGGACTACAAATGCAAGGTTGATGACTATTAACTGAAGACCTGACTCAACTTAGTAGTTTAAGCCGGCCCTTGGGGGCTACAGGTTTTGACTCAGATACATAGCTAAAAGGCTATCTAACAAGTCTATAGTATATTTTGTTCTATCATATTCAGTAGACTTGGGGGCTAAAGGAATATATCTCATATGAGAGCAAGACTTAATACCTCATGTTTCTGATGCATGTGCTTGACCATGTCAATCTCCAGATCACAGCTGCTGTGTACTTGATTAAGATAGCCGGAGAGGATTTCACTAATGCTCAGATGAGAGTAATTGGGCATGTCAAATTTGACCTTGCGCCTCTCGATCAGTTCTTCCTTGGCAGAATGTTTAGCCAGAGCAACAGGGTTCCCCGGTTCTGGAAAACCAGTGCCACTGATCACAACTTCCTCAGTGTTTGGTTTTGGAGGCTTAGTTGGGCTTGGCAGTTCAGCAACCAAGGGATCGGCAACTATATGATCAGCAGAGGTACCACGATTTTCTGGTGGCGGGTCATCAGCAGGATCCTCCGGCTGTTGCACGGAGGCCTCGGATATTGGTGCTTGCTTTTACGGTTCATGAGGCTTGGGGTATTCTGTGGGCTTGTTCATTTTGGCCTTTTTGCTAGGCTTTGCTTTCCACTGCAAGAGGATTCAGAAAGTCAGTATGAATTTAGAGATGTTGAAAAACACATATTAAAGTTGGTACCTAGGGGCAGTCTTGAAAGCCGGAAGCAGAGTTTGAGATGAATCACTGGATGAAGAGTGAGAGGTCCTCTGGTAATTTGAGTCAGAAATATGAAGTACTTGATGAATAAAACCTGCTTTAGAATAAATAGAGTTGGAATTGTTAAAGTACCTCATTCTGGCATTTGCGTGGGGCTGGCGTGTTCGGTAAACCAGAGGAAAGTTCTCCGCCTCCGCTGGTCTAGGTTCCACGCCGATTCTCATGTTGTCGTTGCTTCAAAATAAAGTTGGGATCCAAATGAGCTAAAGTGTGAGAAAACCTTACTTTCCGGGTCACGCATCAAATTTTTTGTCTTGGCAAGGGCTTTGAGTCGGAGGAAATAATGGTTACCTCGTGATCAACCGCCTGGCTGGTCTCCGCATCATCCTAATAGCAATCTGTGTCAATAAGATGGATGAAAAAGGAGCCAAGGGAATGAAGGTCTACCTCCGACTCTTCATCTTCATCCACGTTAAACATGTCAGAAGCAGTGGATTTCTTTTTGTTCTTCTTCATGGATTTGGTCTTAGCCATGGCCTTCTTGGAAATTTTTTCATCATATCTTTTATCCCAAAAAGCGGATCCAGCCTGAGAAAGATTACAATAAAGGTTGGCGATTTCTAGATTCTGTTAACAATGAAGTAAAATATATAAACCGGAGCGACTTACCTCCAGTGCTGGGTTAAGTTTGCAGAAGGGATTCAGACCCACTTTGCTGCAGCTCTCCAAGCTTTCATTGAGAAGAGTTTTGGTCATGTCGTTGATGGCTTTATCAGACAAACGCGTTGAACTGTAACGCAGTGGATCTTTGGTGTCGCCAGTATAGGTACACATTAAACCGGACCGGTGGCTTAAAGGTATGATCTGCCAGGCTACCCAGCACCGAACCAGATCAATCCCGGTTAATCCGTTGGCCAATAAAGCCCTAACCTTTGATAAGGTAGGTGCAAGTTTGGCCCGTTCAGCAGTGGTAAGCCGGTCGGGAAGAGGGTGCTTCGGATTGAGCCGTTGGTCATGATAGCCTGGTAAGGGATTTTCATCAGTAGGAGAAGTGTCTTTGCAGTAGAACCAGGTTTGTCCAATCCTCGGGATGGCTTAGAAGCTGAGCACAAGGGAAAATGCATCACTGCATCGCTGAATTGCGATCCCTCCAAGTTCCTGGCTGGGCCCATCGGTGAATTCATTCTGGCGATCCAGGTAAAAGTACTCTCTGAAGAGGTCAACACTGGGTTCTTCCTGAAGATATACTTCATAGAAGACTTGGAAACCACAAATATTAGAAATGGAATTGGGCCCGATGTCTTGCAGATGAAGTTGTAGAAAATGCAGAACTTCACGGAAGAAATTTGATCCGAGCAGTGAAAAGCCCGGGTTCATGTGATCAGTGAAAATGATAACTTCATCATCCTACGGCTGAGGTTTGGCTTTGTCCGGTTTAGGAGCACGCTAGTGAATGATGTCTTTGGCCGGTAAGAAACCAATCTTGACATAATCTTCGAGCATTGTCTCGGTAACAATGGATGGGACCCAGTCGCATGACGTAGTCATGATTGAGTGCACGGCCTACACAAGGCGATTCAAGATGTTATTAAACCGGCAGATATATGGCGAGTTACGAGTTATTGTTTAAACCGCTATACAAGGATAAAGCTATGGAGATCCATTTCAGAATATGCGGATTGTTAAACCGGAGGATTGAATTATGAGGATGAATAAGCCAGTTTTGTTAAACCAGAAGGATATGGCCGGATTATTGATTTAAGTGGATGATGGCAGCTTAAACATGGCCTAATGTTATATGATGGGTCACGGTTAATGTCATAAGCCGCCATAGCAGTTTTGGTGCTTGGAATCTATCAAGTATTTTTTTTGCTAAGTGGTGGACAAACAGTTTTCACAAGCGAAAGCTATTACTTCGGATCTGTGGCAGTTCAGTAAAGACAACGAAATTAAAACCTAAGGTGGCAACCGTGAAAAGCTTTGATGCTCTGATGTGATCTTCTAGAGAGAGATGCTATTCTAATAATGAAAATGATGGTAAAACTACTTCCGGGCAAGATCTACGACCTATCTAGGGTAAAGGCTACAGAGTTGAAGAAAACAATGAAGAACATCAAGAACACCGACGAATGGCCCGAACCCTAATGCAGATCTGAGATAAAGGGGGAGGTGCACTTACAAGTGATGAGGATACGCGGTGGCGCGCCAGAGTTCTCTGGTCCAGTCAGGTCGATGCAGCAGCCTGAGTTGATGCATCGGTTGGAGGTCGCAGCGGCGGGACTCGAGCGCTGGTGCGGCTGTGCGAAGGAGGAAGACGAAGGAGGAAGCAAGGGGGAAAATGATAAAGACTCCTGTCCCTATTTATAAGGGGGTGAATACAAGGCGGGTTACAACAAGTGATGTAGATTCTTACAAGTCAGGTATTGAAGATTGATATGAAAAGGTTCAAATCAACCTGGGGCCTAAGGTTGGGGATATAACTACTAGGTATGAACTGCCCAGGAGGGGCCGGGTCATATCATTGGCGATTATCAATGAAGATGGCGGGTCATAGCAAGCCTGTTGACGGCCCAAGACCCAGAGGTGACTTAAGGCCCAAGATGATGAACCGCCTTATGAATGACTTGTATTGTAAGGCAGGTTTAGTTAGTCACTGAGCCGGACACGTTGTCTATGAGCTGGCCGGGACTCCGTAAGCCGTCGGGCCTCAACCTATGTATATAAAGGGACGACCCGGCGGCGAGTTAGGGCAGGAAAGAAAGATCGAGAACTAGGTCAAGCGTATTCACTCCCTGGTAATCGAAGCCCAAGCAATACCATCCTACACTAGATTAGGCCTTTACCTCCACCGCGAGGGGTTGAACCAGTATAAACTCTCTGTGTCCCTTGTCCCATTTAACCCCTTCAAGCTAACTACGTTGTGATGGGTCCACACCTAAGTCCTTACGCTAGGACATCTGACGTGACAATTCCACGACATGGAGCGCACCATTTCGGAGGTTGACCTGTGGGCCAACTAAGTTGACGCGTACCAAGGGCTTTGTCAACTTAGTCAATACAAATGATTCTAGCTGCAGTGACCATACGATGTCCATCCAACGCCCGTCATGCTTCTTCAACCTGTGGTCTTGTTGCTCCAACCGCCCAAACCAGCACCGGCCGTGCTGCCTGCTCCTGCCTCTCGTGTCCGGCTATGCTACCATCGCTGGCCATGCCATCCCTCTATACTCACCCACACCTCCTGTTATTCTCCGACGGCGGAAGCCTTGCATCGCAGCCGAAGCAGTCAACCCATGTACTCCCCTCTGTGTGGGCATCCACTGCTGCATCTTCCCCGGCTCCGCGTCATTCCCTTCCTAGGCATTACCGTCATCCACCGCCTTGCTGCTCTCGGTGCGGCGTGGTCAATGGGGTCAATGAAGGATAGCCATCGGAAGAGGACTTTAGGCGGTGAGGCTGACAGCTGGACCCACCAGCTACATCTTCGAACACAAGGAAGTGCCTCCTTATTACTCGCAAAATAAAAATGATTCCTCCCCCTGACAGCTGGGACCGACCAGCTATATCTTCACACACAAGGAAGTGCGTCCTTATCCTCCCTGACCGTTGGGACCCACCCGATCAAAGCGTATGTAGCGTTGTCTATCTGGTCGCGAACGTGTACGTACATACGGGTCGATCGGTCTCTCTGCAAGTATGAACCATGGCCGAGTAAGTAGCGGCACATGTCGTTGTAGAGTACCCGACATAGCAGTTCACACAGTCCCGTCTAAGTCTTGTACACGTACATACATCCACATACATACATACGAGCGGGGTCTCAAGCGCGTACTCACGCATATATACGGACGACCAGGGCTTGTGTACATGGAGAGGCAACGGATGGCAGCAACGGCATCCTGTTCATCGGGCAGCGAACCGGCTGGGTCAGAATGGAGAAACAACATCATGTTCATCGGGAGGCAACCGACTGGGTTGGAATGTGTCCTGTTCAATGGGATTCAACTGGCTTGGACAGAACTGCCGAAACGGGGTTTTGCATACCACAGAATGGAGGAAACGGCCTTCTGTTTGACTAACCATGGTCGAAACGGGATCCTGTTCATCGAGAGAGGTCTGGCGTACCGCAAAATGGAGGAAACGGACTTGTGTTCGAGTGCCTACGGTTGAAACGGGGTCCTATGGATCGGGAGGGGTGTGGCGTACTGCAAAATGGAGGAAACTAACTTGTGTTGGAGCGCCTACGGTCGAAACAGGGTCCTGTTTATCCACCGTCTACCGCCTCGCTCCAACCTCCACGTGATACAGTTCATCCACCGTCGACCTCCTCCACCCTCCACCGGCTGCTGTTCATAGAGCCTCCACGGGGTCCTGTTCATCCACATCCAACCGACTGGGGTGCGGCGGCCTCCTTGGAGTCCTGTTCATCTAGCGGCAACGACCTACTACCACGGGGTCCTGTTCATCTAACCCCCACAGGGAACTGTTCATCCACGGCCAACCAACCGGCTCGACTCACCACGTCTCGACTCGTTCTACGTACCGCGCGCATGGTAGCAACGGTCACTGTTCATCAAGGGGCAACCCAACATTGGCTGGCTACGTCTCGCATGGGGGCTCGATCGACTTAAGTAAGCAGCAACAGTGATCGATCGCTCGGGTTCAGTTAGCAGCAGTAGTGAAGGAATTGCTCGGGTTCACTCAGCAGCGAGTGAATCGCTTGGGTTCAGTTAACAGCCAAGGGATCGATTGCTCGGGTTCAGTAACATGCTATCTCTACGGGTTCAGTTAACCAACGCCTCGCACACACGCGCGTACATGGGAGAAACACGCAAACCTAGTGCATCGCTCGACCCCGACCACCCACCGTAATCGGGAACTCCGCAATATTTCCTCTCCCTCGCTTCTACCATGATTTTTTCAGTCATGGATGGCCCAAAGAATGTCATGCAACTGCATCTCCAGCCCTCCTAGGACAAAAAGCCCATTTTCTATCGTATCTTTTGTCATAGAAGTAGGAGCCCACCACATTTATGATGATACCGGGTTTTGTCACAATTATCGTCATAGAAGTGTCATAAGCATGACAGGAAAAAAATTCGTTCGGCCCAAAGTGTCACGGATGTGTCTTTTTTTATAGTGATAGTTTAGCCTAGTGGGTTTCAGTGATATGACGTCCTACAGTGGCATCCAGTCTTCGTGTGTGGTAGCAGTATTGCGGGTACAGTAAGTTTTCTTGAAGAAGCGGATTCACTGAAGTCATGATGGTTCCTTCTTCCAAGCAAGGTTGGGCCTGCAATTTGATGGGTCATTAGTCATTTATTACTGCGTCGCTATGACCGGGGTGACTCTCCCCTACAGTAGTGTATGGTGCACTATAATTTTGTGCATGGCAAGTGGACCAGGATGGTCGATGTCCCACATGTTGGTGAATGAAAGTATTCTTTCCGATATCGAGGACGAGCAAGGAGTACTCATTGTTTATTTTTTATGAAAGCTATTGTCTCCACTATTACGATGGTGAAGTGTGAAACACGGCAACCCAGCCGAGCGATTAGATTTGGGCTATTGACAGTTTATTCAGTTGCAGTCCCACATGTCAGTGAAAATGCAAGACAACACGTGTCCTCTTTAGTGAGCCACGTGCAAGACCGACTGTCGGGGCTGCAACGTTAACGCGACAGGCATGCTTTAAGTGTGCCGCCTTTTTCTTTTGAACTTGCAAAGTGTAACATTTTTGTGCGATCGATCGATAGAAATCCAGAATAAAATGACGAGGGCAGGGCTTTCCCGCGCGTTAGGCGGGCTAGTTTGGCCTAGTGGGTTTGAGTGATATGATGTGCTACAGTGCGGTCCACTTGTTCCATTTTATGTAAGCAAGCGTCTCCACTCTTATGAGGGAGGAGTGCGAAACACGGCAGATCTGATTTTGATCGAGGGATAACAGTTCCCTGCGAAATAATGGAGCACTGTTAGGGATTGTAGCATGATTGTTAGGGCATCTCCAGCGCCGACCCACAAATTTACACCGGCATCTGTCTGATGACACTGATGCCAGAGGATGCCATCCAATGTTGCCCGCACACCTTTCAATAACTATATGAACTAACTGGACGAAATTGGCAAAAAAGCAAACTTCATATTAACCGGCTGAAATTCATTACATTTCGAAAACTTTTCTTGTAAACCGGACGAAATGCATTACATATTTCACACAAACCGTACTAAAACCTACTGTAAACCTAATCTAAACGATCGTCGGCGCCCGACCACCATGTTCGGCCATGAGCCCCGAGAACTGACTCTCTGACTATTGCCTTTGCCCCCTCCTAATCTGCCTCGGCTTTGTCTAGCCTCGCTTCCATAACCACATCCTCTGGAGCAAAGGTTCTGAAGATTTCCGCCTCCCCATCACCGTCAAGCAGCTAATCAGCCGCCGATGTTACCCCACCAAGCTTGGCGTCGACTGAGTGGAGGAGTGGTGGCCTTCCTCGGACCTGAGCGGCGGTGATCTACCATGTACTACTCTTCCTCGCTGCTTGCTGCGCCCGTGCACGCGCGCCAACTTCGTGGTCATGGCGGCGGAGGGCGGCGGTGGGGGGGGGAGCCGGTGATGTCCTTCGTTTGCTCCCGCGATAATACGTCCAAAGCGCGCCTGGAGCGGAGCCGGCGATGTCCTTCATCTGCTCCTGCGACAGTATGTCCAAGAGATCTTTGGGGCACGAGGAGGCCATGGTTGGAGTGGTGTGGACAGAATGAAGGGACTGGAGGAGAATGACTGTGGGTCTTTGGCTATGGCTGGGGCTGAAGTTAATATAGCGGGTGAATGACAATGAGCTGCGACAGATGGACAGACGGCTGGCGCCAGAGTAAGTTCATCGGTAGCCGTGTATCATTAATGTGGGCGGCAGACGGACAACTAGCCATGTTGTCATTAATGCGGAGCAGTCACTTGCACTGGGATGCCGTGTAGGTGGCGCTCTCTTGGCCGTCGCGCTGCTGCAATGCCGTCGCTAGTGAGAGGTCGCGTCGGGCGTGAATGCGGCATTGCCGTTTTGGAGCGATGGTGACCGTTTCAGGCAGGAAGCGCACACGAGAGATGGAAGGGTTTTCGATGGGCCAGGGCGGTTAGACACTGGCATGGTGTGATGTCTACTACACAACTTGTTCTTGTAGACTCGTGTTGGGCCTCCAAACGCGGAGCTTTGTAGGACAGTAGCAATTTTCCCTCAAGTGGATGACCTAAGGTTTATCAATCCATGGGAGGCATAGGATGAAGATGGTCTCTCTCAAACAACCCTGGAACCAAATAACAAAAAGTCTCTTGTGTCCCTAACACACCAATACAATGGTAATTTGTATAGGTGCACTAGTTCGGCAAAGTTCTGGTGATACAAGCATAATAATGATAGTAGATATTGGTTTTTGTAATAGGAACTGTTGGGGATATAACTATTGGGTATGACCCGCCCAGGAGGGGCCGGGTCATACCACTGGCGGTTCATAATGAGAAGGCCCAAGAAGATGTGGAAGATGGCAGTTCATGAAGCAAGCTTACTGAAGGCCCAAGACCCGGAGGCGACTTGAGGCCCACGGGCATAAACCATCATATGTTTAACTTGTATGTTAAGGAAAGCTTAGTTTGGTCACCGAGCTAGACACGTTGTGTATGAGCCGGCCGGGACTCAGTAAGTTGCCGGGCATCAACTTGTGTATATAAAGGGGTGACCCGGCGGCGGGTTAAGGCAAGGGACAACAAGTCGAGAACTAGGTCAAGTATATTCGCTCCCTAGTAATCGAAACCCAAGCAATACAACCTAAAGCAGGAGTAGGCCTTTACCTCGTTGAGAGGGGCTGAACCTAGGTAAAACTCTCTGTGTCCTTTGTCCCGTTTAACCCCTTCAAGCTAGCTACGTTGCGATGGCTCCACACATAAGTCCTCATGCTAGGGCATCTGCCGTGACTATTCCATGACAGTTGGAGCCCACCATGGGGCCGGCGCATGGTGGTTTCTAGTTCTTAAAGGGCAGCTTCGCAGGGCTCAAGGGATACGCTGCGGGCTGGATGACTAAGAGTTGTCATGGCAGGATCTACATCGACAATGCGGGCTGGGGCCCCGAGGCAGGCCCAATCGAGTATGGGTACTAGGTCCCCTTTGGCGGGATTCATCTCTTCATTAGCAAGATTGGTGAGTCGGATGCTGAGCCGGACACCTTTGCTGGCATCGTCGAGATGGCTCAGCGTGCGCGACCCACCAAGGTTCAAGCTGCCCTGAAGTGTGTCTTTGTTGGTTGTATTCAAGGAGTGGATCTGTGTCCGGTGGTGAGACGGCCGTCTATTAAGGCGATCAGTCCTCAACCAGCAAGACCAACTCCATGTATCATGTGCAGGAAGGTAGGCTTGGGGGCTGTTCAGATGGCGACAGTGTTCTGGACCCCTATGAGCCGCCGAGTCGGGTTGCGATCTTCTTGGCCGATACGCAACCAGGGCAGAATTCTTCAACTACGACAACAATGATCTCCGGTTCAGCGACTGCTATGGTAGCCAGGGTAGGAGGCCCTGTGCGCCCGACGGCTCAATTTTTATCTGAACTATTGGAGGCTCTGACAACGTTGTTAATGGTGGAGGTGACCCTTACGAATCAAACGCAACATAGTTTGGATATTGCGAAGTTACGTGATGAGATAGCTCAAGCCAAGGAGGATCTAAACACTAAAAACGCTCGGATGGCGATGGAGCAAGCCGCTTTGTAGAGGGAGGCAGAGCAGCTTCAAGCAGAAAAATTTCACTTGAGCTTGGACCGGAATGCATCAAACACTGTCTTTAACTGAAGGCATGCGAGTCGTTTACCCCCAGTTTACGATTCGAGAAACCTTTTCAACACGCCTAGGGCAGGAACCAGTAACCCGCCTATTATGGATCGGGCCGTTGAGGCGACAGTGGCTGGAGCAATGGTTCAGCCATGTGCTGCATACCCCCCATGTTTGAATATGACCCCTCGTCAACATGTTCCGACGCCCTCGGGTCACTATTCTAATCCTCTAGATAACATGATAGCTGCGACTACTTGATTGGCGGCTCTCCCGGTTCAGGATGAGTCGCCAGCTGTGATGGAAATACGGTGAGCTGGAGAACTTCTTCAGACGGCTGTGGCTCAACAGACGGCTTATTCATACAATCGTAAACGGATTCACTCGACCTTGCATCCAGACCAGAGTTATAGCAGACACATTGATGAACCGGTTGTATCGAGCAGTGAGCGGCACCGCAATCAGCCTCGTAGGCCTGACCCGCCGCGTGCTGGTAATGATGCTCAGACTTTGGTGGACTAGGGCAGGGCTCGACATGAGGCTGAGCTGGTGGTTTAGTTGGCGGTTCAACAGCAACCTCCAGTTTATTCGTCAGCATCTATGGACGCACGAATGACCTCTAGAAGTTTGGGTGAGCCATGTTTAGTGCTGGCTCTATGCAATGAGCGCTTGCCTAAGGATTTCAAGGGGCCCCGTAAGGTGCCTAACCACACGGCGGATCAACCCCCGGAGGCTTGGATTGAAAGTTATGAGATGGCCATGGAGATGATGGATGTTAGCGATGCTGCATGTGCTAAGTATTTTACCATGATGTTGGATGGGCCGGCTCGTACTTCGTTGAAAGGGATGCCTGCTAACTCCATTAGGTCATGGGCAGAGTTGAAAGCGCGTTTTATCCAAAAATTTAAAGACACATGCAAGCAGCCTATGTCGATTCTGGATTTAGACTCTTGCGTCCAAGGTGAGGGCGAGACAACAACCAATTGGGTGTGCCGGATCCTAGCCGTTATACACTCGTCAGACAGTATCAACACCGGTTCAGCAATCCTGATGTTGGAAAAGAATTGTCGCCTCCTTCCCCTTAAGCAAAAATTGGGGCGGCTTAAGCGCAATTGCCTTGATATGGGGGAGCTCATGGCGGCTCTCATCAAGTATGCTGACTCTGATAATACTAAAGACCCGGAGTCTGATGTGGAGAAAACCGGCAAAGGGAAGAAGGGTGGCAATGTAAAAGGATAGCACAATACGGCGGATCGAGGTGGTAATGGTAAGCGCAAGGCTGAAGGCGGTTTAGAGTTTGTGGCTAACACCAATAAGCAGATTAATAATCAGCATCGTAAGGGGAAGATATCAGCACCCCGGTTTGGAGGGCCGAAATTCAACCTTGAGGCCATGATGAATCGGCCTTGCCCAAAGCATGGAACCCAGGACAAGTCGGCCAGTCATCTGTGGAAGGATTGCTTCATCATGAGGGAGTATAGAAACTCTAAGTTTTCCAGAATAATCATGGCCTGCATGGCGGTTCAGGATCTGGCTCTCATGGACCTGGGTTTGGAGGTGGCAGTTCAAGTTCTGGTCTTCAGGGCCAAGGCAATCAAGGCGGTTTCAATCAACAATCTAGCCAAGGGAATCACGAGTAGCAGTCTGGTTGTCAAAGCAATCCAAAGCAATTGAATAGTGGACAATATCATGTGTTCACCACAAGTCTGTTCAAATGAGATCAAAAAATCCATAAGCGGGCGGTGAACTCAATTGAGCCGGCAGTACCTCATTATTTGAGGTGGTCTGAGCAGCCTATTGTATGGAGCCGTGAGGATCACCCGCCCCGGGTTGAAAATCTGGGTCAATTGGCATTGGTGGTTGCTCCTCAGGTAGGAGGATATAATCTTAAAAGGTGCTGATGGATGGGGGAAGTAGTATCAATATCCTTTACTATGAGACTTTTCGTCATATGAATTTGACTGACAATGATCATAAGACGTCTTCTACTGTTTTCCATGGGGTGGTGCCCGGTAAGTCGGCGTATCCAGTGGGCAAGATAACCCTGGAGGTGGCATTTGGAAATGCCTATGATTCCAGAGCTGAGAAATTGACCTTTGAGGTGGTCAAGATTAAAAGCATGTATCACGCTTTGTTCGGGCGGCCGACTTATGCCAAGTTTATGGCATGATCGTGTTATGTTTATTTGCAGCTTAAAATGCCGGGTCATAAGGGCACTATCATGGTGCACGGTGATAGGAAGATCGCGCTGGATGTGAAGAGGGTGATGCTGCATATGCTAAGTCGGTCTGTTGCACTAAGGAGTTAAAGTTTTATAAGGACAATGTTGACCCAGCGGATGACACTTTTGAAGAAGCCAACTATGGAGAATGACCCCTTGCCGAAGTTTAAATCGGCAGATGATACTAAGATGGCTGATTTTGTTCCTGGCGACTCGTCCAAGCAATTCAGTATCAGTGCTAATATGGATCCAAAATAGTAAAGCGCGCTCATCGAGTTCATCCGTGAGAACCGGGACATCTTTGCATGGAAACCTTCTGACATGCCAGGTGTACCGAGGGAACTCGCTGAGCACACTCTTAATGTTGATCCAAAGTTTAAGCCGGTCAAGCAGTTTCTTCATCGTTTCAATGATGAGAGGCGTAAGGCCATTGGTGAAGAGGTGGCCTGAATCTTGGCGGCTGGGTTCAACATTGAAGTTTTTCATCCTGAGTAGTTGGCTAACACGTTGCTGGTGCTTAAGAAAAACGGCACTTGGCGTATGTGTGTGGATTACACAAACATTAATAAGGCCTATCTGGCTGACGCTTTTGCTCTCCCTCGTATTGATCAGATTATTGATGCTATGGCGGGTTGTGAGTGTTTGAGCTTTTTGGATTCTTATTTTGGTTATCATCAGATCAAGATGGTAGTTAAGGACCAGGAGAAGACAACTTTCATCACTCCCTTTGGAGCCTTCTGCTATGTGTCTATGCCTTTTGGGCTCAAGAGTGCCCAAGCGACTTACCAACGGTGTGTTCAAAATTGCCTCCATGGCTAGATTGGACGCAATGTTCACGCCAATGTGGATGATATTGTTGTGAAATCCAGGAAGAAAGAGACTCTGATAGATGACTTGAAAGAGACCTTTGACAATCTCCGGGTTTATAAAATGATGCTCAACCCGGCCAAGTGTGTCTTTGGCGTGCCAGCAGGCAAACTGTTTGGCTTTCTGGTCTCTAAAAGAGGCATTGAAGCTTACCCAGAGAAAATCAAGGCTATCACTTCTTTGTCTAAGCCAGCGTGTATCAATGACGTCCAACATTTGGTAGGTCGTATTGCGGCTTTCAGCTGGTCTATAAGCCGCCTGGGGGACAAGGCTATCCCTTTGTATCAAATGATGAAGAAGACATATAACTTTGTCTCGAGGGATGCTGCTAATGAGGCATTTGAGGCACTTAAGAGACAGATGGTTGAACCGCCGGTTCCGGCAGCTCCTACTAAGAAGGAGCCCCTACTTTTATATGTTGCTGCAAACAACAGAGCTGTCAGTGTGGCAGTTGTGGTCAAAAGGAAAGAGTCAGGCAAGGAATATCTGGTTCAAAGGACGGTTTATTATGTCAGTGCGGTGCTCATTGAGTCTAAGCAGAGATACCCACATTGGCAGAAGTTGGTTTATGGCGTGTTCATGGCTAGCCGTAAGTTGAAACAATATTTCCTTGGTCAGCCCATCACTGTGGTTAGCTCTGCTCCCTTGGGGGATATTATTGAAAACAGAGAAGCCACAGGTCGGGTAGCCAAGTTGGCTATTGAGCTTGGACCCCATGGTTTGAAATATATGCCTCGGACGACTATAAAATCTCAAGCACTTGTGGATTTCATCAATGACTGGACGGAATTGCAGATGCCTGAGGATAAGCTAGATAACACATATTGGACTATTCACTTTGATGGATCCAGGCAATTGGAAGGCTCGGGGGCTGGAGTTATATTGACTTCCCCGCGAGGTGATGATTTTTGTTATGTTTTAAGGTTGATGTTCCCTTGTACTAACAATGCAGCTAAGTATGAAGCCTTACTCCATGGTCTTCGGATGGCTAAATAGATGAATCGGTAAGGTGTTTTGGCGACGCAAACTTGGTGGCTCAGCAGGTGTCAGGAACATGGGATTCAAAGGATCCACTCATGGCGGCTTATCGCCGAGAGGTTGATAGTATTGCTGGTTATTTCAAAGGTTATCCAGTGGAGCATGCTGATCGCAGGAAAAATGAAGCTACTGATGCTTTAAGTCGGCTAGGATCTCATCGTAAGCCGGTACCCCCTAATGTTTTCCTCGATGTTTTGCATAACCCATCAGTTAAATTGCCTATAGAGGAAGATCTTGCAATTCCTGACCCGGAGGCACAGTTGGTGGCGGCTCTCCATGATACTCCTGATTGGACTGTTCCATATTGGCTTATATGACCCAGGGCGAGTTACCTGAGGATGAAACCTTGGCTAGGCAAATAACCCAGAGGTCTAAGTCAATGACTGAGGGAGTCCTGGACTAAGGGATCCTTGGACAGCCGGACTATATACTTTGGCCGGACTGTTGGACTATGAAGATACAAGATAGAAGACTTCGTACCGTGTCCGGATGGGACTCTCCTTTGCGTGGAAGGCAAGCTTGGCGATATGGATATGTAGATTCCTTTCTCTATAACTGACTTTGTACAACCCTAGTCCCCCCCGTGTCTATATAAACCGGAGGGTTTAGACTTCTAGGGTTTAGCCACAACAATAATAACTTCATAGGCTAGACTTCTAGGTTTTAGCCATTACGATCTCGTGGTAGATCAACTCTTGTAATACTCATATTCATCAAGATCAATCAAGCAGGAAGTAGGATATTACCTCCATAGAGAGGGCCCAAACCTGGGTAAACATTGTGTCCCCCACCTCCTATTACCATTAGCCTTAGACGCACAGTTCGGGACCCCCTACCCGAGATCCACCGGTTTTGACACCAACATTGGTGCTTTCGATGAGAGTTCCGTTGCATCATCATCAGAAGGCTTGATGGCTCCATCAATCATCTACAACAACACAGTCCAGGGGGGATATTCCTCCCCGGATAGATATTCGTATTCGGTGGTTTTGCACTGCGGGCCAACTCGCTTGGCCATCTAGAGCAGATCGATAGCTATGACCCTAGCCATCAGGTCAGATTTGGAAGCCTGAATTTTGTGGCCGACATCCGTGGAGACTTGATCTTCGACGGGTTCGAGCCCATGACGGCTGTCCTCGGCCACCACGGTGAACATGACCTAGATCTGTCATCTGGCCGAGTGCAGGAGATAGCGCTTGTGACCACCCTGGCCCTAAAGCCGGAGCAGACCGCGTCGTCCGAAGAAGGGAAGCTTAACCTCGTCGCGGAGACCGCAGACTCAGCGGCGCTCGATCCGCACACAGACCCAACTTCGAGCTGGGCTTGTGTTACCGGATCCTCGGACTCGTCTCTGGCCATGGGTTCCGGACCGCGTGCATCCGCGTCCATAGAACCTGATTGGGCGCCGGTCTTGGAGTTCAGCTCCGCGAACATCTTTTAGCACTCGCCTTTTGGTGACGTCTTAAACTTATTGAAGTCCCTCTCCTTGTTAGGGAACTCTCGGTCAAACTATGTCCGGCTTGAATGGGAAGCAAACGACGAAGAACTTCGTTTCCCAGCCACCACCCACTTCATTGCCACTGTCGAGGACTTAACCGACACGCTCGATTACGGCTCTGAGGACATCGACGTTATGGACGGCGATGCCAGAGAGGAGCAGGCACGAAAACCACCACCTTTAGGGCAGTGGACAGCTACATCATCATACGATATATACATGGTGGACACACCAAAGGAGAATGAGGCCGACGACAATAATAGCATGCTAGTCGATGAACTTCCTAAGCGATGGCATCCCAAGCGCCGACCTTGATCCAGCAAAAGGAAAAACATCAACATTGTCACAGACAATGATGATAATCTGAACCAAGCCGAGGACCCCGCAGACCCAGCGTTGGAGCAGAGCGTGCGAGAGGACGGCGAACACAGTATGGAGATGTTGTCCAACCACAGCGACGCCGAAGATAGCAATTACCAACCTGTCTCTGAAGAGGAGATCAGCCTGGGCAACGACAAGTTCGTCATCCCAGAAGAACCATTAGAGCAAGAACGCCTCCACCAAAGGCTTATCGCCAACGCAAAGAGGTTGAAGAAGCAGAAGCGGCGTCTTAAAGCCGCACATGATACGCTCAATGACAGATGGAATGAAGTGCTAGACACTGAGGAAAAATACGGCAGTAATCGCCAGACAAGGAGCTATCCTAAACGTAAGCTACTGCCCGAATTCGACGACAAGGCTATCATGCCTATACCACCGAAAAACAATACGGCCAACAGGCCGGACCGACCACGTCGTGGTCGAGAAAGAGTGGCTAGCAATGCCGTACACACGAACGCACCCCCTCCCCATAAAGGAAGGAAGGTAGCGGCCTAGGACCAGAAACACGACCTACATGAGAACCTGGACAAAAAGGCTGGCAAAACTAGGTCCATCCACGGATCCAGGGAACATGGTCCTACACGGGATCATGATTATCAAAATATGTCGGCCATTTACCAGATCGGAACCAATACCAAACATTACAACCGTCGGACCCAATCCACGACACAGCTAGATACAGGGGTGCCGCACACCCCCTGTGCTTCATCGATGAGGTGTTGGAACATGATTTTCCAGAAGGGTTCAAACCCGTAAACATCGAGGCGTATGATGGAACGACGGACCCTGCGGTTTGGATAGAAGACTTTATTATTCACATCCACATGGCTCGCAGAGATGATCTCCACACCATCAAATATTTACCCCTCAAGCTAAAAGGACCAGCTCAGCACTGGCTAAAAAGCCTCCCTGAAAATTCCATAGGAAGCTGGGAGGAACTTGAGGATGCTTTTCGGGCCAATTTCCAAGGGACCTATGTCCAGCCCCCGGACGCAGACGATCTAAGTCACATAATCCAACAACCCGGAGAATCAGCCCGTAAGCTTTGGAACCGGTTTCTCACTAAGAAGAACCAAATCATCGACTGCCCTGACGTCGGAGCCTTAGTGGCATTCAAACATAGTGTCCGGGATGAATGGCTAGCAAGACACCTCGGCCAGGAAAAGCCAAGGACAATGTCCACCTTAACCACACAAATGACCCGCTTTTGCGCGGGCGAAGACAGCTGGTTAGCCCGTAGCAGCACTAGTGATCCCGGCACATCTAAGGTCAGGGATGGCAATGGAAAACCACGACGCAACAAACACAAACTTCGGAACAATGAAGAAAGCCCAGACAATACAGCGGTAAACGCCGGATTTAGGGGCTCCAGACCCGGTCAACGGAAGAAGCCATCTAAAGGAAAGAAGGACAGTCCATCCAACCTAGACAAAATCCTAGACAGGCCCTGCCAGATCCATGGCACTCCCGATAAACCAGCTAATCATACCAACAGAGAATGTTGGGTCTTCAAGCAGGCTGGCAAACTCAACGCCGAACACAAAGGGAAGGGACCTCAGAGCGAGGACGAGGACGAACCTCACTAGCCGAACACGGGGGACCAGAAGAAATTTCCACCGGAGATCAAAACAGTAAACATGATCTATCTCACTCATATCCCAAAGAGGAAGCGCAAACAGGTACTCTGAGATGTCTATGCTGTCGAGCCCGTCGTCCCCAAGTTCAATGCATGGTCGGCCTGTCCAATCACATTTGATCGCAGGGATCATCCGACTAGTATCCATCATGGGGGTTCGGCTGCCCTAGTGCTGGACCCAATAATTGACGGATACCATCTCACTCGAGTCCTCATGGACGGCGGCAGCAGTCTCAATCTGATATACCAGGACACTGTTCACAAGATGGGGATAGACCCGTCAAGAATCAAGCCAAGCAGCACTACCTTTAAAGGAGTTATATCGGGCCTGGAAGCCCGCTGCACGGGCTCTCTAACATTGGATGTTGTATTCGGCTCCCCAGACAACTTTCGAAGCGAAGAACTAATATTCGACATTGCTCCGTTCCGAAGTGGCTATCATGCACTACTCGGAAGAACGACCTTCGCCCGTTTTAATGCAGTCCCGCATTATGCTTATCTAAAACTCAAAATGCCTGGACCACGTGGCGTCATCACGGTCAGCGGAAATACGGAGCACTCTCTTTGTACAGAAGAATATACGACAGCTCTCGCAGTTGAAGCACAAAACGGCCTATTCAAGCCGAGCAGCTCATCGGTCTTTAAGATCGCGAACACAACTAAACATGTTCGGTGCACACCTCAGTGCGGTAGCTCAGATAAACTTGAGTTCGATTAGTAGCTACGCCCCCATCGACTGCCCCATAAGGAGATAGCGCATGCATACATAAATATACAACCAAAATTCCTTGGGTAGCACAATGGGCACACTGCACACAAAAAGTCCATAGTTCAGCTCGACCCTATTCGGACTCCAGAAGTTACATTTCACGGTTCATTAAAATGAACCAGCCTTACTTATGTCCACACCAGATTCTTTTACCTGGTTTCTCCGTTTTTACAGATGGCCATCATACTATACCCTTCAAGGACACTTCACAACGGAGACAAAGGCGCAGACGTGCAGCAGGGCCACGCACTAAGGTTTCTTTTTTAGATTAATATCCTGTGTAAACCTTTTTTATCTCTTGTTGTTTTATACTTTCCTGGCATGTAAAATGTCCATGAAAGATACCGGCATTATCTGGAAACATACGGCTCGCCGTACTAAAGAGGATGTTATAGAAGCAGCCAGATTTGTGTTGTGTTTTGAGATTCATGCTCTCACCACCTACACTCTTTCCCCTCGACGGATTGCCATACGTGCCTTGATACCAGGGTCTATCACCAGGGGCTGTATTCAACCCGGTGTATATTGAAAAGTCCAGGCACCTGTAGGGAGTGTTCGGTGTCGCGAGTTTGGCCTTATATGCATCATATCTGAATCATGTCTTTTGTCAATAGTTGGGTTGCCCGGCTCCTGTTCTTACTACCTTATGTTCCGCTATATCGACTAGGGTAGTAAAGGGAGAACTACCGCGATTGTGCCCTGGCTCGTCCGGATGAGCACCTCAGTAGAGAAAGCCGAAAACTGGCTGTCATGATGTGGCGAGAGCTGGTCAACCACTCGAGGACTCATCGGAATCTTTGCAATTCCCTCCGTGTTAAAGGAAGGACCGTTCTTTGGTCACCGTATGTAAATGCATCATATTCGGATAACTGCGGACATACCAGGGGCTATATAGTAGCCCCACCATCAAACTCCTATGGTTAAGTTAAAGTGTTAAAGCTCTATAGTCCGATTGCCTAGTTCGCCGCACTAACACCTCCTTAACGGACTAAGACGTTGGGTCAAGTGTGATCAAGTGTTTTCCCAAACACCTCTGCGTTATACGCGAGGGGGATGAAGCCGGCGATTGCAAACTTTTAGATTATATATATAAAGACGGCCGCACAGGAGGCACAAAAACTTTTCAGGCAAAAAGTATAAAAACATAGCCTTAAATATATCATAATATTGTTATTACAATTTTGATACATGTTACTCGAACATAATATTCTTTGAGCACTGACCCTCTATCAAGCGGGCACCCTCTAGGACATCTTCAAAGTAGTGTTCTGGCATGTTAAGGTCCTTGCCTTTGGGTGGACTCTGCGCCGCAATATCGGTGGCCGTCATCTTCGCCCAGTATATCTTGACACGGGCAAGGGCCATCCATGCACCTTCTATGCACGTTGACCGCTTCACAACATCGATATGCGGCACCGCATTAACAAGTTGCCGCGCCAAACCAAAATAACTATTCAGAATGGGTTCAATTGGCCACAGCCGGGTTATGACGTCCTTCATGGCAGTGCCGGACATCCTGTGGAGCTCGGCCCACTGGGCCATTTGTTCGTTCAACAGTGGACGCTTCGGCGCGTCAAACTGCAACCTAAATAGCTTTTCCGTCGCATGTCCTTCTTGCGCGTGGAAAAACTGATTCGCATCGGCAGCACTCTTCGGCGGGTCCTTAAAGGCGTCTGGTGAACTCCACAGTTGATTAAGCGACACATACTTCCGATCGCCAAACTTAGTTTGCAATGAAAAGGGCTTACCAGCTGCGATCTCCCCAGCTTGTCGGATCTCCTCCCAAGCTGCTCTAGACTCAGACCGGGCTTCCTTCGCCTCTTGTAAGGCCTTGTCAAGATCGGCTGCTTTGGCTTTGTTATCTTCCTCAAGAACTTGGCATCGGCTAGTGGCATTCTTCAGCTCAAGTGCCATGGTAGATATCCTCTCCCCGCACTGACGCCGAGCAGTCTGCTCGACTTTTAATTCGGTGGTTGCCGTATCCTCTCCTCGCACTGACGCTGAGCAGTCTGCTCGACTTTTAATTCGGTGGCTACCTTTTCGGCAGCCACATTACTCATCCTGGCTTGCTCCTTCGCCCGGTCAAGTTCCGCCCGAAGGGTTTCAGCTACGGCGACACTATCTGCAGTCATGCATATACAAGTAATCAGTATCACGCTCATTTTATAGTACTAGCATGTACTGAATTCCCCAAAGACATACCCTGCTCCTCGTCGAGCCGTCAGTTAATGAGTGTGATGTCATCATCCGCCACATCAACTTTCTGCTTCAGATGTGCTACCTCGATAGCTTGGGCAGTCGCCACGTATGTGAAAACCTGTGTTTCCTTTAGTCAGATCATTTCCTGGGCATATATTTTTGATCCTTTGATCGCATCCCTTTGGATGTCAATCAGAGTCTCAGGGGCTACTATCTATACACAGGTGCAATTTGCGCTTACAATATAATTACACTGTGTACCTCGAAGCCTCTTAGTAGGCTAGAAAAGGCTTCATTCAACCCACTTTTCGCGGATCGAACTCTTTCAAACACCGTACCCATCAAGGTACGATGTTGCTCTGAGACGGAGGCATGTTGCAATATGTCTATCAGTGTATCCGGCACCCCCGGATCCGGAACATGTAGCGTCGTCCCTTGGGCATTCGATAGTCTGGGACTTTTTTTGTTCATTGTAGGGGCCGCACACCCCGAACCCTGGGCGGCCGAAGTATTACCTTCGGTCCCGAGCTTCATTGCCTCTTGCGCCACTCGCAGATTGGGAAAGATCCTCCGGGACGACACCTCAGCGTCGTCTGCCTTATCAGGCAGGGAGATCTATGGAGGCTTCTCGCTCTCCATCATCTCCAGAAGTAGATCCCCCGAAGAGGAGGACTGTTGAGGAGGGCTGCGTGCCGGACTGCAAACATGTGTTTAAAATGTTACCCTTACGGCCATGAAAGAACGGGATATGTTCCAAAAACGCCCAGATTCACTTACGATTCGGCTAAGGGCCTATCTTTGCAGGGTGACTGCGTGTCAACATCACCCCCTGACTGGGATACCTTCCCCCGCTTAGAGGCTTCTCTTTTCGAGTCTTTAGAGGCAGTCCTTTTCTTCCCGCGGGGAGAAGGGATGTCAGCTCGCCCTTCCCTTCCAACTTTGGAAGTGGCAGTTCTAATCTCCCCGGACAAATTGCCTAGTGAGCCTCTAGAATGGAAGCTGCCTTGGGCCTCTTCGTCCTCCTCCTTATCTTACCCCGCCGACACTTGATATGGTGCCGGAGCCAGCATCCTTGTTAATACCGGATCGGCAGAGTCCTCGGGAAGTGGAGCCGAACACCTGATTCTCTCTGCCTTCTTTAGCCAGCCCTGGCCGAATAGAATTTTATCAGTACATTGTCATGAATAATTTGACTAAACCGTGTTTGGGGGCCGAGTACTTACCGGAGTATCCAGATGGTTGTTGTCAAGGCCGAGGTCTTCTGTAGTATCCGGCCACTGTTTTCGTGCGCTGAAGAATAATTTCCACATCTCTCTGAGCATCATGCCAGAGAGGTGCTGAAGAGTCCGTGGACCTTCCAGATTAAACTCCCACATGCGGAGAGGGCGTCGCTGACAGGGTAGGATCCGGCGGACTAGCATTACTTGGATTACATCGGTGAGACCGGTGTCCTTCTCAATAAGGCTCTGAATGCAGCTTTGCAGCATCCGCACTTCATCAGTAGATCCCAGTCCAGCCCCTTGTTAATCCACGATGCGAGCTATGGCGGAGGGCCAGACCAAAACGTAGGTGTGGCTGCCCACTTTTTACCGTGGGGTTCGGTGATGTAAAGCCACTCCCGTTGCCATAAGTTAGAAGTTTCTGCGAAGGAGCCCTTCGGCCAAGAAGAATTGATGAGCTTGCTTATTGAAGCACCTCCGCACTCCATTGGTTTCCCATTGATTACCTTCGGTTTCACGCTAAAGGTTTTAAGCCATAAGCCGAAGTGTGGGGAAATACGGAGGAAGGCCTCGCATGTGGTGATGAACACCGAGATGTGGAGAAAGGAGTCCGGGGCTAGATCGTGGAAATCTAGCCCGTAATAAAACATGACCCCTTGAACGAAGGGATGGAGAGCAAACCCAAGCCCTCAGAGGAAGTGAGAGATAAACACGACCCTCTCATTTGATCTGGGAGTAGGAATAACCTGCCCTTGAGCAGGAAGCATGTGGTAGATTTCCGCGGTCAAGTATCTTGCCTCCCTGAGCTTTGAGATATCTTCCTCTGTGATAGAAGAGGCCATCCATCGGCCTTGAAGGCTGGGTCCGGACATGGCTGGAGGCTCGAAGTAGCTGGATTGACCCTTGAGTGTTGGAACCTGAGGTGGGAGGTAGAGGGAAGAACTAGCACGGAAGAAAGAGGACATGCCTTAACCCCTTTATAAAGGAAACGAATATCAAGCGTCCCCTCCGTGGCCTTAAAACATGCCTATTCCCAAGGAATTATGCCAACAGAATGGTTGGGTTACCCATGCCCGTGTTGATGAAAATCCCGTAATAAGGGGACACGATCTCTGGTAGTGACGTAATGTCGTGCTACCAAAATTGTCAGTGGATTGGACTCGTAATATTATACTCTCTACGGTTGTTTATGGAACTTGTTTTGCAGAGCCGGACACGATTCTTGTGTTCGAGATTTACTTTGAAGTATTCGGAGAAGGAACCCACCTTGCAATGCCGAAGACAATTTGCATGCCAGACTCATCGTCATTGAAGCCTGGTTCAGGGGCTACTGAGGGAGTCCTGGACTAAGGGGTCCTCGGACAGCCGGACTATATACTTTGGCCGGACTGTTGGACTATGAAGATACAAGATAGAAGACTTTGTCCCATGTCCGGATGGGTCTCTCCTTTGCATGGAAGGCAAGCTTGGCGATTCGGATATGTAGATTCCTTTATCTATAACCGATTTTGTACAACCCTAGTCCCCCCCGGTGTCTATATAAACCGGAGGGTCTAGACTTCTAGGGCTTAGCCACAACAATAATAACTTCATAGGCTAGACTTCTAGGGTTTAGCCATTACGATCTAGTGGTAGATCAACTCTTGTAATACTCATATTCATCAAGATCAATCAAGCAGGAAGTAGGGTATGACCTCCATAGAGAGGGCCCGAACCTGGGTAAACGTTGTGTCCCCCGCTTCCTGTTACCATTGGCCTTAGACACACAGTTCGGGACCCCCTACCCGAGATCCGCCGGTTTTGACACCGACAATGACTATTGTCAATGGTGAGCTACACAGATGCAGTATTACAGGGGTGTTTCAACGATGCATTTCTCCTAAGGAGGGCCATGAAATTTTAAGGGAGATTCATGAAGGAGATTGTGGCCATCATGCCGGCTCTAAATCTCTAGTTGCTAAAGCTTTTCGTCATAGGTTTTATTGGCTAACGGCTCATGCTGATGCGGAAGATCTGGTAAGTAAATGTGATGGTTGTCTGAAATTTTCAAGACGAGCTCATGTGCCGGCTCAAGAACCGAGGATGATTCCAATTACTTGGCCGTTTGCAGTCTGGGGGCTTGATATAGTTGGGCCTTTTAAAAAGTCCAAGGACAAACAGACTTATCTCCTGGTAGCTGTTGACAAGTTTACAAAGTGGGTTTAAGCTGAGCGGTCAGCAAATGTGATGCAGCAACAACGGTTCAATTCATCAAAAAGGTGATCTTTCATTTTGGATACCCTCATAGTATCATTACTGATAATGGTACTACTCTTTCTAAGGATGCAATGAAAGAATTCTGTCAACAAGAGCATATCCGGCTTGATGTGTCTTCAGTGGCTCACCCCTAGTCTAATGGTCAAGTTGAAAGAGCCACTCAAGAAATCTTAAGAGGTATCAAACCCTGGCTTATGGTCCCTTTGCAGAGGACATCGGGTTGTTGGATGGAAGAATTTCCCTCAGTGATTTGGAGTATCAATACCACCCCCAACAGATCTACGGGTTACACACCTTTCTTCATGGTTTACGGGGTAGGGGCGGTTCTCCCTAGTGACATACGTCACGACTCGCCCCATGTGGAGGCTTATGTTGAAGCTGATAATGAGAAAGCACGTCAGGATGCTATTGACCTTTTAGATGAGGAGCGTGACCTTGCAGCGGCTCATTCGACAATTTACCAGCAAGATCTGCGTCGTTATCATAGCCACCGGGTTAAAACCAAGACCTTTCAAGAAGGAGATTTGGTGCTCCGGCTCATCCAGGATCAAACTCACATGCACAAGTTATCCCCACCTTGGGAAGGGCCTTTTGTGGTCAGCAAAAATCTGAACAATGTGTCATACTACCTTATCGATGTTCGAGACCACAAGGACTCACGCAAGTCAGAGGAGGAGACCCGCCGGCGTGGAATATTGCTCATCTTCGGCCTTATTACACCTGAGCCACAGGCTCTTGTGATGTACATACTTTTACCTATGTATATATTATGAGTAGTATAATAAAATCGACATGCCTGATAATTCGGGGCCTCTGTTATTTTATTTATGAGAATCTGAGTCTTTATTGTCACTTCATAAGGTCACTTGGGGGCTTCCTTCTCATTGAGCATAGATATGACTACTCTTTTGGTCCGACTTGTACGCCTTGATTACAAATTACTTGGGGACTTCCTGCTCATTGAAGCATAGCTATGACTACCCTACTGGTTCGGCTTGTATGCCTGGATCAAAATATTACTTGGGGGCTCCTTGTTAAATGAACAGAGCTTTGTTGTCCATCGTAATAGGCTTGGACACCAGGTGTATTCGCCAAAAATCCGGGTTATCCTGCCTTTGTATGCTTGCCACTCCAACCATGTAATCCTGGAATGACTCACCATACTCTTGACAGTCAATCTTATAAAGACCCTAAACTTGTCAAAGTTAAACGGCGATTGGTCATGTGAGGCCCGGCTTATAGGTTTGAATTAAGGAGTAACTCAATGGTTGTGCAAGCCTTGAATAACACTTGATGTTGAGGCTTGGTAGCCTTTGAATGCCTTGTTTTCTGGTTGATATTGATTTTGAATCTTTTTGGTGATTTCTGTTTGTACCATATTGATATATGGTTAAAAATTGATTAGGTCCATATTGCCTTGATCTTTATATTTCGTATTTGCAAATATCCGATGTTTGCTAACTCGACATGGCTTTGAATGTTAAGTCGCTAGTTTGATGATTATATGCTTGGAGTTCTGTTCTCTAATTTTTTTGGGATGCTACCCTTTGCTGCCTATGGTGTTGTAAGCCGACAGTATGAATAAATTGTACAAAGCGCTACGCTCTAAGACTTTGGGCTATTACGCTTACTGCATGCGGTGTTGTAAGCCGGCAGTATGAACAAATATCACATGTATGATATTTACTTTGTTATGATTATATTAAGTTCCGGTAAACCGACCCTGGTTATGGACAATGTAGTCACCATTGGTTTTCATATAGGGCATTATGACCCGCCTTGGGGTTAATCGCCAAGGCACTTGTTCTCTATTTGTACGTAGGGTTTAAGACAATATGATCAGCAAAGATAATAATGATTGTGAGCATAAATAATGGATCATCAAATAAGATCAAACGGCTCATAAGTGTCATGCAAATCAATATGCGTGATGGCATAGCAGATCATTGTTTTCAAACTAGCCTATTACAAGGCGTCGGACGGCCCAAAATAATAATTGTTTTGATGCACATCGTATCCCAAGTGGCAGAAGATAACCGGCTTTTGGATTAATGTTCTTGGCCTTGGCAGGTAGAGGACTCCGAGTCATCTTGCGCCGGTTCATCACCTTCTTCTTCACCCATTGACTGGAAGTCAGAGGTGGCCCAATTGATCCTAGTCAAAGCTTTGAACACAACTTCGTCATCAATAAGTGTTGACGGGTCAATATCAGGGGCAAAAGTGTGCTTACGAATTGGAGGAATAAGGTCCTGGGATTCATGAGCCAGCGCTTTAACCTTCTTTTTGTTAGCATCATATACTGCCCGATAATGGGATAGGTCGGTGTCTTCAGCTAGTTTGCTTGCTAAAGGGCACATTTCTCTTGGTATTGCCGCAAAGTCCTCAGCATTAAAGGGAGACCTGTCCTCCTTTACACTTGGGCAGTCATTGGCCAAGTCTTCCGGGTCAAGATCTGCTTGCCAAGCCTTTGCCTGGGTTAGCGCAGTGATTGCACTGGCTCTAGCAGCTGATCGCTTCAGATCCTCAACCCTTTGGGGCAGTACAGACAACTTTTCCAACGTGTCTTTGATATGAGTTGGTGGTTGTTTTTTATGGGAAGCTCCAGAGATAGCTCATTGGGCGCGAGTGTACAATTGCTCTATAAGAGTATAGGCGGCTTTCAGTTTCATGCGCATGTCTTCACCAAGATGGGCGATTCTGGAGCCTGCATTGCCAAACAAATTGATAAGCCTAATGAATGATTATTCAACTACATGTATGGTGACAGATTGGAATAATGTTACTTACCAAAGACGGTGGTTGTCATGGTGTTAATTTGATGTTTTAAACCGGAAAGCTCTCCAGCCACCAGCTTAAGGGCCGCCTCTGCTACTTCCACTCTTTTCAACAGAGCTGCTTTGTCAGATTCCCAGCTTGTCCTGTCAGCCTTGAAGTCCTTTTTCAACTTCTCCATCTCTTCCAAGGCGGTTGTCAATTCTGATTTGGCATTGGAAGTCTCAGATTGTTGAGACTTGATATTCTCTTGAAGGTCGGCGACTTGGGATCCTTTTGCATTGAGCTCAGCCTGCAGTTTGCAAACGACAGGCGTTATTACGATCATTTTTTTTAAAGTCCCAAGCATAATACAAGTATTTCACTTGGCACTTGGGGGCTAATGCACATTGCTCTTTTTAAAGACAATTTCATGATGACTCGGCTACACTATTGTGACTACAACCAATTCATGGGGGCTATATACTTGGATTTTATTGACAACTATGGTAATGAGACCCGGCTTGTCTTGAGAGTTTAAGCCGGCCCTTGGGGGCTACACGTGCAAAGTTGAAGCATTACTACATGAAGTCCCGGCTTATTTTGAAAGTTTAAGCCGGCCCTTGGGGGCTACTTGATTTGATCTACAAGACTATTTAAAGTATACAGTACATTCAATTCTATCAGATCTAGTAGACTTGGCGGTTGATAGAAGTATATTTATATGAAGAAGTCTGTGGTGTTCACCTCAAAATGCTCCTTCATGAGATTAACTAAGCCGGCTTAAAAGTCGCGGCTTGTGTGCAGACGGTTCAGATATCCAGAGTGGACTTCTTGAGTGCTATATTGGGCATAGCTCTCTAAGTTCACTGACCACTTGCCTTTGTCAGCAACAAATATTTCTTCTTTGGCACTGTGTTTTGACAAGATAGTGGGATTACCTGGCGCTGTATAACCAAGACCATTAATGATAACATCATCAGCCTTTCCTTCAGTAGGCTTGATGGGACTTGGCGGCTTGGTGGTGGCTGGGTCAACATCCATATGATCTATGGTGATGTTGTGCTCTTCCAGTGGCGGCTCATCAACTGTGGCCTCAGTGGCATGGAGGGAACTTTATGTTGACTGCTTCTCTGATTCAGAAGGGTTTTCAGTTGTTTTTGTCACCATCAACTTCTTGCTGAGCTTTGCCATAGCTCTGTAAATGAAGCACAATACGAGATTACCTCAACAATTGAGTACATGATTAAAAGCAGAGATTTACCATTCTTACCCATGAACAGTCTTGAAGACTGGGACGTAAGTCCCCGTTGAGTCTCGAGAGGAGGAATGAGATGTTCCCTGGTAATTTGAGTCGGAAGGATTAAGAGGTTGTCGCAAAAGACCCACCTTGGGATAACTTAAGTTGGAAATTGGTGAAACTTCTGGACGACACTTGCGGGGAGCTGGTGTGTTTGGTAAGCCGGAGGAAAGGATCCCGCCTCTGCTGTTTCGGGTCGTGCGGCGAGCTTCACGTTGTTGCTTCTTCAAAATAAAGTCAAGATCCAAATAAGTAAAGGATGAGAAAACCTTACTTTCCGGCTTGCTTGTCGAGTTTTCTGTTTTGGCAGAGGTTCTGAGCCGGAGGAAAGAACAATTACCTCTTCATCACCCGCATGGCTGGCTTCCACGTCATCCTGATAATAGTCGTTGTCAATGAGATGTACAAAAAATGAGCCAAGAGAATCAAGTTCTACCTCCGACTCATCATCATCATCATCGTCATCCAAGTTAAGTAACTCGGAGGGGTCGGTCTTCTTCTCGACAGGCTTTATATTAGTCTTGGTCTTTGTCTGGGTCTTCTTGGCCGGCTTGTCCTGCAGCTTCTTCTTCCAAAAAGGAGAATCGGCCTGTGGAAGTCAGATGATTATAAGAGGACAGTGCTAATGAAAACATGATTCAACTGAAAAATTATGTGCAAAACTTACAGATGGCGGCTTATTGAAAGTGCAGAAAGGGTTGAGTCCGGCTTTGCTGCAATCTGCCAAGCTCTCGTTCAATAAAGCCTTGGTCGCATCATTGATATATTCATCAGTCAATTGGACCTCGCAGTTGCGTTGTGGATCTTTTAAGTCGCCGGTGTACTCGCACATTAAGCCGGGGCGGCGGCTTAAAGGCAGAATTCTCTAGGAGACCCAGCACTGAACCAAGTCGATGTCGGTTAAGCCGTTAGCCATGAAGGCTCTTATTTTTGAAAAAATGGGCGCATATTTGGCCCGTTCCTTTGTGCTGATTGATGTATACTACACAACCTTCTTCTTGTAGACGTCGTTGGGACTCGAAGTGCAGAGGTTTGTAGGACAGTAGCAAATTTCCCTCAAGTGGATGACCTAAGGTTTACCAATCCGTGGGAGGCATAGGATGAAGATGGTCTCTCTCAAACAACCCTGCAACCAAATGACAAAGAGTCTCTTGTGTCCCCAACACACCCAATACAATGGCAAATTGTATAGGTGCACTAGTTCGGCGAAGAGATGGTGATACAAGTGCAATATGGATGGTAGATATAGGTTTTTGTAATATGAAATTATAAAAACAGCAAGGTAACTAATGATAAAAGTGAGCGTAAACGGTATTGCAATGCTAAGAAACAAGGCCTAAGGTTCATACTTTCACTAGTGCAAGTTCTCTCAACAATAATAACATAATTGGATCATGTAACTATCCCTCAACATGCAACAAAGAGTCACTCCAAAGTCACTAATAGAGGAGAACAAACGAAGAGATTATTGTAGGGTATGAAACCACCTCAAAGTTATCCTTTCTGATAGATCTATTCAAGAGTCCGTAGTAAAATAACACGAAGCTATTCTTTCCGTTCGATCTATCATAGAGTTCGTACTAGAATAACACCTTAAGACACAAATCAACCAAAACCCTAATGTCACCTAGATACTCCAATGTCACCTCAAATATCTGTGAGCATGATTATACGATATGCATCACACAATCTCAGATTCATCTATTCAACCAACACAAAGTACTTCACAGAGTGCCCCAAAGTTTCTACCGGAGACTCAAGACGAAAACGTGTGCCAACCCCTATGCATAGATTCCCAAGGTCATGGAACCCGCAAGTTGATCACCAAAACATACATCAAGTGAATCAATAGAATACCCCATTGTCACCACGGGCATCCCACGCAAGACATACATCAAGTGTTCTCAAATCCTTAAAGACTCAATCCAATAAGATAACTTCAAAGGGAAAACTCAATCCATCACAAGAGAGTAGAGGGGGAGAAACATCATAAGATCCAACTATAATAGCAAAGCTCGTGATACATCAAGATCGTACCACCTCAAGAACAGGAGAGAGAGAAAGATCAAACACATAGCTACTGGTACATACCCTCAGCCACGAGGGTGAACTACTCCCTCCTCGTCATGGAGAGCGCCGAGATGATGAAGATGGCCATCGGTGAGGGATCTCCCCTCCGGCAGGGTGCCCGAACAGGGTCCCGATTGGTTTTTGGTGGCTACAGAGGCTTGCAGCAGCGGAACTCCCGATCTAGGTTATTTTCTGGAGGTTTGGGTATTTATAGGAATTTTTGGCGTCGGTCTCACGTCAAGGGGGTCTCTGAGTCGTCCATGAGGCAGGGTCGCGCCCAGGAGGGTAGGGCTTGCCCTCCACCCTCGTGGACGGCTCGGGACTCTTCTGGCCCAACTCTTTTACTCCGGAGGCTTCTTTTGGTCCATAAAAATTTGTCAAAAAATTTCACGTCAATTGGACTCCGTTTGGTATTCCTTTTATGTAAAACTCAAAAACAAGGAAAAAACAGAATCTGGCACTGTGCTCTAGGTTAATAGGTTAGTCCCAAAAAATCATATAAAATAGCATATAAATGCATATAAAACATCCTAGATGGATAATATAATAGCATGGAACAATCAAAAATTATAGATACGTTGGAGACGTATCACTGATCCGCTCTGGGAGTGGGTGTTTGTTGCTAAGCCGGTGTTCACGGTAACCCGGCAGGGGATTTTCACCCTTTGGAGATGTATCTTTGCAATAAAACCAAGTCTGGTTCCAATCCTTAGGATGACTGGGCAACTTGGCATATGGGAAGGTGGCTTCTTTCCGCTTCTGAATTGCAAATTGCCTAGCTCCAAGCTGGGCCCGTCTGTGAATTCAGTCTGCCGGTTCAAGTAATAGAATTCCCTGAACAGTTTGACAGTGAGCTCTTGTTGAAGATAAGCTTTGCAAAAGACTTGGAAGTTGCAGATGTTGGAGACAGAATTGGGCCCAATATCTTGAGGATCGAGCTGAAAAAAGTGTAGCATGTCTCGGAAGAATTTTGAACCGGGCGGGGTAAACCCCGGATCATATGATCAGTAAAAGCGATTACTTCGCCTTGGGCGCAGGAGGGTTTTCAGTGCCTGGGTCCCTCTAGTGGATGACATCTTTTTTGGCTAAGGCGCATGTCTGCACAAAATTGTTCAAGTCTTCCTCGGTAACCCCGGAAGCCACCCAGTTGCATGAAGTGAAGGTATTATTCATTGTTGGTGATGAAGGTCTGAAAAGTAAATATTGCCGGTTTAAAATTATATTGTTAAGCCGGCCATCGATTCAAAGGTATGAACTATAAATAGGCAGTGTGTTAAGCCAGAGGATAGCATTGAGTTATGCAGAGATATCTACTGGTGGCTTAAAAGGGGACTAATGGTACCTGGCGGGTTATGGTTTTATTGGTTAAGTCGCCCACACAGTTGTTAGTTTCAGATCTATAAGTGAAGGACTGCAAAGTGTTGGACAACAGTTTTCACAGATTGATATTATAATTCTGGATCGACATCAGTTTAGAAAATGAAGAAAAATTCTAAACCTAAGGTGGAGGCAGTAGGATAGTTCACATGCTCAGATAAGATCTCCAATGGAGGGGAGGCGTTAGAATATTAAAAACGAGTGCTAAAGTTCTATCGCACAAGATTAGTACTATACTCAGATCAAAAACTACAAGATCTAGGGAGGAACAGAGATGAACGGAGATGAACTACGATGAACTTGAGCAAACCCTAATGGAGATCTACGGTGAGAAAAAGAGGGGAGCTTACCAGGGCTGGTGGACAGTGAAGGCGCGCCGCGGTGCTCTGGTTTGTTCAAGTTGATGCAGCGGCCGGGGTTGAGGCAGTGCGCGAGGTCGACGAGGGCGGAGCTCGGCCACGTTGGCATCAACAGGAAGGAAGAAGAAGAGGCAGCGGCAGGGGGCGAAAGTGAAAACAGGGGCCCCATGTCCCTATTTATAAGGCAGTGGATAGATGGCATGCGTGGGAATCGAGGAGGCCGAAAAATGATTATGTGGCAGCATGGATGCCTTGATTTTGGGCCTCATGCGATATTAATGAGAGATGACGTCAGGGCGGGTTAGTACAATTCTGTGACCTGATGTCATGGCGAGTTATAAGATTTCATATGGATTGACGATGAAGGATTTTTTCTAAGTCAAGCATTGAAGATTGATATGAACAAGTTCACATCAACCTGGGGCCTAATGTTGGGGATATAACTATTGGGTATGACCCGCCCAGGAGGGGCCGGGTCATACTACTGGCGGTTCATAATGAGAAGGCCCAAGAAGATGTGGAAGATGGCGGTTCATGAAGCAAGCTTACTGAAGGCCCAAGACCCAAAGGCGACATGAGGCCCACGGGTATAAACCGCCATATGCTTAACTTGTATGTTAAGGAAAGCTTAGTTTGGTCACCGAGTCAGACACATTGTGTATGAGCCGACCGGGACTCTGTAAGCCACCGGGCATCAGCCTGTGTATATAAAGGGATGACCTGATGGCGGGTTAAGGCAAGGGACAACAAGTCGAGAACTAGGTCAAGTGTATTCGCTCCCTGGTAATCAAAACCCAAGCAATACAACCTAAAGAAGGAGTAGGCCTTTACCTCGTTGAGAGGGGTTGAACCTGGGTAAAACTCTCTGTGTCCTTTGTCCCATTTAACCCCTTCAAGCTAACTATGTTGCGATGGCTCCACACCTAAGTCCTCATGCTAGGGCATCTGCCGTGACAATTCCACGACAGGAACAATAAAAAAAAGCAAGGTAGCAATTGATAAAATGGAGGACAAACAATATTGCAATGCTTGAAAATAAGGCCTAGGGTCCATACTTTTGCTAGTGGAATCTCTCAACAATGCTAATCTAATTGGATCATATAACCATCCCTCAAAGTGCGGTAAAGAACCACTCCAAAGTTCTTATCTAGTGGAGAACATAAGAAGAAATTGTTTGTAGGTTACAAAACCACCTCAAAGCTATTCTTTTCGATCAATCTATCCTAGAGTTCGTACTAAAATAACAAAAAGCTATTCTTTCCGATCAACTTATCCAAGAGGTCATACTAAAATAACACCATATGATACACATCAACCAACTCTAATGTCACCTAGATACTCCAATGTCACTGCGAGTATCCGTGAGTTGATTATGCGATATGCATCAAACAATTTTAGATTCATAATACTCAACCAACACAAAGAACCTCAAAGAGTGCCCCAAGATTTCTACCGGAGAAACAAACACGAGAACATGCATCAACCCCTATGCATAGATTACCCCAATGTGACCTCAGGAATCCGCGAGTTGAGTGCCAAAACACATATCAAGTGAATCAATATGATACCCCATTGTCACCACGAGTATTCATAGCAAGACATACATCAAGTATTCTCAAATCCATAAATGTATTCAATCCGATAAGAACGAAATCTCAAAGGGAAAACTCAATTCATCGCAACAAGATAGAGAGGGGAAAACACCATATGATCCAACTATATTAACAATGTCCGCGATACATCAAGATTGTGCCATCTCAAGAACACAAGAGAGAGAGAGAGAGAGAGAGAGAGAGAGAGAGAGAGAGATTAAACACATAGCTACTGGTACAAACCCTCAGCCCCGAGGGTGGACTACTCCCTCCTCATCATGGTAGCCGCTGGGATGATGAAGATGACCACTGGTGATGAATTCCCCCTCCGGCAGAGTGCCGGAACGGTGTCTAGATTGGTTTTTCGTGGCTACAAAGGCTTGCGGTGGCGAAACTTCCGACCTAGGATTATTTTGGGGGGTTTATGTATTTATAGGATTTTTTGGCGTCGCCCTCATGTCTAGATGGGATTTGAGGGCCCACTACTCACCACCACACGGCCAAGACCTCTGGCGCGCCCCGGTGGGTAGTGGCCATCTCGTGTCTCTTCTGGCCCTCCCATGAAGCTTCTAGTGCCTCTTTTCTTCCAAAAAAATTGTCAAAAAGTTTTGCTACATTTGGAGAACTTTGATTTCTACACAAAAAACAACACCACGGTAGTTCTCCAGAAAACAGCATCAGTCCGTGTTAGTTCCATTCAAATCATACCAAAACCATATAAAATTGTTGTAAACATGGCATGAACACTTCATAAATTATAGATATGTTGGAAACGTATCAATTACCTTTTCTATATCCAAAAACTATTGTAAGGAATCGAACTTAGCATATTCAGTGATCTACATAGAAGTTTTTATTATATCCTTCTTGAATACCTATCATCTTATGACCAATTTCATAACCCATGCATATTTCCATTTCTATTATCGAATTCTCAAAATTATATAACTAAAGCATGAATGTATAATTATTTCTTTCAAATATAACCACACCATGCTCTAAAAGATATAAGTGAAGCACTAGAGCAACTGTCACTGGTGCAGAGATGTTCTATACAAATGGTTTTTACCCCCTTTCTATGACAGAATTTTAAACCGTTTCCTAGTGAGTGTGTGCGATAGGGGGGCTCCTTCCCACACGACCCAGAAATCGTTGGGGATAGGCCCTCCGGCCACACAGGCGGGGGCAAAATGAGCTCGTCTGCGATCGGGGGAGGCATCAAAACCCAATCGTTTCCATTCATATGTACATCCCACATGGTAAATCACAGAAAAACATTTCCGTTCGTATGTATATCACACACAGCTTTTTGTGTGGAAATGTTTGTGCAAGGTGTCCTAACACAAACAATTCTCTGCTGGAAGCTGTGTGTGATTGTTAGTTGATCCAACACGCCTACTTTCTAGAAACCGTGTGGGTTGTTTGAGTTCATCGCCCACGGTGTTGTCAGAGTAACCGTCTGCAATCGAAAACCCCAATAAGCGGTAGTTAGCCTATTATTGATAATCCATGTAGTAATCAAATTGACATGTCTTATAAAACACACCAGATATTTCATATTCATATAATGGCAACCAGGATTTCATAATCGAATTACATCAGATAGCTTCAGCACTCAGTTACGCCATTACACAACAGCACCTAGTTTTACATGCAACATAAAAAACCTTTGGAAAGTAGCATCATACATGGAAAATAGATAGATCAATCTCATCTGGAAACTATGGAAGCGGAAGAGAAATATTGAGCCTTCAGTCATATTGAATGTCCTTTCAACTTTAGGCCAGTGGCTATGGATAATTGCCCGCCCAACCTTCGTCCTCTTCAGGAAGATTTCAATATTGTACCATGGGTGTTGAATGAATACCTTCGTCGCCTCTTGACCATGCAGGTGGTTTGAGAGGTAATCATGGGTGAACTGGTTGAAAAGTCCTGAAAACAAAGATATGCATAAATCGCTGTTATAAATTTTGAAATGGCGCAAGGGGTAAAAACAAGGTAAAAGAGTTAGTACCATCCTATAGTTGACTGATGTCTTCTTCATTGTGCAAACAAAGATCATGCCGTGTCTCCTATTGTTTCCCTGCAACACACATAAGGAAGATCTTGATCAGGTTAACTGAGAGTTGCCATACTATCAGTAGGATATGTATTGTGTACAGCCAAATTCGATTTATTTCTCTCATGCATAACAATACAAAATTGTACCCATAGCAAATGAAAATCAAATTGTAGAATTGAACCAAACACTTAAATGGACAACATACCAAATGAACCAAAACAGTTAATTGAGCACGACATTGCAGAATAGAAACATGTACTAGAAGATAACACAGTTAACAAAACAAAGAATGCTTGAGAACAGTACTACGAAATGTAGCAATTGTTGGACCAAACTGTTAACTGAACATTACATTTCAGAGGACCAAACTGTTAACTGAACATTAGATTGCATATTAACATTAAAGAGGACAAATCACTAGAAGGCACTGGCCGTGGCCTCGAGAAAACAACTGTAGGATCGGAAGTATGTCTAGAGGGGGGCGGAGGGGGGGGCGATTACACTACTTGACCAAATAAAAGCTTATCCTTTTCCCAATTTTAGTCTTTGGCAGGTTTTAGCTAACTTGGCACAAGTCAAGCAATCTTAACACAATTCAAGCAATCTTAACACAATTCAAGCAAGCATGCAAAGAGTATATGAGCAGCGGAAAGTAAAGCATGCAACTTGCAAGAATGTAAAGGGAAGGGTTTGGAGAATTCAAACGCAATTGGAGACACATATGTTTTTGTCGTGGTTTCGATAGGTGGTGCTATCGTACATCCACGTTGATGGAGACTTCAACTCACGAAGGGTAACGGTTGCACGATTCCACGGAGGGCTCCACCCACGAAGGGTCCACGAAGAAGCAACCTTGTCTATCCCACCATGGTCGTCGCCCACGAAGGACTTGCCTCACTAGCGGTAGATCTTCACGAAGTAGGCGATCTCCTTGCCCTTACAAACTCCTTGGTTCAACTCTACAATCTTGTCGGAGGCTACCAAGTGACACCTAGCCAATCTAGGAGACACCACTAAAGGAAATATGCCCTAGAGGCAATAATAAAGTTATTATTTATTTCCTCATATCATGATAAATGTTTATTATTCATGCTAGAATTGTATTAACCGGAAACATAATACATGTGGGAATATATAGACAAACAGAGTGTCACTAGTATGCCTCTACTTGACTAGCTTGTTAATCAAAGATGGTTAAGTTTCCTAACCATAGACAAAGGAGTTGTCATTTGATTAACAAGGTCACATCATTAGTTGAATGATCTGATTGACATGACCCATTCCATTAGCTTAGCACACGATCGCTCAAGATGTTGCTACTGCTTTTATCCATGACTTATACATGTTCCTATAACTATGAGATTATGCAACTCCTGCTACGGGGAACACTTTGGTACTACCAAACGTCACAACGAATCGGGTGATTATAAAGGAGTACTACAGGTGTCTCCAAAGGCGATGTTGGGTTGGCGATTTCGAGATTAGGATTTGTCACTCCGATTGTCGGAGAGGTATCTCTGGGCCCTCTCGGTAATGCACATCACTTAAGCATTGCAAGCATTTCAACTAATGAGTTAGTTGGGAGATGATGTATTACGAACGAGTAAAGAGACTTGCCGTAACGAGATTGAACTAGGTATTGGATACCGACGATCGAATCTCGGGCAAGTAACATACCGATGACAAAGGAACAAACGTATGTTGTTATGCGGTCCGACCGATAAAGATCTTCGTAGAATATGTAGGAGCCAATATGGGCATCCGGTCCCGCTATTGGTTATTGATCGGAGACGTGTCTCGGTCATGTCTACATAGTTCTCGAACCCGTAGGGTCCGTGACGCTTAACGCTTCGCTGACGATATAGTATTATATGAGTTATGCATGTTGGTAACGAATGTTGTTCGAGTCCGGATGAGATCATGGACATGACGAGGAACTCCGGAATGGTCCGGAGATAAAGTTTAATATATGGGATAATAGTGTTTAATCTCCTAAGGGTTCCGAATTCACCTAAGGGGTTCCGGATGTTTCGAAATGTTTGGGTGCGAGAACACGTTATTTGGGCCTAAAGGGAAAGCCCACAAGGTTTTGGAAAGCGCAAAGGAAGTTTTATGAGTCCGGGGCTGACGCCAGGTCTCGGCATCTGGGTCGAGACGCCGAACCTCAAGCGTTCGCCCCGAGTCCGAGAAGGACTCTTGCCTTTCGGGTGAAACCGACTTTGTGGAGGCTTTTACTCCAAGTTTCACCCCAAGGCTCAACATATAAATAGAGGGTAGGGCTAGCACCAAAGACACATCAAGAAACACCAAGCCGTGTGCCGGCAACCCCGTCCCCTCTAGTTTATCCTCCGTCATAGTTTCCGTAGTGCTTAGGCGAAGCCCTGCGGAGATTGTTCTTCACCAACACCGTCACCACGCCGTCGTGCTGCCGGAACTCATCTACTACTTCGCCTGTCTTGCTGGATCGAGAAGGCGAGGACATCATCGAGCTGAACGTGTGCTAGAACTCGGAGGTGCCGTAGTTTCGGTGCTTGATCGGTCGGGCCGTGAAGACATACGACTACATCAACCGCGTTGTGCTAACGCTTCGGCTTACGGTCTACAAGGGTATGTATACAACACTCTCCCCTCTCGTTGCTATGCATCACCATGATCTTGCGTGTGCGTAGAAATTTTTTGAAATTACTGCGTTCCCCAACAGTGGTATCAGAACCTAGGTTTTATGCGTTGATGTTATATGCACGAGTAGAACACAAGTGAGTTGTGGACGATATAGGTCATACTGCCTACCAGCATGTCATACTTTGGTTCAGCGGTATTGTGAGATGAAGCGGCCCGGACCGACATTACGCGTATGCTTACGCGAGACTGGTTTCACTGCTACGAGCACTCGTGCTTAAAGGTGGTGGCGGTGTCTGTCTCTCTCACTTTAGTTGAACCGAGTGTGGCTACGCCCGGTCCTTGTGAAGGTTAAAACGGAGTCTATTTGACAAACTATCGCTGTGGTTTTGATGCGCAGTAAGAACGGTTCTTGCTAAGCCCGTAGCAGCCACGTAAAATTTGCAACAACAAAGTAGAGGACGCCTAACTTGTTTTTGCAGGGCATGTTGTGATGTGATATGGTCAAGACGTGATGCTATATTTTATTGTATGAGATGATCATGTTTTGTAACCGGTTATCGGCAATCGGCAGGAGCCATATGGTTGTCGCTTATTGTATGAAATGCAACGCTCTGTAATTGCTTTACTTTATCACTAAGCGGTAGCGATAGTCGAGAAGCAATAGATGGCGAACGACAATGATGCTACGATGGAGATCAAGGTGTCGCGCGGTGACGATGGTGATCATGACGGTGCTTCAAGATGGAGATCACAAGCACAAGATGATGATGGCCATATCATATCACTTATATTGATTGCATGTGATGTTTATCCTTTATGCATCTTATCTTGCTTTGATTGACGGTAGCATTTTAAGATGATCTCTCACTAAAATTATCAAGAAGTGTTCTCCACGAGTATGCACCGCTGCCAAAGTTCGTCGTGCCCGCACACCACGTGATGATCGGGTGTGATAAGCTCTACGTCCATCTACAACGGGTGCAAGCCAGTTTTGCACACGCAGAATACTCAGTTATACTTGACGAGCCTAGCATATGCGAGATATGGCCTCGGAACACGGAGACCGAAAGGTCGAGCGTGAATCATATAGTAGATATGATCAACATAAGATGTTCACCATTGAAAACTACTCCATCTCACGTGATGATCGGTTATGGTTTAGTTGATTTGGATCACGTGATCACTTAGATGACTAGAGAGATGTCTGCCTAAGTGGGAGTTCTTAAGTAATATGATTAATTGAACTTAAATTTATCATGAACTTAGTACCGATAGTATCTTGCTTATCTATGTTTGTTTGTAGATAGATGGCTCGTCTTTGTTGTTCCGTTGAATTTTAATGCGTTCCTTGAGAAAGCAAAGTTGAAAGATGATGGTAGCAATTACACGGATCGGGTCCGTAATCTCGAGGATTATCCTCATTGCTGCACGTAAGAGTTACGCCCCGATGCACCGCTGGGTGCGAACTGCCCGCCGCTGATGCAACCGACGATGTTAAGAACGTCTGGCGAGCAAAGCTGATGACTACTCTATAGTTCAATGTGCCATGCTTTACGGCTTAGAACCGGGTCTTCAACGACGTTTTGAACGTCATGGAGCATATGAGATGTTCCAGAGTTGAAGTTGATATTCCAACAGTAATGCCCGGATTGAGAGATATGAAGTCTCCAATAAGTTCTATAGCTGCAAGATGGAAGAGAATGGGTCTGCTGGTGAGCACATACTCGTAATGTCCGGGTATTACAATCACTTGACTCAACCGGGAGTTAATCTTCCGGAGGATTGTGTCATTGATGTAATTCTTCAATCACCGCCACCAAGCTACAAAGGCTTCGTGATGAACTATAATATGCAAGGGTTAGTAACGACTATGCCCGAGCTCTTCGCAGTGCTAAAGGCTGCGGAGGTAGAAATCAAGAAGGAGCATCAAGTGTTGATGGTCAATAAGACCACTAGTTTCAAGAAGAAAGGCAAAGGGAAGAAGAAGGAACTTCAAGAAGAACAGCAAGCAAGTTGCTGCTCAGAGAAGAAACCCAAGTCTGGACCTAAACCTGAAACTGAGTGCTTCTACCGCAAGCGATCGTCATTTGAGCGGAACTGCCCCAAGTATTTGGCGGATAAGAAGGATGGCAAGGTGAACAAAGGTATATGTGATATACATGTTATTGATGTGTACCTTACTAGAGCTCGCAGAGCACTTGGGTATTTGATAATTGTTCTTGCTAATATTTGCAACTCAAACAGGACTACGGATTGCTTAACACCGGCAAAGGACGAGGTGACGATCGCGTGGGAAATGGTTCCAAAGTCGATGTGATCGCGGTCGGCACGCTACCTCTACATCTACCTTCGGGATTAGTTTTAGACCTAAATAATTGTTATTTGGTGCCGCGTTGAGCATGAACATTATATCTGGATCTTGTTTGATGCGAGACGGTTATTCATTTAAATCGAGAATAATGGTTGTTCTATTTATATGAGTAATATATTTTATGGTCATGCACCCTTGAAGAGTGGTCTATTTTAATGAATCTCGATAGTAGTGATACACATATTCATAATGTTGAAACCAAAAGATGCAGAGTTGATAATGATAGTGCAACTTATTTGTGGCACTCGCCGTTTAGGTCATATCGGTATAAAACGCATGAAGAAACTCCATATTGATGGACTTTTGGAGTCACTTGATTATGAATCACTTGGCACTTAAGAACCGTGCCTCATGGGCAAGATGACTAAAACCCGCTTCTCGGTACTATGGAGAGAGCAACAGATTTGTTGGAAATCATACATACTGTATGTATGTGGTCCGATGAATGTTGAGGCTCGTGGCGGATATCGTTATTTTCTCACCTTCACAGATGATTTAAGCGAGATATGGGTATATCTACTTAATGAAACACAAGTCTGAAATATTTGAAAAGTTCAAAGAATTTCAGAGTGAAGTTGAAAATCATCGTAATAAGAAAATAAAATTTCTACGATCTGATCGTGGAGGAGAATATTTGAGTTACGAGTTTGGTCTACATTTGAAACAATGCGAATAGTTTCGCAACTCACGCCACCCGAACACCACAGCGTAATGGTGTGTCCGAACGTCAGAATCGCACTTTACTAGATATGGTGCGATCTATGATGTCTCTTCAGATTTACCGCTATCGCTTTTGGGGTTATGCTCTTGAGACGGCCGCATTCACACTGAATAGAACACCGTCAAAATCCGCTGAGACGACACCTTATGAACTATGGTTTAGCAAGAAACCAAAGTTGTCGCTTTCTTAAAGTTTGGGGATGCGATGCTTATGTGAAAAAGCTTCAACCCGATAAGCTCGAACCCAAATCGGAGAAATGTGTCTTCATAGGATACCCAAAGGAGACAGTTGGGTACACCTTCTATCACAGATCCGAAGGAAAGACATTTGTTGCTAAGAATGGATCCTTTCTAGAGAAGGAGTTTCTCTCGAAAGAAGTGAGTGGGAGGAAAGTAGAACTTGATGAGGTAATCGCATACCTTCTCCCTTATTGAGAGTAGTTTATCACGTAAACCAGTTTCTGCGACATCTACACCAAATAGTGAGGAAGTTGATGATGTTGATCATGAAACTTCAGATCAAGTTACTACGAACCTCGTAGATCAACCAGAGTAAGATCCGCACTGTAGTGGTACGGTAATCCTGTTCTGGAAGTCATGCCACTAGATCATGATGAACCTACGAACTATGAAGAAGCGATGGTGAGCCCAAACTCCGCAAAATGGCTTGAGGCCATGAAATCTGAGATGGGATCCATGTATGAAAACAAAGTATGGACTTTGGTTGACTTGCCCGAGGGTCGGCAAGCAATAGAAAACAAGTGGATCTTAAAGAAGAAGACCGACGCGACGGTAATGTTATCGTTTACAAAGCTCGACTTGTCGCAAAGGGTTTTCGACAAGTTCAAGGGATTGACTACGATGAGACCTTCTCACCCGTAGCGATGCTTAAGTCCGTCCGAATCATGTTAGCAATTGCGCATTTTATGATTATGAAATTTGGCAAATGGATGTAAAACTGCATTCTGAATGGATTTACGGAAGAAGAGTTGTATATGATGCAACCGAAGGTTTTATCGATCCAAAGGAGCTAACAAAGTGTGCAAGCTCCAGCGATCCATTTATGGACTGGTGCAAGCATCTCGAGTTGGAATAAACGCTTTGATAGTGTGATCAAAGCATTTGGGTTTATATGCACTTTTGGAGAAGCCTCAGATTTGCAAGAAAGTGAGTGGGAGCTCTGTAGCATTTCTGATATTATATGTAGATGACATATTACTAATCGGAAATGATATAGAATTTCTGGATAGCATAAAGGGGTACTTGAATAAGAGTTTTTCAATGAAGGACCTCGGTGAAGCTTCTTACATATTGGGCATCAAAATCTATAGAGATAGATCAAGACGCTTAATTGGACTTTCACAAAGCACATACCTTGACAAAATTTTGAAGAAGTTCAAAATGGATCAAGCAAAGAAAGGGTTCTTGCCTGTGTTACAAGGTGTGAAGTTGAGTAAGACTCAATGCCCGACCACCGCAGAAGATAGAGAGAAAATGAAAGATGTTCCTATGCTTCAGCCATAGGCTCTATCATGTATGCAATGTCTTGTGTACTGCACTGATGTGTGCCTTGCTATAAGCTTAGCAGGAGGTACCAAAGTAATCCAGAGTGGATCATCGACAGCGGTCAAGAACATCCCGAAGTACCGAAAAGGACTAAGGATATGTTTCTCGTATATGGAGGTGACAAAGAGCTCATCGTAAACGGTTACATTGATGCAAGCTTTGACACTGATCCGGACGATTCTAAATCGCAAACCGGATACGTATTTACACTAAACGGAGGAGCTGTCAGTTGGTGCAGTTCTAAACAAAGCGTCAGAAGGGATCTACATGTGAAGCGGAGTACATAGCAGCTTCGAAGCAGCTAATGAAGGAGTCTGGATGAAGGAGTTCATATCCGATCTAGGTGTCATACCTAGTGCATCGGGTCCAATGAAAATCTTTTGTGACAATACTGGAGCAATTGCTTTAGCGAAGGAATCCAGATTTCACAAGAGAACCAAACACATCAAGAGACGCTTCAATTCCATCCGGACTTGGTCCGTGGGAGACATAGAGATTTGCAAGATACATACGGATCTGAATGTAGTAGACCTGTTGACTAAGCCTCTTCCACGAGCAAAACATGATCAGCACCAAGACTCCATGGGTGTTAGAATCATTACTATGTAATCTAGATTATTGACTCTAGTGCAAGTGGGAGACTGAAGGAAATATGCCCTAGAGGCAATAATAAAGTTATTATTTATTTCCTCATATCATGATAAATGTTTATTATTCATGCTAGAATTGTATTAACCGGAAACATAATACATGTGTGAATATATAGACAAACAGAGTGTCACTAGTATGCCTCTACTTGACTATCTTGTTAATCAAAGAAGGTTAAGTTTCCTAACCATAGACAAAGGAGTTGTCATTTGATTAACAAGGTCACATCATTAGTTGAATGATCGATTGACATGACCCATTCCATTAGCTTAGCACACGATCGCTCAAAGATGTTGCTACTGCTTTTATCCATGACTTATACATGTTCCTATAACTATGAGATTATGCAACTCCGCTTACGGAGGAACACTTTGGTACTACCAAACGTCACAACGAATCGGGTGATTATAAAGGAGTACTACAGTGTCTCCAAAGGCGATGTTGGGTTGGCGATTTTGAGATTAGGATTTGTCACTCCGATTGTCGGAGAGGTATCTCTAGGCCCTCTCGGTAATGCACATCACTTAAGCCTTGCAAGCATTTCAACTAATGAGTTAGTTGGGAGATGATGTATTACGGAACGAGTAAAGAGACTTGCGTAACGAGATTGAACTAGGTATTGATACCGACGATCGAATCTCGGGCAAGTAACATACCGATGACAAAGGAACAAACGTATGTTGTTATGCGATCGACCGATAAAGATCTTCGTAGAATATGTAGGAGCCAATATGGGCATCCAGGTCCCGCTATTGGTTATTGATCGGAGACGTGTCTCGGTCATGTCTACATAGTTCTCGAACCCGTAGGGTCCGCACGCTTAACGCTTCGCTGACGATATAGTATTATATGAGTTATGCATGTTGGTAACGAATGTTGTTCGAGTCCGGATGAGATCATGGACATGACGAGGAACTCCGGAATGGTCCGGAGATAAAGTTTGATATATGGGATAATAGTGTTTAATCTCCTAAGGGTTCTCGAATTCACCTAAGGGGTTCCGGATGTTTCCGAAATGTTTGGGTACGAGAACACGTTATTTGGGCCTAAAGGAAAGCCCACAAGGTTTTTGGAAAGCGCAAAGGAAGTTTTATGGAGTCCGAGGGCGACACGCCAGGTCCTGGCGTCAGGGTCCAGACATTGGGAACCTCAAGGCTCGCCCCGAGTCCGAGAAGGACTCTTGCCTTCGGGTGAAACCGACTTTGTGGAGGCTTTTACTCCAAGTTTCACCCCAAGGCTCAACATATAAATAGAGGGTAGGGCTAGCACCAAAGACACATCAAGAAACACCAAGCCGTGTGCCGGCAACCCCGTCCCCTCTAGTTTATCCTCCGTCATAGTTTCCGTAGTGCTTAGGCGAAGCCCTGTGGAGATTGTTCTTCACCAACATCGTCACCACGCCGTCGTGCTGCCGGAACTCATCTACTACTTCGCCTGTCTTGCTGGATCGAGAAGGCGAGGACGTCATCGAGCTAAACGTGTGCTAGAACTCGGAGGTGCCGTAGTTTCGGTGCTTGATCGGTCGGGTCGTGAAGACGTACGACTACATCAACCGCGTTGTGCTAACGCTTCCGCTTACGGTCTACAAGGGTATGTAGACAACACTCTGCCCTCTCGTTGCTATGCATCACCATGATCTTGCGTGTGCGTAGAAATTTTTTGAAATTACTGCGTTCCCCAACAACCACTCTCCAAGAAGTAACAAATGGTGTGTTGATGATGAACTCCTTGCTCTTGTGCTTCAAATCATAGTCTCCCCAACACTCAACTCTCTCTCACAGGATTTGGATTTGGTGGAAAGAAGATTTGAGTCGAAAGCAACTTGGGGAAGGCTAGAGATCAAGATTTGAGTGGAAAGCAACTCGGTAGGACCGATATGGTTAGGGTTAGGGCATAACATAATCTCGGTGAGACCGATTACACAAACTCGGTGGGACCGATTTTGGCAATAAGCTAACCAGAGAGGTTGTCAGGTAAACTCAGTGGGACCGGTTCACTCATTTTGGCGAGACCGAAATGTTACGAAAAGGAAACAGAGAGTTTACATTGCAATCTCGGTGGGAACGATCGCTCATCTCGGTGGTACCGAAACGTTACGAAGGGAAATAGAGAGATTACAATCCCATCTCGGTGAGACCGAGATCCCTATCGGTGAGGCCGATTTGCCTAGGGTTTGTGGCAGTGGCTATGACATCTAAACTCGGTGGCGTCGGATAGAAAGAATCGGTGGGGCCGAGTTTGACTTTTGGTATAGGTCATATGTGGATGTGAGAAAGTAGTTGAGGGCTTTGGAGCATATCACTAAGCATTTTGAGCAAGTAAGCCATTAAGCAACACCTCATCCCTCCTTGATAGTATTGGCTTTTGCTGTATACTCAATGTGATCTTGGACCACTTAAAATATAAAATATAGAGTCTTGAGCTTTGAGCTTGAGCCAATCCTTTTGTCCTTAGCATTTTGAGGGGTCCACTTTTCTCATCCATGCCATGCCAATCATTGAGCTTTCCTGAAATATTTAACTTGAAGTAGCATTAGCTCAATGAGCTATATGTTGTTAGGAATTACCAAAACCACCTAGGGATAGTTGCACTTTCAATCTCCCCCTTTTTGGTAATTGATGACAACATATAGATCAAAGCTTTGTCAAATGATAATAAGAGTGAAAAACATTGTTGCTTTGAGAAGTATGTGAAATGTAAGAGCTCCCCCTAAATTTGTGCATAGTTTAAGATTTGCTTTGGACTGCAAATGCACAATGAGTTGAGATCATGAGTCACTCTTCCATGTCACATACATCTTGGTGGAGCGCTCAAAATGATAATAATTAAATACATGCACTCATCACCAAGCAAAGTGAATGATCATAGAGATAAAAGGATAATGTCATCCAACAAGCATTAAGGTAGCATATGATCAAACACATGATCATCCAAGTATCTCACAAAGGCATAAAGTATCTCAAACACGCAAATAAAGTTCAACCACCAAAACAAGAGAGAACAAAAGCAACACTCTCTCTCGAAGCCTATGATCTATACATTTTTCTCCCCCTTTGGCAACAAGTTACCAAAAAGTTCATAGAAAATGCATAGCACTAAATCGACTCTCAGGCTTGGTCTTTAGGTGGTGGTTTAGAGATGGCTCCTTGGACGAAGACTTCAGTAGATGTGGATGGAGTTGGTGGAGTAGGTGCTGGAGCTGGTTGCACAGAAGCTGTAGCTGGTGCGGATGAAGTGGCTCTGGTGTCTATACCAGGCACTACAGCTGATCTCTGGCTCCTGGGCACTCTGGAAAAAGCATCAGTAGTAGTCTTGCCCTTCCTCTCCTGCATATCATCCTGAAGTTGCTCAACAACTGACTGTATCTCAGTGACCTTCACATCCAAGTCATAGAACTTCTACTCCATGATCCTCTCCAGGCTCTCCTGGTTTTGAGTCATGGTGGCCAGTCCCTTCTCAATCCTCAGAGTGGAGGCAATCAAGTAGCCAAGCTGCTCCTGCTTGTTCTTTAAGAAGTACTGAGATGCCTCATCAATGGTTGGCATCTTTGCAGCCTTTTCAGTCCTTGCCTTCTCTCTCATTGCTTGTGCTTGCACAGAAGATGGTTCATCTTCATCCATTACAACTGTGGTGTCCTCAAAATCTGGATAGATGGGCATGTGTTCTTTGTCCAAGAGGTATGTGCCTGTGCTCATCTTGGAGTTGATGAGCTCCTGGATCTGTGGGGCATACCCACAACTTCTCTTCTGATCTGCAGCTGTCCTCTTGATAGTTTCCACTATGAGGCTCATGACGTTGAACTTTTGAGGCACATAGAATATGTGAAGTAGGTTGATGGCATGGCCTCTGATCATCTTGTGATCTCCAGACTTAGGCAAAAGAGGGTGCCTGAGGATCCAGTTGATTGTAGCCAATCCTGACAGAAGATACTGTACTGATCCAAACTTGTGAGTCTCAATAGCAGCATCTGGGATCTCTCTGTACATGTGTGCCATGGAGTTGTGATCCTTCTTCTTCTTGGCATAGACATCCAAGTCATCCTCATTCTCCTTAGGTGCATTGATCAACTTTGCCCATTCTTCAACTGATGACTGGTACCTAGTACCCTCAGACATCCAGACAATCCTTCCATCTGGGTAGAAGTGAGCTGTGAAGTAGAACTGCATAATAAGCTCATCATTCCACTTTGTGAGCTTCTGCCCAACAAAGCCATCCACTCCACAAGCATTGAAACAGCCATACACTCCTGGATAATGCTCTTCATTCTTCCTGATGTACTCCCAGTCTACCCATCTCATGTCACAGACAATTGGATTCTTGTCAAGCAGCACTATCTCATAGAAGTCCTGCTGTTCCTTTGTATGGAACCTGTAGTCCACATCAGTTCTCCTCCTGACTGCATAGGGATCAGTCAATCTCCACTGCCTGATTCCTGCATCCTTCCTCAGCTTCATATCCTCAGCCACAGGATGAACATCATTGTGATCTGGAATTTTGGGCTTCAACTTCCTCAAGACATGTTCCTCCTCATCTCCTTCTTCAACAACTGCTTCAGGCACTGGGGCCCTGTTCTTCTCTCCAGTAGGGATGCTCCTGGTGTTCCTCTTGGGTGCAGATTTGGGATTTGGAGCAGCTGCCTTAGGAGCTTCTTTGGGCTTTGATGAAGCAGCCCCTGACCTAATGGCATCACCCATAAGCTTTTGAGCTTTGGGTGCTGGTGCAGAAACCTCTTCCTCTTCTTCCTCTTCCATCATGGAAGGCTTTCCAACAACCTTGGCCATGGTCTTCTTGACCCTTTCCTTCCTCTACTTCCCTTCTGCAGCAACCTCTTTTGGTTCAGATTCCAAAGGTACTTGAGTAGAGGCTCTGGCCTTAGACATGCGGATTCTTTTGGCAGGTGCTTTGGTCTTCATACCATGCTTAGTGGCAGCAGCTGTGCCATACTCCTTCTTGGGCACCTTCTTCTTCGAAGTGGCCTCATCCTCAACAGCCACATAGTCTTCATCCTCAGAATCTGAGGTTCTCTTCTTTCTGGCCCTGGTGGCTGCCTTGGGTAAGTTGCTGGGTGTGCTCCTGCTACCCTCATCGTAGCTGCTAGAGGGAATAGTGCCCTCACTCATCTGAACCTGCTCCTCAGACTTGTTCTGACTGTCACTCTGATCAGACATATTGCAAACACTGACAGCAGACCCTGTGAATAGATATAGATGGGTAGAATAGATAAGCATCACAAAATACAAAGGTTTTTGCAAAAGAATGAGTCAAAAACTTAGTTTTAGTTTTCCACAAAAAGCATTTTGGATCTACCGATTTGTGAACTCGGTGATACCGAAGCAGCTTTTGGAACCTAAACTAGTGAACTCGGTCAGACCGAGTCATAGTTCGGTGGCACTGACACTGCTAGGGTTTCGCAAAGTCCCGAACTCGGTCACACCGATTTGCAATTCTCGGTCAGACCGAGAAGCACAAGTGCAATGGCCTTAGCCGAATCGGTGGAACCGAGTTCTACAACTCGGTTGGTCCGAGATGGTTTCGGCGGAAACCTGACCCTAAATTTTCAATTCACCTCTAATCTACGGAGTGTTTTCAGTGGATAAGATGATCTCAATCGTGGCAAGATTAATGGCAACACAATGTGCTAGAGATTTGGAGTTAGGAATAGCACAAAGACCAAGTCCATACCCTAGTTCGGCGATGCACTTGCTACGGTGGCAACGGCAGAGACGATTCCCATTGACGGTGGCAGAGACCAGCGGCGGGAGGCAGCTGGCGACGAGGAGGACGATCCGGAGACCCAGGGAGGCAGAGCAGGCTGAGCGCGGGTGAAAGAGTTCGAATTTTTTTCCAAAATTTGACCCGTGGATATATATAGCCTGATCCTGTCGGTGTGACCGAGTGGAACAACTCGGTGGCACCGAGATGCATAACTACAAGCAGTTACAACAACTCGGTGTGACGGAAAAGTTCAAATCGGTTGCACCGAGATTGAAAACCTAGATCGAGTTAGTGATCTCGGTATGACCGAAATGGATGAATCGGTCCGACCGAGAAGCACAAAGAAGTTTTGGAGGTTTAAGTCTATGACAAATCGGGAACTCCGAGTGCTCCTCACACAGAGTGGTTCGAATTTGACTTGATCAAATTTTGTGATGTAGCATGAAGAGAGTTTGAGACAAGAAAAGCATAGATAGCTAGAGAAGGTTCTTAGGCATTCTTGTCCATCCACTTGGAAAAAGAAAAAGGAACCAAACAATCAAAACAACAAGTGGATGTCCTCGAATGAGTAAAATATGCAACCAACATGCTCACACAATAAAATGGCAAATAAAATATGTGGCAAAGCATGCACAACCAATTCTAGCATCTATCAAGCAATTGGCGATGACTAGGTCATCTATATATGAGTATATTGACTTAGGAGTCAAATGAGAACATTTGATCATAGGTCATACTCATCGTTTAAGCACAAAGTGGGGTTACCACTTTTACATAATGCATTGTTGTGTTCACACCATTAGAGTTGCTTTGAATCAATTCTTAGAGTAAAGCTCCCCTAGATGTGAGATCCCCCCTTAAGAGGGATGAACTAACCTTGGGTTTTGTCGACGATGACTTCATGTAGGTGTTGAAGATGTGGATGCTCAATGTTGATGTAGATCATTTGGAGCAATCCTTTGGAGTGAGTTGCACTTTCAATACCTACACGGGTTAGTCCCACAAGGAACAAACAAGGATATCCATAGACATAGAGTGATGCATACACAATATGATGTCTATGAAGGCATTAGGTTACCTTGTCCCTTGTCTTACCAACAAGAGGGTTTGTGACTCCTTGAACTAGTGCAAGATGTGGAAGTTGATTGCACTTGTTCTTGCCAAATTGATATGAGTGAAATATGTTGGCGGAGTCACCCTCAAGAACTCTCTAGTTCTTCTTCTTCAGGATCCACATCATCTTGATGGGAATCCTTGGAGTTGTAGTCGTACTTGATGAAGTAGAACTTGATGTAGTCTTGGTAACCCACTTGACCAAGGCCTTAGGAGCTTCTTCAAATGCATCAATCTCCTCTTGAAGCTTATCCTTGCCTTTTTGCTTGTGGTCTTGTGGTGGAAGATCATCTTGAGCTTGTGTCCCTTTGAAGGAAGTAGGATCATACTTCTCCTGTTGAGGAACAAACTTCGTCTTGGGGTATTGATCTTCTTCCCACTCAACTCCATTGGCATTGAACTTTCGTTCAAAACCAACACCTTGGTTCTTCCCGTGCCTTCCTTGCTTGCGTACAATTTTCTCGAATTGCCTACTCCCGGCAAGGCTCTTGTAAACACCTTTCTCTATAAATCCCTTCAATAAACTATTTTCTTGCTCAAGTGTAACTTGGCTAAGAGAATCATTAGTGGAATCAAGAGAACTACTAGAAGCAACAACATTGGATTTAGCATGATTATTGTTTACTAGAGGAAGAATCCTTCTTGTTCTTGTTACTAGACTTGACTTGAGGCATGTAAGTAGATAAGAGTAAACGCTTGGCAATGTAAGAAGAACTTTTCTTACGAAGATCATCATCGATATCTTTTAAGAACTCATGCTCTTGCTCAAGGTTGAGCTTTTCAAAGCGTAACTTCTCATGAGTCCTTAAGAGTTCTCGATGATCTTCTAAGATAGTTTCATGAGCTAACTTGAGAGTGTTTAGTTCTTTAGTTAGAAGCTCAATTTTCTCCTTATCATTGTCATTCGTTTTATCTTGATTAGCATGATTAATTGACGTTTCATCATAGTATTCATCACTAGAGTTGTCAACAAGTAAATCATCATCACCTAACAAGTCATCTTCATCACTATTGAAATCAACATACTCAGGATGTGATACCTTTGGGCCTTTAGCCATGAAGCATCTTCCAAGTCCTTCATTTGGTGAATCAAATATGTCATAGGAGTTGGTTGACACAAGTGCTAGATCGGCAACACCTTCATCTTGAGTATATTCGGAGTCGGAGTGATAGCTTCTCTCGGAGTGATTGTCGGAGTCGGAGCCGGATACCCATTCACCAACATGAGCTTGATGTCTTCATTTTGTGTAGCTCCTTGATGACTTGTCCTTCCTTTCCGAATCCTTGCTTCTCCTGGATGTTCTTCGTCCATACCGATCATCTCTACTCCTTCTCTCTCTTGGTGGTGATTCTTCTCTTCTTTTGTAGGGTGTCGTACACTCATTGGAATAGTGTCGGGGTCTTCCACAATTGTAGCAATTACACTCTCGACTAGAAGATCTATTGTCATTGTAGGACCTTGACTTGGAGCTTCTCTCTTTGCTTCTACTCTTTTAAAACTTGTTGAAGTTCTTCACCATTAGGCTCAATTCTTCATTGAAGGTTTGTTTCTCACTTGATGATGTGGGGGCTTCACATGAGGCTCTGTAAGCACCACTTGACTTGTTGTGAAGTTCCTCCTTATCCTTGAGTGACATCTCATGAGCAACAATTCTTCCAATGATTTCTGTTGGCTTGAGATCTTTGTAATTTGGCATCATTTGGATCAATGTGCACACAGTATCATATTTTCTGTCCAAAGCTCTTAGGATCTTCTTGATGATGAATTTGTCGGTCATCTCTTCACTTCCTACGCCGGCAATCTCATTTGTGATAAGAGCAAGCCTAGAGTACATTTCAGCGACACCTTCACCATCCTTCATTTTGAACTTGTCAAGCTGACTTTGAAGCACATCCAACTTGGATTCCTTGAAGGAGTCGGTACCTTCATCCATATCAATCAAAGTATCCCAAATTTCCTTTGCATTCTCAAGACGGCTGATTTTGTTGAATTCTTCGGGGCACAATCCATTGAAGAGGATATCACAAGCTTGAGCGTTGTATTGCAGCATCTTCAACTCTTCCGCGCTAGCTTCACGGTTCGGTTCTCTCCCATCAAAGAATTCACCTTGCAAGCCAATACACACAATAGCCCAAACGGCGGGGTTATGTCCCAGAATATGCATTTTCATCTTATGCTTCCAACTAGCAAAATTAGTACCATCAAAGTAAGGACCTCTACGATGGTAGTTTCCCTCGCTAGACGCCATACTCTCCTAGGTTGTGAAACCAAGGCTATGACTACCAAAAGCTATGGAAATCAAAGCAAATGGAGACCAAGGCTCTGATACCACTTGTAGGATCGAAAGTATGCCTAGAGGGGGGGGGGGGTGATTAGACTACTTGACCAAATAAAAGCTTATCCTTTTCCCAATTTTAGTCTTTGGCAGATTTTAGCTAACTTTTCACAAGTCAAGCAATCTTAACACAATTCAAGCAAGCATGCAAAGAGTATATGAGCAGCGGAAAGTAAAGCATGCAACTTGCAAGAATGTAAAGGGAAGGGTTTGGAGAATTCAAACGCAATTGGAGACACGGATGTTTTTGTCATGGTTTCGATACGTGGTGCTATCGTACATCCACGTTGATGGAGACTTCAACCCACTAAGGGTAACGGTTGCGCGAGTCCACGGAGGGCTCCACCCACGAAGGGTCCACGAAGAAGCAACCTTGTCTATCCCACCATGGCCCTCGCCCACGAAGGACTTGCCTCACTAGCGGTAGATCTTCACGAAGTAGGCGATCTCCTTGCCCTTACAAACTCCTTGTTTAAACTCCACAATCTTGTCGGAGGCTCCCAAGTGACACCTAGCCAATCTAGGAGACACCACTCTCCAAGAAGTAACAAATGGTGTGTTGATGATGAACTCTTTGCTCTTGTGCTTCAAATGATAGTCTCCCCAACACTCAACTCTCTCTCATAGGATTTGGATTTGGTGGAAAGAAGATTTGAGTGGAAAGCAACTTGGGGAAGGCTACAGATCAAGATTCATATGGTAGGAATGGAATATCTTGGCCTCAACACAAGTGTTGGTGGTTCTCTCTCAGAAAATGCAAGTTGGAAGTGTAGGTTCATTTTGATGGCTCTCTCCACGAATGAAGAGGAGGTGGAGGGGTATATATAGCCTCCACACAAAATCTAACTGTTACACACAACTTGCCAAACTCGGTGAGACCAAATTGAGAAACTCGGTCGGACCGATTTAGCAAATCTAGTGACCGTTAGGATTTTCGATGGGACCGACATGCAACTCAGTAGGATCAATATGGTTAGGGTTAGGGCATAATGTAATCTCGGTGAGACCGATTACACAAACTCGGTGGGACCGATTTTGGTAATAAGCTAACCAGAGAGTTGGTCAGGTAAACTCGGTGGAACCGGTTCGCTCATTTTGGTGAGACCGAAATGTTATGAAAAGGAAACCGAGAGTTTACATTGCAATCTCGGTGGGACCGATCGCTCATCTCGGTGGTACCGAAACATTACGAAGGGAAACAGAGAGATTACAATCCCATCTCGGTGAGACCGAGATCCCTATCGGTGAGACCGATTTGCCTAGGCTTTGTGGCAGTAGCTATGACATCTGAACTCGGTGGCGCCAGATAGAAAGAATTGGTGGGGCCGAGTTTGACTTTTGGTATAGGTCATATGTGGATGTGAGAAAGTAGTTGAGGGCTTTGGAGCATATCACTAAGCATTTTGAGCAAGTAAGCCATTAAGCAACACCTCATCCCTCCTTGACAGTATTGGCTTTTCCTATAGACTCAATGTGATCTTGGATCTCTTAAAATATAAAATGTAGAGTCTTGAGCTTTGAGCTTGAGCCAATCCTTTTGTCCTTAGCATTTTGAGGGGTCCACTTTTCTCATCCATGCCATGCCAATCATTGAGCTTTCCTGAAATATTTAACTTGAAGTAGCATTAGCTCAATGAGCTATATGTTGTTAGGAATTACCAAAATCACCTAGGGATGGTTGCACTTTCAACAACACTAACTGTATTTTAAAGTAGACAACCGTGTGGTAGTGTCGATGGTGGCCTCGAAGATAAGGTGCTCCTCCAAGATATGGTGGTCAGCACGCATGGCAGCCATAGCGACCTCGTGCGCGTGTGCGTCCGCGATTTTTTTCTCCACTGCCAGATGCTACCGAGCTCCATGTTATACTGCGTGCAAAATGGCTGTGGGCGGTGCTTAATTGGAGGACGGGGCCAGTTATTTCGGCAGAAGGTGTTGGGTCGTCGGTCGGGGCATGTGGGATGGGGAAGGAGGAGGATGGTGTGGGTGGGGTGTGGATTACCTGACCATATCGACGGGGCCGTGTAGTAAGAAGAAGGGTCGGCGGTGAGGAGGCCGCGCAGCAAGAAGAATGGTCGGTGGCAAGTCGGTGGCACTACAAGAAGGGTCGCCGGCGAGGAGGCGGCGCTGCAAGAAGAAGGGTCGCTGGCAAGGAGGCGACACTATAAGAATAAGGGTTGCCGACGAGGAGGCTGAGCTGCTAGTAAGCAGCAGTGAAGGTTTGAACTTGGAAAGCAAGGAGGAACAGTGTAAATGTGATTTTTGGTGGGAGGTAGGGGGAGGGTGATATATATTTCCGCGGTGGCAGAAAAATTTCTCCCGGTGTCGTGAGAAATTGGCGGGCAAGTGTGGTTCAAGCGCGGGCGGTGGAATTTAGATGATGAAGTTTCCCGCGTAAGCTATACAAGACGGTGCGCCAAGATATTTTATATCACATCCCTCACGATTCTTGCTAGTAAACTGTTTGTGGTATACCTGTTTTTCATTATGTTTTGAAAGAAAAAATGGTGTTATGGAGGGAAAGGATGGTGTTTGAATTGCTAGATCATTTATGTGCAGTGAACATGCAACTACATGAGTGTCGTGTTTAAATTTGGAATTATTTCAGGTTCGTTTGGCATTTTTATGCATTAATTGAGTTTCTAGGCATTTAATTTGCATAATTCAAATTTGAACTACAAGCAAATGCTCCAGTGAACCAAAGTTTGTTGAAAAATCACATGTGTGTCCTTGGGTGAATTTATTGGTCCCTTGCAAGAATGGGAATGAAATTCAAACATCTGGGCGTCGTGGCTCGGCCGGGAACATTGAGAAACTTGTTTTTAAAATTCCTGTAAATTCAAAACTCGCCTGAAAATCATGAACTTGGTTTGGTGTCATTTCATGGCACCAACATGTTGTGGTAAAAAAATTGGCCGCATTTAGACAAGTTTTGGTATAAGCTTCTTGCAAACCAGAGCTTCTCTCGAGAAGACTTGTGGTTCCCGAGGGGGACGTGTCACCTTTGTGTGCGGAACGATATACGCTACCTCCCCCCCTTGATTTTAACAGAGGCAACATAGAACTATATGAGTGTCGTGTTAAAATTTGGAATTATTCCGGGTTCGTTTGGCCTTTTTATACATTAATTGAATTTCTGGTCATTTAATGTGCATAATTAAAATTTGAACTAAAAGCACATGCTCCAGCGCACCAAAGTTGGTTCAAAAATCACATGTGTGTCCTTGGGTGAATTTGTAGGTCCCATGCAAGAAATGGGAATGGAATTCAAACATCTGGGCATCGTGGCTCAGCCGGAAATATTGAGAAACTTGGTTTTTAAATTCCTGTAAATTCAAAACTCGCCTAAAAATCATGAAACTTGGCATGGTGTCATTTCATGGCACCAACATGCAATGGTAAAAAAATTGGCTGCATTTGGACAAGCTTTGGTATAAGCTTCTTGCAAACCGGAGCTTCTCTCGAGAAGACTCGTGGTTCCCGAGTGGGGACATGTCACCTTTGTGTGCGAAACGATATACGCTGCCTCCCCCCTGATTTTTACAGAGGCAACATAGAACTATATGAGTGTCATGTTAAAATTTGGAATTATTCTGGATTCGTTTGGACTCTTTTATACATTAATTGAATTTCCGGTCATTTAATGTGCATAATTCAAATTTGAACTACAAGCACATGCTCCAGTGCACCAAAGTTGGTTGAAAAATCACATGTGTGTCCTTGGGTGAATTTCTAGGTTCCATGCAAGAAATGGGAATGGAATTCAAACATCTAGGCGTTGTGTCTCAGCCGGAAATATTGAGAAACTTGGTTTTCAAATTCCTGTAAATCGAAAACACGCCTGAAAATCATGAAACTTTGCATGGTGTCATGACATGGCAAAAACATGCAGTGGTAAATTTTTTGGCCGAATTGTTACAAGCTTTGGTATAAGCTTCTTGCAAACCGGAGCTTCTCTCAGGAAGGCTCGTGTTTCCGAGAGCGAACATGTCACCTCCGTGTCCGAAACGACATACACTGCCTTCTCCTACCTTAATTTTTTTACACAGGCATCTTAGACCAAATAGGACTTTTGTGCTAAATTTTCGAATTATTCCATGTTCCTTTGGCCTTTTTTATAAACTAATTGAATTTCTGGGCATTTAATGCACATAATTCAAATTTCAACTACAAGCACATGCTCCAGTGCACCAAAGCTGGTTGAAAAATCACATGTGTGTCCTTGGGTGAATTTCTAGGTCCCATGCAAGAAATGGGAATGGAATTAAAAAACCTGGGCGTCGTGGCTCAGCCGGAAATATTGAGAAAAACTTGGTGTTAAAATTTCTGTAAATTCAAAACTCGCCTGAAAATCATGAAACTTGGCATGGTGTCATTTCATGGCACCAACATGTCGTGGTAAAAAAATTGGCCGCATTTGGACAAGTTTTGGTATAAGCTTCTTGCAAATTGAAGCTTCTCTCGAGAAAACTCGTGGTTCCCCATGGGGGACATGTCACCTTTGTGTGCGAAACGATATACACTGCCACCCCCTTGATTTTTACAGAGGCAACATAGACCTATATGAGTGCCGTGTTGAAATTTGGAATTATTTCGGGCTCGTTTGGCCTTTTTCATACATTAATTGAATTTCTAGTCATTTAATGCGCATAATTCAAATTTGAACTACAAGCACATGCTCCAGTGCACCAAAGTTGGTTGAAAAATCACATGTGTGTCCTTGGGTGAATTTCTAGGTCCCATGCAAGAAATGGGAATGGAATTCAAAATCTGGGCATAGTGGTTCAGCCGGAAATATTGAGAAACTTGGGTTTTTAATTCCTGTAAATCCAAAACATGCTTGAAAATCATGAAACTTGGCATGGTGTCATGACATGGCACCAACATGCTATGGTAATTTTTTTGGCCGAATTGGGACAAGCTTTGGTATAAGCTTCTTGCAAACCGTGTGCGAAACGACATACACTGCCTTCTCCCACCTTAATTTTTTTACACAGACAGCTTAGACCAAATAGGACTTTTGTGCTAAATTTTCATATTATTCCGGGTTCGTTTGGCCTTTTTTATACATTAATTGTGTTTCTGGGCATTTAATGCACACAATTCAAATTTCAACTACAAGCACATGCTCTAGTGCACCAAAGTTGGTTGAAAAAGCACATGTGTGTCCTTGGGTGAATTTCTAGGTCCCATGCAAGAAATAGGAGTGGAATTCAAACATCTGGGCGTTGTGGCTCAGCCGGAAATATTGAGAAACTTGGTTTTTTAAATCCTGTAAATCCAAAAAACGCTTGAAAATCATGAGACTTGGCATGGTGTCATGACATGGCACCAACATGTTGTGGTAATTTTTTTGGCAGAATTGGATAAGCTTTGGTATAAGCTTCTTGCAAACTAGAGCTTCTCTCAAGAAGGCTCGTGGTTCCGAGAGGGAACGTGTCACCTCCGTGTGCGAAATGACATACACTGCCTTCTCCCGCCTTGATTTTTTACATAGGCAGCTTAGACCAAATAGGAGTTTCGTACTAAAATTTTGAATTATTTTAGGTTCGTTTGGCCTTTTTGTGCATTAATTGATTTTCCAGGCATTTTATGCCCATAATTCAAATTTGAAGTACAAGTGCATGCTCCAGTGCACAAAAGTTAGTTGGAAAATCATTTATATGTACTTGGGCAAATTTCTAGGTCCCATGGAAGAAGTGGGAATGGAATTTAAACATCTGGGCATCTTGGCTCTGCCGGAAACATCGAGAAACTTGGTTTTAAAATTCCCGTAAATCCAAAACTCGCCTGAAAATCATGAACTTGGCATGGTGTCATGACATGGCACCAACATGCTGTGGTAAATATTTTGTCTGATTTGCGAAGGCTAACACATTAACAATCAACAAAGTCATTTTGGAACAAGTGTTGTCACGTTACAAATCGGAAACACAAGTATTATTGAAACCATGGGCGTTCTACTTACCATTTACGTGACGCCATGTGTCCCCTTTTTTTATTGGCTAGGAGGTGCCGTGCGGGGTAGCTATTTTATTACGGGAGGCGTGCGATCAGACCCCTGCGCGTGCTTGTCGGGAGGAGAGCCCTTTGACTCTATCCGCCACCCACCTCCCTCCCAATGTCTCCATTAATGGTGCCCGAGCCCCTGTTTCATGGTGTGGCTATTTCTCACTCGACTGAGATTTAAGAGAGAAAAAAGAAAATCTTAAAAGAAAGTTTTGCACGGACCTTGATGTAAGATCCGACAGACCTATATAGCATCGACTGCGACTGATAGCAAGACTGATGAATATAAGGACGCTGTTATTGGATAATAATTGTCTTAGATATTTAGGAAGATAATTTAAAAAGCCACATGCGGCAACACCCGAAATACACAAGGGCAAAAGAAGAAGGAAGACAACAATCTGGCTCACTGATCTCTACTTTCTTGATGCGTTGCTGCAGGCCGCGGGAACTAGTCTCCACGGCGAGCGGCGATGAGCTCTTTCGTGTCCTCAAGACACTGCTTGAGAGCATCCACGGATTCCTCCGCCAGCCTTTTGCGCTCGATGCAGAGCATGTCATTCTCGTCCATAAGTTTCTTGACGATGACGCCGCTCCTCTTCAACAAGGCAGTGGTCTCCTCCTGCTACTCCACACTTCCGACGATCTTCGCCCTTAGCAGGTTGCGCTTGGCCCGGATCTTCGCATTGCCCTCCCTTAGTTGCCGGATGACGCTGGTAGCCTATTCAAACGAGGCTTTCATGTTGTCCGACAACCTCGCCCAACCAGAGACATGATCCATCTGGCTCTGGACGATGATGTCTACTATGCAACTTAATTCTTGTAGACACGTGTTGGGCCTCCAAGCGCAAAGTTTTGTAGGACAGTAGCAATTTTCTATCAAGTGGATGACCTATGGTTTATCAATCCGTGAGAGGTGTAGGATGAAGATGGTCTCTCTCAAACGAATCTGCAGCCAAATAAAAGAAATCTCTTGTGTCCCCAACACACCCAATACAATGGCAAATTGTATAGGTGCACTAGTTCAGAGAAGAGATGGTGGTAAAAGTGTGATATTGATGGTAGAAATATATTTTTATAATCTGAATAAATAAAAACAGCAAGGTAGCAAGTACTAAATGGGCACAAAAACGGTATTGCAATGCTTGAAAATGAGGCCTAGGGTGCATACTTTCACTAGTGCAATATCTCAAGAATGCTAACATAGTTGGATCATATAACCATCCCTCAAAGTGCCATGAAGAATCACTCCAAAGTTCCTATCTAGTTGAGAACATAAGACGAAATTGTTTGTAGGGTACGAAACCACCTCAAAGCTATTCTTTCTGTTCGATCTATTCAAGAGTTCGTACTAAAATAACACAAAGCTATTCTTTCCGCTCAATCTATACTAGAGTTCATAGTAAAATAACACCAAAGCAAATCCAGATTTATAATATTCAATCCAACACAAAGAACTTCAAAGAGTTCCCCAAGATTTCTACCGGAGAAACAAAGACAAGAACGTGCATCAACCCCTATGCATAGATTCCCCCAATGTCACGGAATCCGTGAGTTGAGTGCCAAAACATATATGAAGTGAATCAATACGATACCCCATTGTGACCACGAGTATTCAATTGCAAGACATATATAAGGTGTTCTCAAATCCATAAAAGTATCTAATCCGATAACAACGAAATCTCAAAGGGAAAAACTCAATTCATCACAACAAGATAGAGAGGGGAAAACACCATATGATCCGACTATATTAACAAAGCCCACGATACATCAAGATCGTGACATCTCAAGAACATGAGAGAGAGAGAGAGATTAAACACATAGCTACTGGTACAAACTGAGGGAGTCCTGGACTAGGGGGTGTCCGGATAGCCGGAGTATCAATATCCGCCGGACTCCCAGACTACGAAGATAGAAGATTGAAGACTCCGGCTCGTGTCCGGAAGGTACTTTACTTGGCGTGGAAGGCAAGCTTGGCGATACGGATATGTAGATCTCCTACCATTGTAACCGACTCTGTGTAACCCTAGCCTCTCCGATGTCTATATAAACCGGAGGGCTTTAGTCCGTAGGACACAACATTACATCTCAACAATCATACCATAGGCTAGCTTCTAGGGTTTAGCCTCATTGATCTCGTGGTAGATCTACTCTTGTACTACCCATATCATCAATATTAATCAAGCAGGGCGTAGGTATTACCTCCATCGAGAGGGCTGAACACAGGTAAAAACATTGTGTCCCTCGCCTCCTGTTACCATCCGCCTAGACGCACAGCCGGGACCCCCTACCCGAGATCCGCCGGTTTTGACACCGACATTGGTGCTTTCATTGAGAGTTCCTCCGTGTCGCCACCGATAGGCTCAATGGCATCTTCAAACCTTCAACGCTGTCCGGTGAGACTTTTCTCCCGGACAGATCTTCAGATTCAGCGGCTTTGCATCGCGGGCCCACTCTCTTGGCCATCCGAGCAGATCGAAGCTACGCCCGGCCGTCAGTCGATTCGAAGTTTAAACTTCACGGCCGATGATCGCGGAGACTTGATCTTCGACGGACTCGAGCCACAGCCAAGCGCCGACCGCGACGATGGGCATGATCTGCTCGCCACCGACAAGGCTTTGGTAGTCAGACTTGAATCCGCCCCGGCTACTTGCCCGGAGCCGATTGCCCATGACGAGGGTCGGTGGATAGACACCGCCCCGGGGGCTTCAACATCTACGGCGATGAAGCCGAATACCGATTTTGTCCCTTGCGGAACTCATGATCCCGAGGCGCCGGACTCCTTGCCGGACTCCGAGCCTCCCGCGCCCCCGCCAATTAAGCCAGATTGGGCGCCGGTTATGGAATTCACCGCCGCGGACATATTTCAACACTCGCCTTTTGGCGATATCCTAAATTCCCTGAAGCATCTCTCGCTATCAGAGAATCTGGCCGGACTATGGCGGGACGGTTGGAGTTCGACGACGAAGAAATTGAGCCCACCCACCACCCACTTTGTAGCCACTGCCGAGGATCTAACCGACATGCTAGACTACGACTCGAGGACATCGACGCTATGGACGATGATGCCGAGACGATCAGACCCAACGCCCACGGACACCGGAAGGCCACCTCGTCATACGACGCCTACATGGTGGATACCCCAAAGGAAGGGATGGCGAAAAGCAGCGGAGGAAGATTCTTTGAAGAAGCAGTCTAAACGCCGGCGTCGTGGCGCCGCCTAAATCCCGCCACAACAAGAATGGAGAATCCGCACGGAGATAATAACACTCCGGAGAGTGTCAAGACAAACCCTCCAAAGAAGACTCAGCGAAGGAGGATGTAGAAGCAAGCCCTCACGAAAGGCGGCGAAAGAAAAGGTTGAGGATCACAACTATGTACCTCCTCCGAGGACGAATCAAGCCCGATGACGATTTAACTCAAGAGCCCGCTCGAACAAGAGCTTTGCAAACGAGGCTCATCGCTACAGCAAGAAGCTCAAGAAGGAAAAGCGGAAGCTCAACACAGCGGAAGACGCGCTCCGGATAAGATGGAGCAAAGTGCTCAAAACCGCAGACAAACAAGGCAACAGCCACCAATCGAAGAGCTACCCGAAGCGCAAGCTGCTCCCAGAATTCGACGAAGAGGCCATAAAGCCTCCACCGTAAAATGGCCCAGCCAGGTCCATCTACGGACCCAAAAGGAAAGCCCCAATAAGCAAAGGAACACGTCAAGTGTCCGACGATAGCGGCACGTACAAGTACAGGGCGCCAAGACACCCACTATGCTTCACAAACGAGGTGCCGGAACATGAATTCCCAGCAGGTTTAAACCCATCAACATAGAAGCCTATGATGGAACAATGCACTCGACAGAGTCTGGATAGAAGACTATATATCGCATATACATATGGCCGAGGAGACGATCTCCACGCCATAAAATATCTACCCTCAAGCTCAAAGGGCCAGCTCGTCATTGGCTCAAAAGCCTCCCAGAAAACACTGTTGGAAGTTGGGAAGAGCTCGAGGAAGCATTTAGAGCAAATTTTCAAGGGACTTATGTCCGGCCTCCGGATGCAGATGACCTAAGTCACATAACTCAACAGCCCGGAGAGTCGGCCATGAAATTCAGGAACAGGTTCCTTACCAAAAGAACCAAATAGTCGATCGTCCGGACGCCAAGCCTTAGCAGCTTTTAAGCACAATGTCCGAGACGAATGGCTCGCCAGACACCTCGGTCAAGAGAAACCGAGGACAATGACCGCATTAACAAGCCTCATGACCCGCTTATAGAGAGAGGACAGCTGGTTGGCAAGAAGCAGCACCAGCGACCCAAGTACATCCGAGATAAGAGATGGAACGGAAAATCACGGCGCAGAAAAGATCAGCGCCGAATAAAGAGAAAAGCCCACGAGCACGGCAGTCAACGCCGGATTTAATAGCTCACGGCGAATAATAAAACTCAACCCATCAAGGACGACAATGACGAACTGTCTAACCTACACAAAATCTCGGTCGGATCTCAAAATCCACGTACCCGGAAGGCTCGCAAATCACACCCACAGGATTGTTGGGTTTTCAAACAGTCCGCCGACTAAACGCCGAACGCAAGGGGCTCGACGCGTCAGCGAAGAAGATAAACCCGCCAGCAGGCACCGAAAACAAAAGACTTTCCCACAAGGGGTCAAAGCAAGAAACTCACTTCATGTGAGGACACGGAAAAACAGTCGGCACTTTCTAAAAGAGCTTCGCGGTCCGCCCCGAAAAACCATAGAGATTGGATATCAAAACCAATCACTTTCGACCACCGGGATTATTCCAAAAGTGTTCGAACCATGGACGGACTCCGATATTGAATCCGATAATAGACGGACTACAATTCACAAACGCCCTAATGGACGGAGGCGGTGACTTAAACCTGCTATATTCAAACACAATCCGTCGGATGAGGATAGACCCTACCAAAATTCGACACAGCCGCACTTCCTTCAAAGGAGTTATGCCCGCCCTTACGCCAAGTGCACAGGCTCGATATTACTCAAGTCGTGTTCGGATCACCGAACAATTTCCGACGAGAAAGTTAATTTTCCATATCGCCCCATTTAAAAGTGAACATCAAGCACTATTAGGACGAAGGCTTTTGTCCGCTTCAACGCCATACCGCACATTCTGCCTCTTACACTTAAGATGCCCGGTCCACATGGCACCATTTCAAGGCGAGGGTCACTTAAAGACCCCGGATTCGGATAGACGAATCCGACTCAGCAAAGTTAGGGCTCCCTAGCCGCATACCCTTTCACAAGGGGCTGCGCGCACAACTAACATCGGTTTCGTATAAACCTAGCTTTAATTATTTACGCTTATTCTTTTGCATTATTTTCGCATGAACTGTTTTTGAAATGTTCCTCTCTTTCCTACAGATGAACAACGTGCGCACCCGCCCGTGATAACGGCACAACGGAGACACAGCGCAGACGCAAGAGGGACCCGTCGCAAGGATTCTTTTCAGATTAAGACCCTACGTAGACCTTTTTATTACTGTCTCTTGTTGCTAAATCGCCCTCGGCTTCTTCCTATAGCCGAGACGGAGCCTGACGCTTTGGCATTGGCCGCGTCAGAAGACAATGCCCGTACCTGGACACAAGGGGCTTAGGGCATAATTCTGCCCATTATCATAAAGTCCGAACACCTTAGGGAGTGTTCGCGTCTCAAGTTGGGCACTATATGCATCAGCTCGAATCATGTCTTTGGTCAAATGTTGGGTTTGCCTGCCTCTGTGTTTTGCTGCCTTACGCTCAGATCATCCGCTAACGCGCACCGGAGAACTATGCGATTGTGCCCCGGTTAATTTGGGCGAGCACCTCAAGAGAGAAAGCCAAAACCGATCGTCATGATATAGCGAGAGTCCGTCACCACTTGATCGACTACGGAATGTTTAGAATTCCGCTTTGTGAAGGGCCGCTTCGGTCAGGCACATACGCACTTTAATCCGGAGATGTGCGGTGCTATTAGGGGCTATATCGTAGCCCCACCCTCGAGCTCCATTGGCTAAGTGAAAGAGATAAAGCATTATAGTCCGGATTGCCTCGTTAAACTCGCTGCCACCTCCTTATAACAGGACCGAGACATCGGATTAAAGTGTGAAAAAGCGCTATTTTGCGAACACCCCAGCACCTTGTGCAAGAGGGCTGAAGCCGAAGACTGCATCTTTCAGGTTATACACAAGTATACTTAAACGGCCGCAAGGAGAAGTATTACTACTTGGAAGCACAAGTATAAAAAGCATTCATACTAAAATCATTCATAAACAAGTTAATGCATTCAATTGAATGTTACATTCTTCGAGCACCGCGACTCTATTATACGAGCACCACGCATAACTTCCCCGAAATAATGTCCGGCAGGAAGCCGGTTCCCATCCGAACCCTGGGCAGCAACAGCGGTGGCATCCATCTCCGGACACTGCGCCTTTACACGGGCCAGAGCCATCCGCGCGCCCTCGATGCAGGCCGACCGCTTCATCTCCTTGATATGCGGCACCGCCCCAAGGAACTGCTGCAGTAGGCCAAAATAGCTCGTCGCCTTGGACCTCTCTGGCCACACATGGGCCATGATGTCAGTCATAGCCAGCCCGGACAGTCTATTCAGTTCGGCCCATTCGGCCAACCTGTCCGACAGCAGAAGAGGGCGATCCGGACTATGGAATTGAGTCCAATATAACTCTTCCACCTCGTGATCCCCCTGGCTCCGAAAGTGCTTAACGGCGTCAGCCGCACTCGCAGCCAAGTCCATGTAAGGATCCTCCGAACTCCACTGCTTTTCAAATTTGGCATACTTGGCATCCATAAACCGGCGACGCATAAGAAACGGCTTGCCAGCCGTGATTTCTCCGGCTTGGCGCAGCTCGACCTTCATAGCCCGCATTGCAGAGCGGGCATCCTTGGTCTCGGCGGTGGCCTTCTTCAGGTCTTCCCGCTCCAATAGGCGCTCCTTTTCAAGAGCCTCGCTACGGTCGGTAGCATCCTTTAAATTCTTGGCCAATCCGGCCACCTCCGCCCTGCTTAGGCAGTGCGCAGCCTTTTCGGCCTTCAACTCCTCGGCCGCCCTCGCGGCAGTCAGATCACTCCTTCGGCTTCCTCCTTGGCTTGTGCAAGCTCGCCCAAGTCTCTCCACAAAGACAGCATGCTCAGATAAACAGCATATAACTTATCGAGGAGGGCCTTAACCCACTTAATCAAGCGGCTATGGAGAATTTATTTACCTTGCGACTCGTCAAGTCGCTGATTGACAAATGCTATGTCAAGATCTGCCATGTCCATTGCCGACTCGGTTCAAGAATCGATCATCCGGCTGGCCTCGGACTGTCCGCCACCGATCGAACGGCGATATTCATTACCCGAGATATTTAGATTTTCGATCCTCGGACGCTGTCGCCTTCGACAACCTACCGAGTCTCGTGGGCTACTATCTATACAGGCGCATTTTTATATGCACAACTATTAAAAACAAAGGGTACGCTTATTTTGCATACCTCAAATCCCGCCAACAAGCTCATGGCAGATCACGCAATCCGCTTTCAGATTTAAATCCTTCCAATCACCATACGCATTAACACACGGTGATCTTCTCAAATGGACGCCTCTCAAGCAAATTCTTCGCCTCTCGGCGGCTCGTGGGTGTTGAACTCTCCGCCCCTCCGGACTCGGGATGCCCTCCGTGACAACACTTGGGCTCGCTTTGCCTCATCCGGCACGGCAGACGGAGGCGATCGCTTCCATCATCTCCTAAGGAGATCCCCGAGGATGAACTTACCTGAGACGGCTGCAGATCCGAACTGCGATATAAATATTTCGGTTACCCACAGAAGCATAAACGAAGGTACTATCCGATTAAAGTTTCTTCTTTCATACTCACGGCTCGTTGGAGGGCTGGTCCTTGGGGGATGATTGCGCGTCCGGATTCTCTCCGGACGCCGGACCCCCTAGTGGGGATTTCTTCCCACGCTTAGGGGCTGGGACCTTCGGGTCTTCGGAGACGGTCCTCTTCTCCTCGAAGGAGGGATCCTTGGTTCCTCCTCTTGATCGCCTTTGGACGAAGTATTAGCTCCTTTATCTCCCCGTCGCCCCCCTCTGTGGGCGCAACCTCCAACATTCTCGACCAAAGACGGGCTCCAGTCACGGTCTCTGGGGGGGGCGGACACCTTATCAGCCTTGATCGCGCCACCCATTCCTGTAAAAGAACAAAGGGTCGAGACGATCTCTTGAAAGGCATACAAAACAGGATGTCCGGCTTTGAGCTATTTACACGAGTATCCGGACGATCGCGGCTTAGTCCAGCATCTTCGGCCGAATCCGGACACGCCACTTGCGGTCCGAAAAACAGCTCGTACATCTCCAAGGGTGTCGCACCCACGAAATGTTGGAGGATACGAGGTCCCTCCGGATTGAACTCCCATAAATGGAGAGGACGACGTTTGCAGGGTAGGAGGTGCCTAGTTAGCATGACCTGCATCACCTTGACCAGATCAATCTCCCTTTTTTGGAGGTCCCGAATCCTGCCTCAGCAGGCGGGCACGCCCTGGGCGGCCCCAGCTTGAGCCCTTGGTCGACCCACGACATCGCTTGTCGTGGAGGTCCCGGGCGGAAGGAGGGCGGTGGCTTCGCTGCGCCCCTTGGAGCGGTGATGTAGAACCACTCTGCTGCCACAATCCTGTTCCTCTTGAAGGAACCTTGAGCCACGGGCATCGACCTTCTTGCTTATGGTCGCCCGCCACACTCCGCCGACGCCCCGATCATCTTCGGCTCCACCTTGAATGTTTTCAGCCACATGCCAAGTGGGGATGACGCGGAGGAAGGCTTCGCAGACAATAATGAATGCGGAGATATGGAGGATGGACTCCGGAGCCAAGTCGTGGAAGTCCAGCCCGTAGAAGAGCAGGAGCCCCCTCACGAAAGGATCTGTCGGGAAGCCTAATCCCCGACGGAGGTGAGATGCGAAAACGACATATTCGTCAGGCTCGAGGGCTGGCACGGCCTGCCCAGGGGCAGGCAACCTGTGCGAGACTTCGTAGGCCAAGTACTTGGCCTCACGCAACTTCAATATGTCCTCCTCCGTGATGGAGGAGGGCACCCACCGGCCCTGGAGGTCGGAGCCGGACATTGCTGTGGATCCGAAGCGCTCAAGTCTGAAGCTCTTGGTGTTGGTACTGGGAGCCGAGGAAAGATTCGATGCGAGGTTGAAAGACAAGGACAGGCCTTGGTCCTCTTATAAAGGGGAAGTAATACCAAGGGCCGTCTCCGTGACCGTTTGAGATTCCTTCGATAGAGGAGGCGCGACGGAACGGTTGGGTTACCCACGCACGTATTGATGAGGATCCCGGAATAAAAGGTAACATGATCTCTGCTTCGACAGGACGTGCCAAGGAAGCCGCTTCGCTAAACGTGCTGAGGCGGAATAGTAAAAACGATTCAAACGAGGGCTTGGCTGCGGTGTGACATCACGCTGCGTAATACGTCAGCAGATTGAATTAAGTGTGTATTTTATTCTCTCTACATTGGAATGTGGAAATTATTTTGCGAGCGGACACTATCCTCGTGTTCATTATCTTCTCCGGATTATTCAAGGAGGAACCCGCCTTGCAATGCCGAACATTATGCACGCCGGACTTATCGCCATTGAAGACCGGTTCAGGGGCTACCGAGGAGTCTGGACTAGGGGTGTCCGGATAGCGGACTATCAATATCCGCCGGACTCCCGCACTATGAAGATAGAAGATTGAAGACTCGGCTCGTGTCCGGAAGGTACTTTACTTGGCGTGGAAGGCAAGCTTGGCGATACGGATATGTAGATCTCCTACCATTGTAACCGACTGTAACCCTAGCCTCTCCGGTGTCTATATAAACCGGAGGGCTTTAGTCCATAGGACACAACATTACATCTCAACAATCATACCATAGGCTAGCTTCTAGGGTTTAGCCTCATTGATCTCGTGGTAGATCTACTCTTGTATTTCCCATATCATCAATATTAATCAAGCAGACGTGGGTATTACCTCCATCGAGAGGGCCTCAACACAGGTAAAACATTGTGTCCCTCGTCTCCTGTTACCATCCGCCTAGACGCACAGTTCGGGACCCCCTACCCGAGATCCGCCGGTTTTGACACCGACACAAACCCTCAGCCCCGAGGGTGGACTACTCCCTCCTCATGGTGGTGGCCCCCGGGATGATGAAGATGGCCACCGGAGATGATTCCCCCCTGACAGGGTGCCGAAATGGGGTCTAGTTTGGATCTCGTGGATACAGAGGCCTTGCAGCGGCGGAACTTCTGATCTAGGGCTACCTCGAAGGGTTTAGGAATACTTGGGAATTTATAGTGCAAAGAGGGGGTGCGGGGGGCCACCGAGGAGGGAACAACCCACCTGGGCGGGCCCGGGGGCGGCGCGCCCTCGTGGGTTGTGCCCCCCTGGGGCACCCCCAAGGAAGTTATTTTGCCCATTGGTGCTCTTCTGGTCCATAAAAAATCTCCAAAGAGTTACACGGTGTTTGGACTTCGTTTGATAGTGATTTCCTGCGATGTAAAAAACAAGCAAAAACAACAACTAGCATTGGGCACTGGGTCAATAGGTTAGTCCAAAAAATGATATAAAGTTGCTGTAAAATGATTGTAAAACATCCAAGAATGATAAAATAACAGCATGAATACTTCATAAATTATAGATATGTTGGAGACGTATCAACATCCCCAAGCTTAATTCTTACTCATCATCGAGTAGGTAAATGATAAAAGAAATAATTTATGAAGAGTGAATGCTAGCGAAGTGCATAAGTTTAATCAGTGATAATTTCAATAAATTTTCCTAGCATCATAACAACAATTCTTTCTTATAAAACTTCTCATGTTATAGTAGTAACCAATTCACATATTAAGGTTCAAACAATGAACTCTCTTGAAACTCAACAACCTATGTTCTCAGTCACCAAGCAATTGCAATTAAACTTATTCAACAGAGTCTAAGTAAGAGCTCCACATACTCAACCATCTTATAGTCTTCTATGATTGCTAACACTCACCGCATACACATGAGCAAAACGTTTCAACCGGACACATAGAAAGATAGGGGCTTATAATTTCGCCTCCCAACGTTTTCACCTTTGGGTGATGTCAACAATAATAACTCATGCTACCCATATTCAACTAGACATATGTGCCTAGATCTTTCCTCACCACGTGATGCTTGCCAAAGGAGAAAAATAAAAAGAAATAGAGAGAAAAACTTTGACTCTTTGCATAAAAGTAAAGGATAGGCCCTTCGCAGAGGGAGGCAGAGGTTGCCATGCGCTTATTTGTTTGTATGCTCAATCCCTTAGTGCAAAAGAACGTCACATTATATTGCCCATTATGATAGCAACCTTTATTATGCAGTCTGTCGCTTTTATTGCTTTGCCATCATAAGTTTGTACAACGCTCAATTTTCTCTTACACTAAATGATCTAACACTTTTAGAAGCATTTTTATTGCCTTATTGCACCGATGACAACTTACTTGAAGGATGTTGCTCAATCCATAGGTAGGTATGGTGGATTCTCAAAACAAGATTAGGGTTTAAGGGTTTTTGGATGCACAAGTAGTATCTCTACTTGGTGCGGAATTTTTGTCTAGCAAAGATAGGGGGCAAGCACCAGATGTTGAAGGATCTATGACAATATAACTTCTATGTGAATATGAACAAACATAAATCATCACGTTGTATTCCTTGTCCAACGTCAACAATTTTGGCATATAATATTTTGATGGGGGCTCACAATCACAAAAGATTTCCAAGATAGTGTATTTGCATGTGAAAGTTCTCTTCCTTATACTAATTATTCATGAATTGCTTGTATGACCAATATTGTGATTGTCAAGCCTCAAAAGATTGCACTTTCTAAACCCAATGTGAATCTACCACTAGGCATGATATGATTTCAACTTCATGACATTCAATTTATTCAACAATTCACTCATAGGATATAAGTGAAGCACTAGGGCAATTCCATAGAAAAGAGCTTCGTTGACGGGATGTGAATGCCGCTCAGCTACACTCCTTGGCAACTATTTGAGGACTCTAGTTTATTTTTAAAAAATTCAGATATAAGTATTTTATTAAAACAGCAAGCAAAATGAAAATAGAATTACATTTTAAGAGTAGCACAACTCATGTGAAGAAGCAAAAACTTAGGCTCAACCGATAATAACCAATGATTGTTGAAGAAGAAAGGTGGGATGCCTACCAGGGCATCCCCAAGCTTAGATGCTTGAGACTTATTGAAATATTATCTTGGGATGTCTTGAGAATCCCCAAGCTTGAGCTTTTGTGTCTCCTTAGTTCCTCTTATATCGCGGTTTCCCTAAATCTCAAAAACTTCATCCACACAAAACTCAACAAGAACTCGTGAGATAAGTTAGTATAAATCAGTGCAAAACCTTATCATTCTCTACTGTAGCAAATAACTAAAATTATTATTCAACATTGCATAATAAATGCCTCTGCATATTTAACAGTCCTATCATCAAATAGAATCATTAAACAAGCAAACATATGCACACAATGCAACCATAATAGCAATCTGCCAAAACAATACAGTCTGTAAAGAATGCAAGATTCATCGTACTTCCCTAACTCCAAAAATTATGACAAAAATACCACACTGTAGAGAATTTACCAGAGCTTATTTTGCAAAAAAAAATTCAACAATTTAGCATATTCTGACTTTTCTAGGGAATTTTTGCAACATCGATAAACTTTCTGTTTTCAAACAGCAACAAGTATACTTGCAAAATAAGCATGGCAAAGGCTATTATTGCCACTTCTATTGAAATAAATGATGCAAACAATTATTCTAAATAACAGCAAGCAAATCCTAGCAAAATAGATTGACGCTCCAAGCAAAACACATATCTTGTGACGAATGAAAACATAGCTCCAAGTGAGGTTACCGATAATGTTGGAGACGAAAGAGGGGATGCCATACGGGGCATACCCAAGCTTAGTTGCGTGGATATTCCTTGAATATTACCTTGAGGGTGAATTGGGCATCCCCAAGCTTAGGGTATTTTCACTCCTTATTCTCCTCATATCGACATCTCAACCAAAACATGAAAACTTCAATCACACAAAACTTAACGGAACCTTGTGAGATAGGTTAGTATGATAAAGAGCAAACCATTTCAGTTTTGGTAGTGTCAAAGGAAAGATTCATAATTGTTTCCACACAGTGCCTACTGTAGCATATCACTTCCACAATTTATATTGAGCAATATAAGCCATAGAAACTAGGCAACAAGCAAACTATGCATTGCAAACAGAATCTGTCAAAAACAGAACAGTCTGTAGTAATATGTACTCATACCATACTTCTGCCACTCCAAAAATTATGAAAAACATTGTACCATGTGATAAATTTGTATATTAACCTAATGCAAAAAGAATCAACTCAAAAGCACTCTTCTGTTAAAAATGAAAGCTATTTTCGTGAGCACAAGAGTTTCTGTTTTTCAGCAAGATCAAATCAACTATCACCCAACATGATCTCAAAGACTTTACTTGGCACTTTATTGAAACAAAGACAATAAAACATGATTACTACAGTAGCCTAATCATGTGACCATACAAAAACGGTAGGTAAAAGTGTTGGGTTGTGTCCCAACAAGCGCTTTTCTTTAATGCCTTTTAAGCTAGGCATGATGATTTCAATGATGCTCGTATAAAAGATAAAGATTGAAACATAACAAGAACATCATGAAACACATGGCAAGCACATTTAAGCCTAAACCACTTCCTATGCATAGGGATTTTGTGAGCAAATAATTTATGGTAGCAAGAATCAACTAGCATAGGAAGGCAAAACAAATATAACTTCAAGATTTTCAACATAAAGAGAGGAAACTTGATATTATCACAAGTCCTACAAGCATATGTTCCTCCCTCATAATAATTTTCAGTAGCATCATGAATGAATTCAACAATATAACTATCACATAAATAATTCTTTTCATGATCCACAAGCATAGAAAATTTATTACTCTCCACATAAGTAAATTTATTCTCATCAATAGTAGTGGGAGCAAACTCAACAAAATAACTATCATGAGATTGAAAATTAAAATCATGATGACAAGTTTCATGGTTATCATTATTCTTTATAGCATACATGTCATCACCATAATCATCATAAATAGGAGGCATGCTTTCATCGTAGTAAATTTTCTCACCAAAACTTGGGGGACTAAAAATATCATGTTCATCAAACATAGCATCCACAAGCTTATGGTTTTGCATATCATTAGCATCATGGATATTCAAACAGTTCATACCAACAACATTGCAATCATGCTCATCATTCAAATAATTTGTGCCAAACATTTTATTGACTTCTCTTCTAACAATTGAGCACAATTTTCTAAACCATCATTTTCAAGAAAGATATTATAAAGATGATGAATAATATGATGCAACCTCAATTCCATTCTTTGTAGTTTTCTTTTATAAATCAAACTAGTGATAAAACAAGAAGCTAAAAGATTCAATTGCAAGATATAAAGATATACCTTCAAGCACTAACCTCCTCGGCAATAGCGCCATAAAAGAGCTTCGTTGACGGGGTGTGAGTGCCTCTTTCCTAACCTCCCCGGCAACGGCGCCAAAAAAGAGCTTGATGTCTACTACACAACTTTATTCTTGTAGACACGTGTTGGGCCTCCAAGCGCAGAGTTCTGTAGGACAGTAGCACTTTCCCCTCAAGTGGATTACCTAAGGTTTATCAATCCGTGAGAGGTGTAGGATGAAGATGGTCTCTCTCAAACAACCCTGCAACCAAATACAAGAAATCTCTTGTGTCCCCAACACACCCAATACAATGGCAAATTGTATAGGTGCACTAGTTCAACAAAGAGATGGTGGTAAAAGTGTAATATTGATGGTACAAATATATTTTTATAATCTGAATAAATAAAAACAGCAAGGTAGCAAGTAGTAAACGGGCACAAAAACGGTATTGCGATGCTTGAAAATGAGGCCTAGGGTGCGTACTTTCACTAGTGCAATATCTCAACAAGGCTAACATAGTTGGATCATATAACCATCCCTCAAAGTGCGATGAAGAATCACTCCAAAGTTCCTATCTAGCGGAGAACATAAGGTGGAATTGTTTGTAGGGTACGAAACCACCTCAAAGCTATTCTTTCCATTCGATCTATTCAAGAGTTTGCACTAAAATAACACAAAGCTATTCTTTCTTTTCGATCTTTCCTAGAGTTCGTACTAAAATAACACAAAAGCAAATTCAGATTTACAATATTCAATCCAACACAAAGAACTTCAAAGTGTGCCCCGAGATTTTGACCGTAGAAACAAATACAAGAACGTGCATCAACCCCTATGCATAGATTCCCCCAATGTCACGGAATCCGTAAGTTGAGTGCCAAAACTATATCAAGTGAATCAATACAATACCCCTTTGCGACCACGAGTATTCAATTGCAAGACATATATCAAGTGTTCTCAAATCCATAAAAGTATTCAATCTGATAACAATGAAATCTTAAAGGGAAAAACTCAATTCATCACAACAAGATAGAGTGTGGAAAATACCATATGATCCGACTATATTAACAAAACCCGCGATACATCAAGATCGTGACATCTCAAGAACACAAGAGAGAGAGATTAAACACATAGCTACTGGTACAAACCCTCGGCCCCGAGGGTGGACTACTCCCTCCTCATCATGGTGGCCGCCGGGATGATGAAGATGGCCACCAGAGATGATTCCCCCCTCCGACAGGGTGCCGGAACGGGGTCTAGATTGGATCTCATGGATACAGAGGCCTTGCGGCGGCGGAACTTCTAATCTAGGGCTACCCCGAAGGGTTTCAGAATATTTGGGAATTTATAGTGCAAAGAGGGGGTGAGGGAGGCCACCGAGGTGGGCACAACCCACCTGTGCACGACAGGGGGCCCAGGCGCGCCCTGGTGGGTTGTGCCCCCTTGGGGCGCCCCCCAGGTGCTTCTTTGGGCCACTGGAGCTCTTGTGGTCGATCAAATATCTCCAAAAAGTTACGCGGTGTTTGGACCCCGTTTGATATTGATTTCCTGCGATGTAAAAAATAAGCAAAAACAGCAACTGGCACTGGGCACAAGGTCAACAGGTTAGTCCCAAAAAATGATATGAAGTTGCTATAAAATAATTGTAAAACATCCAAGAATGATAAAATAACAGCATGAATACTTCATAAATTATAGATACATTGGAGATGTATCAGACTATCGCATTCATGCGCATGTAAGAGTCCTCGCTTGCCCGCAAGACATTTTCCCAGGCCGCCGTGGCACGAGTGGACATCCCTGCTGCATTCGTGGTGCGGTGGGACATCTTTGCTGCTTCCACGGCGGGGCCAGACCAGTCTGCTACATCGACGGTGTGGCGGGACTTTCGTGCTGCTTCGGCGGCGCGGCGGGACCTCTGAGCTACTACGGCCGCGCAGCGAGACATGTCGGCTGCTTTCGCAGCGAGGCGGCACACCTCTCGTGCTTCTGCTTCCATGCTTGCCTCTCCCTGGTGGGAATCTCTCGACACAGAACTCACGCTGGTCATGGCAGATCCAAGGGAACAATGATGAATGACTTGTTTGTTTTTGTGGAGAGGAGTTGAGGAGGAATGTGCAGTCATCTTGGAGTAGTAGTATTTATAACCGAGTACTAGTATGCTCCTAAGTGGGAAACCCTGAAAGTGCGTTATATCGACTAGAGGGGGGGGTGAATAGGCGATTTTTATGAATTCTTCACTGAGGAATTTGCTGGTGAGGAAATTCCTTAGCGAAGAACTACTTGCAGCGGAATAAGTACTCAGAAGTAAATATAACAGGATACAAACATAGTCATCATGTTGAAATGAGGACTAGCACAGAGTACAGAAAGCGTAAACACAGGATAACAAGATGAAGACAAACAGATCAAGAAATTGAACGAGGAATTTGTGAAAGTCTTTAGTCAAAGTCTTCAAGCACGATATGAACAACATTCAACACAAGAATGAGGAAATGAACGAGTTGAGGAAATAGAACCACCGGTTGGTGAAGACAATGATTTGGTAGACCAGTTCAACTGCTGTCTCGGTTATACGTCTGGTTGGAGCGGCCGAGTATTTAAACTCGAGGACACAGTCCCGGACACCCAAAGTGTCCGAGCTGCAACTCAGACACCCAGTCCTCACCGTATTCTCCTTGAACTAAGACCACGCAGGCCTCGTCCAATCACTCGTGGTAAGTCTTCAGGTGACTTCCAAACCTTCACAGACTTGGTCACTCGGCGATCCACAATTCCTCTTGGATGCTCTAGACCTTGACGCCTAACCGTCTGGAAGAAGCACAGTCTTCAAAGGTAATAAGCGTCAGATCGACGCAGGATCAATTTCTTCAGTGATGCTCAATCCTTTGAGTTTGTGGGGGTTTGGTTTTGGGATTTTCCTCACTTGATGATTTTCGCTCAAAGTCCTCGGAGGATGGGTTACTCTCAGATGACAAGTGTCAAGTTCTCTCGGAGCAGCCAGCCAACTAGTGGTTGTAGGGGGCGGCTATTTATAGCCTAGGGAGCAGCCCGACATGATAAGACATAAATGCCCTTCAATGATATGACCGTTAGGTGGATAAGATATTTTGGACAGCCGGTAGCAAGAAGACAAAGAACGGTCGGAAATTTGACTCTCAAATTCTCGAGGGCTATCATGTTCCTCATCGTAGGGCACCATTACCGACGATTCCTAACTCCTCGGTCGAAAGAAAGTCCTCGATGACTGTAAGAACTGCGTCTCATCCATCAAGAAATTGATGAATCTGTATGAGATTTCCAATGGCTTCACTTGAAGGGATTGGTAGGTGTAGGATTTTGAGTTGAGCATCACATGGAAATTTTTCCTTAGTATTTCCTCGACCCCTTTAACGATCAGGTTTCCTATGACTCAAGAAAGAGAAAATGAAACTACGAAAACAAAAGTCTTCACGCTTCATGTTCCTCAAGTAAATACCAAGTCTTCAAGGTCACACCATTCTCTTCACTTTCAAAGTCTTCGAAAGTCTTCGAATATCAAAGTCTTCATCGAAGAACTTCATTTTAGGGTCGACTTTCTCTGTGAATATCAAACTCCTCATAGACTTGTAGACCTGTGTACACTCACAAACGATCGCCACTTAACCTATAAGTATTCAATACACCAAAATCACTAAGGGCACTAGATGCACTTACAATCTCCCCCTTTTTGGTGATTGATGACAACATAGGTTAAGTTTTCAACGGGGATAAACATATGAAGTGTAAATAATGATATTGAGGAATTTGATTGCAAGATATAGAAGAACTCCCCCTGAATATGTGCATAGTGAGGAATTTGCTTTTGAGGCAATGCACATTTGAAGAATCGAATCATGGACGCATTTGATATATAATATGAAGAATTTGAAATGCATGATGAAGTATGGTGCCTGATGAGATTCAGCATGCGCGCAATAATATTAACGAGGAATAAGCATGCAGAATAGCAAATCAAAAGTTTCAGAGCTCAGTGCATCAAAAGCATCAGAGCACGACCAAAAGTATCAAGGCACCATCGGATTTAAGATTACAACTCGATCCAATAAAAAGTTTCAGAAGAACGAGAGTTGTAACTTAACAAAACGCCCATAATAGAAACCTGCTTGAAGACTAACTCAGATTTCTCCCCTTTGTCATCAAATGACCAAAAGGATCGGCGAGGACTAACGCTCAAGAATTTCAAGTCGACGGAGGAGCGCCAGGCGTTGTCGGGTTGTTCGTTGGAGTAGGGCCTGCCGCAGTGTCGTCCAAATCTTCATGTTCATCAGTTTCACGCGATGAAGAATAAGAACTGGCCACCAGATCAGGAACTTTGACTCTCTTGAATTTCTTCGGAGGTGGTACAGACCAGTCAAATGCTTCCTAGAGACCCATAGTCTTCAGTTCTTCCGCGGAATATACATGAGTGAGAACAGCCCAGGTGCGGTTGAGGGTTTCATGAAGGTGATACTGATTTTTCTTAACTGCATTATGTGTTGAGGTCATGTTGTGAAGAATTGCAGCAAATTGACGCTTTACCCATTTGTGATTGCGATCAACCTTCTCATGAAGACTGAGGAGTAACTCACGGTCAGTCATCACCCTAGGTGCTGTGGCTTGAGGATTTTGCTTAGCTGAGGTATTTGCGGCAGTGTCATGTGTTGCAGAATCGTCATTGGTGGAGTAAGAAGTAGCTAGACGGAATTGACCATCCAATGGACGAGTGCCTTCATCGATCACAGCAGCTGCCTTGCCCTTATCATCAGATGATGAAACTGGTCGCTTGAGGACTTCAATGGGCGGCAAGTAGCTACCATGGTTCGAGTGTCACCTTGTAATTCAAAGAAGATCTTGCCCTTATGAATCTCAGTAATCCAAGGCGCATATGGCTTCACTCAAAAGGTGACATTGCAACATTAGCCGAGTCCTCATGAAGAAATCATGGAAGTTGACGGCTACGCCATGAATGATGTTGAAAAGCATGTTCTTCATGATGCCAATGACATCTTCATCATTTGAGTCGTGGCCTTTGATAGGACTCATTGTCTTCGTCAGATGCGATAGACAGTCCGAGGCACATCTGACAATTCTTTGACGAGGAATTTGGTTCGAGGGCCTGCCTCGCTTCAAAGGCTTCATGAGCACTTGCATATAATGATCGGTCGATTCGCGGTCATTGTAGATGCAACGATGCCTCGTCATGGGGAGGATCAAGAGGAAGGACACGAAGCAATTCAGTTCTTTGGTGCCTTGTAGTGAGTGTTTTCAGTCATCCAATCCAGCACCCATGAATTGACATCTTCAGCATCTCCGGTGATATGCAAAGTGGCATAGAACTGAAGAATGAGTTCTTCATTCCAATCATAGATATCAGTGCAGAAGTTCAATAGTCCTGCATCATGAATAACTCTGAGGACTGGCTCGAAGCACGGCAGAGATTCCATATCCACATGAGGAATATGCTCATGATCGAAGATTTTGTCCTTGTCAAAGAGCACTGAGGAATAGAAGTTGGCTTGAGTAGCAGTCCAGAAACGTCTCTTCCTTATGCGAGCAGAGTCATAGGGATTGTAGTCAGTGAAGAACACATGCTCAGAGAAGAAGTCTTCAGCCTTGAATTTTTGCTTGCTCGAGAACGGATTCTTTGGTTTGGGCAGAGGAGTGTCAGTGATCTGCAGCACAACCTAAGGAATCGCGATCTTAGGTGCTTCAGGCTGAGGAATTTCTGGTTCCTCTTCTTGTGCAGTTTGGGGATCAGCAGTAGCAGGTTCTTCAGCACTAGCGGCTGGAATTTCTTCATGAACAGATGATGTGGGATGAGTTTCTTCAGAGCCCATTTGAACAGTTGTAGCCGGGGACTGAGGAATTTGTTGAATAGGAGCGAAGAAAGGAGTATTGGGATGCTGACTTTCCCAAAAGTCATCATTCATCACTGGTGTAGTGCATCCAATATCCACGTCTTCATCTTCTTTCTCAATTTCCTCAACACCAGCCTCTTCAGCTGTGAACTGAGGCATGGGTGAGAAACGATCGCGTTGAGGGAATGCTTCCACTTCAATTTCTTCAACAAACTGTTACGAGGTAGCAATAGAATGATTTTCTTCATCAGATCCGCTTGGGATCTTGTATTCTTCTCCATAAGGAACAATTTCCTTAGATGACATGGAGGAAATGGGAACGACATCAATAGGATTTTCAAGCGAGCTGGTCATTGGCTTCATCTTCTTCGCGGCTGAAGAATTTGACGCAGCTGATGCCTTCCTTTTCTTCACTGCAGCTCGCTCTGCAGCCTTGGTCTTCTTCACTTCATAAGGTAGGAAGAATTGGAGTTGGTGTTGGCGCAGGAGGAGCCGAGGACTGTGGTTCATTTTCTTGGTATGGCGGTGCAATTGCCCAAATCTCTTCGATTTCTTGAGCGCACCACTAGTGGATGCCACAGGAATTTCTTCAATGGGCTGGAATGGAGTCATCAGCCTGGAACTTGTATTCTCATCGCCAGTTGAAAGTCATCAGCGGTGCTGGCACGCTCTTCAGCAGGCTGAGCAGAATCTGCAGCCTGAGCATTTTCTTGTTGCGATGGGGCTGCAACAGTTGTCATTTTTTCGTCAAATTGACAAATCTCACTTTGGCTCCTTGCCGATCAGCATTGTAAGCATCGAAATCCTTGCTGAGGGCTTGAATCTCAGATTGAGCCTTGAGAAGTTCTTCAGGTGACAGTCTGACAATGTTCTTCTTCAGAAGCTTATCCTTTCTAGCTTGTGCTCTCTTTATTTCACGAGCCTTTTCAAACTTCCATTTCTCTTCAGAGATGAAATGGGTCAGCATATGACTTTGACCAGGAGTCAGAGGCAGATCAGGCATTGGAGTGTTTGGATCCTGATGCCATAAGTCGATGAAGTCAAGGATCTTCTTCGGATCCAAAAGCAGAGGCACAGGTGTTCCTTTGGCTCTAGCGGCCTTTGCTAGTCTGTCTCTGATGATTTCTGCAAGTTCTTCATCAGAAGCCTTGTCATCAGAGGGCACGTGGAAAGCAACCTGTTTCTTTCTTGGACTTGGCGAGGACCGCGTCCATTGTTGCTTTTGTCTTCAGCAGTGGGGCTGATGAGGACATTGGTGCAGCTGAGGAACTTGCTGAGACACCAGAGGCAATCGAGAAACCCTGAGTCCTTTGACATGTAGCCAGATGCACAGGAGTTGAGGACTTGGAGGGAGCTGCTGAGGACATTGGTGGGGTAGCAGTGGTCTGAGGAATTTGCCGTGAGGGCGCGGCTGAGGAACTTGGCCGTGAGGGCGCTGATGGTGAAGCACTTGGCTTGCGAGCAGGCTTCTTCGGCATTGATTTCCTCGGCTTGACCGAGGTCTCAACAAGGCAGCGCAGCAGCAGAATCCTCATTAAATTTCCTCACTGCCTCCTTGGCTTGTCTTGCTAGTTTTGCTTGACGCCTAGACCATTCTTCAGGAAAGTCCTCACCACGCTTGATGCTGGTGGGATCGTGACAGGCCAGTGCCAATGGAGCTCTTGGGCATGGAGGGTTTAAGGCTAATTTCTTCATGTACTTTGGAGTAACATAGCGATATTCCCTCCATTCTCGTGCCCATCTTCGTTCTATCCTCTGAATGCGCACTTTGCGCTGATTCTTGTGTTCTTTGCCAAACTTGGCTTCATCAGGTGTGCAATAATCCTTGTATATTTCATCGAGGATTTGAAAGCGATCATAACCTCCGGTTTCTTTCCTCCTTTCTGCGGTCTCTTGCCTTCCGCCATTTTCTTGGATGAGGAATTTGAACAATAGAACACTTTGAAGAAGTATGCAGTTTTTCTTCGAGGAGCGCTGCAAATGAGTTAAGTTGATGAGAACCTAGTGATTCAGCGGACATGAGTACTGTGAGCAGAGTGTAGGTGCGAGGAATTTGGAGAGGTCATATCGTTCTCGTAAGTTTTTTCTTTCAAAAAGACAAGTTTTGAGGAATTTGACCAGTTGAGCCTTGAGGAATTTCACTAAGCGTTCTTGTCTTAGGTTCGAGTTGTGCAGATCGAAAATCCGCACAATTGAGGAATCTTGAAGAATTGAGTGCTTAGAGATGAATCAAGAGCATACAGATGTGAGGTGTTCATATGTGAAGATTTGAAGAATAAAACACCTTTGAAGATTTTCGAAAAGTTTGAGAATCAAAGCGAGTAATAAAAGTGACTTTTAATTACCCGAATCAAGAACACGACGAACAGAGATGAACCATGGTGAAGTTCGTCACGTTAGATCTCCCACGCCCTAACTTGGCAGAGGGACACAGCTACGGCGGCGGCGGAGTGAAGATTTCCGCAGCCGGCGCGAGTACGACGGCGACGAGGTCGAGGCAGTGAAGCTCTTCCTCACCGACGGCGATGGAATAGCGGCGGCGCTAGGGTTTGAGGAGAGCTCAAGCGAGAGATAGCGACCGAGCGGAGTAAATGAAGTAAGGAAGGGAGAGGGGTATTTATAGCCACGGTAAAAACTGTTCGTCCGAAGATTTTGGGACGAACATGCCTGAGGGAGTCCTGGACTAGGAGGTGTCCGGACAGCCGGACTATCATCATCCGCCGGACTCCAAGACTACGAAGATACAAGATCGAAGACTCCGTCCCGTGTTCGGATGGGACTTTCCTTGGCGTGGAAGGCAAGCTTGGCAATACGGATATGTAGATCTCCTACCATTGTAACCGACTCTGTGTAACCCTAGCCTCCTCCGGTGTCTATATAAACCGAGGGCTTTAGTCCGTAGGACAACATACATTACAACAATCATACCATAGGCTAGCTTCTAGGGTTTAGCCTCCTTGATCTCGTGGTAGATCCACTCTTGTACTACCCATATCATCAATATTAATCAAGCAGGGCGTGGGTTTTACCTCCATCGAGAGCGCCCAACACAGGGTAAAAACATCGTGTCCTCGTCTCCTGTTACCATCCGCCTAGACGCACATTCGGGACCCCTACCCGAGATCCGCCGGTTTTGACACCGACATTGGTGCTTTCATTGAGAGTTCCTCTGTGTCGTCACCGATAGGCTTGATGGCATCTTCAACCAACAACGCTGTCCAGGGTGAGACTTTTCTCCCCGGACAAATCTTCATATTCGGTGGCTTCGCACTGCGGGCTAATTCACTTGGCCATCTGGAGCAGATCGAAAGCTATGCCCCTAGCCGTCAGGTCAGATTCAAAAGCCTAAACTTCACGGCCGATGCCTTCAGAGACTTGATCTTCGACGGGCCCAAGCCACAGCCGAGCGCGCCGCACTGTTGCGATGTGCACGATCTAGCTCTGCCGCCGAACAGTGCCTTGGTGGCCGCACACGAATCCGTTCCGTCCATTAGTCCGGAGCCGATCGCCCAGATCGAGGGCCGGTGGATAGACGCCGCCCTGGGGGATTCAACATCCACGGCGATGGAGCCGAACACTAATCTTGTCCCATGCAAAACTCGTGATTCCGAAGCGCCGGACTCCTTGCCGGACTCTGAACCTCCCGCGCCCCTACCAATCGATTCGGATTGGGCGCCGGTTATAGAATTCACCGCCGCAGACATCTTCCAATACTCGCCTTTTGGCGATATCCTGAATTCACTAAAGCATCTCTCGCTATCGGGAGAGTCTGGCGGACTATGGCGAGGATGGTTGGGGTACGGACGACGAAAAAATTCAGAGCCCACCCACCACCCACTTTATAGCCACTGTCGACGATCTAACCGACATGCTAGACGGAATGGACGACGATGCCGGAGACGAACAAGAAACAGAGCCTATAAGGCACGGGAGGACCACCTCGTCACATGACATATACATGGTGGACACCCCAAAGGAGAGCGATAACGAGGATCAACGGGCCGCAGCAGAAGATAACCCCGCCGATAAACGACCAAAACGGCGGCGCAGACGCCGCCCTAAGACCCGCCTCAACGACATCAACGCTCCAAAGGAGCCCGTAATAAAGCAGGGCTCACAAATGGACGATGAACATGCAGATAAGCAACCGTCCGAACATGACGAGTCAGATAGTCAGTCCAGGCCCAGTGAAAACGACAGTCCAGACGATCTCATGTCGGATACACCACCGGAGAGCAAGAACCTTCAGAAAAGACTCGTCAGTACTGCAAGAAGCCTGAAGAAGGAAAAGCGGAGGCTCAAAACAGCGGAAGACACACTCAGGATGAGATGGAGCAAAGTGCTCAAAACCGCAGATAAATACGACAATGTCCACCAATCAAAGAGCTACCCGAAGCGCAAGCTGCTACCAGAATTCGACGAGGAGGCCATAGAGCCTCCACCGTCCAAAAATAAAGAGGCTGCCTGGTTGGATAGACGGCGAGATGATAGGCCAAATTCGACAAGCGCCACACATAAACCAACCAACGAACTTGGAAGGATAGATGGCCCAGCCAGGTCCATCTACGGGCCAAAGGAGAAGGCCCCAAGAAGAAAGGCAACACGTCAAGTGTCCGATGATAGCGGCACACATAAATACAGGGGTGCCACACACCCACTATGTTTCACCGATGAGGTGCTGGACCATGAATTCCCAGCAGGATTTAAACCCATACACATAGAGGCCTACGATGGAACAATAGACCCTGGAGTCTGGATAGAAGATTATATACTGCATATACACATGGCCAGAGGAGACGATCTCCACGCCATAAAATACCTACCCCTCGAGCTCAAAGGGCCAGCCCGTCATTGGCTTAAAAGCCTCCCAGAAAACACTGTTGGAAGTTGGGAAAAGCTCGAGGACGCGTTTAGAGCAAATATTCAAGGGACTTATGTCCGCCCTCCGGATGCAGATGATCTAAGTCATATAACTCAACAGCCCGGAGAGTCTGCGCGGAAATTCTGGAACAGGTTTCTTACCAAAAAGAACCAAATAGTCGACTGTCCGGACGCCAAAGCCTTGGCAGCTTTCAAGCACAATGTCCGAGACGAATGGCTTGCCAGGCACCTCGGTCAAGAGAAACCGAGGACAATGTCCGCACTAACAAGCCTCATGACCCGCTTCTGTGCGGGAGAAGATAGCTGGCTAGCAAGATGTAGCACCAGCGACCCAAGTACATCCGAGATAAGAGATGGAAACGGAAAATCACGGCGCAGAAAAGAGCAGCGCCGGAATAAAGAGAAAAGCCCAAAGAGCATGGCAGTCAACGCCAGATTCAAAAGCTCATGCCCAACAACAAAACACAGCCTCTTAAGGATGACAAAGGATTTAATTGTCCAACTTAAACAAGATTTTGGGTCGGATATGTCAAATCCACAAGACCCGGAAGGCCTCGCAAATCACACCCACAGGGATTGTTGGGTTTTTAAATAGTCCGACCGACTAAATGCCAAACACAAGGGGCTCGACGCGTCAAGCGAAGAAGATAAACCCCACCAGCAGAGCACCAGAAAACAAAAGACTTTCCCACAAGGGGTCAAAGCAGTAAACTCACTTCATGTGATTATACGGAAAAATAGTGCGGCACTTTCTAAAAAGAGCTTCGCGCGGTCCAACCCAGCAGACCATAGAGATTGGATATCAAAACCAATCACTTTCGACCACCTGGACTATTCCAGAAGCGTTCGAAACGCGGGACGGACTCCCCTGATATTGAATCCCATAATAGACGGATTACAATTTACTAACATCCTAATGGACGGAGGCAGCGACTTAAACCTTCTGTATTCAAACACAATCCGTAGGATGGGGATAGACCCTACCAAAATCCGACACAGCCGCACTTCCTTCAAAGGAGTGACGCCAGGCCCTTACGCCAAGTGCACAGGCTCCATATTACTAGAAGTCGTGTTCGGATCGCCGAACAATTTTCGACGCGAAAAATTAATTTTTCACATCGTTCCATTTGAAAGTTGATATCAAGCACTCTTTGGACGGAAGGCTTTTGTCCGCTTCAACGCCATACCGCATTACGCGTCTCTTACACTCAAGATGCCCGGTCTGCGTGGCGTCATTTCAGTGCGAGGGTCACTTAAAGACCCCGGACTCGGATAGAAGAATCCGGCTTCAGCAGGCTAGGGGCCCCCTAGCCGCATACCTCTTCACAGGGGGCTGCGCGCACAAACAACCGCGGGTTCATACAAACCCCGCTTTAATTATTTATATTTCTTCTTTTACAAATATTTTTCGCACGAATTGTTTTCAAACTAAACGTTCCTCTCTTTCTACAGATGAACAACGTGCATACCCGTCCAGGATAACGGCGCAACGGAGACACAGGCGCAGACGTGCAGTAGGGACCCGTTGTGAGGATTCTTTTCATTAAGACCTGCGTAAACCTTTTTTACCGTCTCTTGTTGTTATTCTCCTTGGTTTCTTTCTATAGCCAAAGCGAGCTCGCGTTTTGGCATCGGCCGCGTCAGAAGACCATGCCCGTACCTGGACACTAGGGGCTTAGGGCATCGTTCTGCCCATTATTATAAAGACCGAACACCTTAGGGAGTGTTCGGCGTCTCGAGTTAGGCATTATATGCATCAGCTCGAATCATGTCTTTGGTCAAATGTTGGGTTTGCGGCTCCTGTGTTTTGCCGCCTTACGTTCCGTATCATCGGCTAACACGGCACCGTGAAGAACTATCTGCGATTGTGCCCCGCCTGGCCGGGCGAGCACCTCGATGAAAGCCGAAAACTTATCATCATGATACAAGAGAGATGGTCAACCACTCGATCGACTATCGGAATGTTTAGAATTCCCGCTTTGACGAAGGACCGTTTCTGGTCAGTACATACGTGCCCGAATTCGAGAAGTGCGGTGCCACCAGGGCTATATCGTAGCCCCACCCTCGAGCTCCACCGCTAAGTGAAAGTGATAAAGCATTATAGTCCGGATTGCCTCGTTAAGCTCGCTACCACGTCCTTAAACAGACCGAGGCGCCGGATTAAGTGTGAAACGCGCTATTTTTGCGAACACCCCGCACCTGTGCGTGGGGGCTGAAGTCAAGACGCAATCTTTCAAGTTATACAAATGTATACGTGGCGGCCAAGACAGAGAAGTTTTACTACTTGGGACGCACAAGTATAAAAAGCAGTTATAGCATAATCATTGTTTTACAAGCTAAAACGTTCATTTGAACGTGACATTTTTCGAGCACTGCGACTCTATTACACGAGCGCCACGCATAACTTCCCAGACATAGTGCTCGGCAGGGAACCGGCTTTCATTCGAACCCTGGGCGGCAACAGCGGTGGCATCCATCTCCGGACAATGCGTGTCGGTGTCAAAACCAGCGGATCTCGGGTAGGGGGTCCCGAACTGTGCGTCTAGGCGGATGGTAACAGGAGACGAGGGACACAATGTTTTTACCCAGGTTCAGGCCCTCTCTATGGAGGTAATACCCTGCGTCCTGCTTGATTAATATTGATGATATGGGTAGTACAAGAGTATATCTACCACGAGATCAAAGAGGCTAAACCCTAGAAGCTAGCCTATGGTATGATTGTTGAGATGTAATGTTGTGTCCTACGGACTAAAGCCCTCCGGTTTATATAGACACCGGAGAGGCTAGGGTTACACAGAGTCGGTTACAATGGTAGGAGATCTACATATCCGTATTGCCAAGCTTGCCTTCCACGCCAAGGAAAGTACCTTCCGGACACGAGCCGGAGTCTTCAATCTTCTATATTCGTAGTCTGGGAGTCCGGCGGATATTGATAGTCCGGCTGTTCGGACACCCCCTAGTCCAGGACTCCCTCAGTAGCCCCTGAACCAGTCTTCAATGACGATAAGTCCGGCGTGCATAATGTTCGGCATTGCAAGGCGGGTTCCCCCCTTGAGTAATCCGGAGAAGATAATGAACACCAGGATAGTGTCCGGCTCTGCAAAATAAATTCCACATTCCAACGTAGAGAGAATAAGATACACGCTTAGTTCAATCTGCTGACGTATTAGGCAGCGTGATGTCACACCGCAGCCAAGCCCTCGTTTGAATCGTTTTTATTATTCCGCCTCAGCACGTTTAGCGAAGCGATTTCCTTGGCACGTCCCGTCGAAGCAGAGATCATGTTCCCTTTTATTCCGGGATCCTCATCAATACGTGCGTGGGTAACCCAACCGTTCCCTTCGCCACGCCTCCTCTATCAAAGGGGAATCTCAAACGGTCACGGAGACGGCCCTTGGTATTTCTTCCTCTTTATAAGAGGACCAAGGCATGTCCTTGTCTTTCAACCTCGCATCGAATCTTTCCTCTGCTCCCAGTTCCAAGACCAAGAGCTTCATACTCGAGCGCTTCGGATCTACAGCAATGTCCGGCTCCGACCTCCAGGGCCGGTGGGTGCCCTCCTTCGTCACGGAGGAGGACATATTGAAGTTGTGTGAGGCCAAGTACCTGGCCTACGAGGTTTCGCATAGGTTGCCTGTCCCTGGGCAGGCCGTGCCAGCCCCCGAGCCCGGCGAACACGTTCTTTTCGCATCTCACCTCCGTCGGGGATTAGGCTTCCCGACGGATCCTTTCGTGAGGGGGCTCCTGTTCTTCTACGGGCTGGACTTCCACGACTTGGCTCCGGAGTCCATCCTCCATATCTCCGCATTTATCATTGTCTGCGAATCCTTCCTCCGCGTCATCCCCCACTTCGGCCTGTGGCTGAAAACATTCAAGGTGGAGCCGAAGATGATCGGGGGGCATCAAGTGGAGTGTGGCGGGGCGACCATAAGCAAGAAGGTCGATGCCCCGTGGCTCGAAGGTTCCTTCCAAGAGGAACAGGGATTGTGGCAGTAGGAGTGGTTCTACATCACCGCTCCATGGGGCAGCAAGCAGAAGCCGCCGCCCTCCTTCCGCCCGGGACCTCCACGGTAGCTAATGTCGTGGGTCGACCAAGGGCTCAACTGGGGGTCGTCCGAGGACGTGCCCGCGCTGCAGGGCCGTATTCGAGACCTCCAAACAAGGGAGATCGGCCTGGTAAAGGTGATGCAAGTCATGCTAGTCAGGCACCTCCTACCCTGCAAACGTCGTCCTCTCCGTCTATGGGAGTTCAATCCGGAGGGACCTCGTATTCTCCAGCATTTTATGGGCGCGACACCCATGGAGATGTACAAGCTGTTCTTGGACCGCAGTAGCGTGTCGGATTCGCCGAGGACGCAGGCTTAAGCCGCGATCGCCGGATACTCAGGTAAATAGCTCAGAGCTCGGACGTTCTATCTGTATGCCTTTCAAAAGATCATCTCCTAACCCTTTTATTGTTTACAGGAATGGGTGGCGCGATCAAGGCTGATAAGGTGACCGGCCCCCCTCCCAGAGACCGCACCGGAGCCCGTGCTGGTCAGAATGTTGGAAGTTGCGCCCACAGAAGGGGGCGACGGGGAGATAAAGGAGCTAATACTTCGTCCAAAGGCGCGATCAAGAGGAGGAACCAAGTTCCTCCTTCGAGGGAGAAGAGGACCGCCTCCGAAGATCCGGAGGTCAAAGCCCCTAAGCGTGGGAAAAAATCCCCACCGGTCTGCGTCCGGAGAGAATCCGGACGCGCAATCATCGCCCAAGGACCAGCCCTCCAACGAGCCGTGAGTATGAAAGAGGAAGTTTAATAAGGAAGTACCTTCGCTTATGCTTCTGTAGGTAACCGAAATATTTATATCACAGTTGGATCTGCAGCCATCTCGGATGAGTTCGTCCTCGGGATCTTCTTCCGGAGATGATGGAGAGCGTCGCCTCCGTCTGCAGCGCCGCCCGGATGAGGCAAAGCGAGCCCAAATAAATCGCCACGGAGGGCGTCCCCAAGTCCGGAGGGCCAAAGAGTTCAACACCCACCAGAGTCCGGCCGAGAGAATTGAAGAGTTTGCTTGAGAGGGCGTCCATTTCAGAAGATCACCGCGCGTTAATGCGTACGGTGGTTGGAAGGATTTCGTCCACTGAAAGCGGATCTGCATAATGCCACCTCGAGCTTCTTGGCGGGTTTTGAGGTATCTTGAAAATGATGCACCCTTTATCTCTTAACAGTTACGCATATAAAAATGCGCCTGTATAGATAGTAGCCCCGAGACTCGGTAGGTTGTCGAGGGCGACAGCGTGCCGAGGATCGAAAAATCGAAACATCTCGGTAGTGAATACCGCCGTTCGATGCGGTGGCGGATGGTCCGGGGCCACCGGATCGATCGGTTGCCGAATCGAGTCGACAATGGACATGGCGATCTTGACATCGCACTTGTCAATTAGCGACTTGACGAGTCGCAAGGTAAATAAATTCCCGCAGCCGTTTATTGAGTGGGTTAAAGCCCTCCTCGATAAGTTATATGCTTTTTATACGCACGGTCGCGGCTGCTGTGGAGAGTTTTCGGGCGAGCTTGCACAAGCTAAGGAGCAAGCCCGAGGAGTGATCTGTTGCCGCGAGGGCGGCCGAAGAATTGAAGGCCGAAAAGGCTGCGCACTGCCTAAGCAGGGCGGAGGTGGCCGAATTGGCCAAGAATTTAAAGGATGCTACCGACCGTAGCAAGGCTCTTGAAAAGGAGCGCCTATCGGAGCGGGAAGACCTGAAGAAGGCCACCGCCGAAGCCAAGGATGCCCGTTCTGCAATGCGGGCTATGAAGGAGGAGCTGCGCCAAGCCGGAGAAATCACGGCTGGCAAGCCGTTTCTTATGCGTCGCCGGTTCATGGATGCCAAGTACGCTAAATTTGAGCGGCAGTGGAGTTTGGAGGATCCTTATATGGACTTGGCTACGAGTCGGTGGCGCCGTTGAGCACTTCCGAGCCGGGGATCACGAGGTGGAAGAGTTATATTGGACTCAATTCCACAGTCCGGATCGCCCTCTTCATTGTCGGACAGGTTGGCGAATGGGCGAACTGAATAGACTGTCCGGCTGGCTATGGTGACATCGTGGCCCATGTGTGGCGAGAGAGGTCCAAGGCGACGAGCTATTTGACCATCTGCAGCAGTTCCTTGGGGCGATGCCGCATATCAAGGAGATGAAGCGGTCGGCCTGCATCGAGGGCGCGGATGGCTCAGCCCGTGTAAAGGCGCGATGTCCGGAGATGGATGCCACTTCTGTTGCTGCCAGTGTTCGGATGGGAACCGGCTTCTGCCGAGCATTATTTCGGGAAGTTATGCGTGGCGCTTTCGTATAATAAGTCGCGATGCTCAAAGAATGTAACGTTCAATTGAGCGCATTAACTTTATATCAACGATTATAGTATGGATGCTTTTTATACTTGTGCTTCCAAGTACTAAAACTTCTCCTATCGGCCGTTTATGTATACTTGTGTATAACTTTGAAAGATGCGATCTTGACTTCAGCCCCTTGCACAAGGTGCTTGGGGTGTTCGCAAAATAAGCGCTTTTTCACACTTAATCCGACGTCTCGGTCCTGTTATAAGGAGGTGGTAGCGTAGCGAACGAGGCAATCCGGACTATAGTGCTTTATTTCTTCAGTTAGCCAATGGAGCTCGAGAGGGGCTACGATATAGCCCCTAATGACACCACACATCTCCGGATTCGAGTGCGTATGTGCTGACGAAGCGGCCCTTCATCAAAGCGGAAATTCTAAACATTCCGGTAGTCGATCAAGTGGTGACCGGACTCGCTATATGATGACATCGGTTTTCGGCTTTCTCTCTTGAGGTGCTCGCCAAATTAATCGGGGCACAATCGCAGATAGTTCTCCGGTGCCGCGTTAGCGGGTGATCTGAGCGTAAGGCAACAAAACACGGGCGCCGCAAACCCAACATTTGACCAAAGACATGATTCGAGCTGATGCATATAATGCCCAACTTGAGACGCCAACACTCGAAGGTGTTCGGACTTTATGATAACGGGCAGAATTATGCCTAAACCCCTTTGTCCAGTGTATCGGCATTGTCTTCCGACGCGGCCAATGCCAAAGCGTCGGGCTCCACTTTGGCCATAGGAGGAAGCCAAGGGAGATTAACAACAAGAGACAGTAATAAAAAGGTCTACGTAGGGTCTTAATCTGAAAAGAATCTTTGCGACGGGTCCCTACTGCACGTCTGCGCCTGTGTCTCCGTTGCGCCGTTATCCTAGACGGGTACGCACGTTTGTTCATCTATAGAAAAAGAGGAACATTTTAGTTTTAGAAATTGTTCGTGCGGAAGATATGCAAAAAAGGAATAAATGCAAATAATTAAAGCTAGGTTTATATGAAACCGCGGTTAATTGTGCGCGCAGCCCCTTATTAAAGGGTATGCGGCTTGGGAGCCCCTAGCTTGCTGAGTCCGGATTCGTCTATCCGAGTCCGGGGTCTTTAAGTGACCCTCGCATTGAAATGGTGCCAAGTGGACCGGGCATCTTAAGTGTAAGAGACGCGTAATGCGGTATGGCGTTGAAGCGGACAAAAGCCTTTCGTCCCAATAGTGCTTGATATTCACTTTTAAATGGGACGATATGGAAAATTAACTTTTAGCGTCGAAAATTGTTCGCAATCGAACACGACTTCTAATAATATCGAGCTGTGCACTTGGCGTAAGGGCTCGGCGTAACTCCTTTGAAGGGAGTGCGGCTGTGTCGAATTTTGGTAGGGTCTATCCCCATCCGACGGATTGTGTTTGAATATAGCAGGTTTAAGTCACTGCCTCCGTCCATTAGGGCGTTTGTGAATTGTAGTCCGTCTATTATCGGATTCAATATAAGGAGTCCGTCCGCTGTTCAACACTTCGGAATAATCCGGTGATCGAAAGTGATTGGTTTTGATACCCAATCTCTATGGTTTGTTGGGCTGGACCGTCTTGAAGCTCTTTTAGAAAGTGCCGCCTTGTTTTTCCGTATCCTCACGTGAAGTGAGTTTATTGCTGACCCCTTGTGGGAAAGTCTTTTGTTTCCGGTTCCTCGCTGGCGGGTTTATCTTCTTCGCTTGTCGCGTCGAGCCCCTTGTGTTCGGCGTTTAGTCGGCGGACTGTTTGAAAACCCAACAATCCTCGTGGGTGTGGTTTGCGAGCCTTCCGGGTACTGTGGATTTGACATATCCGACCCGAATTTTGTGTAGGTTAGACAGTTCGTCATTGTCGTCCTTGAGGGGTTGAGCTTTATTATTCGCCGTGAGCTTTTAAATCCAGCGTTGATCGCCGTGCTCTTTGGGCTTTTCTCTTTATTCGGCGCTGTTCTTTTCTGCTACGTGATTTTCCGTTCCATCTCTTATCTCGGATGTACTTGGGTCGCTGGTGTTGCTTCTTGCCAACCAGCTGTCCTCTCCTGCGCAAAAGCGGGTCACGAGGCTTGTTAATGCGGTCATTGTCCTCGGTTTCTCTTGACCGAGGTGTCTGGCGAGCCATTTGTCTCGGACATTGTGCTTAAAAGCTGCTAAGGCTTGCGTCCGGACGATCGACTATTTGGTTCTTTTGGTAAGGAACCTGTTCCGAATTTCATGCTGACTCTCCGGGCTATTGAGTTATGTGACTTAGGTCATCTCATCCGGAGGCGGACATAAGTCCCTTGAAAATTTGCTCTAAACGCTTCCTCGAGCTCTTCCCAACTTCCAACAGTGTTTTCTGGGAGGCTTTTGAGCCAATGACGGGCTGGCCCTTTGAGCTTGAGGGGTAGATATTTTATGGCGTGGAGATCGTCTCCTCCGCCATATGTATATGCGATATATAGTCTTCTATCCGCACTCTGTGGTCTGTTGTTCCATCGTAGGCTTCTATGTTTATGGGTTTAAACCCTGCTGGGAATTCATGATCCAAAGACCTCGTCTGTGAAGCATAGTGGGTGTCTGGCGCCCTGTTTGTATGCGTGCCGCTATCGTCGGACACTTGACGTGTTCCTTTGCTTATTGGGGCTTTCCTTTTGGGTCCGTAGATGGGCGTGGCTGGGCCATTTGACGGTGGGGGCTTTATGGCCTCTTCGTCAATGCAGGAGCAGCTTAAGCGCTTGGTAGCTCTTCGATTGGTGGTCATTGCCGTGTTTGTCTGCGGTTTTGAGTACTTTGCTCCATCTTATCCGGGCGCGTCTTCCGCTGTGTTGAGCTTCGTTTTTCCTTCTTGAGCTTCTTGCTGTAGTGATGAGCTGCGTTTAACGATCTTGTTCGACGGGCTCTTGAGTTAAATCGTCATTGGGGCTTGTTTACGTCTTGGGAGGGAGGTACATAGTTGTGATCCTCAACCTTTTCTTCTACCGCCCTTTCGTGAGGGCTTGCTTCTACATCCTCCTTCGCCGAGTCTTCTTTGGAGGGTTTGTCTTGACACTCTCCGGAGTGTTATTGTCTCCGTGCGGATTCTCCATTCTTGTTGTGGCGGGATTTAGGCGGCGCCACGACGCCGGGCGTTTAGGCTGCTTCTTCAAAGAATCTTCCTCCGCTACTTTTTCGCCATCCCTTTGGGGTATCCACCATGTAGGCGTCGATGACGAGGTGGCCTTCCGGTGTCCGTGGGCGCTGGGTCTGATCGTCTCGGCATCATCGTCCATAGCGTCGATGTCCTCGAGTCGTAGTCTAGTATGTCGGTTAGATCCTCGGCAGTGGCTACAAAGTGGGTGGTGGGTGGGCTCAATTTCTTCGTCGTCCGAACTCCAACCGTCCCGCCATAGTCCGTCCAGATTCTCGATAGCGAGAGATGCTTGAGAGAATTCAGGATATCGCCAAAAGGCGAGTCTTGAAAGATGTCATGGCGGTGAATTCCATAACCGGCGCCTAATCTGGCTTAATTGCCGGGTGCGCGGGAGGCTCGGAGTCCGGCGAGGAGTCCGGCGCCTCGGGATCACGAGTTTTGCAAGGGACAAAATCGGTATTCGGCTCCATCGCCGTAGATGTTGAAGCCCCCGGGGCGGCGTCTATCCACCGACCCTCGTCATGGGCAATCGGCTCCGGGCAAGTAGCCGGGGCGGATTCAAGTGCGGCCACCAAAGCACTGTCCGGCGGCAGAGCCAGATCATGCCCATCGTCGCAGTGCGGCGCGCTTGGCTGTGGCTCGAGTCCGTCGAAGATCAAGTCTCCGCGCCCATCGGCCGTGAAGTTTAGGTTTCGAATCGACCGACGGCCAGGGCGTAGCTTCGATCTGCTCGGTGGCGAGAGAATTGCCCGCATGCAAAGCCGCCCGAATCGAAGATCTGTCGGGGAGAAAAGTCTCACCGGACAGCGTTGAAGGTTGAAGATGCCATCGAGCCTATCGGTGGCGACGGTAGGAACTCTCAATGAAAGCACCAATGTCGGTGTCAAAACCGGCGGATCTTGGGTAGGGGTCCCAATCTGTGCGTCTAGGCGGATGGTAACAGGAGACGAGGACACAATGTTTTTACCTGAGTTCGTGGCCCTCTCGATGGAGGTAATACCCTACGTCTGCTTGATTAATATTGATGATATGGGTAGTACAAGAGTAGATCTACCACGAGATCAAAGAGGCTAAACCCTAGAAGTTAGCCTATGGTATGATTGTTGAGATGTAATGTTGTGTCCTACGGACTAAAGCCCTCCGGTTTATATAGACACCGGAGAGGCTAGGGTTACACAGTAGTCGGTTACAATGGTAGGAGATCTACATATCCGTATTGCCAAGCTTGCCTTCCACGCCAAGGAAAGTACCTTCCGGACACGAGCCGGAGTCTTCAATCTTCTATCTTTGTAGTCTGGGAGTCCGGCGGATATTGATAGTCCGGCTGTCCGGACACCCCCTAGTCCAGGACTCCCTCAATGCGCCTTCTCACAGGCAAGAGCCATCCACGCGCCCTCGATGCAGGCCGACCGCTTCATCTCCTTTATGTGCGGCACCGCTCCAAGGAATTGCTGCAGTAAGCCGAAGTAGCTCGTCGCCTTGGGCCTCTCTGGCCAGACATGGGCCACGATGTCAGTCATGGCAAGTCCGGACAATCTATTTAGCTCGGCCCATTCGGCCAACCAGTCTGTCAACGGAAGTGAGCGATCCGGACTATGGAATTGAGACCAATATTGCTCTTCCGTCTTGTGATCCTCCTGGCCCCGGAAGTGCTCAACGACATCAGCCGCACTTGCAGCTAAGTCCATATACGGATCCTTCGGACTCCATAGCCGCTCAAATTGAGCATACTTTCCATCCATAAACCGGCGACGCAGCGGCGAAAGGCTTGCAAGCCACGATATCTCCGACTGGCGCGGTTCCTCCTTCATAGCCCGCATTGCGAGCGGGCATCCTTAACCGGCGGTGGCCTTCTTCAGTCTTCCCGCCCGATAAGCGCTCCTTTTCAAGAGCCTCATTGCAGTCGGCAGCATCCTTTCCTTTCATGGTCAATTCGGCCACCTCTGCCCTGCTTAGGCAGTGCGCAGCCCTTTCGGCTTTCAACTCCTCGGCCGCCCTCGAGGCAGCCGCGTCACTCCTTCGGGCTTGCTCCTTAGCTCGAGCAAGTTCGGCCGAAGGCTCTACACAGCAGCAACACCGTCTGTACAACAGCATATAATTTATCAGAGGAGGGCTTCGACCCCCTTAATAAAGCGACTGCAGAGAACTCATTTACCTTGCGACTCATCAAGTCGCCGGTTGACAAGTGCGATGTCCGCATCCGCCAAGTCAAGTTGCCGATTTAACTCGGCAAATCCTCTAGTCCGGCTAGCCCTCGGACTATCCGCCACCTGCATAGGAACGGCGGATTCATTACTTTCGATTTCGATCCTCGGCACCCTGTCGTTTTTCGACAACCTACCAAGTCCCAGGGGCTACTATCTATACAGGGCGCATTTTTATGTGCAAAACTGTTAAAAGACAAAAGGGTGTGTCATTTTCGCATACCTCAAAACCCGCCAGCAAACTCATGGCAGCATTGCGCAATCCGCTCTCGGCGGACGAAATCCTTCCAATCACCATACGCATCAACGCACGGTGATCTTGAAATGGGCGCCCTCTCACAGATTCTTGATTCTCCCGGTCGGATACTAGTGGGTGCGAACTCTCTGCCCCTCCGACTCGGGATACCCTCCGTGATGATACTTGAGGCTCGCTTTGCTTTATCTCGACGGCGCTATGACGGGGCGTTTCACTCTCCATCATCTCTGGAAGAAGGTCCCCCGAAGATGAACTCATCTGAGAAGGCTGCAGATCCGAACTGCAACATAAATATTTCGGTTACCCATGGAAGCACAAATGAAGGTATTTCCTTACTAATTAACTCCCTTTTTCATACTCACGGCTCGCTGGAGGGCTGATCCTTTGGCAATGATTGTATGTCCAGATTCTCTCCGGACGCCGGACCCCCCGTTGAAAATCTCTTCCCACGCTTAGGGGCTTTGGCCTCCGGATCTTCGGAGGCGGTCCTCTTCTCCCCCTGGAGGGAGGGGTTCTTGATTCCCCCCTCTTCAGACGCCCCTTCAGGCGGAATATTAGCTCCTCTATTTTCCCCTTCGCTCCCTTCTGTGGGCGCGACCTCCAACATTCTGACCAGCACGGGCTCCAGTGCGGTCTCTGGGAGGGGGGCCGGACACCTTATCAGCGTTGATCGCGCCACCCATTCCTATGAAGAGTAAGGGGTCAGGAGGCGAACTCTAGAAAGGCATATAAATAGAATGTTCGGACTCTGAGCTATTTACCTGAGTATCCGGGCGGTTGCGGCTTAGGCCTGCGTCCTCGGCTAATTCCGGACACGCCACCTGCGGTCCGAAGAACAACTTGTACATCTCCACGGGTGTCGCACCCATAAAGTGTTGGAGAATCCAAGGTCCCTCCGGGTTGAACTCCCATAAACGGAGAGGGCGGCGTTTGCAGGGCAGAAGGTGCCTGATTAGCATAACCTGCATCACCACGATCAGGTCGATCTGCCTCGTTTGGAGGTCTCGAATCCGGCCCTGCAGTGAGGGCACGTCTTCGGACGGCCCCCAATTGAGCCCTTGGTTGACCCACGACATCAGTTGGCGTGGAGGTCCCGGGCGGAATAAAGGCGGCGGCTTTTGCCTGCTGCCCTTCGGAGCGGTGATATAGAACCGCTCCTGCTGCCACAGTCCGAGTTCCTCTTGGAAGGAACCCTCGGGCCACGGGGCATCGGCCTTTTTGCTTATGGCCGCCCCGCCGCACTCCGCTTGACGCCCCCCGATCATCTTCGGCTCCACCTTGAAGGTCTTCAGCCACAGGCCAAAGTGGGGAGTGACACGGAGGAAGGCTTCGCAGACGATAATGAATGTGGAGATGTGGAGGATGGACTCCGGAGCCAAGTCGTGAAAGTCCAGCCCATAGTAGAACATGAGTCCTCTCACGAAGGGGTCCGTCGGGGAGCCTAAACCCCGACGGAGGTGGGAAACGAAGACAACGAACTCACCGGGCTCAGGGGAGGGCACGGCCTGCCCTTGGGCAGGCAACCTGTGCGAAACCTCGTAGGCCAGGTACTTGGCCTCACACAACTTCAATATGTCCTCCTCCGTCGCATCCACCGGCCCTGGAGGTCGGAGCCGGACATGGTTGAGAATCCGAAGTGCTCGAATCTGAGGCTCTGGGTGTTGGAACTAGGAGCGAGGAGGAGATTCGATGCGAGATTGAAGAACAAGGACAAGCCTTGGTCCTCTTATAAAGGGGAAAAAATACCAAGAGCCGTCTCCGTGACCGTTTGGGATTCACCTTCGATAGAGGAGGTGTGGCGATGGGAACGGTTGGGTTACCCATGCACGTATTGATGAGAATCCCGGAATAAGGGGAACACGATCTCTGCTTCGACAAGACGTGCCAAGAAACCGCCGCTAAACGTCTTTGAGGTGGTATTGTAAAAAATGATTCAAACAGTGGCTTGGTAGCGGTGTGATGTCACGCTGCATAATGCGTCAGCAGATTGAACTAAGTGTACATTTTATTCTCTCTACGGTGGAATGTGGAATTTATTTTGCAGAGCCGGACACTATCCTGGTATTCATGATCTTCTCTGGATTATTCAAGGGAGGAGCCCGCCTTGCAATGCCGAACATTATGCGCCGCGGACTAATCGTCATTGAAGCCTGGTTCAGGGCTCTTGAGGAGTCTGGACTAGGGGTGTCCGGACAGCGGACTATCATCATCCGCCGGACTCCAAGACTACGAAGATACAAGATCGAAGACTCCGTCCGTGTTGGATGGGACTTTCCTTGGCATGGAAGGCAAGCTTGGCAATCGGATATGTAGATCTCCTACCATTGTAACCGACTCTGTGTAACCCTAGCCTCCTCGGTGTCTATATAAACTGGAGGGCTTTAGTCCGTAGGACAACATACATTACAACAATCATACCATAGGCTAGCTTCTAGGGTTTAGCCTCCTTGATCTCGTGGTAGATCCACTCTTGTACTACCCATATCATCAATATTAATCAAGCAGGACGTAGGGTTTTACCTCCATCGAGAGGGCCCAAACCTGGGTAAAAACATCGTGTCCCTCGTCTCCTGTTACCATCCGCCTAGACGCACAGTTCGGGACCCCCTACCCGAGATCCGCCGGTTTTGACACCGACAATGCCCCTGCCCTTTCTTCTTCATGCGACATGTGTCACCCACGTACTGTGCAGATGAGATCGTGTAAGATCGTGGGTGAATAAACTAATGCATCATGGGATGCGGAACGGTTTGAGCGGTAAAACCAAAAATCCGGATAACATTTGTTTTTAAAAATTTTGTTCGCAATTTCTTCAGCTGACAGGACACAGTGAAGACTTTGAACGAGTTTCAATCAGAACACACATGAAGAATTTGTGAATAGATTGGGTTGAGTATAGCATAGAGGGGGAAGGGTCCGATCACATTCACTTAGCAGAAATCACAACTTGAAGAAATAGCAATAAGCGAATGTTGTAGAGGACATAAACTCACATATATATATATATAGCCAATGAAGATAGACGACGGAAATAGTGAAGATTTTGCAAAGTTGAAGAATTTGTAAGACTGAAGAATTTCAAAAATGAGGAAAGACTCAAATTGAAGATTTTCAACTTTTGTGGTGGCGTGACCCACCGTATAAGAATGATGATTTCAGACACCGCGTACAATTGTCGTAGGGTTCTGAGAATCAAATTCTTCATTAATTTCTTCACACTTAGAGTGTTATTCTTCATTGATTGAAGTAAAACGTTTCTTCATGTGTTGCACATCTAAGTCATTAATTCTGCATAAGGGTTAGGATGTGTGTCCTTTTCAAAGAACATTCGAAGATTCCAAGATATTTAGATCACACCGCAACTTGCTAAATCTCTTCTCATCCAAGGGCTTAGTGAAGATATCAGCTAGATGTTCTGCAGTCTTCACATGCTCAATGGAGATGTCGCCCTTCAACACATGATCAAGAAGAAAATGATGACGAATCTGGATGTGCTTAGTCTTCGAGTGCTGAACTGGGTTGTGGGCAATCTTGATGGCACTCTCATTGTCGCAGAGGAGAGGCACATTCTTCACGTTGACGCCATAGTCCTTGAGGGTTTGCTTCATCCAAAGCAGTTGAGCACAGCATGAGCCAGCAGCAATATATTCAGCTTCAGCAGTAGACAATGATATGCAGTTCTGTTTCTTGAGGACCAACGGACCAAAGATCGTCAGGAAATGACAAGTGCGGATGTTGACTTGCGGTCCACACGATCACCAAAGATAGTCGAGTCGAGAATATCGAATGAGATCAAAAGCAGAGCCCTTGGGGTACCATAATCCTAGTTTTGGTGTGTGAGCTAGATATTGAAGAATATGCTTCACAGCCTTATGGTGTGATTCCTTCGGTGCAGCTTGAAATCGGGCACACATGCAAACACTAAGCATTATATCCGGCCTAGATGCACATAAGTACAATAAAGAACCAATCATGGAGCGGTATACCTCGTGATCAAGTCAATACCATTTTCATCGATTGCATAGATGGCCATTTGTGGGCATAGGAATTTTGACGCCTTTGCAATCTTGCATGCGAATTTCCTCGGACATCTTTGAGGTATTTCTCCGAGATATAAATATGCCATTAACGCTCTTGACTAATTTGAAGACCTAAGAAGAATTTCAACTCTCCCATCATAGAAATTTGATATTCTTCACTCATCATATAGGCAAATTCATCACTATAGCGTTGATTAGTACAGCCAAAGATAATATCATCAACATATATTTGGCACACAAACAGTTCACCATCATATGATTTAGTAAAGAGAGTAGGGTAGAGTGAACCGGGTGTGAAGCCATTCTTCACGAAGAATTCCTTCAATGTATCATACCACACCCGAGGGGCTTGCTTGAGGCCATAGAGAGCCTTGTTAAGTCTGAAGACTTTGTCAGGATTCTTGGGATCTTCAAAACCTGGGGGTTGAGCAACATATACTTCTTCCTCAAGCTTACCATTGAGGAATGCACTTTTCACATCCATTTGATATAAGATGATATCATGATGGTTAGCATAGGCAAGTAAAATGCGAATAGCCTCAAGTCTAGCAACAGGTGCAAAAGTTTCATCAAAATCAATTCCTTCAACCTGTGTGTAGCCTTGAGCTACTAGTCGTGCCTTATTCCTCACCACATGGCCATTTTTATCTTGCTTGTTGCGGTAGATCCACTTTGTGCCAATGATATTATGCTTGCGAGGATCTGGGTGATTGACCAATTCCCAGACATTGTTCAGCTCGAACTGATGTAATTCTTCCTGCATAGCCTGAATCCACTCCGGCTCCAGAAATGCTTCATCTACCTTAGTGGGCTCTGTGATAGAGACAAAAGCATAGTGCCCACAAAAGTTAGATAAATGTGATGCTTTTGAGCGGGTGAGAGGACCTGGTGCGCTAATGTCATCGATGATCTTCTCCACTTGCACTTCTTTTGCAACGTGTGGATGAGTTGGTAGTCGCTGATGATTTTGATCAGCATTTTCTTCAGCACCATTTTCCTCATCATGTTCTTCAGGTGCATCAGTTCGACGTTCTTCATGAACAGGAATGAATTCTTCAGCTGATTCTTTAGTAGGAATGACATCCTCAGTTGCCTTGAGCTTGATAGCATCTTCAGATGCTGGTTCATCTAACACAGAAGGTAGGTGCTCTCTTTGCGAGCCATTAGTTTCATCGAACCACACATCTACAGTGTCAACAATTTTGTGAAGAACAATGTTGAAGACTCTGTAGGTGTGCGAGTCCTTTCCGTAACCAAGCATAAAACCTTTATGTGCTTTCGGTGCAAATTTAGAGTTGTGGTGAGGATCTCTAATCCAACATTTAGCACCGAAGACTTTGAAATAACTCACATTGGGTTTCTTGTCAGTGAAGAGTTCATAGGCAGTCTTCTTGAAGAATTTGTGAAGATATACTCTGTTGATGATGTGGCAAGCAGTATCAATTGCATCAATCCAAAAATGCGTTTTGTATTCATCCAGCATAGTGCGAGCCATCTCAACAAGAGTTCTGTTCTTGCGCTCCACGACGCCATTCTGCTGAGGAGTATAGGGAGCAGATAATTCATGAGTAATACCAAGTTCATCAAGATAGGCATCAAGACCTGAATTCTTGAACTCAGTTCCATTGTCACTTATGATATGCTTGATCTTCACACCAAAGTTGGTTGAAGCCCTCGAGGAAAATCGTTTGAAGACTTCCTGCACTTCATGTTTGTAAGTAACAATGTGTACCCATGTATATCGAGAATAATCATCAACAATGACAAAACCATATAGAGATGCATCATTATTGACTGCTGAATAATGATTAGGTCCGAAGAGGTCCATGTGAAGCAATTCGAATGGACGGGTAGTGGTCATGATAGTCTTCGTTGGATGCTTGGCCTTGGTCATTTTCCGGCTTCACATGCTCCGCATAAGTGATCCTTGGGGAATTTGACATTCTCAATGCCAATGACATGCTTCTTCTTCGCAAGCGTGTTCAAATTCCTCATGCCTGCATGACCAAGTCGTCGATGCCATAGCCAGCCTTCTGAAGCTTTTGCAAGTAGACACACGGCTGGTTGTGGTCCCAGAGAAAATCAACAATATACAGATCTCCTCTCCTAAAGCCTTGAAGACTTTGGAATTGTCGCTTCCATAATCACAACACAGCGATATTTGCCAAAGCCAACAACCATATCAAGATCACAAAGCATTGAGATCGACATGAGATTGTATCCTAAGGACTCAACAAGCATGACTTTGTCCATGTGCTTAACCTTAGAGATAGCAACCTCACCAAGACCCAATACGACTTTTGCCTTTGTCAAGAAAGATGATATGCTTCAGAGGTGATGGTGATAAGGAGCATCCATCAATAGATTCTTGTCACCAATCATGTGATTTGTACATCCACTATCGAGGACCCATTCAAGGTTTTGGGTTGATCATCCTGCAGATGAATTAGTGTAGCTTACAATCTCATATGCTTCATCGATGAAGAATATGATATCAAGTTCATCGATGAATTTCATCAAGCAATAAATGATATAGCGGTATGAGGGCGTGTGAAATGAAAGTTCATTTCATCATGATTCGCTGCGTCCTTGAGCATTTTGTCAAGTCCCAAAGAAATTCTTGAGACGTTAGAGCACGTCGGAGACTGACCTGCAGAAGAGATTAGTTCTTTTTCTTCACCACCCACATCTGGAGGGGTGGCAAAGCGTTCATCATCCTGCGAGCACCATGTGAAAAAGGTGGCAAAGATGCCAAACCATTTCGCTTCACATAAGAGGGGTTAGGGTACGCATATGAATAAGCAGAGTAATTCTTCGAGGACTTATGAACATAATGGTTTGAAGAATAATGCACATATTCATAGCCCTTAGCTCTACCCTGCGAGACAGAGTTGTTAGCACGATGATAATCATATGAGGACTTTGATCCAGTTGAAGAGTTTGGTCCATATGAAGAGTTTGATCTGGGGTTCCTGTTCTTCACAGGTGGTGTCATGAGGACATTCACCTGAAGACTTTCAACACAACTTTTGGGAACCCGGATTTTCTTCATAGGGGAACCATTCCTGCAGTTAGTGCCAACATATCTAGCAAATACTTCACCATTCTGATTTTTGAACAGTTTATAGTTGGAGTCAAAAGACTCATCAGAAGAATGAGGAGATTCACATGTAAAGCCAGATAAGTTAGATGGATCAACTGGAGGTCCCTTTGCAGCAACCCATGAGGTTTTGGGGTACTGCTCAGGCTTCCAATATGTTCCATCAGCATTGAGTTTCCTCTCAAAGGCAATACCCTCTTTCCTAGGGTTTCTGTTGAGGCTGCTTTTTAAGCACATCGCAAAGTGTCTGATGCCCTTTGAGGCTTTTGTACATGCCTGTCATGTACAATTCCTTCACCCCTGCATTGTCAGTGATACTAGCAATGTCCTCAGATGAGTAATTAGTGATAGCAGAGGCAGATGAAGAATTTGTAACAGTTGAAGCATTTGAACATTCAGGTGAAGAATTAGCAGATTCACGTTCAATGCACTTTAAGCATGGAGAAATTCTTCCTGAGAAGCGCTGATTTGTTGAGCTAGTAATGAATCGCGATCTTAGCTTTTCAAGATCTTCCTTTATTTGAAGAGATTCAAGAGAAAGCTTCTCGTGATCTTGCTTTTCTTGAAGAAATTCATAAGAAAGTTTCTCATGATCAGACAAGAGAGAGTTATGATGACCTTGAAGGTTATCATACCTAGACTGAAGTCTCTGAAGATTTTCAGTCAAGGCTTTAGTGCGATCCATTTCTTCACCCAACATATCATCACTTTTATCTAGCATGTTTTGAACCTTTTCAAGAGCCCGTTGTTGTTTCACAACAATTTTAGCAAGTTTAGAGTAGCTGGGCTTGAGATCCTCATCAGATTCATTTTCACTAGAGTCAGAGGAGTTGTATTTGAGTACCTTAGCACCTTTCGCCATGAAGCAATAGGTGGGGCGTAGCCATCATTATCTTCATCGGGCTTGTCGGTGGAGTCAGTTTCTTGATGTTGAAGATGGACTTGCCGACGACGAAGCGTGCAACGCCGGACTCGCAACACCAGACTCAGATTCTTGAGATTCCTCCTCTTCATCATTTTCCTCAGATTCAGCTTCAGAGTCCATCTCCTTGCCAATGAATGCCCGAGCCTTCTTGGAGTTGCTCTTCTTGTGAGATGAAGACTTTGAGGATTTTGATGACGAAGATTTTGACGATTTCTTCTTCTTCTTCGCATCATCAGAACTGTAATCCTTGTATTTCTCCTTCTTCATTTCCTTTTCCCACTGAGGACAATCTTTAATATAGTGACCAGGCTTCTTGCATTTGTGGCAAAGTCTTCTCTTATAGTCACTGGATGAGGAATCATTTCCTCTTGAGGATTTTCCAAAGCGACCACGTCTTGTGAATTTCTGAATTTCTTCTGGCGCATGCTAGATCCTGCTCAGTTCTTGAGATCACCAAGGCTACTACCGTAATCCTCACATTGAGTCGACACAACCTTAGCCTTGAGGCACGTGGTTTGCCATAGTTTGAGCCATAGAGATCTCTTTTTGAGCAAGTCGGAACTTCGTGAGTGTTTAGCCTTCGAGGATATCAGCAGGATCAAGCGACTTGTAGTCGAGATGTTCTTGTATCATTAGTCCCAGAGTATCAAATGAGGAATCAAGCGATCTCAGCAGTTTCTTCACAACTTCATGATCAGTGATGTCAGTGGCACCGAGGGCTTGAAGCTCATTTGAGATGTCAGTGAGGCGATCAAAGGTTTGTTGGACATTCTCATTGTCGACTCTTTTGAAGCGGTTGAAGAGATTCCGAAGAACATCGACTAGAGAGTCACGCTGAGTTGAAACTCCTTCATTTACTTTGGACAGCCTATCCCAGATAAGCTTAGAAGTTTCCAAAGCACTCACTCTTCCATACTGTCCTTTGCTCAGATGACCACATATGATATTCTTCGCTTGAGAATCGAGTTGTTTGAATCTCTTCACATCGGTAGCGTTCAGTGACGGAGTGACAGTGGGGACACCATTTTCCACAACATACCAGAGATCATTATCAATTGCCTCAAGATGCATTCACATCTTGTTCTTCCAGTAGGGGTAGTCCGTTCCATCAAAGGTAGGACACCCAGCCGAGACCTTGATCATACCTGCGGTCGACATAACTAAAACTCCAAAGGTTAAACCAAAATCACACGTAACAAGGGATTACCTTGCTCGATACCAATTGAAAGTCGTTATATCGACTAGAGGGGGTGAATAGGCGATTTTATGAATTCTTCAACGAGGAATTTGCTGGTGAGGAAATTCCTTAGCGAAGAACTACTTGATGGAATAAGTACTAAGAAGTAAATATAACAGGATACAAACATAGTCATCATGTTGAAATGAGGACTAGCACAGAGTCTGAAAAGCGTAAACACAGGATAACAAGATGAAGACAAACAGTGAAGAAATTGAACGAGGAATTTGTGAAAGTCTTGATCAAAGTCTTCAAGCACAGATATGAACAACATTCAACACAAGAATGAGGAAATGAATGAGTTGAGGAAATAGAACCACCAGGTTGGTGAAGACAATGATTTGGTAGACCAGTTCAACTGCTGTCTCGGTTATGCGTCTGTTGAGCGGTTGAGTATTTAAACTCGAGGACACACAGTCTCGGACACCCGCCTCGAGCCGCAACTCAGGACACCCAGCCTCACCGTATTCTCCTTGAACTAAGACCACGCAGCCTCGTCCAATCACTCGTGGTAAGTCTTGGTGACTTCCAAACCTTCACAGACTTGGTTACTCGGTGATCCACAATTCCTCTTGGATGCTCTAGACCTTGGCGCCTAACCGTCCGGAAGAAGCACAGTCTTCAAAGGTAACAAGCGTCGGATCCACGCAGGATCAATTTCTTGATGATGCTCAATCACTTTGAGTTTGTGGGGTTTGGTTTTGGGATTTTCCTCACTTGATGATTTTCGCTCAAAGTCCTCGGAGGATGGGTTGCTCTCGGATGACAAGTGTCAAGTTCTCTCGGAGCAGCCAACCAACTAGTGGTTGTAGGGGCGGCTATTTATAGCCTAGGAGCAGCCCGACATGATAAGACATAAATGCCCTTCAATGATATGACCGTTAGGTGGATAAGATATTTTGGACAGCCGTAGCAAGAAGACAAAGAACGGTCGGAACTTTGACTCTCAAATTCCTCGGGGCTATCATGCTCCTCATTTGTGTAGGCAATTCAGACCGACGAATTCCTAACTCCTCGATCGAGCAAAGTCCTCGATGACTGAAGAACTGCGTCTCACATCAAGAAATTGACTGAATCAGTATGAGATTTCCAATGGCTTCACTCGAAGGGATTGGTAGGTGTAGGATTTTGAGTTGAGCATCACATGTAAATTTTTCCTTAGTATTTCCTCGACCCCCTTTAACAGTACGGTGTTTCCTATGACTCAAGAAAGAGAAAATGAAACTACGAAAACAAAAGTCTTCACGCTTCATGTTCCTCAAGTAAATACCAAGTCTTCAAGGTCACACCATTCTCTTCACTTTCAAAGTCTTGAGAAAGTCTTCAGAATATCAAAGTCTTCAGTCGAAGAACTTCATTTTTAGGGGTCGACTTTCTCTGTGAATATCAAACTCCTCATAGACTTGTAGACCTGTGTACACTCATAAACGCATCAGTTACTTAACCTATAAGTCTACAATACACCAAAATCACTAAGGGGCACTAGATGCACTTACAAACCCGTTTAGGTTTTGATCGGTGTGAACTGGTTTGCAATTAAATATAGCGTGGTAGTAATTTGGAATGTGACGGGACACGGGCTCAAAATTTATTGACGGTTCTATAATTTCTAAGTGCGGCACTATTCCCGTACAGCGTAACGTGGGCATGCTTTCTCGGCCGCGTACGTCGCATTTGCACCATAGGGTGCACCGCAATAGGCAATGTCAGCACACGTCTTGTTCCAACAAGCGTGCACGCTCGTTATTACCATCGCACACGCTTCTTTTAATTAGAATGTGTGCTCTAGCACACACACATTGGTATGTGTAATTGTTTCTATTTGTTGTGGCTAATCGCAAACAGTTCATCCGTGTGAAGTGTATGCCGTCAATCGCAGACACGTTGATCTGGCTGACCATTTTTGTTGTGTTTCCTAATCAGAAACAATTAATCCTTATGAACCAGATGCCCTCAATCGCACACACCTTTATCTGGCTGCCCGTTTCTCTTCTTCTTCCCCATCGCAAACAAATAATTGAACTGAACCGTATGCCCCGCATCGCACACGCAACTAAAATCTGAACCGTGTTTGATTAATCCTTCATCGCAAACGTTTTGCATCTTTTTTGACGGGTTTTTTTACATCACCATTTTTGATTAATGCATCGCACACAGTTTCGTCAAAGGGTCTCTAATCATAGTGTCACGTTAGCAGCATCCTATAGTAGTGTGTCTAGATCAAAAATTATACGTGAAGCACAAAGAGTATTCTAACATATCATGAATAAATGTGTGTCCCTCTCAAAAGGTGTGTCCAACAAAGATGATTGTGGCAAACTAAAAAGCAAACAAAGCAAAGACTTATATAATACACGACGCTCCAAGGAAAACTCATAACATGTGATGAATAAAAATATAGCTACTACTTCTTGAGCTCGCGTTGGTTTTTCCCTTTAAGAGGAAAGGGTGATGCAACAAAGTAGAGATAAGTATTTCCCTCAGTTAAGAACCAAGGTATCAATCCAGTAGGAGATACAAGAAAGTCCCCAATATATGCACCTACACAAACAATCAAACACTTGCACCCAAGGCAATAAAGGGGTTGTCAATCCCTTCATGGTCACTTGCAAAGGTGAGATCTCATAGAGATAGATAATAAAGATTACTAAAACGTAAGACAAAGTAAAAGTAAGTAAATCGCAGCAAGGTATTTTTTTTGTATTTTTGATTTATAGATCTGAAAATATATGATGAAAAATAGACCCGGAGGCCATAGGTTTCACTAGTGGCTCTCTCTTGAAGGAAAATAATATGGTGGGTGAACAAATTATTGTCGAGCAATTGATAGAATACAGCACAAAGTTATGATGATATCCAAGGCAATGATTATGCATATAGGCATCATGTCTGTGTCAAGTAGACCGAAACAATTCTGCATCTACTATGATTACTCCACACATCGACCGCTATCCAGCATGAGTGTATTAAGTTCACAAGAATGGAGTAATGCCTTAAGTAAGATGACATGATGTAGAGAGATAAACTCAAGCAATATGATGAAAACCCCATCTTTTTACCCTTGATGGCAACAATACAAATACGTGCCTCGCTACCCCTACTTTGACACTGGGTGAGGACACTGCAAGATTGAACCCAAAACTAAGCACCTCTCCCGTTGCAAGAAAAACCAATCTAGTTGGCCAAACCAAACCGATAATACGAAGAGAAATACAAAGATATCAACTCATGCATATAAGAATTCAGAGAAGATTCAAATACTATTCATAGATAATTTGATCATAAATCCACAATTCATCGGATCTCGACAAATACACCGTAAAAGAAGATTACAACGGATAGATCTCCAAGAACATCGAGGAGAACATGGTATTGAGGATCAAAGAGACATAATAAGCCATCTAGCTACTTGCTATGGACCCGTAGGTCTGTGGTAAACTACTCACGCTTCATCAGAAGGGCAATAGAGTTGATGTAGAAGCCCTTCATGTTCAAATCCCCCTACGTCAGGGTGCCGGAAAAGGTCCCAAGATGGGATTTCATGGGTACAGAAGGTTACGACGGTGGAAAACTATTTTGGTGGACGCTTCTAGGCGTTTGGGAATATTGGGGAATTTATAGGCCAAGAATTAGGGTTAGAGGACCTCTGAGGGGCCCACAAGCCAGGGAGCACCCCCCTAGGGCGCGCCCTAGAGGCTTGTGGCCTCCTTAGGACTCCTATGACTACATCTCCAAGTCCTACGTGTGCCTTCTGGTCCAAGAAAAATCATCGCGAAAGTTTTATTCCATTTGGACTCCGTTTGATATTCCTTTTCTGCAAAACTCAAAAACAAGGAAAAAAACAAAAACTGACACTGGGCTCTGGGTTAATAAGTTAGTCCCAAAAATAATATAAACTAGCATATTAAAGCATATAAAACATCCAAAATAGATAATATAATAGCATGGAACAATAAAAAATTATAGATACGTTGGAGACGTATCAATAGCTCCAAGTAATTTACCAATGGTGGTTAGAACAAAGAGGGGATGCAATCCGGGGCATCCCCAGTCTTAGAGTCTTGAGTGTCCTTGGATATTACCTTGGGGTTCCTTGGGAAACCCCAAGCTTAGGGTCTTGTCACTCCTTATTCCTTTATCCATAGCGATCTCACTTAAAACCTGAAAACTTCAGCACACAAAACTCAACAGAAAACTCGTGAGATCCGTTAGTATAACAAGCCAATCTTAAAGGTAATGTTGTAAAGCCATTGATATTTTATTATTGCATAATAAATATTGTATTCTCACTTTACCATGACTTATACCCCCTGATACAATCCATAGATCCATCAAAACAAGCAAACAATGCAACTAAAACAGAATCTATCAAAAACAGAATAGTCTGTAATGATCTGGACAAACGCAATACTTCTGTGACTCCAAACATTCTGGAAAATTAGGAAAACGCGGTAAATTTGTATATAAATAATGTGTAAAAATTTCAAAATTTTATCATGTTCCAGTGAATTTAAACAATTCTACTACTGGCCGCAAAAGTTTCTGTTTTTCCAGAGAATCAAATCAACTATCAACCAAATCATCCCAAATGCTATACTTGGCACAACACTAATTTAAACACAAAAACACAACCATAACAATAGCATAATTGTGTTCACACACAAAAACAGAAAACAAAAAAGAGAAATTAAGATACTATTGGATTGCCTCTCAACAAGGGCTATTGTTTTACCCCTAGCTAGGTGTAATGCATAGTTTCAAATATTGGTATCCTTCGAATTAATTCCACAAGTGGCCCTCATAATAGATTCATATGGTGGCTTAATTCTATTTATAGGGAAGTGTTCCATTCCTTTTTGTAGTGGAAATTAGAATATTATATTACCCTCCTTCATATCAATAATAGGACCTATGGTACGTAGGAATGGCCTACCAAGTATTATAGGACAAGACAAATTGCAATCAATATAAAGTACAATCAAAATTAACGGGCACATAATTTCTATTTGCAAGAATAAGCACATCAGTAATTCTACCCAAAGGCTTCTTAATAGTGGAATCCCCTAAGTGCAAATTAAGAGAACATACATCCAAATCATGGAGGCCTAGCACATCACATAAAGATTTTGGTATAGCCGAAACGCTAGCACCCAAATCACATAAAGCATTGCACTCATAATTTTTAATCTTTATATTAATAGTAGCTTCACATTCATCATATATTTTTCTCGGTACTGAAACCTCCAATTCTAGCTTTTCTTCTAAAGCTTTCATTACTGCAGGATACTGCTAATGCGACACTACGATCAGAGACCCTTTGACGAAACTGTGTGTGATGCATTAATCACAAACTGTGGTGTAAAAAACCGTCAAAAAGGTGCAAATTCAGATTTTAGTTCCATGTGTGATGTAGGGCATACAGTTCTGTGCAATTAACCGTTTGCGATGAGGAGCAACAAAATAAACAGGCAGCCAGATGAAGGTGTGTGTGATAAACATTATACGGTTCACTAGGATGAACTATTCGTGATTAGGCAACACAAAAGAAATGGTCAGCCAGATCAAGGTGTGTGTGATATACAACATGCAGTTCACTTGGATGAACTGTTTGTGTTGAGACAAGAGAATAGAAACGGTTCAATATAACAAGATGTGTGATACGCGGCAAACAGGTCTGTAGTCACTAATGTGTGCGAAGACCGATAATAACACAAATGGTTTCTGCTAATATGACGTATGTGTTGTGCGATGGGATTGCATACAGAACAACAACATATATATATATATACACACACACACACTTATAAGGACATGGTTGCATAACCAAATTAAACATCCAATTACATAGGTGGCTACTACAGCCATGGCATTTGCACACACCAAAGTAAACTATTACATGCATAATTTCATAGGTGGCTACTACACACATGACACTTCCACACACCAATAACGTAAACTATATATTACATGCATGATTAACTAGCATAATCCAGGCTCGATCCATGCTCATCGATGCTTGCTCTGCTTCATCTGATCATCATCTACTACTTGTGATGCTTGCTCTGCTTGTGGCTCGATCCAGGCTCGTCGATTTGGGTAACGAGGCACTTCCTCATGTCAATGATCCGCATGCGCATCTCATAGCATGTGGACATGCTCTTGGCCGTGAACCTGAGGTGAGGTTCATCCAGTCGCCTAATCCAGTCCCTGTGCCAGGATACGGGACTTGTTCTCTAGGCATCCCGATTCATATTTTTGTAGTAGGGGTCGATGATGGCCGAGGCGAGTTCGACCAGGGAGTCCTTCTTCATGCTGCCCCAGACCTTGTACTGGTCACAGATTTCGTCAAGGTTCTTGCAGGCCAAGCCTGTAACACTGAGCACTTTTACATCGTTGGTCGTTTCCACCATGGCGAACTTGTTGTCGGTGTTGTTTACAAACCTGTTGAAACGGTCGCAAGGCTCTCTGGCATGCAGTAGTGCTAGATGAGGACATGATGGCGCATGAACAACTGGGCGACGGCAACCTTCTGATTTATGCTGGGACGCGGTGGTGTACTGGAGGTCGATGCCGACCACCTTGTACTTGTCTCCAGCAAGCAACTGCTCAACGGTGTTGATGTAGTCATCCACCACGGCCGGGTCGATGGTATACACCACTGAGAGATCCGTCTCCCTCGTGTGGGTCTCCACTTTATGCTCGCCGAATTCCATTGGAGCGCCGCTAGACATCCCCTCTCTATGTGTCATCATGGGTGTGCTTGTTATGTTGTGGGGCGCAATCGAAAGGTTGAAGAGACTAAGGTTATAATGGCCGCAGGAAATAAAGGGGAGGCCGGACGGCCTGGAATATTGATCGGCACGCATTGATGGCAGGTCTAATTCGCAGCGCATAACTCCATCGTGTTGCATGTAAATGCATTGTGTGGCAACACGCGCGGCACAACCGCATGCATATGGGGCCCCCGACATGATCGTGCGCAGGCCCAACCACTGGCAGAGCGCGTGCGGAGGGACGCGAGCAGAGTGCTCCGTGGTCGCCTAAACGGTAAGCAACCATATATATCCATATAGCAGTTGAACACGCAAGGAAATGCTGTCCACAACCCGAGCGCTCCGAGGGACGCGAGCAGAGCGCGCCGCGGCGCCTAATGGCGAGCATAGCGTGCTGCGGCGCCTAACGGTGAGCAGAGCTTGCAGAGGCACACGAGCAGAGGCCGGCGCCGTGTGTGTTGTGGGCAAACGCTTGCTGGTATATATAACCTCAAATTTAACCAACAAAATGATAATGCATGTTACAAAAAATTATATAACTGGAAACTATGTTCAAATACGAATCCGACGATATAATCTTTGGCGACATGCATTCGTATTTTATTAATTAAATCCTACTTATAAACCCGGACGAGCGTATAGTAGTTAATTAAATCACAAACTTTTTTTATTAAACATATGTGTACGTGTCCTTTCCTCCTTCTCTCGCATGTCTTGTCACCCCGCTGCTGCAGACCGTTTGAGCGCAAGCTTGAGCAGTGCGCGGGGTCGTTCTTTTGGCCAACCACCTCTTTTGGTCAATGGAACCATTTTAACCTTGGAACATGTGATGCAAAGGCTTGATATTATTGAAAATAAAATTGCTACTGTAGAGTTAATTGAAAATTTGGATAAAAATATTCATAATCAAATTACTCAATATGGATCTAAGGTAGGAGTTACTCTAAAGAATCTTAGGGAAAAAGAACCCATAGTTAATGAAAAGATAGATCAAGATTCGACTAGAATTGATAAACTCGAAGATATTATTACCAACTTGGGTTACGCTTTTTCTGCCGCTAAAAGTACCTCGAACCCTTCTTCTGCCAAAGTTGCCAAGTTTATTTACATTCCTAAGAATAAGGGTGAATCTTCTAGTAAGGAAAATGAAGATCTCAAATCAATAAGTGTTCACCCCAATTTTTCGATATCATTAAGGAACCTTTTGCCACAAATGTATTTATTGATTTCTTACCTAGGAGTTTGACCTTCACAAAACCAAAGAACCTCCTAAGGGTTATGCGTGTTCAATTGAAGAAGTTCATGCTAAACATGGCAATACCCAGATCTATTCTTGTTTTTATGCCTAGCTAGGGGCATTAAACGATAGCGCTTGTTGGAAGGCAACCCAATTTTATTTTGTTATTTACTTTTTGCTCCTGTTTAGTAATAAATAATTCATCTAGCCTATTTTTAGATGTGGTTTTATGTTTTAATTAGTGTTTGTGCCAAGTAGAACCTTTGGGAAGACTTGGGGTGAAGTCTTTTCGATCTTGCTGTAAAAAACAGAAACTTTTGCGCTCACGAGAATAGCTGTCATTTTTTACAGAAGCGTGCTTTCAGGTTGATTGTTTTTGAATAAGATTAATAGACAAATTACTCACGTCCATCAATTTATTCTAGAACTTTTGGAGTTACAGAAGTATTCAAAAGTTATAGATTTCTACAGACTGTTCTGTTTTTCGTGTGTTGTTTGCTTATTTTGATGAATCTATGAGTAGTATCGGCGGGGTTATGAACCATAGAGAAGTTGGAATAAAGTAGGTTTAACACCAATATAAATAAAGATTGAGTTCATTACAATACCTTAAAGTTGTGGTTTATTTTCTTATACTAACGGAGCTCATGAGATTTTCTGTTGAAGTTTTGTGTTGTGAAGTTTTTAAGTTTTAGGTAAAGATTTCATGGACTTTGGAATAAAGAGTGGCAAGAGCCTAAGATTGGGGATTCCCAAGGCACCCCAAGGTAAAATTCAAGGATAACCAAAAGCCTAAGCTTGGGGATGCCCCGGAAGGTATCCCCTCTTTCCTCTTCGTCTATCGGTAACTTTACTTGAGGCTATATTTTTATTCACCACAAGATGTGTTTTGCTTGGAGCGTCTTGTATGATTTGAGTCTTTGCTTTTTAGTTTACCACAATCATCCTTTATGTACACACCTTTTGGGACAGACACGCATGAATAATGATTTATCAGAATACTCTATGTGCTTCACAATATTGCTCTACTGCTTCACTTACGTCTTTTTAGAGAACGGCGGTGGCTTTATTTTGTAGAAATTGTTGATCTCTCATGCTTCACTTATATTATTTTGAGAGTCTTTTAGAACAGCATGGTAATTTGCTTTGGTTATAAAATTAGTCCTAATATGATGGGCATCCAAGATGGGTATAATAAAAACTTTCATATAAAGTGCATTGAATACTATGAGAAGTTTGATTTTATATGATTGTTTTGAGATATGAAGATGGTGATATTAGAGTCATGCTAGTAGAGTAGTTGTGAATTTTAGATATACTTGTGTTAAAGTTTGTGATTCCCGCAGCATGCACGTATGGTGAACCGTTATGTGATGAAGTTGGAGCATGATTTATTTATTGATTGTCTTCCTTATGAGTGGTGGTCGGGGACGAGCGATGGTCTTTTCCTACCAATCTATCCCCCAAGGAGCATGCACGTAGTACTTCGTTTTGATAATTAATAGCTTTTTGCAATAAGTTGTGAGTTCTTTATGACTAATGTTGAGTCCATGGATTATACTCACTCTCACCCTTCCACCATTGCTAGCCTCTCTAGTGCCACGCAACTTTCGTTGGTACCATACACCCACCTTATACCTTCCTCAAAACATCCACCATACCTACCTATTATGGCATCTTCATAGCCATTCCGAGATATATTGCCATGCAACTTTCCACCGTTCCATTTATTATGACATGCTCCATCATTGTCATATTGCTTTGCATGATCATGTAGTTGACATCGTATTTGTGGCAAAGCCACCGTTCATAATTTTTCATACATGTCACAATTGAATCATTGCACATCCCGGTACACCGCCGGAGGCATTCACATAGAGTCATATTTTGCCCTAAGTATTGAGTTGTAATTCTTGAGTTGTAAGTAAAGGAAAGTGTGATGATCTTCATTATTAGAGCATTGTCCCAATGAGGAAAGGATGATGGAAACTATGATTCCCCCACAAGTCAGTATGAGACCCCAGACGAAAAAAGGCCATCAAAACGAGAAAAGGCCCAAATAAGAAAAATGAGAGAAAAAGAGAGAAGGGACAATGCTACTATCCTTTTTCCACACTTGTGCTTCAAAGTAGCACCATGATCTTCATGATAGAGAGTCTCCTATGTTGTCACTTTCATATACGAGTGGGAATTTTTCATTATAGAACTTGTCTTGTATATTCCAATGATGGACTTCCTCAAAAGTGCTCTAGGTCTTCGTGAGCAAGCAAGTTGGATGCACACCCACTTAGTTTCTGTTTGAGCTTTCATACACTTATAGCTCTAGTGCACCCGTTGCATGGCAATCCCTAGTCACTCACATTGATATCTATTGATGGGCATCTCCGTAGCCCGTTGATTCGCCTACTTGATGTGAGACTACCTTCTCCTTTTTGTCTTATCTACAAATACCATTCTATTCCACCTATAGTGCTATGTCCAGGGCTCACACTCATATATTGCGTGAAGATTGAAGAAGTTTGAGAACATCAAAAGTATGAAACAATTGCTTGGCTTGTCATCGGGGTTGTGCATGATTAAATACTTTGTGTGATGAAGATAGAGCATAACCAGACTGTATGATTTTGTAGGCATAGCTTTATTTGGCCATGTTTTTTGACTGTACTATATTTGGCCATGTTATTTTAAGAAGACATGATTGCTTTGTTAGTATGCTTGAAGTATTATTATTTTTGTGTCAATATTAAACTTTTGTCTTGAATCTTTCAGATCTGAACATTCATGCCACAATAAATAAAATTACATTGATAAATATGTTAGGTAGCATTCCACATCGAAAATTCTATTTTTATCATTTACCTACTCGAGGCGAGCAGGAACTAAGCTTGGGGATGCTTGATACGTCTCCAACGTATCTATAATTTTTCATTGTTCCATGCTATTATATTATCTCTTTGGGGTGTTTAATGGGCTTTAATATGCTATTTTATATTAATTTTGGGACTAACCTATTAACCGAAGGCCCAGTGCCAGTTTTTGTTTTTTTTTGCCTATTTTAAAGTTTTGCAGAAAAGGAATACCAAATGGAGTCCAAACGGAATGAAACCTTCGCGATGATCTTTCTTGGACCGAAAGCAAACCAGAAGACTTGGATATGAATTCGAAGACGTAACGACAAGGCCACGAGGCAGGAGGGCGCGCCCAGGGGGTAGGCGCGCCCCCCACCCTCGTGGGCCCCTCGTAGCTCCACCGACCTAGTTCTTTCGCCTATATATACTCTTATACCCTAGAAACATCAAGGGGAGCCACGAAACCACTTTTACATCGCCGCAACCTTCTGTACCCATGAGATCCCATCTTGGGCCTTTCCCGATGATCTGCCAGAGGGGGATTCGATCACGGAGGGCTTCTACATCAACACCATTACCTCTCCGATGAAGCGTGAGTAGTTTACCATAGACCTTCAGTTCCATAGTTATTAGCTAGATGGCTTGTTCTCTCTCTCTTTGATTCTCAATACAAAGTTTTCCTCGATGTTCTTCGAGATCTATTCGATGTAATACTCTTTTGCGGTGTGTTTGCCGAGATCCGATGAATTGTGGATTTGTGATCAAGATTATGTATGAGTATTATTTGGTTCTTCTCTGAATTCTTATATGCATGGTTTGATATCTTTGCAAGTCTCTTCGAATTATCGGTTTAGTTTGGCCTACTAGATTGATCTTTCTTGCAATGGGAGAAGTGCTTAGCTTTGGGTTCAATCTTGCAGTGTCCTTTCCCAGTGACAGTAGGGGCAGCAAGGCACGTATTGAATTGTTGCCATCGAGGATAAAAGATGGGGTTTTCATCATATTGCTTGAGTTATTTCCTCTACATCATGTCATCTTGCTTAATCCGTTACTCTGTTCTTTATGAACTTAACTCTAGATGCATGTTGGATAGCGGTCGATGTGTGGGGTAATAGTAGTAGATGCAGGCAGGAGTCGGTCTACTTGACACGGATGTGATGCCTATGTTCATGATCATTGCCTTAGATGTCATCATAGTTATGCGCTTTTCTATCAATTTCTCGGCAGTAATTTGTTCACCCACCGTAATACTTGCTATATTGAGAGAAGCCACTAGTGAAACCTATGGCCCCCGGGTATCTTTTCCATATTATTGAATCTCGTTTACATCTTGCTAGTTTCCAATCTATTATTTTGCAATCTTTACTTTTGAATCTATACATCAAAAATACCAAAAATATTTACTTTACCAATTCTTTATCTCTATCAGATCTCACTTTTGCGAGTGACCGTGAAGGGATTGACAACCCCTTTATTGCCTTGGTTACAAGCTCTTGATTGTTTGTGCAGGTATTCGGTGACTTGTGTGTCGTCTCCTACTGGATTGATACCTTGGTTCTCAAAAACTAAGGGAAATACTTACGGTACTGCATCACCCTTTCCTCTTCAAGGGAAAACCAACGCAAGCTCAAGAGGTAGCACCTAGCGCTAGGTCTTTGACGAGTTTCATCTCCATGCACTCGGTTTTCTTTTGTTTTGTTGAGTGTTCGATAAAATCAACTTGGCAAAGTTGCAGATTTTGATAGTCTACTAGTGAGGCAGGTATCACTTGGTTACCTACACCGTTTTTTGCCCATTTGCATGCTTGACCCAGTTGGGCCTGGTTGAGCATATGTAGGCAAAAAACCAACATCTGCATGTTTATTGGTTACCTAGATATTCTCTCCATGCATCGTAACAACGCCTCTATACGCTCCGCATTTGTTTGCTCGCATTATATGTGGTTAGATGAGTGCACATTGTTTGGTTGCATACGAGCATAGAGTTGTGCTCACTTTGTACCGTACTTGGTGAGCTTACCCAATATTACTACACCTTACAAATACGTCTCCAACATATCTATAATTTTTTATTGTTCCATGCTATTATATTATCTATTTTGGATGTTCTATATGCATTAATATGCTATTTTATATTATTTTTGGGACAAACCTATTAACCTAGAAGCCAGTGCCAGTTTCTGTTTTTTCCTTGTTTCTGAGTTTCACAGAAAAGGAATACCAAACGGAATGAAACCCTCGCAATGAATTTTGTTGGGCCAAAAGACAACCAGGAGACTTGGAGATAAAGTCGGAGGAGCCATGAGGCGGCCATAAGGACGGAGGGTGCGACCAGGGGGTAGGGCCACCCCCCACCCTTGTGGGCCCCCAGTGACTCCCCTAACCTAATTCTTTCACCTATATATTCCCAAATATTCCCAAACCACCATAGGCATCCACGAAAACACTTTTCCACCGCCGCAACCTTCTGTACCTGTGTGATCCCATCGAGGGACCTTTTCCGGCACCGTGCCGGAGGGGGATTCCATCACGGAGGGCTTCTACATCAACCCTATTGTCCTTCCGATGAAGCGTGAGTAATTTACCACCAACCTACGGGTCCATAGCTAGTAGCTAGATGGCTTCTTCTCTCTCTTTGATTCTCAATACCATGTTCTCCTTGATGTTCTTGGAGATCTATTCGATGTAATACACTTTTGTGCGGTGTGTTTGCTGAGATCCGAGGAATTGTGGATTTATGATCAGCTTATCTATGATTATTAATTGAATCTTCTCTGAATTCTTATATGCATGATTTGATATCTTTGTAATTCTCTTCGAACTATCGGTTCGGTTTGGCCAACTAGATTGGTTTTTCTTGAAATGGGAGAAGTGCTTAGCTTTGGGTTCAATCTTGCGGTGTCTTCCCAGTGACAGTAGGGGCAGCAAGGCATGTATTGTATTGTTTCTATCGAGGATAAAAAGATGGGGTTTTCATCATATTGGTTGAGTTAATTCCTCTACATCAGGTATCTTACTTAATGCGTTACTCTGTTCTTCATGAATTTAATACTCTAGATGCAGGCAGGAGTCGGTCGATGTGTGGAGTAATAGTAGTAGATGCAGAATCGTTTCGGTCTACTTGACACGGACATGATGCCTATATTCATGATGATTGCCTTAGATATCGTCATAACTTTGCGCTTTTCTATCAATTGCTCGGCAGTAATTTTTTCACCCACCATATTATTTGCTATCTTGAGAGAAGCCTCTAGTGAAACCTATAGCCCCCGGGTCTATTTTCCATCATATAAGTTTCTATGTTCTATCATATTATTTGTCAATCTGCTAGTTTGCAAGCTCTTACTTTCTAATGTATAAATAAAGAATACCAAAAATATTTACTTCACTGTTTATCTATCTCTATCAGATCTCACTTTTGCAAGTAACCATGAAGGGATTGACAATCCCTTTATCGCGTTGGGTGCAAGTTGTTTGATTGTTTGTGCAGGTCTTATGTAATTTGTGCGTTGTCTCCTACTGCATTGATACATTGGTTCTCAAACTGAAGGAAATACTTATCTCTACTTTGCTGCATCACCCTTTCCTCTTCAAGGGAAAAACCAACGCAATCTCAAGAAGTAGCAGGAAGAATTTCTAGCGCCGTTGTCGGGGGGATCTACGCCAAGTCAAGGCATACCAAGTACCCAACATAAACTCTCATCTCTTGCATCAGATTATTCGCCATTCGCCTCTCGTTTTCCTCTCCCCCACTTCTAAAACGATTTACGAAAATATTTTCCTTTTCTTCGCCTCTCTTCTGATCATATTCTTTGTTTGCTTTTTGTGTGCTCGTGTGTTGGACTGCTTGCTTTGTCACGATGGCTCAACAGAATACCAAATTGTGTGACTTTTCCAACACCAATAACAATGCTTTTGTTAGTACTCTGATTGCTCCCGTCACTAGTGCGGAATCTTATGAAATTAATGTCGCTTTGCTGAATCTTGTTATGAAAGATCAGTTTTCTGGCCTTCCTAGTGAAGATGACGCATCCCTTCTTAGTAGTTTCGTTGAGTTATGTGATATGCAAAATAAAAAAGATGTGGATAATGATATTGTTAAATTGAAGCTATTTTCGTTCTCACTATGAGATCGTGCTAAAAAGTGTTTTCATCTTTGCCTGAAAATAGTATTGATTCATGGAACAACTGTAAAGATGCTTTTATTTTCAAGTATTTTCGTCCCGCTAAGATCATCTCCCTTAGGAACGATATTATGAATTTTAAGCAACTTTATCATGAACATGTTTCACAATCTTTGGAGATGATGAAATTGATGATATGAAATTGCCCTACTCATGGTTTGAATTTGTGGATGATTATACAAAAAAATTATGCCGGATTGAATTTTGCTTCTAGAAATCTTTTTGATTCGGCCGCGGGAGGTACTTTTATGGAAATTACTTTAGGAGAATCTACTAAACTCCTAGATAATATTATGGTTAATTATTCTCAATGGCATACCGAAAGATCTTCCACTAGTAAAAAAGTGCATGTGATTGAAGAGATTAATGTATTGAGTGGAAAGATGGATGAGCTTATGAAATTATTTTCTAGCAAGAGTGCTTATATTGATCCTAATGATATGCATTTTTCTACTTTGATTGAGAATAATAATGGATCTATGGATGTGAATTTTCTTGGTAGGAACAGTTTTGGTAATAACACGTATAGAGGTAATTTTAATCCTAGGCCGTTTCCTAGTAATTCCTCTAATAATTATGGTAATTCCTACAAGGATTCTTATGGAAATTATAATAAGATGCCCTATGATTTTGAGATTAGTTTTAAAGAATTTATGAATTTGCAAAAGAATTTCAATGCTTTGATTGAAGAAAAATTGCTTAAGATTGATGATTTGGCTAGGAACATGGAAAGAATTTCTCTTGATGTTGATTCTTTGAAACTTAGATCTATCCCACCCAAGCATGATATTAATGAGTCTCTCAAAGCTATGAGAATTTCCATTCATCAATGCAAAGAAAGAACCGCTAAGATGCGTGCTAAACGAGATTGGTTTATAAAAACGTGTTCTTCTAGTTTTCATGAAAATAAAGATGAAGATCTTAAAGTGATTTATTTGAATCCTATTGAATCTTTGTTTTCCAATATAAATCTTGATAATGATGGGACTGGAGATGAGTCAACTTTAGTTAAAAGGCATCCCAATGGTTCGGACTTTTTAGATCTTGATGCAAAAATTGATAAAAGTGGGATTAGAGAGGCCAAAACTTTAAGTAGCAATGAACCCACTCTTTTGGATTTCGTGGAATTTAATTAAGATAATTGTTCTTTAATAGATGTATTTCCTTGTTGCAATCCATGTTCAATTATCCTCATGCTTATAATCAGAACAAAGCTTTTACTAAACATATCGTTGATGCTATGATGCAATCTTTTGAGAAAAAGCTTGAATTGGAAGTTTCTATCCCTAGAAAACTTTATGATGAGTGGGAACCTACTATCAAGATTAAGATTAAAGATTATGAGTGCCATGCTTTGTGTGATTTGGGTGCTAGTGTTTCCACGATTCCAAAAACTTTATGTGATGTGATAGGTTTCAGTGAATTTGATGATTGTTCTTTAAATTTGCATCTTGCGGATTCCACTATTAAGAAACCTATGGGAAGGATTAATGACATTCTTATTATTGCAAATAGGAATTATGTGCCCATAGATTTCATTGTTCTTGATATAGATTGCAATCCTACATGTCCTACTATTCTTGGTAGACCTTTCCTTACAACGATTGGTGCAATTATTGATATGAAAGAAGGAAACATTAGTTTTCAATTTTCGTTAAGGAAGGGCATGGAACAATTTCCAAGAGAGAAAATTAAATTGTCTTATGAATCTATTATGAGAGCTACTTATGGATTGCATACCAAAGATGACAATATCTAGATCTATTCATGTTTTTCTGCCTAGCTAAGGGCGTTAAACAATAGTGCTTGTTGGGAGGCAACCCAATTTTATTTTTGTTCTTTGATTTTTGCTCCTGTTTTGCCACAAATAATTCATCTTGCCTCTGATTAGATGTGTTTTTGTGTTTTAGTTAGTGTCCGTGCCAAGTAAGACCTTTGGGATGTGTTGAGGATATTACTACTGAGTGTAAACCGCCCAGGAGGTGCCGGTTCACGCTCAACTATACTGAAGCCCATGAAGATAAGGAGATGGCGCTTCACTGATAAAGCTTAGAGGCCCAAAGCCCAGAGGCGGGTTAGGGCCCATAGTGGTAAACCGTCATAGTTGTATAACTTGTATTGTAAGATAGGGAAAGGGAGAGACCGAGCCGAACACTTGTATGAGTCGGCCTCGGGACTCTGTAAACCGGCCGGGCGTCAACCTGTGTATATAAAGGGACGACCCTGCGGCGGTTCAGGAACAACAGACAACAACTCGAGACCCAGGCAAAGCGTATTTGCTCCCTGTTCATCGAAACCCCAATAATTCCATCACAACTAGACGTAGGCTTTTACCTTCATCGAAGGGGCTGAACTAGTATAAACTCTCGTGTCCCTTGTCCGGTTTAACCCCTTCAGGCTAATCTCGTTGTGATGGCTCCACGACTAAGTCCTTCCGCTTGGACATCTGACGTGATATTTCCACGACAGTTGGCGCCCACCGTGGGGCTATCGCACGATGGTTGCGAGTTCTTGAAGGGCAGCTTTGAAGGACTCAAGGGGTACGTGGTTGGCCGGATGACCAAGAGTCGTCGCGGCAAGCTCTACATCAACGATGCAGGATGGGGCCTCGAGGCCGGCTCAATGGAGTACGAGTACCGGGTCCCCTTTGGTGGAATTCACGTTTTCATTGGCAAGATCGGTGAACCGGGCCCTGAGCCGGACATCTCCACCGACCTCGTCGAGATGGCTCAGCGTGCAAGTCCTGCTCGGGTTCAGCCTGCCATGAGGCATGCGTTCGCAGGATTCATCCATGGTGCGGAATCTGAACCGGTGTCCGATGGTGAGACAGTCGTCTATTCAGATGGTGAATCATCCACTGGCAAAACCGAGTCGCTATACCAACTGCACGATGGCCGGTTTGAGGGATACTCCGATGGCGACAGTATTTCGGGTCCCCTTGAACCGCCAAACAGGGTTGCAATCTTCATGGCTGGTACGCAGCCCACCATGCAATCTTCATCTACAGCAGCAATGGTCTCCGGATCGGCAACCGCGGCAGGAGGCCCGGCGCGCCGGCCGGCTCAAGTTCTGGCCGGTTTACTGGATGCCTTGACGGCATTGTTGACTACAGCGGTGACTCCGGAGACTCAAGATCAGCATAATGCGGATCTTACAAAGCTAACGGATCAGATAGCTCAGGCCAAGGCGGACTTGGCGGCTAAGGAGGCCAGGATGGATGAAGAGCGGGCCGCTTTAGATGCCCAATCACAACAAATCCAGGCGCAAAATTACCGGCTTATGTTGGATCAGAACGCATCAAACGACGTCATGAGAAGGAAGTACCGATCTTGGCTACCGCAAATTTACAAAGGTCTGAATCTCTTCAGTACACCAGGAGCTGGGCCTAGCAATCCGGCAGGAGTAAACCGGACCGAGGCACCTGGGGCGGCACCGGATCAGCCATGGGCGATGGACCTGCCTCAACGGACGGACAACCCGCCGCAGTATGTAGCAACACCGCCGGGTCACTTTTCTAGCCCCTTGGATAATATGATTGTGGCAGCATCACGTTTGGCGGCTATTCTGATGGAGGGTGATTCATTAGCAGCGATTGAGACTCGATGAGCCAGTGATCTTCAAACCGCCGTTTTTCAGCAACAGGCTTATTCCTACAGCCGAGACAGAATACATTCAACCCCTCGTCCGAGCAAGAGTTATAGCAGGCGCATGGACGAACCGGCCGTGTCAAGCAGTGCGCGGCGTCGTGATGCCCCTCGAGGGCCCAATCCTGTGAGCGGCGGCTTGAATGCTCAGGATGTGGTGGATAATGGAAGAGCGCGAAGGGAGGCCGCATTAGTAGCACAACATGCGGGTCGTCATCAACCCGCCCCGGTTCAGCCAGCGGCGTCAGTAGAGCATGGGACAGGGCTTGCCTTCAGCTCTTGGGGAGTGTCGTGTCTCATCCCGGCTCTCCGTAATGTGCGGTTACCCAAGGATTTCAAAGGGCGACGCAAGGTGCCTAATTATACCACTGATCAGCCCCCCGAGGCGTGGGTGGAGAGTTATGAGATGGCAATGGAGATGCTAGATGTGGATGAAGCGGCATGTGCAAAATACTTCACCATGATGCTAGAAGGTACGCCTCGCACCTGGCTGAAGAGACTGCCTGCTAACTCAATCAATTCATGGGATGAGCTGAAGTCCAAGTTCATAGCAAACTTCAAAGATACATGCAAGCGACCTATGTCCATTGTGGATCTGGTGGCTTGTGTCCAAGGAGAGAATGAATCAACAACCCATTGGGTGCGCCGGGTTTCAGAAATTTTGCATTCGTCCGGTCGCATCAATCCGGATACAGCAATTGTGATGTTGGAGGGCAATTGCCGGTTTAAGTCACTAAAGATGAAGTTGGGACGGCTCAAGCGTCACTGCAATGATATGGGAACACTCATGGCGGCTCTGGTTAAGTATGCTGATTCTGATAATACCAAGGACCCTGACTCTGATGAGGAGAAACAGGAGAAGGGAAAGAAGAATGTCGGTTCAAAGGGACAGCATAACCAGGCGGGCCACGAAAATAATGGTAAGCGTAAAGCGGACAATTCTGATTTCGTGGCTAACACCAGTATGCAGGGTAATATGAAGCGCCGTAAGGGTAAACCGCCCCAGCGCGGTGGAGGAATGAATCTGGAACGCCTGTTAAACCAGCCCTGCCCAAAGCATGGGACCAAGGAGGCTCCTGCCACACACCTTTGGAAGGATTGCCACATCATGAGGAATTCAAAAACTCTGATCTTCTCTGGTATGATCAGGGTCCATCTGGTGGTTCTAGTCCAGGATTTCGTGGGTCGGGTTACGGTGGTGGCGGTTCAAACTCAGGGTTTTAGAATAATGAGGACAATCAGAATAAATAAGGTGATAACCATCAACAGGGTAATCAGGGGAATCAGCAGCAGTCCGGTTATCAGAGCAACCGAAAGCAGTTAAACGGTGGACAGTATCATGTCTTCACTACTAGCTTGTGCAAGCGCAATCAAAAACTCCATAAAAGGGCAGTGAACTCTGTTGAACCGGTGGTGCCCCATTATCTACGCTGGTCTGAGCATCCTATTGTCTGGAGCAGAGAGGATCATCCGCCCCGGGTTGACAATCCGGGTCACCTAGCTTTGGTAGTTGCACCGCAAGTGGGAGGTTATAAGTTCACCAAGGTACTCATGGACGGAGGGAGCAGTAACAATATTTTGTACTATGAAACCTTCCGGCATATGGGGTTGACAGATAAGAATCTTAGACCGTCAAACACCGTTTTTCACGGAGTGGTGCCTGGTAAATTGGCTTACCCAGTTGGTAAGATAGCTCTGGAGGTGGTTTTTGGAGATGATCATGATTCAAGGTCCAAGACACTGACCTTTGAGGTGGTTAAGATCAGAAGTCCGTACAACGCTTTATTTGGACGGCCGGTTTACGCTAAATTCATGGCAAGGCCGTGTTATGTTTATCTAGAGCTCAAGATGCCTGGTCACAAAGGGACCATTACGGTTCATGGTAGCCGTAAGATTGCTCTGGAATGTGAGGAAGGTGATGCGGCATATGCTGAGTTGGTTTGTGCAACGCAGGAGTTGAAGTTTTATAAGGACAATGTTGATCCGGCAGACATGACTTCTCTAAAGAAGCCCACCACAGAGCATGATCCGGCTTTGAAGTTTGAATCGGCTGATGAAACCAAATTGGTTGACTTTATTCCTGGCGATTCATCCAAGCAGTTCAGCATCAGCATCAACTTGGATCCCAAATAGGAAAGTGCGCTCATCGAGTTCATCCGTGAAAACCAGGACATCTTTGCATGGAACCTTCTGACATGCCAGGTGTACCGAGGGAACTCACTGAGCACACTCTTAATATTGATCCAAAGTTCAAACCGGTCAAACAGTTTCTTCGCCGCTTTAATGAGGAACGGCGTAAGGCCATTGGGGAAGAGGTAGCTCGGCTACTGGCAGCAGGGTTTATCGTGGAAGTATTTCACCCAGAGTGGTTGGCTAATCCGGTGCTGGTACTTAAGAAAAACGGCACTTGGCGTATGTGTGTGGATTACACAGATTTGAACAAAGCTTGCCCAGCCGATCCCTTTGCCCTCCCTCGTATTGATCAAATCATTGATGCTACGGTGGGTTGTGAGCGTTTGAGTTTTTTGGATGCTTATTCTGGTTATCATCAGATCAAGATGGCAGTTAAGGACCAGGAGAAGACAGCCTTCATTACTCCCTTTGGAGCCTTCTATTACGTATCTATGCCCTTTGGGCTCAAGAGTGCCCAGGCAACTTATCAACGTTGTGTGCAGAATTGTCTTCATACTCAGATTGGGTGCAACGTTCATGCCTATGTGGACGATATTGTGGTCAAGTCCAGGAAGGCAGAGGCGCTCATATATGTGTCAGGGAGGCTGACCCACGAACACCTATGGGGCCGGCGGACTGGGCCCCTTTCGGTTCAGCGGGGGGTGGAGATCGCACGAAGAGCAGATCGAGGCGAAGCACACGAGTGGTTTACCCAGCTTCGGAGCTCTCTGGAGAGATAATACTCCTACTGCTGCATGTCTGAGTGTATTGAGTTCTTGCTCGGGAGCGCTGAGTGCTACAGTACACACTAGCTGCTAACGAGACCGAGCGTGAGTGTTTTCTGGCTTCGAACCCCCTCTACGTTGCGCATGGGCCTCCTTTTATATGCTCAAGGGGTCACCGACAGGTGGCAACGTAGACAAGGGTAAAAATGGAAAAAGGAGTTGCGGTCGGTACAACTACCTGTACAGTGTTTCATACCTAACCCTGATGGCAGGGGACAAAGGCATTAAATGCCCGTCTGCATCGCCCAAATAGTGCAAAGAGGGACCGTCAGGGACGCCACCGCTCGCCACGATGGCAATCTTGTCAGCGTCGCTTGCCACCATGCACCGCTGGCTGCACGGCCTCTTGCCACGCGCGCCTGGAAAGGTCTCAGGGCGACACGTTGGTGGATGTGCTGGAGCTCGAGTACAGAGTGGTAGCTTTCCGCGGCAAGCGCCTTGCCGTGGTCGTTGTCTTGTCGCGTCTGAAAGCTTGTCGCTCACCAGGCCTTGCCGGGACGCGTGGCGCGTTGCGACAAGTTCCTTGAGATGCCTCGGTTGGCCTTCCCGGCAAGCTCCTCTTGCCGGGGCCTTGTCTCCTTGGCTTGAATACTTTGTTCTTGAATGGCTCCAAAGGAACCACGGAGGACCTTGGCGGTCACCCGGCAAGCCATGCCGCGGGGTGCTGCGACTGCCCGTGCACAAGTTCGGGATACTAGGGTACCCCTACTCTAGTACACTGACAGGAGCCCCCGGGCCTGGGCCACACACGGTGTCGAGCGTTGTTGGGCCAGGCCCAAAACAGGGCACGGGCACGCGCGGCCTGGGTTACGCCGTATCTTGCTCCGTATCCACCGTGCCCTCCCCGAACGACACGCGTGGAATGCGGCGTCGTGGGAGAGATCGTGGGTGGTTTCTTTATTCGGAAATACGGAACGTCCGCCCCCCCCCCCTTTATAAGCAGGGGAAACAGGGGCAGTTCGCCCATCTCGCCAGTTGCTACTCCAATCTCAGAAATCTCCGCCGCTCCCCTCTTCTTCCCAAAGCCGAAAGAGAGCAGCGCTCCACCCCCCATCGCCACCAGCACCACCAACGCCGTCGATCTCCCCCACCACCTCCGCCATGGCTCCGAAAGCCGGCAAGGGGAAGGGCGTGAAGTCGACCGAGGCGCAGCGGCTCGTGGCGCTGCGAAAGGAGCGGACAACCTTCCCCCCCAAGCTCGTCGCGAAGGAGCTGAGGGAGTACTACTACCTCTTCTGGTCGACGGAGACGCGAGCGCATCCACGCACGAAGGTACTCTCCGTCGCCGCTTCGGAACGGGCTCCGAATGGATATCCCTTCTTCGCGTTGTTCTTCTACTGCGGGCTCTGCTCGCCTTTCTCTTAATTTTTCTGCGACATTATGAACACCTACGGGTTCCACCTCCTTGACTTCACCCCCAATGCCGTTCTGACCATGGCAGTTTTCGCACATCTCTGCGAAAACTTTGTCGAAGTCCATCCAAATGTAGCCCTTTTCCGCCACTTCTTTATGCCCCGAGTTGAGAGAGGAGAGCCTTTATCTGGCAGAATCTCCTGGATCTCGAGGGCTGGCCAGAAGGAGGCCTATCTGGAGGGAGAGCTCCGTGGCAAGTGGGAGGAATGGAGAGCAGACTGGTGCTGGATCGTCGAGGAGAACCCGCAGCCATTTACCGCCCAGCGCCAAGCCCCAATAGTGCGCGGCAACGATTGGAGCAGCGTGGCCCCGGAAGACGATAGGCTGAATATTGCCGTCACCCGAATCCTGCGCCTTAGGCTTGCCGGGATTACTATAGGCGCCGTTGGCGCAGATTTTCTTCGCCGCCGCATCGCCCCCCTGCAGGAGAGGAGGAGACCCGCCTGGGAGTTCGGGGGTGCGGCTAACATCATGAGGCTGCGCCCGGGCCTCAACTTCAACTTCACTGTCCTGGAACTGGACCCGATGCTCAAGGAACTGCTCAAACATGACCCTCAACATCCCGAATGGTTCAGGTTGCCGAAGGGTGTCGTTCCGCTGTGCAACAACTCCTCGCTCGACCGCATCCGTGCAATGATGCCGCTGTGCGATTCGCATGGAATTGTACCAACTTGGCAAGAGCCTGCAGACGACGTCGTGCAGGAGTTCTTCGACGGCTTGGTAGAGGTGCTGGTCCGCTCCGATGAGCAGAAAAGCCTCACCCGCGACACCACCGATGCGGAGATGCAGCGCATCGCCACTAGGGCGGAAGAGGCGGCGGCAGCCTTGCCGCAGCGGCGGTTTGGATTCACAGATGGAGGCAGAGGCAGCAGAGGCGGCAAGCCTTGCCGAGCGAGATGAGTTTGCCGACGAGGGAGAGCTTGTCAGGCCTGAAGTCGAGTCGGGCGATCCCGCCGAGGGTGCGAGCGGCTCGTTGGAGACCAGCTCCTCTTCCTCCTCGTCTTCAGACAGCACGCCGCAAGCAGAGCCCCCAGCTCCACCAAGAAGGCGTCTCCGCAAGGTTGGGGACGTAGCGGGGCGGCAAACGAGTCAACAGCCGCCGCGCCGCGCGACACGCTCCACCGCGACAAGCACTGTTGTCGCGGGAGCATCTCACGCCGCTGCGACAACTGGAGCGGGGTCCTCCCGGACTACCGCTTCTCCTCGTGCCGCCCCCTCCGCCAAGAGGTTAAGGGAAACTACTCCTCCGCCTTGTCGCGCCGAAGGTGGGCCGGACTTCGACCTCTCCGCGCTCAGCTCCGACGAGGAAGAAGAAGAGTAAGATTCTTTTCTGTTTTTGTAGTTCTTCAATTCTTGCTGTTTTTTGTCTTGTATCTGATTTGCTTTACTCCGAACTCATTCCTTTTCAGGACTCTGGCCCAGAGAGCGGCGAAGAGAGCCAAGGTCCCGGTGATTGTCATCGAGGACGAACCCACCGCGACAGCAGGGGGTGCGCCCGAGACCACCTTGCCGGACCGGACAATCATTCCCCAAAGCAGCCCCCAGCGCAGCCCCCAGCGTAAGTATATGGTTCACTTCCCGCTGTTAGGCGCGCATGAGTGCTCTTTCTTTGCTGATGTCTGACTATTGGTTTGTGTAGGAGCAGAGCAGCCTCACCAGGAGCGCCCGGAAGCCGCCCCCGACATGCTATCTGCTTCCACTACACCGCCAAGGGAGGATTCCCCGGCAAGGGAGCGTTCTCCGACAAGGGAGAAGTCTCCGGCAAGGGAGAGTTCTCCGCCAAGGACAGCACCGACGACCCCCCGGTGGCGGAGACCACGATCAGGAGCCAAAGACTGAGTAACCCTCTTGCTTGAAAACTTCCCTTGGGTTCTTCTTCTTCTAATTTTCTTTTTGGATATTTGCTTGACTTTTCTCCCCCTTCCGGCCTTCAGATCCACCTGTCACGGAGCCGATGGAGACCCAGGTTGCGGCGAGGAGAACGCACAATACAATACCGACGCGCCACCCACCGGGAAGCAATCGACGCTGATGATCCCGCCAGCGAAGAGGCCGCCAAGGCTGCCACCGCAGTGGCGGCGAGGGCTGGCGATCGCACCGACGCCCCGAGGCGCGGGGCGTCGGCGCTACCCGACCGCCGATCCCCCCGCCGCTGCCGCGGCGTCAGGTGCCGAAGAGCCCCAGCCCGACGCCTATCTGAAGGCCGGCGATGGCGTATTCATCAAGCTCCCCTGGGCGTCAAGCACCAGGGCACCGGTCGGAGGAGAAACCTTTGATGGAGAGGTGCTCGCCTCCGCTGGGCTGACGCTGGTTGACGCGCCGAGCAGCAGCAGCGACGAGACTGAGGAGGAGCGGCTACTGCGGAAGCTGGTGTCGCTCTACCGCGCTCGGCGGGCCAAGCTGGAATCCCGAGAAGCGCTTGTCGCGAGAGCGGGAGTGGACATCGAGAAGCACGCGGAGGAGCTCCGGGGTCATAACCAGGAAGCTCTCCGGTCCCTGGCAGCGGAGCGGGAGCAACTCGCCGAGGCGCGAAAAGCCTTCCTCCTCGAGAAGGCCGAAGTTGAAGAGCAACAGCGGCTCGCCGCCGAGGAGCTGTTTGCGCGGGAGGGCGAGTTGGCGCAGTGGAAAGTCAACCTTGACAGCCACGAGGAGGAGCTTGCCGCGCGCGAGCAAACATTCGGCGGGGCTCTCAAGGAAGCAGAGGACGCTGCCGCAGCTGCCGAGGCCGCCAAGAAGGAGCTGGAGATGAAGGTGGCGCAGCTGGAGGCCAATCTCAAGACGAGCGGTGAAGAGCTTGCCGCGCTCAAGCGCGAGCGCGAGAAGGACGCCTACACTCTTGGCGAGCTGCAGGGTCGTCTCGTCGAGAAGGGCAAGGAGCTCAGCGCCGCCAAGGACTCCAACGCAGATCTTGAGTTGAAGCTGGCTACTTTGACCAAGACGCTGGACGGCGCCAGGGAGCAGGAGGTGGCCTTGAAGAAGCAGATCAAGGCCGACGAGGCGCTGCTGGTGAGTGCTGCTGCCACCCAGAACACCTTCGGGGAGATTGTGGAGCACTGGACAGAGGGTCTTGTGGATGTTGCCGCAGCCATCGACAGGGAGCTGGCGCAGCTGGGGATGGAGGATTTCGGGTATCCCTCCGATGAGAACCTCCAACCCAGCGCCAAGCTCACTTTGTTCTTCAAAGGCGTGGCAACGGCCCTCCAGCGACTCCGGGAGAAGATCCCAAAGCAGCTGGCCGACGAGTCGCGCAGAATCTGCACGGGACCTCTTCAAAAGGTGTTGGTGAAGGTGGCCTTCCGCAACCCAGGCCTCAACCTCACCACCATCCTCAGGACTTTGCCGCCGGAAGCTGATCTGGAAGCGCTCAAGACCCTTGTCGCACCCATTGTGGACAAGGTGAGCGAGATCAAGAGGGTTGATGGCGATCGCGTAGATTAGGCCGCCCGTTTTCTCTTTTTCTTGTCGTTGCTGGTCATGTTACGAAAACAATCTGTTAGAGCTGCCACAAGCTATCTTGTAATGTAACTTTATTTTGGGTATCGGTTGCTATGTTATTTCCTTTACTTGATTCCTTCCTTTGTATGTTTTTGCCCTACGCTTTTAGGGAACTTGTCGGTGCAGGCACCTTAGCATGGCGCTGAGTGCGGACGTCGGCAAGAAATTCTTTGGCGGTGCCGCTACCAACAAGAAACCTTGTCGCAACTAGTCGCAGCTCACTTAAGTTGTTGAGCGGACTCGAAACAAAGTAAGGGCGCAACTAGCTACGAGTTGGTTCCTCCGCGCACAAGTTTTCCATACAAATCATGGTCGTTCGAGGAAGATAAGTCTAAAATTTTTAAAACTGATTGCTCAAACTTTGGCAACTTAGCTTTTCTGTCATTTGCATCCTGGTAAGGCGAAACTTTCTTGAACGACACCTGGTCCACACCATTATCTTCTCCTTTCCCCCCGGCAAACTTGTGGGCGAGGGAACCTTCCTTTCTTTGAGAAAGAGAAAGAAGAGAAAATAAAGATATGGAGCCATACGGACCGTTATTGCTTACCGGGGATAGGTGCTGCACAAAGTGTCAGATAACACATGCAAAAAATAGAAAGCATGAAATTGACAAGATTTCCGGAGCACATGAGCTTTACTTATGCACGGGGTCTGCGCCCGGCTTTGTACAAAGGGTTACATGCAACAGCGACAAGGCTTGTACAAAAGGTGGTTGCCGGAACAGGTTCCGGCAACCGCGCCTTACGGGTAAAACTTACGACGATGCTCAATGTTCCAGGAGTTGCTCACCGGAGTGCCATCTTCGGTCTCAAGGCGGACAGCGCCAGGCCTAGTGACTCGTTTCACCCGGTAAGGGCCTTCCCACTTCGACGTCAACTTGTTGGAATTCTTGGCGGACTGAACGCGCCGAAGAACAAGGTCGCCTTCCTCGAGACTTCTGGCATTAACTTTGCGGCTATGGTAGCGGCGCAAATCTTGCTGGTAGCGAGCAGCTCGTATAGCAGCCTGAAGACGGTCCTCCTCAAGGAGCAGCGCGTCATCTAGTCGCAGCTGCTCTTGCTCAAGCTCATCATAAGCGAGCACTCGAGGTGACCCGTATACGAGTTCCGTGGGGAGAACCGCCTCTGCTCCATAGACTAGAGCAAAAGGTGTCTGGCCAGTGGCTCGATTTGGCGTTGTCCTGATCGACCAAAGAACCACCGGTAGCTCCTCAATCCAGTTCTTTCCACACTTGCGCAGCCTGTCGAAAGTGCTGGTCTTGAGCCCACACAGCACTTCAGCATTTGCCCTCTCCGCTTGGCCGTTGCTTCTCGGATGAGCAACAGAAGCGAAGCAGACCTTGGCGCCAAGATCTTGGACATACTGCATGCAGGTGTGGCTCGTGAATTGCGTGCCATTGTCGGTGATGATCCTGTTAGGGATCCCGAAGCGACAAACAATCGACCAAGAACTTGATCTGCTTGACCGTGTCTTGTCACCTTTCTCACCGCTTCCACTTCCAGCCACTTTGTGAACTTGTCGATTACAGCGTACAAGTACTCAAAGCCCTCGACAGCTTCGGGGAAGGGCCGAGATGTCGAGCCCTGACCAAAATGGCGGGATAAAGGGATCGTCGGAGAGCTTGACTGGCGGTGTATCTGCTTGGAATGGAACTTGCACGCTTCACACTTGGTTACTTGTGCGATTTGCATCCGGAGGGCTGTCGGCCAAAAGAAACCTTGCCGGAATGCTTTGCGGCAAGTGCTCTTCTTGCCAATGTGGTGACCACATATGCCTCCATGTATCTCTCGCCAACAGCTTTTGTCCATCTTCCCGTGAATACACTTCAATTTCACACCGTTGAGTCTTCTTACGTATAGTGTCTTGTCGACAAATTGGTACATACTTGATTGCCGGGCTACTCTTTCCGCTTCTTCTTGCTCTTGGGAAGTTCTCTGTCTCAAGGAAGCGGACAATCTGTTGTGCCCATCTTTGGAGCTTGCGGCTCGACAACAAGGACTAAAGGCACATCTGCTGCTGCGGAACATCCGCTTCTCGGCGAGAACCTGCGGCTCAGCCGAGCTTGACGTTCCCGCAAGCTTGCCGAGCAAAACTTTTCGGGCGTCGCTTCAACGGAACAAACCCTAGGGCTTGCGGAGCAGATGCTCCTCGGCACTCTTGGTGTTGATCTTGGGGACCTTCTTGGCGGCGGCTTCGGGAGCTCTGCGGAAAATAGTCACCGAAATCAACTTCCTCTTCTTGCTCTGTCCAGTTGATGGCGTTACAGACGGTTGAATCAATTTGAGCACAAAGATCTCTGGTTCCACAGGTAACATAAGTGCGGCGCACTTCGACAGGCCATCGGCAATGTTGTTCTCAGCTCTTGGAACATGTTCCATCTGTAGGCCGTCAAAGTGCTCCTCTAACTTTCTCACTTCATCAACGTAAGCTTCCATCAACGGACTTTGATAATTCTTGTTCACTTGGCGGACGACAAGCTGCGAGTCACCCCTGACAATGCGCTTCTTGATCCCAAGGTCTGCTGCGATCCTGAGACCGGCAAGCAAACCTTCATACTCTGCGGTATTGTTTGTTGCTTGCTCCTTGGGAAAGTGCATCTGGACTACGTACTTGAGGTGCTCTCCGGTGGGCGCAACAAGTAGCACGCCCGCACCGGCGCCTTGCAGCGAGAAGGCACCATCAAAGTACATCAACCACTCTTTGCTTGCTTCCTTGACGGGGATGCTCGTCTCTGGAATTTCTTCATCTGGTGTTGGCGTCCACTCTGCTATGAACTCTGCCAATGCCCTGCTCTGGATAGTTGAAGTGCTCTCAAACTTGAGGCCAAAGCTTGACAGTTCGGTGCCCACTCGACAATCCTGCTGTTGCTTCGGATTATGCGGTATCCTCTTCATCGGAAAACAGTGACAACTGTGATCTCATGTGCTTGGAAGTAATGGCGCAGTTTTCTCGAGGCCATGAGAAGGCCGAAAAGCAATTTCAGCACACCAGAATACCTTGACCTAGCCCCCTGCAGAAGGGAACTGACAAAGTTAACTGGGCGCTGCACCATTCTTTTCTGCATCTCCTCACGCGCCTGCGCAGATCCATCTTTATCGGGACCAGAGCTTGTCGGTGAAGCCCCCTGCTTGTCGCTGGATGCATCTGCCGTGGTTGCTGGCTCATCATCCGCCTCCCTCTCCGCTACTAACGCAGCACTAACCACTTGATTGGTTGCCGCTATATACAGCAGCAACTTCTCTTGTATCTTAGGTGCGACAAGTGTTGGAGTGGAGGACAGGTATCTCTTCAAGTCCTGCAGCGCAGCCTCCGCTTCCGGAGTCCATTTCATTGGACCTGCCTTTTTCAATATTTTGAAAAATGGCAGGGCCTCAGCAGACCTAGAGATAAACCTCTTCGAGAGCAGCTACGCAACCGCAAGTCTTCGTACATCCTTGACGCGCTTTGGTGCTTCAATCTGCTCAATGGCCTTGATCTTGTCGGGATTGGCTTCAATTCCCCGCTGAGACACGAAGAACCCGAGAAGCTTACCGGAGGGGACTCCAAATACACACTTCTCAGGGTTAAGCTTGAGGTTGATCTTGCGCAGATTTGCAAAGGTTTCGTCTAAATACTGAATCAGAGTTGCCTTATCCTTGCTCTTGACCACTATGTCATCCATGTAGGCTTCCACATTTCTGTGCATTTGTGGCTCAAAAGCGTCATGGACTACCCTTGCAAATGTTGAACCAGCATTCTTTAGACCGAAAGGCATCCGTATGAAACAGTATGTGCCACATGGAGTGATGAATGCGGTCTTCTCCTCATCCTCTTCTGCCATGAAGATCTGATGGTATCCTGAGTATGCGTCAAGAAATGAAAGCAAGTCACATCCGACCGTGGAGTCAATAATCTAGTCAATGCGCGGCAAGGGAAATGGGTCTTTGGGACAAGCTTTATTGACATCGGTAAAGTCGATACAAAGCCTCCATTTCCCGTTTGCCTTGCGCATGACTATAGGATTGGCCAACCACGTAGGATGGAGCACTCCTCTGACAAGGTCTGCTGCTTCCAACTTCTTGATTTCTTCTGCGATGAATTCTTGGCGCTCCACTGCTTGTTTTCTAACTTTCTGCTTGACGGGCCACGCATGAGGACAGACGGCAAGATGGTGCTCGATTACTTTCCTGGGAACACCGGAGATGTCAGACGGTTGTCATGCAAACACGTCGACGTTCGCCCGCAGGAAAGCAACGAGCGCTCTTTCCTATTTAGGGTCGAGAGTGGCACTGATGGTGAAGGTACCACCAGTGCCGTCCTCCTTGGCGGACACCTTCTTGGTCTCTGGCGGAGTTGCCATTGTCTTCTTATGCTTGCCGGTGGAGCTCGATGGTGCGTCCTCGACGGTAGCGCAGCACTCCGAAGAGGTGCGCTTGCCGGAGTGGGCATCAGAACTCTTGCCGAACTTGGTCTTCTTCTTCCCCCCGGGAGCTTCAACGGCAAGTGACTTGCGTTCAGCTGCAGCTGCTGCTTCCCGGTAGATCTTGTCGGCGCAGATAAGAGCATCCTTCTTGTTGCCTGGGACAGAGATGACACTTATCGGGCCTGGCATCTTCAGCATGTTGTATGCATAGTGAGAGGCTGCCATGAATTTGGCGGCGGCCGACGGCCGAGTATCCCATTGTAAGGCAATGGAAAGTCAACAACGTCAAAAGTGACCCTCTCGATCCTGAAGTTCAACTTCGCTGCCAAATGTCACCGCAACGTGATCTTTCCCTTCGGCTTGCTCCTTCCCGGATTGATTCCTTGGAATGTGCCAGTCTCTTCGAGCTCGCTGTCAGGGATCTGGAGTTTCTGGAGTACCGCGGAGGAGATAAGGTTCAAGCCGGACCAGCCGTCAACTAGCATCTTAGTGACCTTGAGGTTGCGGATAGTTGGTGAAACCAACATCGGCAAGCACTCGACCGCAGTTATGCGATCAGGGTGGTCCTCAATATCAAAGATGATAGGCGTGCTAGACCATTTCAGAGGCTTGCGTGACTCGACGGGTGGTTCTGCCACATTGACTTCCCGCACCCACTGCTTGAGCTGGCGGCGTGAAGTATGCAGAGAAGCACCGCCGTCAATGCACAGGACCTCTGTAGCCTTCTGGAACTCCTGCTCATCGGCCTCGTCATCATCCATATCTTCATTGTCGTCGTCATCTTCATCCTTGTCGCGGCCGCGGGGAGGTCTGTCTCCTTGCCGCTGCTTGGCCTTGCCGCAGCGCCCTCCCCGGCCGGGGCGCTTCCTGCCGGATCCTCCAGTACCTTCTTGCGCCTTCTCCTTGTCGCGTCGCTCTTATTCAGCCTTTTGCCGCTCGACCTTCTTGCAGCTCTAGAGATCATGGCCCTTGGTGCGGTGGATCTTGCAGTACTGCTTGTTGGTGCCGTCCTGCTTGTCGGCGACCGCCACAGCTTCGGCTTCCTTGGCGCCACCTCCGTTGCCGGACTGCTCAGCGACTAGCACATCTTTGCCTTTCTTCTTCCTGTTATTTCGCCGCCGGTTCTTCTTTGCCGGGGCAGCATCCTCGCTGTCAGATCCTCCTGCTCCTGTATTCTCTCCAGGGAGTTTCCTCCATTCCTCAGCACGTGCACACTTGTCGGCCAGGGCATATAGCTCACTGACGTCTCTGATCTTGCACATCGCCATCTCCTCCCGCATCCTGCGGTTACGCACGTTCTGATGGAACGCGCTGATGACCGCGGCAGGGTGGACATCTAGGATGTTGTGTTGTACACGGCTGAACCTCTGAATGTACTTGCGCAGGGGCTCTCCTTCCTTCTGGGCGAGCATATGAAGGTCGCTCTCTTGGCCATGAGGTTTGTGGCCGCCTGTAAAGGCGCCGACAAACTGATGGCATAGATCTGCCCAGGAGGATATGGAGTTGTCCGGCAAGTGCATGAGCCAGGACCTCACATTGGGCTTGAGCACCAGCGGGAAGTAGTTGGCAAGGATCTTGTCGTCCTGCCCCCGGGCAGCTTGCACCGCGATGGTGTAGATGCTGAGGAACTCCGACGGATGCGACTTGCCATCGTACTTCTCTGGTACATCTGGCTTGAAATTCTTCGTGCTGGGCCACTGGACTTGCCGCAGCTCACGAGTGAACGCAGGGCAACCTACGAGTCTGCAAGTCGCTGGTTCCCTGGCGCATGCATGTCGACAGAGGGCCCAGCGCTGGTCCGATTGACGCCGCTTCTCTTGGCGCTCGATCGAGTACGGCGTCTTCTTCTTTGTCGTTCGTGGAGAACTTGGCGCTGATCGCGACGAGCTCGTGGATCTGATGATGCGGTGGAGTCGCTGTCGGGGTGGATCCGGCGAGTCGGCGATCTTGGCCTTCGGGGTGGAGAGTACACGGTGGTTGCACCCCCACCGGTTTTGTCGCCATCGGCTCGCGCCTGGCAATCTTGCCGCGGCTGCGATGTACTCGGCTGCCGTGGAGTGTCGCTGTTGGCAAAGCCGATGAGACTCTGAATGGTGGTCCTCCATTCGTCGATCTTGTCCGCCGTTGGAGGGTAATCCAGGAGCAGTTGAGCTCGTGCCAAAGCTTCTGCTGGAGTCGTGGGCGGCAGTGGCGAACGGTGCGAGGAGCGGGATATGCTCGGACTTCTAACTATGTTAGAAGGAGCAGTATCCCGTCCAGGCGACCGTGTGTCGCTCGTGCCAGCATGTTGGCGTGCATGCTGGTCTTGAGCACCGCGAGATCCACCAGCTCGATCTTGGTCCAACAAACGTATGGTACCGTTAGTACCATGACGCTGCCGGTCCTGCGCCTCCTGAGATGGGCGCGGTGCATGTACGGACGCCGAGGACTGCGCAGCCTTGTCCTTGGACCTGGCAGCACCGCGAGCTCCCTCGTCGACGCCCGTTCTTCCGCCGGCGTCTACCCCACCACCTGTTTGCTCCGGTGGCGGTGGGATCGACGCGGACGGAGCAGCCACCTCCGAAGCCTTCTTCTTCGGTGGCATGTCGATGAAGAAGATGAAGAAGATGAAGATCTAGCTCGTGTGAACGCCGGATCAGGTTCACACAGCCTCGACGCCCCCTACCTGGCGCGCCAAAGATGTCGGGGAGGCTGACCCACGAACACCTATGGGGCCGGCGGACCGGGCCCCTTTCGGTTCGGCGGGGGGCGAAGATCGCACGAAGAGGAGATCGAGGTGAAGCACACGAGCGGTTTACCCAGCTTCGGAGCTCTCCGGAGAGATAATACTCCTACTGCTGCATGTCTGAGTGTATTGAGTTCTTGCTCGGGAGCGCTGAGTGCTACAGTACACACTAGCTGCTAACGAGACCGAGCGTGAGTGTTTTCTGGCTTTGAACCCCCCTCTACGTTGCGCATGGGCCTCCTTTTATATGCTCAAGGGGTCACCGACAGGTGGCAACGTAGACAAGGGTAAAAAGGGAAAAAGGAGTTGCGGTCGGTACAACTACCTGTACAGTGTTTCATACCTAACCCTGACGGCAGGGGACAAAGGCATTAAATGCCCGTCTGCGTCGCCCAAATAGTGCAAAGAGGGACCGTCAGGGATGCCACCGCTCGCCACGATGGCAATCTTGTCAGCGTCGCTTGCCACCACGCACCGCTGGCTGCACAGCCTCTTGCCACGCGCGCCTGGAAAGGTCTCAGGGCGACACGTTGGTGGATGTGCTGGAGCTCGAGTACAGAGTGGTAGCTTGCCGCGGCAAGCGCCTTGCCGTGGTCGTTGTCTTGTCCCGTCCGGAAGCTTGTCGCTCACCGGGCCTTGCCGGGACGCGTGGCGCGTCGCGGCAAGTTCCTTGAGATGCCTCGGTTGGCCTTCCCGACAAGCTCCTCTTGCCGGGGCCTTGTCTCCTTGGCTTGAATACTTTGTTCTTGAATGGCTCCAAAGGAACCACGGAGGACCTTGGCGGTCACCCGGCAAGCCTTGCCACGGGGTGCTGCGACTGACCGTGCACAAGTTCGGGATACTAGGGTACCCCTACTCTAGTACACCGACAACATGATTTGCAAGAAACCTTTGATAATCTGAGAGTTTATAAAATGATGCTCAATCCGGCTAAGTGTGTTTTTGGTGTACCGGCTGGCAAGCTCTTGGGTTTTCTGGTGTCCAACCGGGGTATTGAGGCTAATCTGGAAAAGATCAAGGCTATCACATCTTTAGCTAAGCCGGCATGTATCAATGATGTTCAACGTCTGACGGGTCGTATTGCGGCTTTAAGCCGGTTTATCCGCAGGTTGGGAGAAAAGGCGATCCCTCTGTACCAGATGTTAAAGAAGACAAACAATTTTGTCTGGAGCGAGGCTGCTGATGCGGCGTTTGAAGACTTGAAGAAGCAGTTGGCTGAACCGCCGGTTCTTGCCGCTCCAGTTGATAAGGAGCCACTGCTGTTATATGTGGCTGCTAATGCCCGAGCTGTCAGTGTCGCCATTGTGGTGGAGCGCAAGGAGGCTGGGAAGGAATACCCGGTTCAAAGGCCGGTTTACTATATCAGCGAAGTGCTCATTGAGTCAAAGCAAAGATAACCGCATTGGCAGAAGCTGGTGTATTGGGTTTTTATGGCAAGTCGGAAGCTTAAACAGTACTTTTAAGGTCATCCCATCACAGTGGTCAGTTTTGCTCCTTTGGGGGATATAATCCAGAACAGGGAAGCGACTGGCCGGGTTGCTAACTGGGCTATTGAGCTTGGGCCGCACGGTTTGAAGTATATGCCTCGAACAGCAATTAAATCCCAAGCCCTTGTGGATTTCATCAAAGATTGGACAGAATCGCAGATACTGGAGGACAAACCGGACAGTACATACTGGACTATTCACTTTGATGGATCTAGGCAATTGAAGGGCTCGGGGGCTGGAGTTGTCCTTACTTCCCCTCGAGGTGATAAAATTCATTATGTTCTTCGCTTAATGTTCCCTTGTACTAACAATGCAGCTGAGTACGAAGCCTTACTCCACGGTCTTCGAGTGGCAAAGGTGATGAACTTGAGCCGAGTATGATGCCTTGGAGATTCTGATCTGGTGGCTTAACAAGTTTCTGGCACTTCGGACTCTAAAGATCCCCTCATGGCGGCTTACCAGCGAGAGGTGGATGTTGTGGCTGGTCACATCAAAGGTTATTAGGTTGAGCGCATTGATCGGCGTAAAAACGAAGCAGCTGATGCTTTAAGCCGGCTGGGATCTCAGCGTAAACCGGTGCCACCCAATACCTTTCTGGATGTCCTGCATAATCCGTCCGTTCAACTACCTACAGAGGAGGACCTTGCTATTCCTGATCCGGAGGCATAGTTGGTGGCCGCTTTACATATCATTCCAGATTGGACGGTTCCATACTTGGCGTATATGAACCGGGGCGAGTTACCAGAAGATGAAGTTCCGGCCAGACAGATAGTCCGGCGATCCAAATCCATGACAATTGTCAATGGCGAGTTGCATCATTGCAGTGTTTCAGGGGCGTTTCAGCGTTGCATCTCTCCTGAAGAAGGTCGTGAGATTTTATGCGAGATCCACGAAGGAGACTGTGGTCATCACGCCGGTTCAAAATCCTTGGTGGCTAAAGCTTTTTATCATGGTTTTTACTGGTTGACAGCTCATGCCGATGTTGAGGACCTGGTAAAGCGGTGTGATGCTTGTCAGAAATTTGCACGCCGAGCTCAGGTTCTGGCTCAGGAGCTACGGATGATTCCTATCACCTGGCCATTTGCCACTTGGGGGCATGACATGGTAGGGCCTTTCAAGTGATCCAAGGATAAGAAGTCCCACCTGTTGGTGGCGATTGACAAGTTTACTAAATGGGTTGAAGCGGAGCCAGTAAGCAAGTGTGACGTAGCCACGACGGTTCAGTTCATCAAAAAGGTGATCTTCCATTTCAGTTTTCCACATAGCATTATCTCAGATAATGGCACGAACCTCTCTAAAGGCGAGATGGAGGACTTTTGTCAACGAGAGCACATCCGGCTTAATGTGGCATCCATGGCTCACCCCCAATCTAATGGTCAAGCTGAGCGAGCTAATCAGGAAATTTTAAAGGGTATAAAGCCTCGGCTTATGGTCCCTTTGAAGCGGACGCCGGGTTGCTGGGTGGAAGAACTACCATCTGTGTTATGGAGCATAAACACCACCCCAAACCGTTATACAGGTTATACGCCTTTCTTCATGGTTTACGGAGCAGAGGCGGTACTCCCCAGTGATATTCGTCATGACTCGCCTCGGGTTGCCAATTATGTTGAAGCGGACAACGAGCAAGCACGTCAAGAAGCGTTGGACCTATTAGATGAGAAGTGGGACATGGCTTTGGCTCGTTCGGTGGTTTACCAGCATGACCTGTGGTGTTATCACAGCCGCGGGGTTAAAACAAGAACCTTTCAAGAAGGCGATTTAGTGCTCCGGCTCATCCAGGATCAGACCGATATGCACAAGTTATCCCCACCTTGGGAAGGACCCTTTGTGGTCAGCAAGAATCTGCACAACGGATCATACTACCTCATTGACGTTCGAGAAGACTGACGCAGATCTGAGGAGGAGACCCGACGGCCATGGAACATAGCTCTCCTTCGGCCTTACTACACCTGAGCCACAGGCCCTTCTTATGTACATATTATGACAATGTATATATTATGCTCAATAGAATAAACCGGCATCCTTGCTACAAGTAGGGCCTCTGCTTCCAAAGCGATGACCCGTTTTGTCCATTAAACCGGCTATTATGCCATCATACAGCTTGGGAGCTTCACACCCAAGGGGCCAAAGAGAGATCTGTTGCTACAAGCACGAATCAAACATAGGCACCCATTGAGCACAGCTCACAAAGTTACTTGGGGGCTCTTTGTGTAAAGTAACAAAGAGTTTGAAAGGACCCTTGTAATTGGGTATCGACCCACGGCTTGGAAGCCTGGTGTATTCACCTAAAACCCCGGGATAAACTGCCTTCATCAAGTAAGCCACTCCTATCCAGGTAATCCACGCATCACCATTGAGCGTTTGTGATTACTCTCATTGAGACCACGAACTTGTCAAAGTTAAAACGACGATTGGTTAATTGGAGGCCCATCTTAAAAGGCTTTGTCAAATGGTTTAACTCAGCGGCCTGGCAGCCCACGAAAAGCCTCGAATTTGGGCCTGGCAGCCCTCGAAAAGCCTCAACTACAAGTCTTATTTGCTTTTGCTTTTTGAAAGTTTCATCTCTTTGCTAAAAGTTCTAAATTAAACCGGTGTCTACTGACCCGGCCAGACTATATGTCTTCATCTCAACCCGGTGTTTCTTAACCCGGTGTAGCTTACAGTTATCATCTGTTAAGTATATAATCAATAGTGAACCGGCATCCTTTAATCCAGTCTGGCTTTGACTACATGTCGGTAGTATGATCACCTGGTGTTCATCATAATACGGTATGACTTATAACACACAAGCACATGGTGAGAGCTATCAAACGCTCAAAGTATTGGATTTTCACCTTTACTAAAATCAAGTTGGTAAACCAACAACATAATCACATATCACAGGTATGATTTATTTTTGCTATTTTTACAACCTTGGTTACCTACCAGGTTGTGTATTGGGCATTATGACCCGTCCGGTGGTTGTAGGACCTTGAGAAGAGGTGTCTAGAGGGGGGGGTGATTAGACACTAAGTACCAAAGTTGCAGTTTTTAAGATTTCTTAAGTTTAAGTGGAGTTTAGGCACAGGTTTAACATTCACAATACATATCAAGCAAGCATGCAAAGAGTGTATGAGCAGCGGAAAGTAAAGCATGCAACTTGCAATAAAGTAAAGGGAAGGGTTTGGAGGATTCAAACGCAATTGGAGACACAGATGCTTTTGGCGTGGTTCTGATAGGTTGTGCTATCGTACATCCACGTTGATGGAACTTCAACCCACGAAGGGTAACGGTTGCGCGAGTCCATGGAGGGCTCCACCCACGAAGGGTCCACGAAGAAGCAACCTTGTCTATTCCACCATGGTCGTCGCCCACGAAGGACTTGCCTCACTAGCGGTAGATCTTCACGAAGTAGGCGATCTCCTTGCCCTTACAAACTCCTTGGTTCAAGTCCACAATCTTGTCGGAGGCTCCCAAGTGACACCTAGCCAATCTAGGAGACACCACTCTCCAAGAAGTAACAAATGGTGCGTTGATGATGAACTCCTTGCTCTTGTGCTTCAAATGATAGTCTCCCCAACACTCAACTCTCTCTCATAGGTTTGGATCTGGTGGAAAGAAGATTTGAGTGGAAAGCAACTTGGGGAAGGCTAGAGATGAAGATTCATATGGTACGAATGGAATATCTTGGCCTCAACACATGAGTAGGTAGTTCTCTCTCAGAAAATGTATGCTGGAAGTGTAGGTTCAGTCTGATGGCTCTCTCCACGAATGAAGAGGAGGTGGAGGGGTATATATAGCCTCCACACAAAATCTAACCATTACACACAATCTACCAAATTCGGTGGGACCGAATAGTTAAACTCAGTCAGACCGATTTAGCAAATAATGTGACCTTTAGGGTTTTCGGTGGGACCGAAATGTAACTCGGTGAGACCGCTTTGGTTAGGGTTAGGGCTTAACATAATCTCGGTATGACCGATTACTCAAACTCGGTGAGACCGATTTTGGTAATAAGCTTTCCAGAGAGTTGGTCAGGCAAACTCGGTTTGACCGATTACACAAAATCAGTGAGACCGATTTTGGTAATAAGTTAACCAGAGAGTTTGCATTGTGATCCCGGTAGTACCGACTGCTCAAACTCGGTGAGACCGATTTTGATAATGGACATACACAGAGAGATTACAATCCCATCTCGGTGAGACCGAGATCCCTATCGGTGAGACCGATTTGCTTAGGGTTTGTGGCAGTGGCTATGACCTTTGGAATTGGTGGAGCCGGATAGGAACAATCGGTGTGACCGATTTTGGCTTTAGGTTTAGGTCATTTGTGGAAGTGGGAAAGCAGCTGAGGGTTTTGAAGCATATCACTAAGCACATGAAGCACGAGGCTCATTAAGCAACACCTCATCTCTCCTTGATAGTATTGGCTTTTCCTATAGACTCAATGTGATCTTGGACCACTAAAATATAAAATGAAGAGTCTTGAGCTTGAAGCTTGAGCCAATCCTTTGTCCTTAGCATCTTGAAGGAGTTCCCACATCCTTTAGTCCATGCCACTCTATTGTTGAACTTATCTGAAACATACTAGATAAAAGTGTTAGTCCAACAAGAGATATGTTGACATTAATTACCAAAACCACCTAGGGAGCACTTGTGCTTTCAACCTCCCCCTTTTTGGTAATTGATGACAACATACATCAAAGCTTTAGATAAAGATATAAAGAGTAGCAAGTAAAGCTTTGGAAAGACATGTAACAAACATAGGCTCCCCCTACATGTATGCAGTCATGTGAATATGGAATGTAAAAGCATGTAAGAGCATAAACATGATAGAGCAGGCAATGTGTTACATGTATCTTGGCCATATGCATCAGAGCAAAGAATGTTGATGAAAATACCTTCATGCTCATGAGTCTTTCTTGCAAACAATATGTACATCAGCAAGAATTCCTCATACACATGATTGTGATGCATATACTTACCTTGTAGTCTTGAGTTGGCTTAGGATGAAATGAACCTGTGCAAATAAGGTTAGATAACACAGATGCATCTACTAGCCAGAGCAAATAGAAGAAACCACAAGAATACCAAGACTGGGATGACATGTAGAGAGTGAGTACTAAGTACCACATTGGATTAGACATGCCCCCAAGAGTAAAGATATGCAATGAATTTAAGGGATTTCTCTCCCTTAGATGTCTTGCTCCCCCTGAATCTAACATGAGATACTGGGAGAAGATAGGGAATAGAAAATTAGAGCTAAAAAATTAGACCTGAAAGATATGAATGATGAACAGAGCTAATGCATGCTAATGCAAATAAGCACAACAGATCATATGAACATGTCTCTCCCCTCAAGAAGACATGTGGGCATCTCTCCTCTTGAACACCAAGCATATGGGATCCTTGAGAAATACTTTCTACTTAAGTATCCTCTCCTCCTGGAGATCTCTCTCTCCTTTAAGGGTCTCTCCCCCTTTAGGAGATGATATCTCTCTCCCTTAAGAAGGTGATAAACTCTTTCTTCTTTGATGTGATCTCTTTCTAAATGATAAGCTTTGATGTTCTCTCTCTCCCCCTTTGACATCAATTTCCAAGAAGGGTTTTCTGGAATCCGTCTAATGGGTTTGGTCCTTGAGACACAGCACAAAGCAAAGATAAAAATGTGATGCTTGTGGAGGACAAGATTCATTGAGTGGAGCTGGATCAGAGGAAACATAGAATATGTGGCAAACTATTTTTCCTGTTGTGAAATCGGTGGCACCGAGTGGTATGCTTCGGTTGGACCGAAAGGATTCGGTTGGGCCGAAAATAACAAATCGGTGAAACCAAGTTCATCTCAGAGAAACACTTGTCACCTCGGCTCACTTAGACTAGTAAGATCTCACAAAGATTTGCAAGGAATTCACTGAAAGATGTGCAATGAATTGGAATGCAGAAAATGCAGAGCAAACAAAAATAAATCTAGATGAAGTTCTTTTTTTATTTTGAAAGGGGAAACAAATATGCATAAGACAAATGCAAAAACACAAAATAGAACACAAGAGAACTTCGTCTAGAGATGGTCGGCGACAGAGTCACCTATGTTAGAGTATATTGACTTAGGAGTCAAGTGAGATCACTTGATCATAGGTCATACTCATCGTTTAAGCTCAAAATGGGGTTGCCATTTTTTGTTTAAGCATTTTGATGTATTCACATCTTGTCGAGTTGATTTAGCTCATGACTTGGAGTAAAGCTTCTCTAAGATGGAATGACATACCTTGGTTGGTGGTGTAGTCCATGTAGTTGAACTTGTGTGGGTTGCTCAAGGTTGATGTAGCTCATCAAGAATTTGGAGCACCACTTGGAATTTTAGTCCATCTACCTACATGGGTTAGTTCTTGCAAGGAAGAGCACTTGTATATCCAAAAACGACAATTATGAAGCTCAACATAGAACTTGCCAAGGATATGTTTGAATGGTTCTGTGCTTCCTTGTCTTCAACCACCATAGTGTAGAAGCTTGGTGATGTAGAGATTGCTCAAGATATGAGTAGGTTACAATCTCATGGAATTTGATTCCACCAAGTACCTACATGGGTTAGATAACATGCAAGATGCAAATATATCCAAGACATAAGATCTTCATCATAAGAGAAATATCAAGTATTAGTCATAAGCTCATGTCTTGCATGTATCCAATGGAGTTTCTACTCCAAGTTTGAAGCATCAATGATGTTAAATTCTCCTCTGTGACGCCCCCGATTCATCGTACACTAATCATGCACGCAAACGTGTACGATCAAGATCAGGGACTCACGGGAAGATATCACAACACAACTCTAAAAACATAAATAAGTCATACAAGCATCATAATACAAGCCAAGGGCCTCGAGGGCTCGAATACAAGTGCTTGATCATAGACGAGTCTGCGGAAGCAACAATATCTGAGTACAGACATAAGTTAAACAAGTTGCCATAAGATGGCTAGCACAAACCGATACAAATCGAAGAGGCGCAGCCTCCCCGCTGGATCCTCCTAAACTTCTCCCAGGTAAATCGCCACCTTGCGTAGTAGTAGGCACCTCCAGTCTAGTAGTCGTCATCGACGGTGGCGTCTGCTCTGGGCTCCAACATCTGGTTGCGCAACGTAAAGAAGGAAAGGGGAAAAAGGGGAAGAAAGCAACCGTGAGTACTCATCCAAAGTACTCGCAAGCAAGGAACTACACTACATATGCATGGGTATATGTGTAAGGAGGCCATATCGGTGGACCGAACTGCGAGAATGCCGTAATAAGAGGGGATAGCTAATCACAGTCGAAGACTACGCTTCAGCAGCCTCCGTCTTGCAAAGATGTAGAAGAGAGTAGATCAAGTCCTCCAAGTAGCATCTCCAAGTAGCATATCCAAGTAGCATCTCCAATAGCATCGCATAGCATAATCCTACCGCGATCCTCTCCTCGTCGCCTGTTAGAGAGCGATCACGGGTTGTATCTCGCACTTGGAAGGGTGTGTTTTATTAAGTATCCGGTTCTAGTTGTCATAAGGTCAAGGTACAACTCCGGTCGTCCTTTTACCGAGGGACACGGCTATTGAATAGATTAACTTCCTGCGGGTGCACCACATAACCCAACACGCTCAATCCCATTTGGCGGACACACTTTCTGGTCATGCCCGGCCTCGAAAGATCAACACGTCGCAGCCCCACCTAGGCACAACAGAGGTCAGCCCGCCGGTCTAAATCCTATGCGCGTGGGTCCGCCCATCGCCTTGCACACACTGCGTTGCGGGCGGCCGGAAGCAGACCTAGCCTAGTGGCGTTCGATCCAATCCGGCGACGCCGCTTGTCGTGACGTCAAAAGCCTTCGGCCGATACCACGACGCCGGATACCCATAACTACTCCCGCGTAGATGGTTAGTGCGTATAGACCAAATGGCCAGACTCAGATCAAATACCAAGATCTCGTTAAGCGTGTTATTATGAAGCAACCACGGACGCCGACCAGGGCCAGGCCCACCTCTCACCTAGGCGGTCTCAACCTGCCCTGTCGCTCCGACACAAAGATCCACACAGAGGGCCGTCGGGACAAAGGTCCTTTCAGCCCCCAATCCGTGAATCACTCGCGGGTACTCTTCGAGCGGACCCGACTTTAGTCACCATCTGTAGTATCTATGTATGTATAGTATATACCCGTGATCACCTTCCGAGTGATCACGGCCCAATAGTATAGCAAGGCAGACTGACAAGAATGTAGGGCCAATGATGATAAACTAGCATCCTATACTAAGTATTTAGGATTGCAGGTAAGGTATCAACAGATGTAGCAACAATGTCAGGCTATGCATCAGAATAGGATTAACGGAAAGCAGTAACATGCTACACTACTCTAATGCAAGCAGTATAGAGGAGAATAGGCGATATCTGGTGATCAAGGGGGGGCTTGCCTGGTTGATCTGGCAAGAGAGAGGGGTCGTCAACTCCGTAGTCGTACTGGGCAGCAGCAGCGTCGGTCTCGTAGTCTATCGGAGAGAAGAGGGGGAAGAAACAATGAATACCATGCAAACAGATGCATATCGATGCATGACAAGACAAGTAACGATGCTAGGTGTGCCCAATCGCGGTAGTAGGTGATACCGACGAAGGGGGAAAACATCCGGGAAAGTATTCCCGGTGTTCCGCGTTTTCGGACCGGTGAACCGGAGGGGGAAAGTTGCGTGTTCGATATGCTACGGGTGTGTGGCGGACGAACGGACTATGTATCCGGATTCGTCTCGTCGTTCTGAGCAACTTTCATATACAAATTATTTTAATCCGAGTTACGGTTTATTTTATATTAATTTTCTAACTTTTAAGTGATTTTCTATTTTTTTAGATTTAATTTTAATTCGAAATTAAAAGAATAAAATGCTACGGTACCGAGTTGTACCCAATGAATGTATGTGTGGTGGAAGGTGGGGTCCAGGGGTCCAGTCGTGATTGACGATCAACTGCTGATAGTCAACGGGTCAATCTGGACCCACTAGTCATGGGCGAGGTCAACTCAGTCAACAGTTTGACCGGTCAAACCGACGAGGACCCACATGTCATTATGCGTGGTTAACTAGACTTTAAATAAATTAGATTAACTAACGGTGGGGCCATTGTCATTGGCTGTTTATTAATAGATTAACTAAACAGGTTTAATTAGTTTAGTTAAATGATTAGTTTAATTAAACACAATTAATTAAGTCAATTAATTTAATTATTATTTTATTATTATTTTCTCCACAAATGTTCTGGGGTTGGGGCGTGGGGCCCCCACTATCATAGGCCGAGGGCCTATCGGTATGTGAACTCATGGGCACTAGCGGGCGCCAGGCGCAAACGGCACCGGAGGCGGTTGCAGCCTACCTGGCCGAAGCGAAGAGAGAGCGCCATGCAGGCGGAGGAGCGCGCCGGTGAGGTGGGGCGGAGGCGATGTCTTGTGAGGGGAGTGGTAGGCATCGGAGGCGGTGGCGGTGCGGTCGAGGAGTAGCGGAACGACGCAGTGGCGACGATCATGGCCAGGCGCCGAGCGCTTGAGGCAAGGGCACATGTCGCAACCACGGCGGCTGCGGCGCTGTGAGTGCGGACGGCGCGGTTGGCGCATGCAATGGCAAGCCGACAGCAAGCCGCACGGTGGTGCTCACACGGGACAGAGGGGAGAGGGAACCGCGGGGACGAGGCGTGGCGCGGCAGGCGTCAGCGATGAAGTGAAACACGTTGAGAGCGAGGCTCGGGCGGGCACGGCGGCGGATCTGCCAAAGAGGAAGAGGGAATGGGAAGGGGGCTCACAGGCCTCAGAAGGTTGAGCGAGGCGTGCTCGGGAGGAGGACGAGGAGGCGACGGCGACGGTGATGACGAGGCGCGCAGCGGCACGGCGTCAGCGGCGTTAGGGTCGGGAGGTAGGGAAATCGAGGAAGGAGCTCGGCTTGCTCCTCCGGTGAACGGCAACGGGGATGGCGGTGTGGCGTCGCGGTGAGACGGCATCGGGCGGCGGCGGTGAGCGGTTCCCCCCGATCCCGATCCAATCGGGGGAGAGGGGGATATTTTCGTGGGGGGAGTGGGGTGTCGGTGTCGGTTGAACTGGGCGGGTGGATAAGGGGAGTGGGGGGGAGTGGCCGGCTGGGCCTGGTTTGGGCCTACCCAGTTGGGCCGGTGGCCGGCTGGGTTTTCTCTTTTTTTTGTTAGCTTGTTTTCTCTTTTGTATTTCCTTTCTTTTATTTTATTTCTATTCTGTTTTATTTCATTTTTAATCATTTAGGCAATTTCTAAAAATGAGTTTGCTGCACTATAATTACCTGTGCCATTTTTGGCACAGCCCGAACATTTTAGTTTTAATATTTGAAAACCTTTATCGTTTGCCTTTATTTTAATTTTGAAATTTGAACTCGGTTTCGAAGTGACGCGAGTTTATTAACAGTAACCGAGGTGACATAGCATCATTAGCGCAGGGTTACTGTAGCTTGATTACCCGGGCGTCACATCCTCTTAACCTGCAAAACACTCTCTCATCAAGAGGTTTAGTGAATATATCCGCTAATTGCTTTTCGGTGCGAACATGCTTAAGATCAATGTCACCCTTAGCAACATGATCTCGAATGAAATGATGACGAACTTCAATATGCTTAGTTCGAGAATGTTGCACAGGATTATGACCAATTTTGATATCACTTTCATTATCACAAAGCAATGGAACATGTCTCACATATATCCCATAATCTTTAAGAGTTTGGGTCATCCAAAGTAATTGAGCACAACATAAACCAGCGGCAATGTATTCCGCTTCGGCGGTGGATAAGGATACCGAGTTTTGTTTCTTGGAGGACCAAGACACAAGAGATCTACCAAGAAATTGAAAAGTACCCGAAGTGGACTTTCTATCAACCTTGTCTCCGGCATAGTCTGAGTCGGAATAGCCAACAAGATCGAAAGAGGCCCTCTTAGGATACCAAATGCCAAAATTTGGTATATGGATTAAGTATCTCGCAATCCTTTTCACGGCCTTAAGATGACATTCCTTAGGAGCAGCTTGATATCGTGCACACATGCACACGCTTAGCATGATATCGGGACGTGAAGCACAGAGATATAACAATGAACCAATCATAGAGCGACAAACCTTTTGATCAACCGGTTCACCATCTTTGGTCAAGTCATTATGTCCACTAGTAGGCATGGGTGTAGACATACCTTTGCATTCTTGCATATTGAACTTCTTGAATAAGTCCTTGGTGTACTTCGTTTGAGAAACAAAGGTACCTTCCTTAGTTTGCTTGATTTGCAACCCAAGGAAGAATTTGAGTTCACTCATCATAGACATCTCAAACTTCTCCGACATTAGCTTCCCAAACATTTCACTAAAATGAGGGTTAGTTGAACCAAATATGATATCATCAACATAGATTTGGCACACAAATAGTTCTCCATTAACCCTTTTAGTAAAGAGAGTAGAATCAATTTTCCCAATTTCAAAGCCTTTTCCAATAAGGAACTTGGTCAAGCATTTATACCATGCTCTAGGAGCTTGTTTAAGACCATAAAGAGCTTTGTGAAGTTTGTAAACATGATTGGGTTTCTTAGGATTGACAAAGCTAGGAGGTTGTTTAACATAAACTTCCTCCTCTATCTCACCATTTAGAAAAGCACTTTTAGTGTCCATTTGGTACAAGGTGATATCATGATGATTAGCATAGGCAAGTAAGATGCGAATGGACTCAAGTCTAGCAACGGGGCGTAAGTCTCACCATAGTCCATACCTTCGACTTGTGTGTAGCCTTGGGTGACGAGACGTGCTTTGTTGCGAACTACTTGTCCATCTTCATCTTGCTTGTTGCGAAACACCCATTTGGTACCGATGACGTTGTGGTTGTTGTCGGGCTTCTCAACCAATGTCCAAACTTGGTTCCTCTCAAAGTTGTGTAGCTCTTCATGCATAGCATTTATCCAATCCGGATCTTCCAATGCTTCTTCAACCTTCATAGGTTCAATGCTAGAGATGAAAGAATAGTTTTCACAAAAGTTAGCTAAACAAGTTTTAGAGCGAGTGATTCTCCCGGTTTGAATGTCATTGTAGATTTGCTCAATGGGGTGATCTTTAGCAACTCTTGCTCGAACTCGTGAAAGCTTTTGCTTGGGTCTTCGTTGAACATCTTCTTCATCTTGTTCTTCTTCTTCTTGGCCTTCTTCATTGTTGGCGTTGTCGTTCTCTTGTCGTGGTGGAGAAGGAGGTTGTTGACGTTCATCTTGATGCACTTCCTCGTTTTCTTCATCTTGGTGTGTCTCACTTGTGTATGCTTCCGTATCAACTCTTGGTTCACCTTGTCGGGAAGTAGAAGCTTCCACTTCGATGGACGAGGTACTCTCCTTCACCTCCGTTGGACGAAACTTGCCAATAGACAAGTCTTGGATTGCTTCCGAAGGATCTTTGTCACCTACATCAATTGGCAATTGCTCTACTTGTGAGCCGTTAGATTCATCAAACTTCACATCTACCGTCTCTTCAACCTTTCAGGTGAAATTGTTGTAGACACGGTAAGTGTGAGAGTTTGAGCCATAACCTAGTAGGAAACCTTCATGAGATTTAGGAGCAAATTTAGAGCAACGATGTTTATAAAGAATGTAGCACTTCGAGCCGAATACTCGAAAGTATCCAACTTGGGGTTTGTTACCGGTGAGGAGCTCGTATGCCGTCTTGCCGAGTAGTTTGTGAAGATACAAGCGATTTGTTACATGACAAGCTGTCTCAACAGCTTCTGCCCAAAAGTGCTTCGACGTCTTGTACTCATCAAGCATCGTTCTTGCCATTTCGATGAGCGTCTGGTTCTTCCTCTCAACAACTCCGTTTTGTTGAGGTGTGTACGTAGCCGAGAACTCGTGTGAAATCCCTTCTTCATCAAGAAAGGTGTCCACATTTGCGTTCTTGAACTCCGTTCCGTTGTCGCTGCGAACCTTCTTGATCTTCACTTCAAATTGATTTTGGGCCTTCCTAGCGAAGTTTTTGAAGATCTTTTGGACCTGCGATTTATCATCGAGAAAGAACACCCACGTAAATCTCGAAAAATCATCAACTATAACTAGACCAAAAGAATTTCCACCGAGACTCTTGTAGGAGTTGGGTCCAAAGAGATCCATGTGAAGTAGCTTGAGTGGCCTCCTTGTGGTCATGATGTTCTTCACGGGATGCCTTCCTCCAACCTGTTTACCTGCCTGACAAGTGCTGCAAAGTCTATCCTTATCAAATATGACATCGTTAACTCCAAGGATATGATTTCCTTTAATAAGCTTGTCAAGGTTTCGCATACCAACATGACCTAGTCGTCTATGCCATAACCAACCTTTTGAGGATTTAGCAATGAAGCAAGTTTTAGGTTGAGCCTTTTTAGTGAAATCAACAATGTATAGATCACCTCTACGCACACCGGTAAAGACCATTTTATGATTGTCTCGATGAAACACTTGGCAATCTACTTCAGAAAATAGGACATTGAAACTGAAATCAGCAAGTCTAGATACTGAAAGTAAGTTGTATCCAAGAGATTCAACGAGCATGACATTTTGTATGGAGCTATCACGTGATATGGCCACCTTACCGAGGCCAACCACCTTACCCTTTGAGTTGTCACCGAAAGTGACATACTTTCAAGGACTATCATTATCAGCAAGCTCACGAAACATGTCTTTATCTCCGGTCATGTGATCGGTACATCCACTATCAAGAACCCATTCCTTTCCTCCTGACATATATCCCCGAAGATTTGCCATAAGACCAAAATGTCTCATTGCATCATCAAGATCGAAGTCACTATCATCATCCTCATCATAGTATCCATGTTCAACATCGCCATGTGGTGGATCAAGTCCTTGAGAGGGTGATTCATTAGAGTGAGTTTGACAATAATCTTGCTTATGAATTTTTATAGCTTCGGAAATAATGTCACTAATAATACCAACATTTCCTTTGGCACGCATAAGGTTTGTAAGCTCAAATAGACGATCACCAAACATAGGATCACTAGAATTCATTTTACTCAAAGCAATAGACTTATGGAGAATTTCATCAAGATTTTTCAAGGAATAATCGGGGAATCGTTCCTCAAGAAACTTCCATATAGTGTAGGCACACTTAAAAGTAGGCAAACATCCAATCAAGTTTCTAGGCAATCCTCTCATGATAAGTTTGGCAGTTCTAAGATTCCTGATCATGTCAATTGACTCATCATGGGCAAGATGCATAGGATCAACATAAGGTGCACAAGAACTAGCAATGTACTTGTTCAAATGATATTGATTGAAAATAACAAGCATCTCATTTTTCCACTCATGAAAATACTCTCCATCAAGAATAGGCACTCTATGTCTAAGACTCCCAATAGTAGACTCATCCATCTCCCTCCAATGGTGATTAAACCAATGCAATGGAGACCAATGCTCTAATACCACTTGTAGGACCTTGAGGAGAGGTGTCTAGAGGGGGGGTGATTAGACACTAAGTACCAAAGTTGCAGTTTTTAAAATTTCTTAAGTTTAAGTGGAGTTTAGGCACAAGTTTAACATTCACAATACATATCAAGCAAGCATGCAAAGAGTGTATGAGCAGCGGAAAGTAAAGCATGCAACTTGCAAGAAAGTAAAGGGAAGGGTTTGGAGGATTCAAACGCAATTGGAGACACGGATGTTTTTGGCGTGGTTCCGATAGGTGGTGCTATCGTACATCCACGTTGATGGAGACTTCAACCCACGAAGGGTAATGGTTGCGCGAGTCCTCGGAGGGCTCCACCCACGAAGGGTCCACGAAGAAGCAACCTTGTCTATCCCACCATGGCCGTTGCCCACGAAGGACTTGCCTCACTAGCGGTAGATCTTCACGAAGTAGGTGATCTCCTTGCCCTTACAAACTCCTTGGTTCAACTCCACAATCTTGTCGGAGGCTCCCAAGTGACACCTAGCCAATCTAGGAGACACCACTCTCCAAGAAGTAACAAATGGTGCGTTGATGATGAACTCCTTGCTCTTGTGCTTCAAATGATAGTCTCCCCAACAGTCAACTCTCTCTCATAGGTTTGGATCTGGTGGAAAGAAGATTTGAGTGGAAAGCAACTTGGGGAAGGCTAGAGATGAAGATTCATATGGTATGAATGGAATATCTTGGCCTCAACACATGAGTAGGTAGTTCTCTCTCAGAAAATGTATGCTGGAAGTGTAGGTTCAGTCTGATGGCTCTCTGCACGAATGAAGAGGAGGTGGAGGGGTATATATAGCCTCCACACAAAATCTAACCGTTACACACAATCTACCAAACTCGGTGGGTTCGAATAGTTAAACTCGGTCAGACCGATTTAGCAAATAATGTGACCGTTAGGGTTTTCGGGGGGGGACCGAAATGCAACTCGGTGAGACCGATTTGGTTAGGGTTAGGGCATAACGTAATCTCGGTAAGACCGATTACTCAAACTCGGTGAGACCGATTTTGGTAATAAGCTTTCCAGAGAGTTGGTCAGGCAAACTCGGTTTGACCGATTACACAAAATCGGTGAGACCGATTTTGGTAATAAGTTAACCAGAGAGTTTGCAATGTGATCTTGGTAGTACCGACTGCTCAAACTCGGTGAGACCGATTTTGATAATGGACATCCACATAGAGATTACAATCCCATCTCGGTGAGACCGATTTGCTTAGGGTTTGTGGCAGTGTCTATGACCTTTGGAATCGGTGGCGCCGGATAGGAAGAATCGGTGTGACCGATTTTGGGCTTTAGGTTTAGGTCATTTGTGGAAGTGGGAAAGAAGCCGAGGGTTTTGGAGCATATCACTAAGCACATGAAGCACGAGGCTCATTAAGCAACACCTCATCCCTCCTTGATAGTATTGGCTTTTCCTATAGACTCAATGTGATCTTGGACCACTAAAATATAAAATGAAGAGTCTTGAGCTTGAAGCTTGAGCCAATCCTTTGTCCTTAGCATCTTGAAGGAGTTCCCACATCCTTTAGTCCATGCCACTCCATTGTTGAACTTATCTAAAACATACTAGATAAAAGTGTTAGTCCAACAAGAGATATGTTGACATTAATTACCAAAACCACCTAGGGAGCACTTGTGCTTTCAGCGGTAAACCGCCCGGACAGATCTTTTTATGTAGACACAGGGATTGCATAATACTATGAATATATATAAGCCAGTGCCATAAATATCATGGCGGGTCAAACAAAGTCATATCTCAGTGCACGATGGCAGCAGATCAAAGTATTTCAACTAGCCTATTACATGGTGCTTGGAAGCCCACAATAATGATTGTTCTTTACATAAGCACAGTTTGTGAACATCAACCCGGTTGCCAGATCAAGACTCATCACCAGGTTGACGTGAAGTTGATGGATCATCTGGCGTCGGTTCACCCTCCTCCTCCCCACCCAGTGGCTGGAAGTCAACGGTGGTCCAGTCAATCCGGGTTAAAGCCTGAAGGACAGCCTCTTCACTTATAAGGTTGGACGGTTCAACATCAGGGGCATAAGTGTGCTTACGGATTGGCGGGATAAGGTTCTGCCTTTCTGTCACAGTAGTGTCAACGTGTTGGTTCTTCTCATCATAAAAGGACCGATGAACAGTCAAATTAGCCTCTTCAGCCAGTTGGCTTGACAGCGGACGCATCTCCTTTGTCAGGGCTTTGAGGGCTTCGTTATCAAATGCTGACCCATCTGCTTGTTCATCCGGAAAACCTTTGGCGATATCAACTGGATCCAAGTCAGATATCCAGGCTTTGGCCCGAGTCAGTGCCAACAAAGCGCCAGCCCTGGCTTCAGATCGCTTCATCTCTTCTATATGCGCCGGCGTCATTGATAACCTTGCTAGAGTGTCCTTGATCAATCTTGGTGCCGGTTTGTGGAATGAGACATCGCAGATAACCCGTTGGGCACCGGTATACAGTTGCTCTATCAACGTATATGCTGCCTTCAGCTTCATCCGCATGTCAGAGCCCAGATGAGCAACATGGCCACCTATAACGGTTTAAGACTTTGATGTTAAACCGGTAATTTCAAAGATGGTTATTCAAGAAATCTTGACAAGAGCATTTACAAAATATTGCAAAGGTCATGGCATTTACTTGGCGCTTCAACCCAGTTAGCTCTTCTACCACCGATTTAAGAGCTGACTCGGCGTCTTTAGCCCGTTTCAACAATGCAGTCTTTTACGTTTCCCAGCTAGCACGTTCATTCTTGAACCCTTCCTTAAGTTGTTCCATGGTTGTCAAAGCGGTTTTAAGCTCATCCTTGGCCTTGGAAGTCTCTGATTGCTGGGACTTGATATTCTCTTGAAGATCAGCAATTTTGGAGTCTTTGTTGTTTATATTGGCCTGCAAAGATCAGATGACGATGATATTTTTCTCAAAGTCCCAAGCATATAACCAGTTATACACTTGCACTTTGGGGCTAATGCGGAGTGCTTTTTCCTACTGCTTATTTAAAAGTCCCAAGGCTCAATACAAGTATGAATCTTGGTTCTTGGGGGCTAATGCATATTTGATCAAAAAGTACAAAGGCGAAAGGAGTTGGCAAAATGAATATTGGATCATGAAGTCCCGGTTCACCTTGATAAGGTTAAACCGGCCCTAGGGGGCTACTCAGTTGAAGCATTCTTTATTCACAAGTTCCGGTTTGTCTTCAAGAGACAAACCGACCCTTGGGGGCTACAATGGAGATATACAGAACAAGCAAGATTAAAGTGTTTGGAAAGTTACCTCATAGCGCCCCTTCATCATGTTCACCAAACCGGCCTCATAATCTCGGCTTGTGTAGAGGCGATGTAAGAAGCCAGAATGAAGCTCTTCGGCAGTAAGGTTGACATAGCTAGATAAATCTGTCTTCTCTTTCCCCTTGCCCATAGTGAAAGCACATTTGCTCCCTGGGTGGTTTTGGTAATTAATGACAACATACTTTGTGGTTGGACTAATGCTTTTATCAAGTATGTTTCAGGAAGGTCAATCACATTGGCATGGCAAAAGGACTGGAGAGGTGGACCCCTCAAAATGCTAAGGCAAGCATTGGCAAAAGCTCAAGACTCCATTTTTGGTTTAGTGATCCAAGATCACATTGAGTCTATAGGAAAGCCAATACTATTAGAAGGGATGAGGTTATGATAATGACCTGTTGCTCAAAGTGCTTAGTGATCTATCTCCTAAACTATCAAGAACTCTCACTTCAAATATACACTCATAAGTAATCTCGGTCCCACCGATTTCCTAAACTCAGTCACACCGAGATGAACCACCTCAGCCATATAGCCAAACCCTAGAAACTCGGATTTTCCGATTCGAACTCGGTCTCACCGAACCTGTGTCGCCAAGCTTCAGAATCCTTCATCATCAAATCGGTGTCACCGAGATGATGAAGTCGATCCCACCGAGATTGGCAAACCCTAGTCTTTGGAAGAATCGGACTCACCAAGATTGTATTTTCGGTCCCACTGAAAATCCCAACGTTCACATGTTTTGAACTTTGGTCTCACCGAGTTGTCAACTTCGGTCCGACCGAGATTGGTCAAATGTGTGTAGCAGTTGGATTTTGTGTGGAGGCTATAAATACCCTCCACCCCCTCTTCATTCGTGGAGAGAGCCATCGAAAGAACTACCACTCCTACCTTACATTTACGAGAAGAAAACTGCCTACCCTTGTGTTGAGATCAAGTAGCTCCACTCCCACCATATGAAGCTTGATCTCTAGCCTTCCCAAGTTGCTTTCCACTCAATCCTTTCTTCCACCACAGCCAAATCAGTGAGGAGAGTTGAGTGTTGGGGAGATTATCATTTGAAGCACAAGAGCAAGGAGTTCATCATCACCAACACCATCTATTACCTTTTGGAGGGTGGTGCCTCCTAGATTGGTTAGGTGTCGCTTGGGAGCCTCCGTCAAGATGTGGAGTTGAGCCAAGAAGTTTGTAAGGGCAAGGAGATCGCCTACTTCGTGAAGATCTACCCCGAGTAAGGCTAGTCCTCCGTGGGCGTATGCCATGATGGCATAGACAAGGTTGCTTCTTCGTGGACCCTTCGTGGGTGGAGCCCTCCGTGGACTCTCGCAGCCGTTACCCTCCGTGGGTTGAAGTCTCCATCAACGTGGATTGACGATAGCACCACCTATCGGAACCACGAGAAAAATCTCCGTGTCTCCAAATTGCGTTTGATCTTCTCCACCTCTCTTTACTACTTATGCAATTTACTTTCCGCTGCCCATACTCTAGAATTGCATGTCTAGTATGCTACTTGACTTGTGTGATATGCAAAATCTGCCAAAAACTTGTCTTTGTCAAAAGGCATAATTTTTATCTTGTCGAGTAGTCTAATCACCCCCCCTCTAGACACTCTCACCTTCTTCGATCCTACAATTGGTATCAGAGCTTTGGTCTCCATTGCTTTGGTTTACACACCATTGGAGGACGATGGACGTGTCTACGTTTGGGAGTGTTAGTCATAGAGTGCCTATTCTTAATGGAGTGTCCTATAACTCGTGGAGGATTGAAATGCTTATTATCTTTAAGATGTATAACTTGCGCAAATATGTTGAAACCCCATATGTGCCTCCATTTGACCCCTTGCACCCTACCATGGATGAAGAGCTTGATTTGCTTCGTAACCTTAGAACTGTAAATCTTATCATTAGAGGTTTACCCGATAACTTGCTTAAGCTTGTCACAAACTTTGAGTGCGCCTATGCCATGTGGAAGTTCTTGGAAGAACTCTATCCTGACTACTCTTTGAGAGGTCTTGATGAAATTCTATACAAGACTATTGAATTTGATATGATGCGCCCCAATGATCCCAACTTTGATAAATGCTTCTTTGAGCTTCGTGATCTTATGAAAAAGAAGGGTGATCCCGGACTTATCAATGTTCTAATTAGAAATGCTCTTGTATTGCATTCCGATGATTATTTTCACATTGACAAAACTAATGCAAGTAGTTGTCAAATTGACCTAGGTGTTGATGATGAACTGTCTATGGGTCAATATGATGATGAGCATGAGCATGATGATGATTACTCCGATTCGGACACCGAGCTAGACAAGATCATGAAGAGTCTCAATCTTATGGCAAATTTGAGAGACTACATATCCGGTGGAAAAGAGTGGATTCTTGATAGTGGATGCACCGATCACATGACCGGAGATGAAGACATGTTTCGAGAGCTTGCAAAGAACGATGGTCCACGCAAGTATGTGACTTTTGGAGACAACTCCAAGGGTAAGGTACTTGGCCTTGGTAAGGTGGCCATATCTCATGATAGCTCTATTCAAAATGTCATGCTTGTTGAATCACTTGGATACAATTTACTTTCCGTGTCTAGATTAGCTGACTTTGGATTTAATGTGCTATTCACCGAAGTAGATTGCCAAGTTTTTCGTCGTAACAATCATAACATGGTATTTACCGGTATCCGTAGAGGTGATCTATATATTGTTGATTTCACTAAGAAAGCTCAACCTAGAACTTGCTTCATTGCTAAATCCGCTAAAGGTTGGTTATGGCATAGAAGGCTTGGACATGTTGGTATGCGTAATCTTGATAAGCTAATCAAAGGTGATCATATTCTTGGTGTTAAAGATGTTTTCTTTGACAAAGATAGACTTTGTAGTGCTTGTCAGGCAGGAAAACAAGTAGGCGGAAGTCATCCCGTGAAGAACATTATGACCACAAGGAGACCGCTTGAGCTTCTTCATATGGATCTCTTCGGTCCCAATGCTTACAAAAGCCTTGGTGGTAACTCCTTTGGTCTAGTTATAGTTGATGATTATTCCAGATTTACGTGGGTATTTTTCCTTGATGACAAATCACAGGTTCAGAGAATCTTCAAAACCTTTGCGAAAAGGCCCAAAATCAATTTGAGGTGAAGATCAAGAAAGTTCGGAGTGACAATGGAACGGAGTTCAAGAACGCCCATGTAGACTCTTTTCTCGATGAGGAAGGGATTCTACATGAGTTCTCGGCTACGTACACACCTCAACAAAATGGAGTTGTTGAGAGGAAGAACCGAGCAGCTCATAGAGATGGCGAGAATGATGCTTGATGAATACAAGACACGAAGCACTTTTGGGGTGAAGCGGTCGAGACAGCTTGTCATGCTATCAACAGGCTTTATCTTCACAAGCTCCTCGGCAAGACTTCATCTGAGCTCCTCACGGTAACAAACCCCAAGTGGGATACTTTCGTGTCTTTGGTTCAAAATGCTATATCCTTGATAAGCATCGTCGGTCTAAATTTGCTCCTAAAACTCATGAAGGCTTTTTCCTCGGTTATGGATCAAACTCCCACACCTACCGTGCCGGGGGAGATCTGCCCGCCGCGGACACCTATGGGGCCGGGGCCCCTTGTCTGAGCGGTACGAGGGCGGAGGGAGCACAGAGAGCAGATCGAGGCGAGCACGCGGGCGGATTTTACCCAGCTTCGGAGCTCTCCGGAGAGATAAAACTCCTACTGCTGCTTTGTGTTTGTATTGAGCTCGGGAGCTAGAAGAGCTACAGTAGCAGCTACACCGAGCGTGAGAGTTGCTAATGGTCGAACCAGCCGAACCGGAAGAGGAACCCCCTCTACGTGCGCATGGGCCTCCCTTTTATAGTCGAAAGGGGGCGCCAACAGGTGGCAGCGTAGGAGAAAGGGGTAAAAATGTAAAAGAGGTGGTAGTTGGAGCAGTCTTGGGAGCAGTGAAGCTACGATGCATGAGCAGTGGTCTCTACCTACTTTGGACGGTGGGGACAAGGGCATTTAATGCCGTCGCCGTCGACCCCAAAAGCTCCCCGCCCTTGCGTCTCCGTCGCCACGCAGCGATGGATTCACCACCGTGAAGTGCCACCGTGTCCCCAGGCTGCCTGACCATCCGCCACGCGTCCTGGAAAGGCCCAGGCGGCACGCGTGGGCGATGAGCTGGGCGCGGCACACAGCAGAACTCCCGGCAAGCACCTTGCCGGGGTCTTGATCTTGCCGGGCCCGGGAGCTTGCCGGGCTATGTACCTTGTCGCTCCCCGGGCCCTCGCCGGGACGCATATAGCGCCGGGGCGTGTCTTCTATGATGTAGTCTTCTAGTCTTCCCGGCGAGCTCCTCTCGCCAGGGCCTTGCGTGAGTGATGTAACCTTGAGCCTGGAACGGCCTCCCCGGCAAGCTCCGCTTGCCGGGGTCCCGATCTTCTGTCTTGTATCCTTTGTCTTTGAATGGCTTGACATGGAGCAGGAAGGTCTTCGACGAGCACGTGGTAGATCCTGCCGCGGGAAGCTGCAACTGCCCGTGCACAAGTTGGGGTACCGAGGTACCCCTACCTTAGTACACCGACAGGAGCCCCCGGGCCTGGGCCACACACGGTGCCGAGCGCTGTTGGGCCAGGCCCAAAACAGTCTGCAGGCACACGCGCCCACGGCGCGGTGAATCCACTTCCGCATCGCGCATCCCCCACGCAACAGCGCGTCGATTGCGGCGTCGTGGGATGGGGCGTGCCCGTTCTTTAATGGGAAGAGCGAACGCCCCCATTTCCCCATAAAACAGAGGAAGCGAGGCGGTTCCCTCCTTCGCTTTCATTGCATCTTCTTCCTCCTCCGAGAGATCCCTTTGCGCTCCGCCTCCGCATCTCCTCCATCGCCTCTTGCGTCTGCGGCGCCGCCGGACTCTTCGTCCTCCTTCCCTCGCCGCCTCCGCCATGGCCCGAAGGCGGGAAGGGAAAGCGGAGAAGACCAAGAAGGAGAAATCTGGCGGCGCGGCTTCGCCTGCTGCTTGAGCGGGCGTCGTCTTCCCCGCTGCTCGGCGTCTGGAACTCTGGAACAAATATTACTGCTTCAGGCCAAGAAGACCAATGCGCATCCTCGGACCAGAGCTCATCCGGCCGCCACCAAGGACAACTACCCCGGCGGGTACTACTTCTTCGCAGCCTTCTTCCACTGCGGTCTTTGCCCTCCTTTTTCTGAATTCTTCTGCGACATCATGAACACATACGGCTTCCACCTTCTTGACTTCACCCCCAACGCCATCCTTACAATGGCGGTTTTCGCACACATGTGCGAAAACTTCATAGGGATACACCCAAGCGTGGCGCTGTTTAGGCACTTCTTCACTCCTAGAGCAGAGGCGGTGCCCCCTCTCCGGAGGAATTTCTTGGGTTTTTAAATGCACAAGAAGGAGTCTTACTTGCCGGGGGAGCTCCGCGGCAAGTGGGAAGAGTGGCGTGCAGACTGGTGCTGGATCGTTGAAGACGAGCCGCAGCACTTCACTGCGCCGCGCACAACTCCTATCGTGTGCGGCCGGGACTGGAGCGATCTGGATCCGGACGACGTCAAGCTCAACGTCGCCCTTGTCCGGATTCTTCGTCTTCGAGCAGCAAAACTGTCCGTTGCAGAGGTAGGCGCAGACTTCCTCCGCCGCCGCATTGCCCCTCTCCAAGACAGGAAAAGGCCGGCTGGGAGTGCGGCGCGCGAGGGATATAATGAGGCTGCGCCCGGGCTGAACTTCAACTTCACGGCGCTGGAGCTGAGGGGATGGTCAGGGAACTCTTTAAATATGACCCGCCCATCCAGTGGTTCGAGACCTCCCGGGAGTGGTGCCCTCTGCAACAGCAGACAGCGGGATCGTCTTCTCGCCATGATGCCCGCGTGCGATTCGCGCGGCGTGGAAGCGCACATGGATTCCGCCCAAGCCAATAGGCGTCCTCGGCTTCGACAACCTTGAGGAGGTGGCGAAGAACAAGGGCAGACCGAGGCTGACACGGGACACTACGGACCAGAGATAGCGTACATAGCTTCTCGGGCTGAAGAGGCGCTGCAGCCAGCGGCGGCAGGAAGTTCGGCTACGCCCGAGGAGGCAGAGGCTGCGGAGCGTCCCGCCAAGCGGAGGAGATGGAGATCTGCAGACTGCTGCAACTTCCTCCCGACGCTCGCCGGGTCCCCTCGAGGCACTCCGGGATCGAGCATCGCGGCCGAGGCCGCAAGCAAAATGTGGCGCTGCGGAGGAGCGGGCGCGCCGCAGAAGCGAATCGCGCCGGAGGCGGAGGCGCCAGAGGGAAAGGGGTTGCAGCGCAGGGTGCTGGGCCCGGCGAGCCAGCCGGCGAGGAGGAGGAGGAGGAGGACGCCGAGGCCGCCGAGGACGCCGGCGGGTCCACGGATCTCACGCCGACGACCTCTCCTCGTCGTGGAGACCTCCCGCCGGGCAAGCCCTACGCGTTCTCCATCAAGCGCCTCCGCAAGCGGCGGCGGAGGCGGGGCGCAGAGCCCCGGCAACAACCAGCGCAAACTTCCGGGAAGCCAAGCTGCGCCGAGGACCGCCAAGCGCCCGAGGAATCTTCGCCCCCTGCTCCTCGCGCGCCGCGCTCCGGTGGAGTATGACTTCTCCGCCTTGGCGAAACGACGAGGAGGAACAGGAGTAAAGTATCCGAGATCTTCATCTTCTCAAATTCGCCTTGATCATTGTTGATGCCAATCTTGTTTCTTGCGTTGATTTCAGGACCTTGGCTCAGCAGCGCGAAGAAGGCCAAGGTGCCCATGGTCGGTCGCGGACGACTTCGCCCTTGTGGCGACGGGGCGTGCGAGCCAAGCTTGCGGATCCGGCGCTGTTCGAGGAGCAGCCCCAGCGCAGCCCCAGCGCAGCCCCCAGCGTAAGTCTGGTTACGCACTTCGCTTCGCGGGCGTGTTTGAAGATTTTGGTCTTGTACTAATGCCTCAATGTTTTTGTCTTGACTTGTGCAGAGGCGGACCCACAGCGGCAGGAGCGCCCGGAGGTCGCCCCTGAGGAGCCGCAGGCCCCGCCATCCCCGCCAAAGCCGATCTCCCCGGCAAGGGAGAGCACTCCGCCAAGGGCGGGTACTCCGCCAAGGGCGGGCAGCCCGGCGAGGGCGGTCACTCCGCCAAGGCGGAGCTCCCCGGCGAGGGAGCCCGCCGCTGACGACGTCCGCCAAGGTAGGTTCTGCAACTTTGTCTTCTTGGTGTTGCCTCTTTTTGGATATTTGCTTGAACTTCTTTTGCTTTTTCTTCTTCTTCTAGATCCTCCTCCCCCCGAGCAGATGGAGACGGAAGTCGTCATTGTTGAGGAGGAGGGGCCAAGCAAGCGGCGGCGATGCCCTGTCGCCGAGGACACGGCGGGAGCCACCGGGCCAAATGTGCCAGAGACCGCTCCGGCTGCGGATGCAGCGGCCGGGGAGGGGGACGGCAACCGCACCGCCAGCCCGGAGGCGGCGGGAGCATCAAGTGCTGCACCGGTCTCCGACCCTTCCGCCGGAGAAGAGCAGCCCGGCTACTACTTGAAAGCCCCCAACGGCGTCTTCATCCAGTGCCGTGGGGCTCTTCGTCCTTGACTCCAGAGGGCGAGGCCTTTGATGGGAGGTCCTCGCCTCCGCGGGCTTGAGGATCGTCGAGGGCCCGGGAACGACAGCGGGCTGAGGAGAAGCTGCTTCACCAGCTCTGGCCCTTACTGGGCCAGCAGGTAGCTTCGCTTCCCGAGGAAGCCCTCGTCGCCAAAGCCGCGAAGAGATGGAGAAGCGTCTTGGCGGAGCTCAGCGCCGCCAACCAGGCTGCTCTCCGCGAGGTGGCGGAGGCGCAAGCGACTTCGCCGGGAGTATGAAGAGTGGTTCTTTGGAGAAGGCCGAGGCGAAGAGCAGCGGCTCGCCGGGGAGGAGCTGTCCCGGCGAGAAGGAGAACTCGTCCAGCGGAAGGTCAACCTCGACTCCCACGAGGAGGACCTTGCCGCTCGGGAGCAGGCCCTTGGCGGGGAACTGAAGGAGGCGAAAACCGCCGCAGCTGCTGCGGAGACCGCCAAGGAGGAGCTTGCCGCCAAGGTCGCGCAGCTGGAGGAGTTGCTGAAGGCGAGCGTGGAGAAGGTCGCCGCGCTCAACACGGAGCGCGAGAAGGACGCCCACACCAACTCAGAACTCCAGGTGCGTCTTTCCAAGAAGGGCGACGAGTTGAAGGCCGCCAAGGACTCCATCGAGGATCTTGAGCTGCAAGTCTCTGTTGAGAACTCGCTCGGCGCCGCCGGGATCGGGAGACCAGGTTGAAGGAGGAGCTCCAGAGAGCGAGCTTTGGTGGACAAGCGCCAACAAAGCAGCCGGCGCTTCCACCGTCTCGTCGAGTTATGGACCGAGGACTTGGTGTCTTGTCGTCCGACATTGACCAGGAGCTCTTGGCGCTGAAGCTGGAGCATCTCATCTACTCCCGGATACAAATCTCGCTCCGGCGCCAAGCTCACCTCTTCTTGAGGGGATCGCGCGCCCTTGCAAATCTGCGGAAGAAGATCCGCAGCTCGCCGAGGAAACTTCGCCGGCTGTGCATGGGAACCATGGAGCGTGTGCTGACGAAGATCGTATACCGCAATCCCGGCATAAACCTCACCAACGTTCTTCGCAGCTTGCCGGCCGACGCGAACATGGAGGCTCTGAAGGAGCAGGTCGCCCACATCATTGCTAAAGTGAACAAGATCTCCAGGGTGGAGGGCGACCGCGTAGACTAGGCCTCCTTTATCTTTATCTCTTTTTATTTCTGCATAGGGTGTTGTGAACTCATTAGTCATCGCGACAAGTTATTCCTTGTAAGATATTATCTTTATTTTGATCAATAGATGCGTGTTATCTCCTTGTTACGATCCTCAACTTTGTATGCTTCAACCCCTCGCTTCTAGGAAACTTGCGGCAGGGGCCCTTGCCATGAAGCGCCGATCTTGAACTCGAAGCAGCCTGGCTGGCCAAGGTCTTACCGGCAAGCAACCTTGCACGCTGACTAGTCGCAGCAGCTTAGCTTGCTGAGCGGACTCGAAAGCGAAACAAGGGCGCGACACTTGTCGCAGTCCACTTAAATCGTTGAGCGTGCTCGAAAACAAGATAAGGGTGCGGCTATCTACGGGTAGGTTCCTCCAAGCACAGGTTTTCCATACAAAGTGTGGTTGTTCAAGGAAGGCAACTTAAAATTTAAAATTTCGAACTGCTCAAATTCTAACAACTTAGCTTTTGTGATCTGTGCGTTCTCCGGCAAGCTTTCCTTTTCTTGAACAGCACTTGGTTCATCCTCCATTTCCTTCCCCCCCCCCGGCAAACTTGTGCGCGAGGAACGTTCCTTCTGCTTAAGAGGCGAGAAAAGAAGGGGAACAAGTATATGGCCTTCGTGCTATTGCTTACGGATATGTGTGTCGTTACAAGAGATGCCAAATAACACATGCAAATAGCAAAGAAAAGCATGGAAAAGGCAATGGCGCAAAACACGAAACTTTCTTTGCTGCACGGGTCTGCGCCCGCTTTGTACAAAGGTTACATGCAACAGCGGCAAAGCTTTGTACAAAAGGTGGTTGCCGGGGCGGATCACGCAACCGCGCCTTATGGGTAAAACTTGCGAAGATGCTCTATGTTCGAGAGTTGCTCCTTTGGTAAGCCTTCTTCGGTCTCGGCGACAGCGCCGGGCCTCGTGACTTGTCTCACCCGATAAGGGCCTTCCCACTTCAAGTCAACTTGTTGGAATTCTTGGCGGACTGAACACGCCGAAGAACAAGGTCGCCTTCCTCGAGACTCGGCTTTGACCTTGCGGCTATGGTAGCGGCGCAAGGCCTGCTGGTATCGAGCAGCTCGTCAAAGCAGCACGAGCGTCCCTCCTCAAGGAGCAATGCATCATCTTGTCGCGATTGCTCTTGCTCGAGCTCATCATAGCGAGCACTCGAGGAGATCCGTATCTGAGTTCCGTGGGGATAACTGCCTCTGCTCCATAGACTAGAGCAAGCGGTGTCGCCCGATGGCTCGATTTGGTGTCGTTCTGATCGACCAAAGAGCCGCCGGTAGCTCCTCTATCCAATTTCTTCCGCACTTGCGCAGCCTGTCGAAAGTTCTTGTCTTGAGTCCGCGCAGCACTTCAGCATTGGCCCTCTCCGCTTGACCGTTGCTCCTCGGGTGAGCAGCGAGCGCAATGCACCTTGGCGCCAAGGTCTTGGGCGTCTTGCATGAAGGTGCGATGGTGAATTGTGTACCGTTGTCGGTGATAATCTGTTAGGGATCCCAAACGGCACACAATCGATCTGAAGAACTTGACCGCTGATTGTCTTGTCACCTTTCTCCTGGCTCCACTTCGCCACTTTGTGAACTTGTCGATTACTACGTACAAGTACTCAAAGCCCCGACAACACGGGAAGGGCCGAGATATCGAGCCCCGGACCAAGAAGGGCGAGGACAAAGGGATTGTTTGGAGAGCTTGAGTGGCCGATGAATCTGCTTTGCATGGGCCTTGCGCTTCACACTTGGTTACTAGTGCGGTTGCATCTGGAGGGCTTCTTGCCAAAGAACCCTTGCCGAAAGCTTTCGGCAGCGCCCTTGCGCCAATGTGGTGGCGCATATGCCTCCGTGTATTTCGCCAGCAACATCCATCTTCCCTAGAGATGCACTTGATCGACACCATTGAGCCTTCTTACATGCAGCTCGTTATCCACAACCGGTACATACTTGACTGTCTGGTTATCTTCTCTATCTCTTACGGTCGTCGGAAGTTCTCCGGTTTGCAAAAACAGACGATCTGCTGCGCCCATGCCGGAGCTTGGGGCTCAGCGGCAAGGACTAAAGGCATGAGAGCACGCTGCGGGAACCTCGGCTTCTCGGCAAGAACCCCCGACTCTGCCGGGCTGAAGGTCCCCGGCAAGCTTCGCCGGTGAGGCTTGTCGGGAACACTTGCTTCAACTGTACAGATCCGAGGATCTGCAGGAGCAAACTGTTCCTCAGCGTTCTGGTCGTTGATCTTGGGGACCTTGGCGGCGGTCTCAGGGAGGCCCGCCGGCAAGTAGTCGCCGGAGACCAACTTTCTCTTCTTGGACTGCCCAATTGATGGTGTGACGGACGGTTGAGTCAGCTTGAGCAAGAAGGTCCCCAGTTCCACAGGTAACTTCATCGAAGCACACTTTGAAAGGCCATCTGCGATTTCATTCTGAGCTCTCGGGACGTGCTCCATCTGCAAACCTTCAAAGCGCTCCTCAAGCTTCCTCACTTCATCGACATAAGCTTCCATCAAAGGGCTCTGATAGCTCTTGTTAACTTGCCGGACCACCAACTGAGAATCTCCCCGCACAATCAGCTTCCTGATCCCAAGTTCGGCCGCAATCCACGAGGCGGCGAGCAAACCTTCATATTCAGCGGTGTTGTTTGTCGCTTGCTCCCTTGGGAAGTGCATCTGGATAACATACTTGAGGTGCTCTCCGGTGGTAGCGATGAGTACCAAGCCGCACCGGCGCCTTGCAGCGAAAGGCACCATCAAAGTACATTACCCATTCACTTGTCGCTTCTTATGCAGGTGTACTCGTTTCTTGGACTTCTTCATCGGGCGTTGGGGTCCACTCTGCTATGAATTCTGCCAAAGCTCGGCTCTGTATGGTTGAAGTACTTTCAAACTTGAGTCCAAAGCTCGACAGCTCAGTGCCCACTCAACGATCCTGCTGTTGCTTCGGGTTGTGCAATATCCTCTTGAGCGAAAGCGAGTGACCACTGTTATCTCGTGTGCCTGGAAGTAATGGCGCAGCTTTCTCGAGGCCATGAGGAGGTCGAAAAGCAACTTTTGCACACCAGCGTATCTTGATCTAGCCCCCTGGAGAAGGGAACTTACAAAATACACTTGGCGCTGCACCATCTTTTCCGCACCTCATCCTGTTCTGCTGAGTTGTCCTTGTCGGGGCGAGCTTGTCGGAGCAGCCCCCTGCTTGTCGCTGGACTCGCTTGCCGGTGGTGTAGCCTCCTCGTCGGACTCCCTCTCCGCTACTAACGCAGCACTAACCACCTGGTTGGTTGCCGCTAGGTACAGCAGCAACTTCTCCTGTGGTCTAGGTGCGACAAGTATTGTGGTGGAGGACAGGTATCGTTTCAAATCTTGCAGTGCTGCCTCCGCTTCCGGAGTCCACTTCATGGGACCTGCTTTCTTCAAGATTTTGAAGAAAGGTAGAGCTGCGTCTGCAGATTTTGAAATGAACCTCTTGAGGCAACCACACAACCCGCAAGCCTTGACATCCTTGACTCGCCGGGGCTTCGATCGCTCAATGGCTTTAATCTTGTCGGGGTTGGCTTCAATCCCCTCTGCGACACAAAGAACCGAGAAGCTTGCGGAGGAACTCCAAGACGCACTTCTCGGGGTTCAACTTAAGTCATCTTCTTGCGGGTTCTGAAATGTCTCTTCCAAATCTTGAATCAGCGTATCCTTGCTCTTGCTCTTCACCACGATATCATCCATGTAAGCCTCTACATTTACGTGGATCTGTGGCTCAAAAGCGATATACACTACCCTTGCAAATGTTGATCCGCATTCTTGATCCAAATGGCATGCGTATGAAGCAATAAGTGCCACATGGAGTGATAAATGCAGTCTTCTCTTCATCCTCTTTGGCCATAAAGATTTGGTGATAGCCTGAGTATGCATCAAGAAAGCAGAGTAGCTCACATCCGGCGGTGGAGTCAACAATCTGGTCAATGCGCGGCAAGGGGAATGGATCCTTGGGACATGCTTTATTCACATCGGTGAAGTCTATACACAGCCTCCATTTCCCATTGGCCTTGCGCACGACGACTGGGTTTGCTAGCCACGTCGGATGGATCACACCTCTAACTAGACCTGCTGCCTCTAGCTTCTTGATTTCTTCGTTGATGAATTCTTGGCGCTCCACGGCTTGCTTCCTCACTTTTTGCTTGATGGGCCGCGCCCGAGGGCAAACAGCAAGCTTGTGCTCAATTACCTTCCTGGGAACACCGGGGATGTCAGATGGTTGCCATGCAAACACATCGACATTCGCCCGCGAGGAAAAGCAACGAGCGCGCTTCCTATTCTTTGTCAGCGTGGCATCGATGGTGAAGGTACCACCGTCCGCCGTCCTCATGGCGAGCACCCTCTTGGTTGCCGTGGAGCGGCCATTCCTTTTACTCTTGCGGTGGAGCTCGGCGGGGCGTCCTCGTCGGCAATGCGCAGCACTCGAAGAGGTGCGGTTGCGGTGTGGGCCCTAGAGCACTTGCGGACTTGGTCTTCGTCTTCTTCCCCGGGAGCTTCAGCGGCAAGTGTATTCTTATCGGCGCAGCTGCCGCATCCCATGAGATCTTGTCGGTAGCAGATAAGTGCATCCTTCTTGTCGCCGTGGACGGTGATGGCGCTTATCGGCCCGGCATCTTGAGTACGTTGTAAGCATAATGGGAAGCTGCCATGAACTTGGCGAGGCAGGGCGGACGAGTATTCCATTGTATGGCAACGGAATATCGGCGATGTCGAAAGTGATGCGCTTCGATCCTAAAATTGAGCTCCCGCCAAAGGTCACGGCGAGTGATCTTTCCTTGGGCTTGCTCCGTCCGGGTTGATTCCTTGGAAAGAACCGGTCTCTTGAGCTCGCCATCCGGAATTTGGAGTTTCTTGATCACAGCGAGAGGAGATCAAGTTCAGCCCAGCCCGCCGTCAACCAACATTTTGGTGACCTTGAGGTTGCGGATGGTGGGCGAGACCAGCATCGGCAAGCACCCGACCGCGGTGGTGCGGTCGGGTGATCCTCAAGATCAAAAATGATGGGCGTGCGGACCATTTGAGGAGCTGCTTGCGACTCCACAGGCGGCTCGCTGCATTCACCTCACGCACCTTGCTTTAGCTGGCGGTGGGAGGTGTGCGAGGCGCCACCGTCGACGCACAGGACCTCCGTGGCCCTCTGAAACTCCTGCTCGCTGTTATCCTCACCCTCCATGTCTTCGTCGTCGTCTTCTTCATCCTTGTCGCGGCCCCGGGGAGGTCGATCACCTTGCCGCTGCTCGGCCTTGCCGCGGCGTCCTCCCCGGCCATTGAACGGCCGCTTCTTGCTCGGCTCTCCTCCGCCACCTTGGGCCCTCTCCTTGTCGCGCCTCTCGTACTCAGCTCTTTGCTGCTCGACGAGATCATCGACGCGCTTGCAGTTGTAGAGATCGTGGCCCTTGGTGCGATGGATTTTGCAGTATTGCTTGCCGGAGCCGTCCTGCTTGTCGGCTCTTTCATGAGGCAGGCTCCTTGCGGAGCCGCCAGCCTGTGTTTGCTTGGCGGGAGCCTCCTTGCCGGACTTCTCGGCGGCAAGCACCTCTTTCTTGTTCTTCTTTTGGTTGCTCCGCCACCGTCTCTTCTTTGTTGGGCGGTGTAAATCGCTCTCGCTTCCTCCTGTGCGGACTCCTCCACGGGAGTCTCCTCCCCTCTTCAGCGTGCGCACTTATCAACCAGAGCATAGAGCTCGCTAACATCCCGAATCTTGGTCATCGCCATCTCTTCACGCATCGGCGCGATTCGCGACGTTCGGTGGAACAGCGCTGATAACCGCGGCGGGGTGGACATCGAGGATGTTGTCTTTCACGCTGAAGCGTTGGATATACTTGCGCAGGGTTTCTCCTTCCTTCTGGGCCAAAATGTGGAGATCGCTCTCCTGGCCGTGGGGTTTGTGGCCGCCAGTGAAGGCACCAACAAACTGATGGCAAAGGTCCGCCCAAGAAGAAATGGAGCCTTCCGGCAAGTGCATAAGCCAAGAACGAATGTTCGGCTTAAGCACGAGCGGGAAGTAGTTCGCCAGAATCTTCTCGTCGCGCCCCTCGGCAGCCTGCACCGCGATGGTGTAGACACTGAGGAATTCCGAGGGGTGCGTCTTGCCGTCGTACTTCTCCGGTACATCGGGCTTGAAATTCTTCATGCTGGGCCACTGGACGCGCCGCAGCTCGCGGGTGAACGCAGGGCAGCCTGCCGCGTATGGCAAGTCGCCTGGTTCACCGGGCGCGTGCACGTCGACAGCGTTCCCAGCTCTCTGGTCTGATTGTCGTCGAGCTTCTCGACGATGCTCGATTGTGGTCCGAGCGTCTTCTTGTCGCCGGTCGTCGAGGACCTGGCGTTGATCCCGACGAGCCCGCGGATCCGACGATGCCATAGAGCCGTCGTCGGCGTAGCTCCGGCGGGGCGGCGTCTTTCGCTTCCGCGGCGGGGAGTGCATGGTGGTTGCACCCCCGGCGCTCTTGTCGCCGTCGGCCTTCGTCTTCTCAGCTTGCCGCGGCCGCGAGGTCGCCGGCTGCTGTGAAGAATCGTTGTTGGCGGCGGCGACTCTTGATGGTAGCCCTCGGTCTTGGCCTTGTCCGCCGCCGGAGGAAGTCGAGCATTTGCGCCCTTGCGGCGCTTCGCGGGAGTGGAGGAGCGGGCGCGGCGGTGCGAGGAGCGAGGTATGCTCGGACTCCTAACGGTGTTAGAAGGAGCAGATCCTGCCCGGCGCCGCTTTGCTTGTGTCCGGACGTTGGTCCGGAGCATCCCGTGAGCCTCCGGCGTGTCCTTGCCCCAGCAGGCGGATACCACCTCCCGTGGTATGGCGCTGCTGGGTTGTCATGCGCTGAGATGGACGCGGTATGTCCACGGAGACCGAAGCGCGGTCATCCGTCTTGTCCTTGGATCTGGTGGCGCCGCGAGTGTCCTCACCGGCGACCACCCTTCCGTCGGCGTCTCCTCCGCCCACCGTTGGCTCCGGTGGCGGCGGATGAGACGCAGACGGGCCTGCAGCCCCCGAAGCCTTCTTCTTCGGGGCCATGGCGTAATTGTTGATGTAGTTGTTGATGAAATTGGAGAGGTTGATGAAGAACGCGCCCGCGCGAACGCCGGATCAGGTCCGCACAACCTCGACGCCCCCTACCTGGCGCGCCAAAGATGCCGGGAGATCGCCGCCCAAGGACACCTATGGGGCGGGGCCCTTGTCTGAGCGGTGCGAGGCGGAGGGAGCACAGAGAGCAGATCGAGGCGAGCACGCAGGCGGATTTACCCAACCGGAGCTCTCCGGAGAGATAAAACTCCTACTGCTGCTTTGTGTTTGTTTTGAGCTCGGGAGCTAGAAGAGCTACAGTAGCAGCTACACCGAGCGTGAGAGTTGCTAATGGTCGAACCAGCCGAACCGGAAGAGGAACCCCCTCTACGTGCGCATGGGCCTCCTTTTATAGTCGAAAGGCGCCAACAGTGGCAGCGAGGAGAAAGGGTAAAAATGTAAAAGAGGTGGTAGTTGGAGCAGTCGGGAGCAGTGAAGCTCGATTGCATGAACAGTGGTCTCTACCTACTTTGTGATGGGGACAAGGGCATTTAATGCCCGTCGCCGTCGACCCCAAAAGCTCCCGCCCTTGCGTCTCCGTCTGCCACGGCGATGGATTCACCACCGTGAAGTGCCACCGTGTCCCCCAGGTTGCACAGCCATCCGCCACGCGTCCCTGGAAAGGCCCCAGGGCGACGCGTGGGCCGATGAGCTGGAGCGCGGGCACACAGCGCAACTCCCCCGGCAAGCACCTTGCCGGGGTCTTGATCTTGCCGGGCCCGGGAGCTTGCCGGGCTATGTAACTTGTCGCTCCCCGGGCCCTCGCCGGGACGCATATAGCGCCGGGGCGTGTCTTCTATGATGTAGTCTTCTAGTCTTCCCGGCGAGCTCCTCTCGCCAAGGCCTTGCGTGAGTGATGTAACCTTGAGCACAGAGCGGCCTCCCGGCAAGCTCGCTTGCCGGGTCCCGATCTTCATCTTGTATCCTTTGTCTTTGAATGGCTTGACATGGAGCAGGAAGGTCTTCGACGAGCACGTGGTAGATCCTGCCGCGGGAAGCTGCAACTGCCCGTGCACAAGTTGGGGTACCGAGGTACCCCTACCTTAGTACACCGACATACCGTGTCTACAATAATTTCACCCGAAAGGTTGAAGAAATGGTAGATGTGAAGTTTGATGAATCTAATGGCTCGCAAGTAGAGCAAATGCCTATTGATGTAGGAGACAAGGACCCATCGGAAGCCATTCAAGATTTATCTATTGGAAAGATTCGTCCCATGGAAGTGAAGGAGAGTACCTCATCTACATATGTGGAGCCCCCTACCTCACGGCAAGATGAACCTCAAGGCAACATGGAGGCTTCCACAAGTGGAACTCACCAAGATGAGGAAGTGCAACAAGAAGATCCACCACAACCTCCTTCTCCACCACCTCAAGACATCACCAACAACAATGAAGAAGAAGAGGAAGATGAGGATGATGAGGAAGCTCAGCCACAACCACAACGAAAGCTATCCCGAGTCCGAGCAAGAGTCAAGAAGAATCATCCCGTGGAACAAATGATGAACGACATTGACTTCGGGAGAATTACTCGCTCTAAAACTCGCTTAGCTAACTTTTGTGAGCATTACTCATTTATCTCTAGTCTTGAACCTATGAAGGTAGAAGAAGCACTTGAAGACCCGGATTGGGTGAACGCTATGCATGAAGAGCTACACAACTTCGAGAGGAACAACGTATGGACTTTGGTAGAGAAGCCCAAGGATGATCAAAAGCGTCATTGGAACCAAATGGGTGTTTGAACAAGCAAGATGAAGATGGACAAGTCATCCGCAACAAGGCTCGTCTCGTAGCTCAAGGTTACACACAAGTCGAAGGTATGGACTATGGTGAGACCTATGCCCCGTTGCTAGACTTGAGTCCATTCAAGCATTCTTCTTGCTTATGCCAATCACCATGATATTACTCTCTATCAAATGGACATTAAAAGTGCTTTCAGTAAATGGTGAAATTGAGGAGGAAGTATTTGTGAAACAACCTCCGGTTTGTGAATCCTAAAAGCCTAATCATGTTTACAAGTTGCACAAAGCTCTTTATGGTCTTAAACAAGCTCCTAGAGCTTGGTACAAATCTTGACTAGCTTTCTTCTTGAAAAAGGATTTGAGATTGGAAAAATAGACTCAACACTATTCACGAAAAGGGTTGATGGTGAACTATTTGTGTGCCAAATATATGTTGATGATATTATCTTTGGTTCAACTAACCCTCATTTTAGCGAGAAGTTTGGAAAGCTTATGTCGGAGAAGTATGAGATGTCCATGATGAGTGAACTCAAATTCTTCCTTGGGTTGCAAATCAAGCAATCTAAGGAGGGTACTTTTGTCTCACAAACAAAGTACACTAAGGATCTCTTCAAGAAGTTCAACATGCAAGAAAGCAAAGGTATGAAAACCCCCATGCCTACTAGTGGACATAATAAGTTGACAAAAGATGGAGAACCTGTTGATCAAAAGGTTTACCGATCTATGATTGGTTCTCTACTATATCTCTGTGATTCTCATCCAGACATAATGTTGAGTGTATGCATGTGTGCTCGATATCAAGCAGCCCCTAAAGAATGTCATCTTAAAGCTGTTAAAAGAATTGTGAGATATTTGATACACACACCTAACTTTGGCATTTGGTATCCTAAGAGGGCCTCTTTCGATCTCGTTGGCTATTCCGACTCGGACTATGCGGAGACAGGGGTTGATAGAAAGTCAACTTGGTGCGTGTCAATTCCTTGGTCGATCCCTTGTATCTTGGTCCTCCAAGAAACAAAATTCGATATCATTATCTCTTCGCCAAGCAGAATATATTGCTGCTGGTTCATGTTGTGCTCAGTTGCTATGGATGACACAAACGCTTAAGGATTATGGGATACATGTGAGACATGTTCCTCTGCTTTGTGACAATGAGAGTGCGATTAAGATTGGACACAATCCCGTGCAACACTCTCGCACGAAACATATTGAAGTTCGTCACCATTTTATTCGTGATCACATTGCCAAGGGTGACATCAATCTTAAGCATGTTCGTACTGACAAACAACTTGCTGATATCTTTACAAAACCCCTTGATGAGAAGGTATTTTGTCGCTTAAGGAGTGAGTTGAACATCATTGATGCTTCAAACTTGGAGTGAAAACTCCATTGATGCATGCAAGGCATGAGCCTACTTGACTAATCCTTGATATTTCTCTTATGATGATGATCATATGTCTTGGACACATTTGCCCCCTTGTATTGCATCTAACTCCTTGCAGGTACTTGGATGATCTACACTCCACAAGATTACCACACACTCAAATCTTGAGTAATCTTGTCATTGACCAAGTATCTAGCCCTTTGGAATGTTGAGTTCAAGGAACAAGATTCCACATATCCTTTTTGACACCTTAAACATCTAGTATTTCACTCTTGTCATCTTGGATATTCTTGAGTATTTCCTTGCTTGCCTAACCCATGTAGGAAGATGAACTACACAAGAGGAAATGGTACTCTAACTTCACATTCTATGAGCACCTACATCAAGTTCACCTACATGAGCAAAGCAACAACAAGCCCAAGGTATGTTCTTCACATCTTGAAGGAGCTTTGCTCAAAGTAATGAGTACAAGCAGCTTCATAAGATGTGATCACATCAAATGCTTAATCGAAAAATGGCAACCCCATTTTGAGCTTAAAAGATGAGTATGACCTATGATCAAATGTCCTCATTTGACTCCTAAGTCAATATACTCAAACATAGGTGACCTAGTCGCCGACCCCTATCTAGATGAAGTACATATGTTTTTGCAGTCTTTCTAGTTGCTCTTATGTTTTCTCACTATGTTTTCAAAAAAAAACTTCATCTAGCAATCTTTTTCATGTCTATTCTTCTGTCTTTGTGAATATCCTTTTGGCTCTGATCAATTCCTGGCAAATCATTTACAAATTCATTGCAAATCTTTTGAAACATTCCTTGCAAAGTGAGATGAATTATTTCTGTATTTCCTTGAATTAAACTCAAGCGTCACCGACGTAATAATTTCGGTCCGACGAAAAGGATCTGCCCTAAGTCCCAGACTTTCGGACCCACCGATCCATCTCACTTCGGTGTCACCGACTTTCTTTCAGGATATCATCTTCTGCAACTCTACTCAATGATTCTCTATGCATATTTCTTTTGCCCAGTTGTGATTCTTAAGGATCCCACTTCTTTCTTCCATCTTTCCTGACCTTCCTAGTTGGCTGTCCTTTTCGGCACTTGATGTCAAAGGGGGAGAAGATTTAGGGGGAGTTAAGGGGAGAAGAGAAGATTTAGGAAGAAGAGCAATCTTATCTTAAGGGGGAGAGAATCACATCAAAGCTTTGCCGTGTTCCACATTGGATATTACATTTGGCATCATTCTTTTGATTTTGCTCCTTCCATCTCCTTCACAATTGATATCTTATGGAAAGCAAAATCACTCAGAGTTTATTGAAAATCTTTTAATCTTGGGAGACATGTTTGCTGATTCAAGCTTGTGCTCAATATGAGACACTCTTTATACATGTCATCCCTGGCTTGGTACTCTTGATGTTCTTGCGATTGGTTGAAGAAATACTCTTGTGTTATCGAACCCTGTTTTCCCAAGTCTATTTCTTCAGGTACAATGCCAAGGAACCTCAAGGTAAGTATATGCATCTTGGAGAATGTGCATGATGGTGACTTGCTTGTGAATACTTGTTTGCAAGAAATCACTATGCACATATGTATTATCACTCACTTCTTTTCATCTGCTCTGATGTATATGGCCAAGCTGCATGTAGCACATCTTGCCCTTCTCTCTTGTGTGCTTGTGGTAGTCCAAAACCATAATCTATGAAAATCTTGCACACTTGTAAGGGGAGCCTGTGTACTACATGTTTGTCAAAGCTTTAGTGATAATTCTGCTCTCTTCAAGAAGCTTTGATGTCTTGTTTTGTGTGTTGCCATCAATTACCAAAAGGGGAGATTGAAAGCACATTTGCTCCCTGGGTGGTTTTGGTAATTAATGACAACATACTTTGTGGTTGGACTAAAGCTTTTATCAAGTATGTTTCAGGAAGGTCAATCACATTGGCATGGCAAAAGGACTGGAGAGGTGGACCCCTCAAAATGCTAAGGCAAGCATTGGCAAAAGCTCAAGACTCCATTTTTGGTTTAGTGATCCAAGATCACATTGAGTCTATAGGAAAGCCAATACTATTAAAAGGGGATGAGGTTATGATAATGACCTGGTTGCTCAAAGTGCTTAGTGATCTATCTCCTAAACTATCAGCAACTCTCACTTCAAATATAAACTCATAAGTTGTCGGTGTACTAAGGTAGGGGTACCTCAGTACCCCAACTTGTGCACGGGCGGTTGCAGCTCCCCGCGGCAGGGTTTACCACGTGCTCGCCGAAGACCTTCCTGCTCCATGTCAAACCATTCAAAGACGAAGTATACAAGACAGAAGATCGAGACCCGGCAAGCGGAGCTTCTTGAAGGCCGCTCGAGGCTCAAGGTTACCTCACTCACGCAAGGCCCTGGCAAGAGGAGCTCGCCAGGAAGACTAGAAGATTACATCATAGAAGACACGCCTCGGCGCTATATGCGTCCCGGCGAGGGCCCGGGAAGCGACAAGTTACAGAGCCCGGCAAACCCCCGGGTCCGGCAAGGTCAAGACCCCGGCAAGGTGCTTGCCGGGAGAATTGCGCTGTGTGCCCGCGCTCCAGCTCATCAGCCCACGCGTGCCTACAGGGCCTTTCCAGAGAGCGTGGCGGGTGGTCAGGCAGCCTGGGGACACGGTGGCACTTCACGGTGGTGGATCCATCGCCGTGGCGACGGAGACACAAGGGCGGAGCTTTTGGGGTCGACGGCGACGGCATTAAATGCCCTTGTCCCCACCACAAAGTAGGTAGCGACCACTTTGTTCACGCATCTTTGTAGCTTCACTGTTCCCGCACTGTTCCAACTACCACCTCTTTTACATTTTTACCCTTTCTCCTACGTTGACACCTGTCGGTGACCCCTTGCACTATAAAAGGAGGCCCATGCACAACGTGGAGGGGGTGGGGGGGGTTAGGTTCGAAACCTTGACAACTCTCGCTCGGTGTAGCTGATACTGTAGATCTTCAAGCTCCCGAGCTCAATACAAACCAAGGCAGGAGTAGGGTTTCACGCGTCCATCGCGGCCCGAACCTGGGTAAAAACTGCCCGTGTGCTCGCTACGATCTGCTCTCTGTGCTCCCTCCGCCCTCGTACCGCTCAGACAAGGGGCTCCGGCCCCATAGGTGTTCGTGGCGGGCAGTTTCCCCCGACATCTTTGGCGCGCCAGGTAGGGGGCGTCGAGGTTGTGCGGACCTGATCCGGCGTTCACGCGGGCGCGTTCTTCATCAACCTCTCCAGTTTCATCAACAACTTCATCAACAATCGCGCCATGGCCCGAAGAAGAAGGCTTGGAGGTTGCGAACCCGTCTGCGTCTCATCCGCCGCCACCGAGCCAGCGGTGGACGGAGGAGACGCCGTCGGAAGGTGGTCGCCGGCGAGGACACTTCGCGGCGCCACCGCATCAAGGACAGGGACGGATGACCGCGCCTCGGTCTCCGTGGACACGCCGCGTCCATCTCAGCACCACGACAACCCAGCGGCGCCATACCACGGAGGTGGTATCCGCTTTCTTGAGGGCAGAGACACACCGAGGCTCGCGGGATGCTCGGACCACCGTCCGGTCACAAGCAAAGCGCGGCGCGGCAGGATCTGCTCCTTCTAACGCTGTTAGAGTCCGAGCATATCCCGCTCCTCGCGCCGCTTCGCCCGCTCCCCTCCACTCCGGCGAAGCGCTCGCAAAAGGCGCAATCTGCTCTCGACTTCCCTCGGCGGCGGACAAGGCGAAGACCGGAGGGCTACCATCGAGCCTAATCGCCGCTGACAACGACTCTTCACAGCAGCGGCGACCTCGCGGCGCGCAAGCTGAGAAGACGGCCGACGGCAACAAGAAGGATGCGCTTGTCTGCGCCGACAAGATATACCGGGAAGCAGCTGCTGCGGCGAAGCGCGAGCTACTTGCGCTGAAGCTCCCGGGAAGAAGAAGGCCAAGTCCGGCAAGGACAGCTCGGTGCTCGTTCCGCAAGCGCATCTCCCGGGCGCTGCGCGCTGCGTCGAGGACGCACCATCGAGCTCGAGCCAAGTCCGCAAGGACAGCTCGGTGCTCGTTCCGCAGCGCATCTCCCGGGCGCTTCGCTGCCGTCGAGGAGCCGCCATCGAGCTCCACCGGCAAGTCGCGAGAAACAAAGACAGACCAGCCAAAGATCAAGCACAGCAAGGGCGGCAGCTCGGTGCTCACTCCGGCAGCGCGTCTCCCCGGGCGCCAGCGCTGCCGTCGAGGACGCGCCATCGAGCCCGCCGACCGGTCCACCGGCGATGAGCAAAGAAAATTGCCAAGCTCGAACTTTTGAGTTGTACCCCGAGAATCCATACCTGTATGAGGGACACGGGCGAAAGGTCGAATCGTGGTTGGGTTGCGCCGTCGGTTCGCCTTGAGTCCACTCGACGATAAAAGCGCGCCGCAACCAGCCCGACAAGTTCTTCCGCCGGGGCTGCACCGCCAGCCGGTCGGCGATGCCCTGCGCTCAGCAAGCATGTTTGCTTGCTGGTGGGCTCCCAAAGCGTAAGGCGAGAACATACAAGGGGAAGGATCGGGGAGAATGCGGCCTCGACGGATTGTTGGAAATAGAAAAGCTAAGTCGTCCGAGCTTTTGTGCGAGCACTCCTTAGTTCCATGCTTTTTATGTTATGTCCTCGTCGTTAGTCCTTTGTACGCAATACACATGCGCGGAGGAACCTACCGTGGATAGCCGCACCCTTATCTTGTTTTCGAGCACGCCAACGATTTAAGTGAGCTGCGACAAGTGTCGCGCCCTTGTTTACGTTTTCGAGTCCGCTCAGCAAACTAAGTGCGTTGCGACTAGCGGCAGCAAGGTTGCTTGCGGAAAGACCTTGGCCAGCGGGCTGCTTGAGTTCAGCACTCGGCGCTCATGGCAAGGGCCCCTTTGCCGCAAGTTTCCCTAGAAGCGTGGGTAAAGCGCACAAAGGGTGTAGCGTAACAAGCTCTGCCGTGAGATGCCCTTCCGTATGAGACACTTGTGCGCGGAGGAGCCAACTCGCGGCTGAGTTGCGCCCTCGATTTGTTCGAGTCCGCTCAACAACTCGGCGCCTTTGCAGTGGCCCGAGAAGGTTTCTTGCGGAGAAAACACCGCCAAGAAGCTGCTGATGTTCCGTACTCAGCAAGTGTGTTAGCACCGCAAGTTCCCTAGCAGCGTGAGTATAAACATCACGAAGGGCAAGGCACGGCATCGTATTACAAAAGTCGCCTGAAAGGATTTATATACATATACATGTAAATAATGAAACTGTTGCAGACCTATCTCAGCTGTTTTCATGGCTGAAATTACAGCAACAAGGAGAAACGAGAAGAGCACACCAGCACTGGATTTTGGCGGAGCGAGTTGCGGGGCTGCGGTGCTAAGATTCCTTCCGGCAGGGATAATAGCACCAAAAGCTGCGGAATCAGATAAGTTTTCATCCTCGTCATGCATCCTCTCATGGACCGGGAAAGCGGGGCTGCGTCTTTGAGCGGCGTGTCTTGAAAAACCCGTGGCGCGGAGGAGCAGTCGTGGCCGATTAAGCCCTTGGTTTGTTTCGAGTCCGCTCAACAAACACAAGTCTTGCTGCAATCGGCCCGGCAAGGTTGCTTGCGGAAGCAACACCGCCAATGGGCTGCTTGATGTCCCTTTTCAAGAAGCGTGTTCAGCCCGCAAGCTCCCGAGGCGTGGGATGGGAACATACAAGGCACGAAGTCAAGTAAAGACTCGGTCCGACAAGCGTTCCCCTCTTTTCATTAAAAACATCCTAGTTTAGTACAAGTCCATAGAGGATGAAAAACATGATAGAGAGGATTACATATTTTAAATACAACTAAGGCCCAAGGGCTTACAAATTAGAAGATAAGATGCCCTTAATTCCTCTCCTGTTTCTCTGTTCAAGAGTTAGGTCAAGGAGGACCCGGCAATAGAAGCTTGCCGGGAAGGCAAAAGGGAGCCTAGGAGAGCTACAGGCGCGAAGACACCAAGAGAACTTCCCGGAGCCGGCCGGGAGCTTGGCGGAGACGGAGGCGCGGAGGCGAGCTTGAAGACGAGGTGGTGGGGCGTCGGCCGCCGCGACGAGGGCTCCTCGCCCTCGTACTCGATATGACGGCCTTGCCGCCACCCCTCTTCCTCTTCCGCAGCCTCTCGCCCAGCCGCCCAAGGAGACGGCCCCGGGAGTTGAAGGCGGCGACCGGATGATGGGGTCGCCGGTGGCGCCATGAGGCAGCATCCGACGCCTAGTCGGACCCGCCATCCTCGCTCGTCGTCGCTGTCGCTCCCTCCTCGTCACTCTCGCTCGAGGAGGGACCTTCGCTATCGGAGGAGCTGTCCACACAGCATCTCGCCCGATCCCGGAATCCCGAAGACCTTGGCGGCGAGAAGGTCGCCCTCCATTAACTTGAAATGGAGGGTAAACCCGTCGTCAAGCTGTGGATGCGGCGAACGTCTTCCACCCTCGATCGAAGTACATCACGCCGGGGGCTGGGGACACGACACTCACTCGAGTGCCGCTGATCCCACAGCCCCTCATGCGCAACTCCATCACCTCGGGCGGATCCGGTTCCATCACGCTCGCGAATGGGGCCGGCAGCCGGAGGCGGCAGGCGCGCCGCGCAGCTTGATGAAGAACTCCTGAGGATCGTCTCAGTATGGACCGCCTCGAGAAAGGAGCCACCGGAGGAGACGGGAGGCACATCGCCACGACCGCCTCTCCCGACCGCCTCGACCACGCCCTCGGCCTCGTCTCATGGCCTCGTCCCTCCCTCTCCCCTCGTGGCGGCTCCGCCGCCACGGGTGAGGATAGGGAGAAGTCGCTGCTGGGCGACCCTCGCTGCCACCGTTGAAGAACTAGGATTTCCTCCTTCCATGGCAGAAAGAAGAACGGAAGCTGAAGACGAAGGGAGAAGAGGAAGTGTGAGACCATTGTGTTCCCCTTCCGCCCCTTTTAAAGGGCGAGGTGGGGGCTCAACCGCCATGCCCGGCCAATCGGGAAGCAAGGAGGGCAGAGGAGCGGGGCCGACTCGCCATCTTCGCCCGTGACGGCTCGGTCTCCCACCTTCGCCGCTCACGACCCCTATGCATGAGGGCCGCGTGGCGAAAAAGCGGGGCCGGAGCGACGGGTGAAGTGACCTCGCCCTGCACCACGATCACGGGGGTGGATGCCCTAAAGACCGCACGCGCGCCCACGTATCCCACGACGCCGAATCGACGCGTGCGCGTTACGGGGATGCGGCGATGCGGAAGTGGATTCGGCGCGCGCCGGTCGCGTGTGCCTGCAGATGTTTTGGGCCTGGCCCAACAGCGCTTCGGCACCGTGTGGCCCAGTCCGGGGCTCTGTCGGTGTACTAAGGTAGGGGTACCTCAGTACCCCAACTTGTGCACGGGCGGTTGCAGCTCCCCGCGGCAGGGTTTACCACGTGCTCGCCGAAGACCTTCCTGCTCCATGTCAAACCATTCAAAGACGAAGTATACAAGACAGAAGATCGAGACCCCGGCAAGCGGAGCTTGCCGGGAAGGCCGTTCCAGGCTCAAGGTTACCTCACTCACGCAAGGCCCTGGCAAGAGGAGCTCGCCAGGAAGACTAGAAGATTACATCATAGAAGACACGCCTCGGTGCTATATGCGTCGGCGAGGGCCCGGAAGCGACAAGTTCTGAGCCCGCAAACCCCGGTCCGGCAGGTCAAGACCCGGCAAGGTGCTTGCCGGAGAATTCGCTTGTGCCCGCGCTCCAGCTCATCAGCCCACGCCACGCAGGGCCTTTCGAGAGCGTGGCGGGTGGCTGTGCAGCTGGGGACACGGTGGCACTTCACGGTGGTGGATCCATCGCCGTGGCGACGGAGACACAAGGCGGGGAGCTTTTGGGGTCGACGGCGACGGGCATTAAATGCCCTTGTCCCCATCACAAAGTAGGTAGCGACCACTGTTCACGCTTTGTAGCTTCACTGTTCCAAGACTGCTCCAACTACCACCTCTTTTACATTTTTACCCTTTCTCCTACGTTGACACCTGTCGGTGACCCCTTGCACTATAAAAGGAGGCCCATGCACAACGTGGAGGGGGTGGGGGGGTTAGGTTCGAAACCTTGACAACTCTCGCTCGGTGTAGCTGATACTGTAGATCTTCAAGCTCCCGAGCTCAATACAAACCAAGGCAGGAGTAGGGTTTCTGCGTCCATCGCGGCCGAACCTGGGTAAAACTGCCCGCGTGCTCGCTACGATCTGCTCTCTGTGCTCCCTCCGCCCTCGTACCGCTCAGACAAGGGGCTCCGGCCCCATAGGTGTTCGTGGCGGGCAGTTTCCCCCGACATAAGTAATCTCGATCCCACCGATTTCCTAAACTCCGTCACACCGAGATGAACCACCTCAGCCATATAGCCAAACCCTAGAAACTCGGATTTTCCGATTCTGAACTCGGTCTCACCGAAACTGGTGTCGCCAAGCTTCAGAATCTTCATCATCAAATCGGTGTCACCGAGATGATGAAGTCGGTCCCACCGAGATTGGCAAACCCTAGTCTTTGGAAGAATCGGACTCACCGAGATTGTATTTTCGGTCCCACCAAAATCCCAACGCTCACATGTTTTGAACTTTCGGTCTCACCGAGTTGTCAACTTCGGTCCGACCGAGATTGGTCAAATGTGTAACAGTTGGATTTTGTGTGGAGGCTATAAATACCCCTACACCCCCTCTTCATTCGTGGAGAGAGCCATCGAAAGAACTACCACTCCTACCTTACATTTACGAGAAGAAAACTGCCTACCCTTGTGTTGAGATCAAGTAGCTCCACTCCCACCATATGAAGCTTGATCTCTAGCCTTCCCAAGTTGCTTTCCACTCAATCCTTTCTTCCACCACAGCCAAATCAAGAGGAGAGTTGAGTGTTGGGGAGATTATCATTTGAAGCACAAGAGCAAGGAGTTCATCATCACCAACACCATCTATTACCTTTTGGAGGGTGGTGCCTCCTAGATTGGTTAGGTGTCGCTTGGGAGCCTCCGTCAAGATGTGGAGTTGAACCAAGAAGTTTGTAAGGGCAAGGAGATCGCCTACTGTGAAGATCTACCCCGAGTAAGGCTAGTCCTCCGTGGGAGTATGCCATGATGGCATAGACAAGGTTGCTTCTTCGTGGACCCTTCGTGGGTGGAGCCCTCCGTGGACTCTCGCAGCCGTTACCCTCCGTGGGTTGAAGTCTCCATCAACGTGGATTGACGATAGCACCACCTATCGGAACCACGAGAAAAATCTCCGCGTCTCCAAATTGTGTTTGATCTTCTCCACCTCTCTTTACTACTTATGCAATTTACTTTCCGCTGCCCATACTCTAGAATTGCATGTGTAGTATGCTACTTGACTTGTGTGATATGCAAAATCTGCCAAAAACTTGTCTTTGTCAAAAGGCATAATTTTTATCTTGTCGAGTAGTCTAATCACCCCCCCTCTAGACACTCTCACCTTCTTCGATCCTACACATAGCAACAAATTCTTCCTTGGCGGTATGCTTTGACAGGGCAACCGGATTGCCAGGGCTGGTGTGGCCCGTACCAGTGATAATAACATCATCATCGCCACCTTTTGACGGACTTGGCGGATTGACGGTATCCCTGGCTGGGCTCGGCGGATCAGCAGCCGGACTTGGAGGAGTAGCATGCGGGCTCGATGGATCAACGTGAATGGCCGGGTCAGCTTCCGGCAGATTAGCTTCTGTATTCTCATCTTATGGGACAAAGTCATCCATGACATCAGTATCTCTACTGGCGCCTTCCGGGGCCCTCTCCAGTTCAACTTCACCAGTGGGGGTACTGGTTTTGGATTTCTTGCTCAGTCGGGCTTTAGCACTGCAGTATCAAATAAAGATCAGCACGGTAAACCGAAACATGAAGGAAGAAGCTGAAGGGTTGTACACTTACCCAGGGACGGTTTTTAGGGGAGGCAGCTGAGTGGTTGAGGAACCACCAGATGAGGAATTGGAAGACACCTGATAATTTGAGTCAGACGGATTAAGTGGGTTTCGGAAGCAAACCGGCAAGGGACAAGGTTTATTAAAAGAGCAAGAGACCTCGGGACGATGTTTCTGGTTTGGAGTGTCTGGTAAACCAGAAGAAGTGACTTGCTGGCCACTGTGCCGGGTTGTGCGACGGCCTTCAAGTTGTTGTGTCTTCAAAGAAAATTTTGGATCCAAATAAGCAAGAGGGTGAGAGTATTTTACTTTCCGAACTGCACGGCGAAATGTTTGAACCGGCACATGATCTGAACCGGAGGAAAGGGAGATTACCTCAACATGATCAGTGCGGCTGGCTTCCGCATCATCCTGGTAATAGTCATTGTTAATAAGTTGCATGAAAAATGAGCCAAGAGAATCAAGTTTTACCTCTTGTTCCAATTCATCGACATCTTCGGGTGGATCAGAAGACTCGGTGGTTTTCCTTTTGGCTGGTTTCTTTGGACTTTGCTTTTGGCACGAGGAGCCCTCGCCGGTTTATCTTGAGTTTTTCTCTTCCTGAAGGAATCTTTGGCCTATAAAATTAAGCAAAGGATTATTATAGCAGTGTTAAAGCGGAGACGGATCAAAAAGCACAGGGTTAAAATTTTTACCACTGGCGGTTTGTTGGAGGTGTAAAAAGGGGGCAACCCAGTTTGGCTGCATGCAGCGATCGGTTCGTCAAGCATCTTCTTCACACATTCAGTGACCTCATCATCAGTCATTTCTATTTCATTAAACCATTGAGGATCCTTGGCGTCGCCGGTATACTCATGCATCAATCCGGAGCGGCGGCTTAAAGGTAGGATATGCCACGAAATCCAGCAGCGAACGAGGTCAACACCATGGCTAGGAGAGCCCGAAGCTTGGCGAGTTGAGGTGCATAAGCTTGTCGTTCTTTGGCAGTTAGTCGTTGAGGTAACGGGTGGCCGTTGCTAAGCCGGTGGGCGCGGTAACCCGGCAAAGGATTTTCTCCAGCAGGGGCAGCATTCTCACAATAAAACCATGTTTGGTTCCAGTCTTTGGGATGGTTGTGGTGTTTTGCATGCGGGAAATCAACTTCTTTCCTCTTCTGGATCAACACTCCACCAGGTTCAGTGTTGGGACCATCAGAGAACTCAGTTCGGCGGTTTAGATGGAAAAAGTCTCGAAAGAGCTCAATAGATGGTTCTTCTTGAAGGTAAACTTCACAGAATACTTGAAAATTGCATATGTTGGACACCGAATTCGGTCCAATATCTTGTGGATGGAGTTGAAAGCTAGCAAGGACATTCCGGAAAAACGTTGATCCGGGAGGGCTGAATCCCCGGTCTAGATGCTGCATGAACACAATCACTTCTCCATCTTGAGGCTCAGGAGGGCATTCAGGGCCAGGGACTCGCCAATGAAGGACGTTTTTTGAGGCTAAAGTGCCAGTCAGAACATATCCATTGATTTGTGTTTCTGTGATCCGGGAAGGAACGCAGTTGCAAGCGGAGAATTGCTTGGTCATCTTGGAAAACAAACTGTAAAAGAAAAATGAAGGCCGGTTTACGATTGAAGGTGGATGTGCACTAATCGGTGTTAAATCGGGGAATTTGATCAAGGCATATATGTGAGTTAAACCAGAAATTACTACTCAAGTCAAGATGGCGGTTTAAGTGAGGGCTACTGTCATATGGCGGATCATCAACTACTAAAAGTTAAACCGCCCTTAAACAGAAGAGGCAGAGCTGAAATCTACTAAGTGTTTACAGAAACAGGTTTCACTATATGGCAGTATAATTTTGGATTTACTGTGGTTCATTAAAGAAAATCTTTCTGAGCCCTACAATGGCGCTAAGAGGAACGGAGAAGGTCCAGATGGAGTTTTTTCCTGGAACAGCAAGACGCTGTGGTGCGGCAGACTAAAGTTATGGATCTAACCACAAAAGAAAACTACCAGGCATAGCTAGATTCAGTAAAGAGGCTAAGGTAAAGGCGGAGAAGCACTGATGAATGATGATGAACACGGATGAACCCGAAGCCCTAATGGGGATCTAGGGTTACAAGAAGAAAGCTTACCAGGGCCACGCAGCAGCGAAGGAGTATCGCAGGATCTCTGGTACGAACAGGGTGATGCAGCGGCCTAGTCGGTGCAGATTCGAGGATCTACGGTGGCGGCGGCGGCGCTTGAGCTCTTCGGGTCGCGAGGAGGAAGACAAGAGGCAAGGAAAAAAATGGAAAGACCCCCGGCCCTATTCATAATGGCAAGAGGATAAAACGGCAGGCGCAAAAATCGAGGGGCCTGAAGCGGCAAAAGAGGGTGCAGCTGTCGCCTCGATCTTCGGGAATTAATTAAGAGAAGGGAATCTTCATAAATCTTTTTATGCAGAGATGACATCATGAAGATTTACTGAAGTGACAGAAGATGATGTCACGACGGTTCACCAAAGTTTACAGGGAGATGATAATATGGCGGTTTACAAAAATCATTAGAAGATGCTCATGGAATTTTTCTAAGTATTGAAGATTGACATGAACAGGTTCAAATCAATCTGGGGCCTAATGTTGAGGATATACCTACTGAGTGTAAACCGCCCAGGAGGGGCCGGTTCAGGCTCAACTATACTGAAGCCCATGAAGATAAGAAGATGGCGCTTTACTGATAAAGCTTAGAGGCCCAAAGCCCAGAGGCGGATTAGGGCCCATAGTGGTAAACCGTCATAGTTGTATAACTTGTATTGTAAGATAGGGAAAGGGAGAGACCGAGCCGAACACTTGTATGAGTCGGCCTCGGGACTTTGTAAACCGGCCGGGCATCAACCCGTGTATATAAAGGGACGACCCGGCGGCGGTTCAGGAACAACAGACAACAACTCGAGACCTAGGCAAAGCATATTTGCTCCCTGGTCATCGAAACCCCAATAATTCCATCACAACTAGACGTTGGCTTTTACCTTCATCGAAGGGGCCGAACTAGTATAAACTCTCGTGTCCCTTGTCCAGTTTAACCCCTTCAGGCTAATATCGTTGTGATGGCTCCACAACTAAGTCCTTCCGCTTGGACATCTGACGTGATATTTCCACGACAGGATGGCTTACGGTGGTAGTTGATTTGATCTTGCTGAAAAACAGAAACTTTTGCGCCCAAGAAAATAAGTTTCATTTTTAATAGAAGCATGATAAAATACTGATTCTTTTTGCAGAACATTAATAAACAGACTGCCCAGATTTTCCTAACTTTTCAAAAAAATTGGAGTTACAGAAGTATTCAAAAGTTACAGATGACTACAGACTATTCTGTTTTTGACAGATTCTGTTTTTCTTGTGTTGTTTGCTTATTTTGATGAATCTATGGGTAGTATCAGGGGGTATGAACCATGGAAAAGTTGGAATAAAGTATATATTACAACAATATAAATAAATAATGAGTTAACAATATTACCAAAAGTGGTGATTTTGTTTCTTATACTAACGGAGCTTATGAGATTTTCTGTTGAGTTTTGTGTTGTGAAGTTTTCAAGGTTTGGGTAAGGATTTGATGGACTATAGAATAAGGAGTGGCAAGAACCTAAGCTTGGGGATGCCCATGGCACACCAAGGTAATATTCAAGGACAACCAAGAGCCTAAGCTTGGGGATGCCCCGGAAGGCATCCCCTCTTTCGTCTTCGTCTATCGGTAACTTTACTTGAGGCTATATTTTTATTCACCACATGATATGTGTTTTGCTTGGAGCGTCTTGTATGATATGAGTCTTTGCTTTTTAGTTTGCCACAATCATCCTTGCTGTACACACTTTTTGAGAGGGACACACATGAATCGTGATTTATTAGGATACTCTATGTGCTTCACTTATATCTTTTGAGCTAGGCAGTTTTGCTCTAGTGCTTCACTTTTATCTTATAAGAGCACGGCGGTGGTTTTATTTTATAGAAATTGTTGAACTCTCATGCTTCATTTGTATTATTTTTGAGAGTCTTTAATCAGCATGGTAATTTTCTTTGGTTATAAATTTGGTCCTAATATGATAGGCATCCAAGAGGGATATAATAAAAACTTTCATATAAAGTGCATCGAATACTATGAGAAGTTTGATTCCTTATGACTGTTTTGAGATATACAAATGGTAATATTAGAGTCATGCTAGTGAGTAATTGTGAATTCGAGAAATACTTGTGTAACATGCACGTATGGTGAACCATTATGTGATGAAGTCGGAGCATGATTTATTTATTGATTGTCTTCCTTATGAGTGGCGGTCGGGAACGAGTGATGGTCTTTTCCTACCAAACTATCCCCCTAGGAGAATGCGCATAGTACTTCATTTCGATAACTAATAGATTTTTGCAATAAGTATGTGAGTTCTTTATGACTAATGATGAGTCCATGGATTATACGCACTCTCACCCTTCCACCATTGCTAGCCTCTCTAGTGCCGCGCAAGTTTCGCCGGTACCATACACCCACCTTACACCTTCCTCAAAGTAGCCACCATACCTACCTATTATGGCATTTCCATAGCCATTCCAAGATATATTGCCATGCAAATTTCGACCGTTCCGTTTATTATGACACGTTCCATCATTGTCATATTGCTTTGCATGATCATGTAGTTGACATTGTATTTATGGCAAAACCACGATTCGTAATTCTTCCATACATGTCACTCTTGATTCATTGCACACCCCGGTACACCGATGGAGGCATTCATATAGAGTTATATTTTTTTCTAAGTATTCAGTTTTAATTCTTGAGTTGTAAGTAAATAAAAGGGTGATGATCTTAATTATTAGAGCATTGTCCCATGTGAGTAAATTATGATAGAGACTAAGATTCCCCCACAAGTCGGAATGAGACTCTGGGCAAAAAAAAGAGGCCAAAAAATGAGAGAAGGCCCAACAAAAAAATGAGAGAAAAGACAGTCCTTTTACCACACTTGTGCTTCAAAGTAGCACCATGATCTTCATGATAGAGAGTCTCCTATATTGTCACTTTCATATACTAGTGGGAATTTTTCATTATAGAACTTGACTTGTACATTCCAATGATGGGCTTCCTCAAATTGCCCTAGGTCTTCGTGAGCAAACGAGTTGGATGCACACCCACTTAGTTTTATTTTGAGCTTTCATAAACTTATAGCTCTAGTGCATCCGTTGCATGGCAATCCCTGCTCACTCACGTTGATATCTATTGATGGGCATCTCCATAGCCCATTTATACGCCTAGTTGATGTGAGACTATCTCCTTCTTTTTGTCTTCTCCACAACTACCATATTCTATTCCACCTATAGTGTTATGTCCATGGCTCACGCTCATGTATTGCGTGAAAGTTGAAAAAGTTTGAGAACATCAAAAGTATGAAAAAATTGTTTGGCTTGTCATCGGGGTTGTGCATGATTTAAACATTTTGTGTAATGAAGATGGAGCATAGCCAGACTATATGATTTTGTAGGGATAAGCTTTCTTTGGCCATGTTATTTTGAGAAGGTATAATTGCCTTATTTGTATGCTCAAAGTATTATTGTTTTATGTCAATATTAAACTTTTGGTTTGAATCTTATGGATCTGAACATTCATGCCACAATAAAGAAAATTACATAGATAAATATGTTAGGTAGCATTCCATATCAAAAATTCTGTTTTTATCATTTACCTACTCGAGGACGAGCAGGAATTAAACTTGGGGATGCTTGATACGTCTCCAACGTATCTATAATTTTTTATTGTTCCATGCTATTATATTATCTGTTTTGGATGTTTTATATGCATTAATATGCTATTTTATATTATTTTTGGGACTAACCTATTAACATAGAGCCCAGTGCCAGTTTCTATTTTTCCCCTTGTTTTTGAGTTTCGCAGAAAAGGAATACCAACGGAATGAAACCCTCACGATGAATTTTGTTGGGCCAGAAGACAACCAAGAGACTTGGAGATGAAGTCGGAGGAGCCACGAGGTGGCCACAAGGACGGAGGGCAGGCCCAGGGGGTAGGGCGCCCCACCCTTGTGCCCCCCCCCCCCGTGACTCCCCTAACCTAATTCTCTCGCCTATATATTCCCAAATATCCCCAAACCATAAGAGGCATCCACGAAAACACTTTTCCACCGCCGCAACCTTTTGTACCCATGAGATCCCATCTAGGGACCTTTTTCGGCACCCTATCGGAGGGGGATTCGATCACGGAGGGCTTCTACATCAACCCTATTGCCCTTCCAATGAAGCATGAGTAGTTTACCACAGACCTACGGGTCCATAGCTAGTAGCTAGATGGCTTGTTCTCTCTCTTTGATTCTCAATACCATGTTCTCCTCGATGTTCTTGGAGATCTATTCGATGTAACATACTTTTTTGCGGTGTGTTTGCCGAGATCCGATGAATTGTGGATCTATGATCAGCTTATCTATGAATATTAATTGAATCTTCTCTGAATTCTTTTATGCATGATTTGATGTCTTTGTAACTCTCTTCGAACTATCGGTTTGGTTTGGCCAACTATATTGGTTTTACTTGCAATGGGAGAAGTGCTTTGCTTTGGGTTCAATCTTGTGGTGTCCTTTCCCAGTGACAGTGGGGGCAGCAAGGCACATATTGTATTGTTGCCATCGAGGATAAAAAGATGGGGTTTTCATCATATTGCTTGAGTTAATTCCTCTATATCAAGTCATCTTACTTAATGTGTTACTCTGTTCTTCATGAACTTAATACTCTAGATGCAGGCAGGAGTCGGTCGATGTGTGGAGTAATAGTAGTAGATGCAGAATCGTTTCAGTCTACTTGACACGGACGTGATGCCTATATTCATGATCATTGCCTTAGATATTGTCATAACTTTGCGCTTTTCTATCAATTGCTCGGTAGTAATTTGTTCACCCACCGTATTATTTGCTATCTTGAGAGAAGCCTCTAGTGAAACTATGGCCCTCGGGTCTATTTTCCATCATATACGTTTATATTTTCCATCATACTACTTTCTGATCTACTATTTTTCAATCTCTTACTTTCCAATCTATAAATCGAAAATACCAAAAATATTTACTTTACCGTTTCTCTATCTCTATCAGATCTCACTTTTGCAAGTAACCGTGAAGGGATTGACAACCCCGTTATCGCATTGGGTGCAAGTTGTTTGATTCTTTGTGCAGGTATTAGGTGATTTGTGTGTTGTTTCCTACTTGATTGATACCTTGGCTCTCAAACTGAGGGAAATACTTATCTCTACTTTGCTGCATCACCCTTTCCTCTTCAAGGGAAAAAGCAACGCAAGCTCAAGAAGCAGCACTTACACACAATCACACCGAGCACACCAACAACACGTCACTACTATGTCGATAACTGGAAGATGATGAAGGTCACAAGCCCTAACGGGCGATTCACCTTGCCAACCTCAACCTTGTTGCATGAATGCTCTCGCACATACTTGGAGTGAGCATCTTCTCTCGCATGCCTAGCCTTAAACCCTTTGTGGTTGTTGTCGTTGTACCCTGAAACTTCTTGGCTGCAGGCTTCCCATGAACTATAAACCCCTGGAACCCTCCCTTTGAACACCGCATACCACTTGCCCTAGCAGTGCAAATGAGCAGTAAGTTGAAGCAACAAGCATTGGAACACACCAATAGAGCACTCTAGGAGCAAGCAATGAAGCATAGAGGCAATGGAGCAGAAGAGCATTAGTAAGCATGCATGATCATACCGCATAGCAAGTTCAACCTACCACTACTTTGGTGTCATCCTACCACCACATCCGAAAGAGGGTATAATCCTACCACCGCAAGTTCGTGATCACCCTGAGGGGTTAGTATATACCACCTCACCAAAATATACAGACCATAAAATTGTTTTCAAGCCCTAACTACACAAAATATACATTGGCATCGTCATCATTGTCCATGTCGCCATCGCCATCGCCATTAAGGATCGTGCACACCATCACCACCAACAGAAGCAGCACTAGTAGTAGTGCTTGCCCAGCCAGATCCTCAGCCGGAGCACCTGGTGGGCATCTCCCATGGAAACAAACCCAACACCCCGGGCTCTGTTGTCCAGCAGGTGGCTGAGAGCCTCTGGGCTGAAGCCAATCTGCTCCATGACGGCGCTGTAGAGCTCAGGGTGGATGTCGACCGTCTTGCTCTCCCTGATGGAGGTGGCCACTTCCGTCACTGCCTCTGTCATGCTGCTGAAGATGCTCAACTCCTCCTCCATGAAGCATGACTGCTTCCTTTTCCTATCCACCACAGGAACGTGCTCACCATCCTTCTCAGGAGCATCAACGTTGATGGCGTCTGACTCCTGGGTGTCTGGAAACTCGGGCATCGGTGAGCCCAGCGGCTGACCAGATCCCATGGCATCCTTGCCGGTTGCTGCCCGAAGGAGAAGATATGCTCCATCTGGTGGAAGTTCTGGATAGGTGTGTTGAGGAACTCTGCGTCCTTGGGGTGAGCCTAAGCAAGAAACAGGGCAGAGTGGTTAGTTACTAAGGCATTCATAGGTTTAAACCGCTAGTTAGTTAGAACGGCATGATTTGTGAGCTACCCGCAATGTGGCATTGGTAGTGCTCTGCCTCCAAAAGGATCGAGCTGGTGTCCTCATTCCATGAAGCACCGCTGAGGTCTCTGAGCTTGGACATGGTGATCCACCTTGCTCTCCACTTCCTCAGGTGGTTTTACACCTGGGTCGATCTGACCTCCTGTACACAGAACTCAAACACCTGCTTTGCAATAAGGTCCAAGTGCACCTCCTTGAAACCCTTGTCAGTCCTCACCCCACTAGCTATGATCTCACACATCTTGTTAAGCATGAAAGTAGAGGGGAACAACTGCCATTTCATGATGTTCCCCTGCCATCCTTCTTCTCCTTTTCGGGTGCCTTTTGAGCACCAGCATTGGGCTGAGCCAGCACAAATGGGGGAACCGTAGGTGGCACCTCGAAGACGTCTGAATCAAGAGGCATCTGGTCGATGGGAGGTTGAGATTCCTCGTTGTACGACGGCGGGAACTGGCCAGACAGCAAGAGGGCCTAACTAAATGTTGGGGAACGTAGTAATTTCAAAAAAATTCCTACGCACATGCAAGATCATGGTGATGGCATAGCAACGAGAGGGGAGAGTGTCTGTCCACGTACCCACGTAGACCGTAAGCGGAAGCGTTAGCACAATGCAGTTGATGTGGTCGTACTTCTTCACGATCCGACCGATCCAAGCACCGAACGTACGGGGCCTCCGAGTTCAGCACACGTTCAGCTCGATAACGATCTCCGGCCTCCGATCCAGCGAAGCTCCGGAGATGAGTTCCGTCAGCACGTCGGCGTGGTGATGATGATGATGTTCTACCGGCGCAGGGCTTCGCCTAAACTCCGCGATGATATGACCGAGGTGGAATATGGTGGAGGGGGGCACCGCACACGGCTAAGGAACGATCCGTAGATCAACTTGTGTGTCTATGGGATGCCCCCTACCCCCGTATATAAAGGAGTGGAGGAGGGGAGGGCCGGCCCTCTTCTATGGCGCGCCCTAGGGGAGTCCTACTCCCACCGGGAGTAGGATTCCCCCTTTCCTGGTCCAACTAGGAGTCCTTCCATGTATTAGGAGTAGGAGACAAGGAAGGAAGGAGGGGGTGCAGCCCCTCCCCCTAGTCCAATTCGGACTAGGCCATGGGGGGGGGGCGCGCGGCCTACCCTAGGCAGCCCCTCTCTCTTTCCCGTATGGCCCAATAAGGCCCAATACTTCTCCCCGACGAATTCCCGTAACTCTCCGGTCCTCCGAAAAATACCCGAATCACTCGGAACCTTTCCGAACTCCGAATATAGTCGTCCAATATATCGATCTTTACGTCTCGACCATTTCGAGACTCCTCGTCATGTCTCCGATCTCATCCGGGACTCCGAACTCCTTCGGAACATCAAAACTCATAAACTCATAATAAAACTGTCATCAAAACCTTAAGCGTGCGGACCCTACGGGTTCGAGAACTATGTAGACATGACCTAGAACTATTATCGGTCAATAACCAATAGCGGAACCTGGATGCCCATATTGGTTCCTACATATTCTACGAAGATCTTTATCGGTCAAACCGCAAAACAACATACGTTGTTCCCTTTGTCATCGGTATGTTACTTGCCCGAGATTCGATCGTCGGTATCCAATACCTAGTTCAATCTCATTACCGGCAAGTCTCTTTACTCGTTCCATAATACATCATCTCGTAACTAACTCATTAGTTACAATGCTTGCAAGGCTTAAGTGATGAGTATTACCGAGAGGGCCCAGAGATACCTCTCCGACAATCCGAGTGACAAAACCTAATCTCGAATTACGCCAACCCAACATGTACCTTCGGAGACACCTGTAGAGCACCTTTATAATCACCCAGTTACGTTGTGACGTTTGGTAGCACACAAAGTGTTCCTCCGGTAAACGGGAGTTGCATAATCTCATAGTTATAGGAACATGTATAAGTCATGAAGAAAGCAATAGCAACATACTAAACGATCAAGTGCTAAGCTAACGGAATGGGTCAAGTCAATCACATCATTCTCCTAATGATGTGATCCCATTAATCAAATGACAACTCATGTCTATGGTTAGGAAACTTAATCATCTTTGATTAACGAGCTAGTCAAGTAGAGGCATACTAGTGACACTATGTTTGTCTATGTATTCACACATGTATTATGTTTCCGGTTAATACAATTTTAGCATGAATAATAAACATTTATCATGATATAAGGAAATAAATAATAACTTTATTATTGCCTCTAGGGCATATTTCCTTCAGTCTCCCACTTGCACTAGAGTCAATAATCTAGTTCACATCACCATGTGATTTAACACCAATAGTTCACATCACCATGTGATTAACACCCATAGTTCACATCGTCATGTGATCAACACCCAAAGGGTTTACTAGAGTCAATAATCTAGTTCACATCGCTATGTGATTAACACCCAAAGAGTACTAAGGTATGATCTTGTTTTGCTTGTGAGAGAAGTTTAGTCAACGGGTCTGTCACGTTCAGAGCCATATGTATTTTGCAAATATTCTATGTCTACAATGCTCTGCACGTGCTACTCTAGCTAATTGCTCCCACTTTCAATATGTATCCAGATTAAGACTTAGAGTCATCTGGATCAGTGCCAAAACTTGTATCGACGTAACCCTTTACGACAAACTTTTGTCACCTCCATAATCGAGAAACATATCCTTATTCCACTAAGGATAATTTTGACCAATGTCCAGTGATCTACTCCTAGATCACTATTGTACTCCCTTGCCAAACCAGGGCAGAGTATACAATAGGTCTGGTCCATAGCATGGCATACTTTTATAGAACCTATGACTGAAGCATAGGGAATGACTTTCATTCTCTTTCTATTTTCTGTTGTGGTCAGGATTTGAGTCTTGCTCAATTTCACACCTTGTAACACAGGCAAGAAACTCTGTCTTTGACTGTTCCATTTTGAACTACTTCAAAATCTTGTCAAGGTATGTACTCATTGAAAATCTTATCAAGCGTCTTGATCTATCTCAATAGATCTTGATGCTCAATATGTAAATAGCTTTACTGAGGTCTTTATTTTAAAGAACTCCTTTCAGACACTCCTTTATGCTTTGCGAAATAATTCTACATTATTTCCGATCAACAATATGTCATTCACATATACTTATCGAAAATCTTGTAGTGCTCCCACTCACTTTCTTGTAAATACAGGCTTCACCGTAAGTCTGTACAAAACTATATGCTTTGATCAACTCATCAAAGCGTATATTCCAACTCCGAGATGCTTGCACCAGTCCATAGATGGATCGCTGGAGTATGCACATTTTGTTAGTACCTTTAGGATTGACAAAACCTTCTGGTTGCATCATATACAGCTCTTCTTTGAGAAAGCCATTAAGGAATGCAGTTTTGACATCCATTTGCCAGATTTCATAAATTGTGGCAATTGCTAACATGATTCGGACAGACTTAAGCATCGCTACAATTGAGAAAATCTCATTGTAGTCAACACCTTGAACTTGTCAAAAACCTTTTGCGACAAGTCAAGCTTTGTAGATAGTAACACTACTATCAACGTCCGTCTTCCTCTTCAAGATCCATTAATTCTCAATGGCTTGCCGATCATCGGGCAAGTCAACCAAAGTCCATACTTTGTACTCATACATGGATCCCATCTCAGATTTCATGGCTTCTAGCCATTTTGCGGAATCTGGGCTCATCATCGCTTCCTCATAGTTCGTAGGTTCATCATGTTCAAGTAACATGACTTCTAGAGTAGGATTACCGTACCACTCTGGTGCAGACTGTACTTTGGAAGACCTACGAGGTTTTGTAGTAACTTGATCTAAAGTTTCATGATCATCATCATTAGCTTCCTCACTAATTGGTGTAGGAATCACTGGAACTGATTTCCGTGATGAACTACTTTCCAATTCGGGAGAAGGTACAAATTACCTTATCAAGCTCTACTTTCCTCCCACTCACTTCTTTCGAGAGAAACTCCTTCTCTAGAAAGGATCCATTTTTAGCAACGAATATCTTGCCTTCGGATCTGTGATAGAAGGTGTACCCAACAATTTCCTTTGGGTATTCTATGAAGACGCACTTCTCCGATTTGGGTTCGAGCTTATCAGGATGAAACTTTTTCACATAAGCATCGCAGCCCCAAACTTTAAGAAACGACAACTTGGGTTTCTTGCTAAACCACAGTTCATATGTTGTCGTCTCAACGGATTTAGATGGTGCCCTTTTAATGTGAATGCAGCTGTCTCTAATGCATAACCCCAAAACAATATTGATAAATCAGTAAGAGACATCATAGATCGCACCATATCCAATAAAGTGCAGTTACAACGTTCGGACACGCCATAACGTTGTGGTGTTCCAGGCGGCGTGAGCTGTGAAACTATTCCACATTGTTTTAATTGAAGACCAAACTCATAACTCAAATATTCGTCTCCGCGATCAGATCGCAGAAATTTTATTTTCTTGTTACGATGATTTTTCCACTTCACTCTGAAATTCTTTGAACCTTTCAACTATTTCAGACTTATGTTTCCTCAAGTAGATATACCCATATCTGCTCAAATCATCTTGTGAAGGTCAGAAAATAATGATACTTGCCACGAGCATCAACACTCATTGGATCGCATACATCGGTATGTATTATTTCCAATAAGTCACTAGCTTGTTCCATTGTTCCGAGAACGGAGTTTTAGTCATCTTGCCCAAAAGGCACGGTTCGCAAGCATCAAATGATTCATAACCAAGTGATTCGAAAATCCATCTTTATGGAGTTTCTTCATCGCTTTACAATCGATATGACCCAAGCGGCGATGCCACAAATAAGTTGCACTATCATTATTAACTTTGCATCTTTTGGCATCAATATTATGAATATGTGCATCACTACGATCGAGAGCCAACAAACTATTTTTGTTGGGTGTATGACCATTGAAGGTTTTATTCATTTAAATAGAACAACAATTATTCTCTGATTTTAAATGAATAACCATAAAACATGATCAAATCATATTCATGCTCAACGCAAATGCCAAATAACATTTATTTAGGTTTAACACTAATCCCGAAAGTATAGGGAGTGTGCGATGATGATCATATCAATCTTGGAACTACTTCCAACACTCATCGTCACTTCCTCTTCAACTAGTCTTTCTTTATTCTGTAACTCCTGTTTCGAGTTACTAATCTTAGCAACCGAACAAGTATCAAATACTCAGGGGCTACTATAAACACTAGTAAAGCACACACCAATAACCTGTATATCAAATATACCCTTATTCACTTTGCCATCCTTCTTATCCACCAAATATTCAGGGCATTTCTGCTTCCAGTGACCATTTCCTTTGTAGTGTAAGCACTCAGTTTCAGGCTTTGGTCTAGCTTTGGTCTTCTTCATGGGAGTGACAACTTGTTTTCCATTCTACTTGAAGTTTCCCTTTCTTTCCCTTTGCCCTTTTCTTAAAACTAGTGGTCTTGTCAATCATCAACACTTGATGCTCTTTCTTGATTTCTACCTTCGTTGATTTCAACATCACGAAGAGCTCGGGAATCGTTTTCGTCATCCCTTGCATGCTATAGTTCATCTCGAAGTTCTAGTAACTTAGTGATGGTGACTAGAGAATTCTGTCAATCACTATCTTATCTGGAAGATTAACTCCCACTTGATTCAAGCAAGAAGTATCCAGACAATCTGAATACATGCTCACTAGTTGAGCGATTCTCCTCCATCTTTTAGCTATAAAACTTGTTGGAGACTTCATATCTCTCAACTCGGGTATTTGCTTGAAATATTAACTTCAATTCCTGGAACATCTCATATGGTCCATGATGTTCAAAACATCTTTGAAGTCCCGATTCTAAGCCATAAAGCATGGTGCACAAAACTATCAAGTAGTCATCATATTGAGCTAGCCAAACACTCATAACGTCTGCATCTGCTCCTGCAATAGGTCTCTCACCTAGCGGTTCATTAAGGACATAATTCTTCTGTGCAGCAATGAGGATAAACCTCAGATCGCGGATCCAATCCGTATCATTGCTACTAACATTTTTCAACACAATTTTCTCTAGGAACATATCAAAATAAACATATGAAAGCAACAACGCGAGCTATTGATCTACAACATAATTTGCAAAATACTACCAGGACTAAGTTCATGATAAATTTAAGTTCAATTAATCATATTACTAAAGAACTCCCACTTAGATAGACATCCCTCTAGTCATCTAAGTGATCACGTGATCCAAATCAACTAAACCATAACCGATCATCACGTGAGATGGAGTAGTTTTCAATGGTGAACATCACTATGTTGATCATATCTACTATATGATTCACGCTCGACCTTTCGGTCTCCGTGCTCCAAGGCCATATCTGCATATGCTAGGCTCGTCAAGTTTAACCTGAGTATTCCGCGTGTGCAAAACTGGCTTGCACCCGTTGTAGATGGACGTAGAGCTTATCACACCCGATCATCATGTGGTGTCTGGGCACGACGAACTTTGGCAACGGTGCATAGTCATGGAGAACACTTCTTGATAATTTAGTGAGAGATCATCTTAAAATGCTACCGTCAATCAAAGCAAGATAAGATGCATAAAAGATAAACATCATATGCAATCAATATAAGTGATATGATATGGCCATCATCATCTTGTGCTTGTGATCTCCATCTTCGAAGCACCGTCGTGATCACCATCGTCACCGGTGCGACACCTTGATCTCCATCGTAGCATCCTTGTTGTTACGCCATCTATTGCTTCTACGACTATCGCTACCGCTTAGTGATAAAGTAAAGCAATTACTGAAGCGTTGCATTTCATACAATAAGCGACAACCATGTGGCTCCTGCCATTGCCGATAACCGGTTACAAAACATGATCATCTCATACAATAAAATATAGCATCACGTCTTGACCATATCACATCACAACATGCCCTGCAAAAACAAGTTAGACGTCCTCTACTTTGTTGTTGCAAGTTTTACGTGGCTGCTACGGGCTTAGCAAGAACCGTTCTTACCTACGCATCAAAGCCCACAACGATAGTTCGTCAAGTTGGTGCTGTTTTAACCTTCACAAGGACCGGGCGTAGCCACACTCGATTCAGCTAAAGTGAGAGAGACAGACACCCGCCAGCCACCTTTAAGCACGAGTGCTCGTAATGGTGAAACCAGTCCCGCGTAAGCGTACGCGTAATGTCAGTCCGGGCCGCTTCATCTCACAATACCGCCAACCAAAGTATGACATCTTTGGTAAGCAGTATGACTTGTATCACCCACAACTCACTTGTGTTCTACTCGTGCATATAACATCAACGCATAAAACCTAGGCTCTGATACCACTGTTGGGGAATGTAGTAATTTTAAAAAAATTCCTACGCACACGCAAGATCATGGTGATGGCATAGCAACGAGAGGGGAGAGTGTCTGTCCACGTACCCTCGTAGACCGTAAGTGGAAGCGTTAGCACAACGCGGTTGATGTAGTCGTACGTCTTCACGATCCGAACGATCCAAGCACCGAACGTACGGGGCCTCCGAGTTCAGCACACGTTCAGCTCGATAACGATCTCCGGCCCCCGATCCAGCGAAGCTCCGGAGATGAGTTCCGTCAGCACGACGGCGTGGTGACGATGATCATGTTCTACCGACGCAGGGCTTCGCCTAAACTCCGCGACGATATGACCGAGGTGGAATATGGTGGAGGGGGCACCGCTGCGGCTAAGGAACGATCCGTAGATCAACTTGTGTGTCTATGGGGTGCCCCTACCCCGTATATAAAGGAGTGGAGGAGGGGGCGGCCCTCTTCTATGGCGCCCTAGGGAGTCCTACTCCCACCGGGAGTAGGATTCCCCTTTCCTAGTCCAACTAGGAGTCCTTCCATGTATTAGGAGTAGGAGACAAGGAAGGGGAAGAGAGAGGGAAGGAAGGAGGGTGCGGCCCTCCCTAGTCAATTCGGACTAGGCCATGAAGCGCGCGGCCTACCCTAGGCAGCCCTCTCTCTTCCCGTATGGCCCAATAAGGCCCAATACTTCTCCCGGCGAATTCCGTAACTCTCCCAGTACTCGAAAAATACCGAATCACTCGGAACCTTTCCAAACTCCGAATATAGTCGTTCAATATATCGATCTTTACGTCTCAACCATTTCAAGACTCCTCGTCATGTCCCCGATCTCATCCGAGACTCTGAACTCCTTCGGTACATCAAAACTCATAAACTCATAATAAAACTGTCATCGAAACCTTAAGCGTGCAGACCCTACGGGTTCGGAACTATGTAGACATGACCTAGAACTATTCTCGGTCAATAACCAATAGCGGAACCTGGATGCCCATATTGGTTCCTACATATTCTACGAAGATCTTTATCGATCAAACCGCATAACAACATACGTTGTTCCCTTTGTCATCGGTATGTTACTTGCCCGAGATTCGATCGTCGGTATCCAATACCTAGTTCAATCTCGCTACCGGCAAGTCTCTTTACTCGTTCCGTAATACATCATCTCGTAACTAACTCATTAGTTACAATGCTTGCAAGGCTTAAGTGATGAGTATTACCGAGAGGGCCCAGAGATACCTCTCCGACAATCGGAGTGACAAAACCTAATCTCGAATTACGCCAACCCAACATGTACCTTCGGAGACACCTGTAGAGCATCTTTATAATCACCCAGTTACGTTGTGACGTTTGGTAGGACACAAAGTGTTCCTCCGGTAAACGGGAGTTGCATAATCTCATAGTTATAGGAACATGTATAAGTCATGAAGAAAGCAATAGCAACATACTAAACGATCAAGTGCTAAGCTAACGGAATGGGTCAAGTCAATCACATCATTCTCGTAATGATGTGATCCCGTTAATCAAATGACAACTCATGTCTATGGTTAGGAAACTTAACCATCTTTGATTAATGAGCTAGTCAAGTAGAGGCATACTAGTGACACTATGTTTGTCTATGTATTCACACATGTATTATGTTTCCGGTTAATACAATTCTAGCATGAATAATAAACATTTATCATGATATAAGGAAATAAATAATAACTTTATTATTGCCTCTAGGGCATATTTCCTTCACTAAACTCTTTTGTGGTCATGTCCTACAAACGTAAGCCTCATCAACACCACAAAACACTACACATGAACAGTATGAACTAGCAGAACAACATGGACAGACCGAACTAGCAGTAACACATGCACACATGGATGATCTAGTTCAAGACAACGCTACCAAATCCAGCAAAGCATACCACAGATCAACACAGTACTAATCATGGACACATGGATGATCTTGTTCAACACTTGCACACTAGCATACCACACATCTTAGCATATTACCAATCCATCCATGACCACTAGCTACCAATGCTTGCCGACATGGAAACAAACCCTAGCATGCTTCAAATCCATCACAACTAGCTACTACAACATCACAATCAAACGGATCAGAAGATCTAACCCTACCACATCGACAGATCTAGCTAGAACTACTAGAGAGTAGGGGTGATTGAACTTACAGACGCCAGTGGAAGAGCCGCAGAGGAGGTCTCTGGCACGTCGGGGAAGAGGAGTAGTCAATCCGCCGCCGCAGTCAACCAGTTGTCGCCGTAGTTGCGCCGCTTACCTCGCCGTCGAAGTGGATCCGCGCTAGAGAGAAAGCTTGAGAGGGAGGAAATGGTGGCGGGAGTTTTGCCGTGACGGTCACCCTGGCTATATAGGTCGGCCGAATCGGCGGGCAGTGACTCGTATTCATCCCACCTTTTTTTCGGAGACGCGCCATCTCCCTGCCCGCAGCCGCACGGCGCGGCATTCCTCTCCCCTGCATCGCTCAAGCCTGGCTCGCTGGAAACTGCCGATTTATCTGTTCCTACCGGGCCTGGCTGACCACTGCTTTAAGGTTCATGCGGGTCAGGATTTAGATGCCGGCCAGACAACCAAACATGCCGAATACTGCCCGTCCGGACCTGGCTGGGCCTAATGCGAGCAACCAAATGCCCAACTAGCTCGCTGCTGATCCAAACATTTGCAAGGGCTGGAGATTTTTTTTTCTTCCGGAATATGGGCCGGCGAAGTTGCAGAGTTGATTTTCTTGCATGATCGAAATTGGTGTTGACCAGCTAACTCGAAGGATGGATCCCATGCACATGGAAAGCTCCTCAGATGCCACGTTGACTGCATCTTAGGATCAGTCTCACCACTGCTTAATTCCACAATCGAGAGGACTGTACCGCGCGGGATGCGTGCGTGTGGAAGTTTCTTAATATTTGGAACCCCACAAAATAATCAATTTCCATAGAAAATTACTTGAAATCCCACAAACTTTATCGAATAAAAAAGGCCATGCTTCATATAATTTTCAGAAAATTTCACACGAGAACAGTCCGATTTTCGTAGAGAATCAGGAAAACCCTCGTGCCGTATTTTCATGAAAAACATATACGAGTGATGGAGAAGAAAGTCACTGTTCACTATTAATTCCACCCTTCCATACTGCATCATCCTATGATTGTCCCCATCCTGAGCTCCAAGAGCTGATAACTGAACTCTGGGCAGCTAGGCGGAGAAGAATGGCACAGCAAGAGTGGCACCACATAGCAACTGACAACAAGAATGGTCTTGAAATCTTGATGAAGGTATCTCACCCCACACGCTCCTAGTCCACTCAACAAATCGGTGGGGCCATGCATCTAGCAAGACCAGTGGGCGCACACTATTCTGTGCTTGGTTGCTAGCTTGAAATCTTAGAGATGAACATGCATGCATGGAGGGATGAGGAGGAAAGAATGCATGTGGTGGCAAAGCATGACATGACAATTTTCATTGAGAGGAGAAGACGCATGGTGTCAAAAGGGGTCAAGAAAGGCATCCAATGATGCTTCCTAAGATGGCCTTATTCTTCCTCAAGTTAGGGCAAAGTGCCGAAGTCCCTAGCTTTCTCTCCACTGTCAATCAACAAAGAAGATTTCGTGGTTAGGTATGATCACTGATCATTAGTTTAGAACATGAAGCAATGGCCAGAAATAGCTACTCTAGGGTTAGTTGATTATTTAACTTAAGTAGGCCCAATACCTTAATACGTTCGTCTTTTGCATGATATGGTACTACCATATATACCCAGAAAGACTATGGTTCGATATGTTAACTTATCTGCTTTTTAAGAACACACTAACATTTATATTCTGGCACTTATGGCAAATATGTCATGTGGGTCCTTTTTGCAGAAAATAAAACTAGTATAACATGCACCTGCATGCAAGTGCAGTGCGTTCGGATAGATATAGTAAAAGTTGCAATGCAACCCATATAGCTCATCAGTCATCAAAGAGAGTTATACATATATACTTGAGGATGAGATTCACCTGCAATGCTGCAGATACAGACAGTGACACAGTATGGTGAAGGTTCAGTTCATTCAGATCTGTTACAGCACATAGCTAGGGTCTATCCATGCTGGCTTCATGATTGCAAATCATGATCTATGCAACAGGAGGAGGAGCAGCAGGCCCATACATAGATTGCAAAATTAATATTGGAGTGATTAACCTTCTAGTTCTAGGATATATAACACACTGTGTACCAATTTCCTTGGGCATGCAGGAATGCCAGTTCACTCAGAACTAGCTATGGTGGTTGCTCTGATTAATGAAAAGGTCCCTTAATTGGGCCTAACTAACCCAGTACTTCACACATAAAGACACTTAACTCTAATGATGCATGGGCCTAGCCACCTATATCTAGGAAGTCCTGTACAAGTACAAGTCACCAAAATTACAGGGTAGCTTGAAGCGTTGAAGAGTACTTTCTATTCATAATTCATTGCATGGGGCCTGTTACATGCTCATCACTGTCCCATCCTTAATTATGCATCATTACATAAGACAAATCCAATTGATCACAGGCTATGCAATATCCTATCGTGACAGCACATCCTAATCAAGTCTACTAGAGAAAGCCTAGCTAAGCTACAGCCTCAACTTTGGGCAGCGCTGTGTCTAGGAGGGAGCTAATTTATTAGTGGATAATCACAGAACCGATCAATTTGGTAACCAGCAGCAAGTGCATGTCTGATAAGGACAGCACTCAAATATGACACTCCTTGATTTGAGAGGTTAACATCCTGACATGTACATATCTAGAAGGCTCATGATATAATCAACTAATCAAGCTAATACCTAGAATGTTAGTTTGTCTTTGTTCTTTTGGAGTGTTGTAGTCTTGTAGAGCTATAGACAATGGAATTCTAGCCAAGGAGGGAAATGATGATGATTAAGGGGGAATAAATGTCCCCCTTAGGGCTAAGTTAGCTAGCTCTTAATCATGAATGGAGACCTCATGCATGCATCCATGTAAGCATGCAGTGTGAAGCAATGATGCACATGCATGCATGTTTGCTTGCCACGTGTTTGCACTATGCGCTCAGACACCATGTTTACTCATGTCACATGCTCACAACACTAGCAAGGCAGAACACAAACTGCATGTAAACATACTTAATTTGCTCTAACCAAGTAAGATTAGTAAGTCCATGCGCGTATATAATTGAAATTGTCAAATGATTAGCAAAGGTGGTCGATGTACACATATCCTACCATGTGCTTGTAATGAAGTTTCTCTATACATGCATTTCTTATCCAGAAATTTATCCGTATATACGTACGTACGTGAGCATACAGTGACGCACACACCATGCAGTGCTGCCGCCAAATATTTGCACCGATCGGTTGCTTTCAGTCCGACGCCACGGGCATTTTCATTCCATTCCACAGCGACTAGGCTCACTGTAGGCCGCATGATACGTCGTTGTAAAGTGTGTAATAATTTAGCATTTGAACCTGGAAAGGTAAACCACAGGACGAAAGCGGAAAGGGGGAGGAGGCTGGGGAATTCGATCATCCGATGGGGATGTGCCACAGGGAGAATCGGGATGAGGAAGTGACAGCGACCAAAGCAAAAGAGGAGGTGAGGTCTAGCTACTGGGTGACCATAATAATTCAGCCGAATTAAAAGAGCGAGATATTGGGTGACCATGTGTATGCGTGAGTCAAAAAGGCGTTGAAAAAGAAGGCAATGCTAGATTGTGATATGTGAACCATCGATCTTCTCTTTCTGAAAACAGCTCCAGTTCGGGTCCATTTGGTTGGCAAAATTTCATGTTTAGAGATACTGAGTTAACTGCTTACTGTTTTTTGCGAAATAATTCTTTCATTATTACTGTATCAAAGTTACAATCACGCATGACAATGTCCAAAACAGACTCTGGACCAGATCCAAGCCATGCAGCAGTTCGGCCTTATGATCTAACAAAAATTGCCAAAGTGCGACTAGAAGAGTTTTGAGTACGAGGAATATGAGTAATACAAGAACTACGTTTTGGGCATGCACTCCTGATCTCACTAACATGGAACGCATACTTTGATCTGTTGACTCCTCCGCTTCTCGCCATGTCTGCTTGCAAACAGTCATTTTTCACATCAAATGAGAGTTTTTTTTATGGGGGCACATCAATTGAGAGTTGGCTCCGTTGCATTGCTAACATTGATGTATTCAGTGTTAAATAGGTCAATTTTGTATCTCGAGCAATATTCAAATTTTGATTTGAAATACTACAACAACAAACATCGATGTTGTGTGCTAATTTGTTTTCCCATTTTTTGAAACATTTTTAAGTGTGCTAAGGACATCCGGTGCACCAGAAGCGCCACAAGCACCGGTGCACAAGATATTTCCCCGACTAACATAAACCCCTCTCTGATAGCTAAAATTCCAGCTTCCAGCACATCATCACATGTGAAAAGATGCCTACAAGAGCAAAAAATGATTCCAGAACCATCCAGCAAGGACGCATCTGTTGGAGAATGAGCAACTGCATTCACAGGAGCCAAAGGCCAATACATATACATGTGTAGGGAAAAGTGCAAGAGACCCCTTATACAATGGGGATAAACCAAAAAGGGCTATACACATCTAACACCCCCCCCCCTCAAACTCATGGTGGATCAACAACACTGAGTTTGGAGAGAAGAAAACTATGTTGCGCGTGAGTCTGAGCCTTCGTGAAGAAGTCCACCAACTGTAACTCAGAGGGCACATAGTGAAGAGCGAGAGTCTGATCCTGCACAGCAGCACGCACAAAGTGGGCATCCACACCGATGTGCTTGGTGAGCTCATGCTTCACCGGGTCACGTGCAATACTGATAGCGCCAGTACTGTCTGACAATAAGGGAGTCGAGGTAGTAGCAGACACACCAAAATCCTCAAGTAGCCACCGTAACCAGATCACCTCAGCCGTCAGCATAGCCATGGCTCACAACTCAGCCTCTGTACTCGAGCGAGAAACTGCAGTCTTTTCTTGGTCTTCCAGGCAATAAGAGAGCCACCAAGAAAGACACAACAAGCAGACAGCGAGCATCGATCAGAGGGATCACTAGCCCAGGTAGCATCAGAGTAGGCCTGGAGCTCAAGAGAGCTGGAGTGGGGAAAGAAAAGGCGCTGAGAGATCGTGCCACAAAGATATCATAGGACACGGAGGAGATGACTATAGTGGATAGAGGTGGGGGCTGAAACGAACTGACTCGAAATGTGAATGGGATAGGAGATGTCAGGACGCGTAACAGCAAGATAGACAAGACTGCCAACAAGGTGATGATAGCGAGTGGGATTAGGGAGAGGGTCACCATCAGAGGCACGAAGCTGAACGTTGAGCTCCATGGGAGTCACAATAGTACGCTCATCATCGAGAGCAGCGCGAGCAAGAAGGTCCTGAATGTATTTTTCTTGGGAGATGTAGAAGCCATCAGAGGTCGAGGAGATCTCAATCCGAAGAAAATAGCGAAGTGGACCAAGATCAGTCATGAGAAACTGGTCGCGAAGGCGAGCCTTAACAAAGGCAATGTAATCAGAGTCATCACCAGTGATGATCATGTCATCAACATAGAGAAGGAGAAGAGTCCGACCACGAGGAGACGTGTGAACAAACAACACGGGATCATGATCATTGGGCAAGAAACCAGCGGCGGTCACCACAGAGGCGAAGCGCTCAAACCAGGCGCGGGGGGCCTGTTTGAGACCATATAGGGAGCGGCGAAGTCTACAGACCATATCATCAGGAGCATAGTACCCCGGTGGTGGCTGCATATAAACCTCCTCACGCAACTCGCCATTGAGAAAAGCGTTACGAACATCAAGTTGAGAGATAGACCGGTGTGAGCGAAGCCACAGCAAGAAGAGTGTGGATAGTGGTCATGTGGGCCACAGGCGAATGTCTCATCATAATCGCGCCCTGCTCCTGCTGAAAACCACGGGCCACAAGGCGAGCTTTGTAGCGCTCAAGAGAACCATCGGGCGAGTCTTAAGCTTGTAGACCCACTTGCGGTGATGGGACGACACCGGAAGGAGGGGAACCAGATCCCATGTGCCAGAGCGCTCAAGGGCAGCAAGCTCTTCGGTCATCGCAAGCTGCCATTCATGCTGAGTCATGGCAGTGCGATAGGAAGTGGGCTCAATCATAACAGAGAGACCGTACCGGTCAGGGGAGTAGCAATCAGGCGGGGGGCGAGGCCGAGCACGGAGGTTGTGAACTGGGGGAGGCGTGAGAGGAGGAGCACCAGAGGTGGAAGGCTCGTCGGAGGAGATATCCTTGAAGGAAATATGCCCTAGAGGCAATAATAAAGTTATTATTTATTTCCTTATTTCATGATAAATGTTTATCATTCATGCTAGAATTGTATTAACCGGAAACATAATACATGTGTGAATGCATAGACAAAACAACATGTCACTAGTATGCCTCTACTAGACTAGCTTGTTAATCAAAGATGGTTATGTTTCCTAACCATGAACAAGGAGTTGTTATTTGATTAATGAGGTCACATCATTAGTAGAATGATCTGATTGACATGACCCATTCCTTAGCTTAGCACCACGATCGTTTAGTATGTTGCTCTGCTTTTATCCATGACATATACATGTTCCTGTAACTATGAGATTATGCAACTCCGTTTACGGAGGAACACTTTGGTGCTACCAAACGTCTGGCGTAATCGGGTGATTATAAAGAAGTACTACAGGTGTCTCCAAAGGCGGATGTTGGGTTGGCGTATTTGAGATTAGGTTTTGTCACTCCGATTGTCGGAGAGGTATCTCTGGGCCCTCTCGGTAATGCACATCACTGAAGCCTTGCAAGCACTACAACTAATGAGTTAGTTGTGAGATGATGTATTACGGAACGAGTAAAGAGACTTGCCTGTAACGAGATTGAACTAGGTATTGGATACCGACGATCGAATCTCGGGCAAGTAACATACCGATGACAAAGGGAACAACGTATGTTGTTATGCGGTCTGACCGATAAAGATCTTCGTAGAATATGTAGGAACCAATATGGGCATCCAGGTCCGCTGTTGGTTATTGACCGTGAATAGTTCTAGGTCATGTCTACATTGTTCTCGAACCGTAGGGTCCGCACGCTTAAGGTTTCGATGGCGGTTATTATGAGTTTATGTATTTTGATGTACCGAAGGAGTTCGAGTCCGGATGTGATCACGGACATGACGAGGAGTCTCGAAATGGTCGAGACATAAAGATTGATATATTGGAAGCCTATGTTTGGAGTTGAATGGTTCGGGCGGCGGGATTCTGAGTACCGGGAGGTTACGGAACCCCGGGAGGTAAATGGGCCTCAATGGGCCTTAGTGGAAAGGAGAAAGGGCCAGCCCTAGGTGGGCGCCCTCCCCCTTCCCTAGTCCTACTAGGACTAGGAGAAGGGTCGGCCCCCTCTCTCTCTCCCCCTCAGGAATCCTAGTCCAACTAGGATTGGGGAAATCTACTCCTGAGGAGTAGGACTCCTGGCCGCGCCTCCCTTGGCCTTGGCCCCTCCCCCTTGCTCCTTTATATACGGGGCAGGGGGCACCTTGGAACACACAAGTTGATCTTTAGATCGTTCCTTAGCCGTGTCGGTGCCCCCTCCACCATATTCCACCTCGGTTATACTGTCATGAAGCTTAGGCGAAGCCTCTTGATGAAGCATCAAGATCGTCACCACGCCGTCGTCTTGTGAAACTCTCCTCGACACTCGGCTGGATCGAGTCTGAGGGCGTCATCGAGCTGTCGTGTGTCAAGAACTCGGGCGCCGGAGTAACGGCGCTGGGATCGGTCGGATCGCGAGGAGAACGTCTGACTACTTCCTCTACGTTGTGATCGCTTCCGCCGGGTCTCGAGGTGCGTAGACAACACTCTCCCTCTCGTTGCTATACATCACCATGATCTTGCGTGTGCGTAGGAAAATTTTGAAATTACTCGTTCCCCTACAAAGGCATCGAGCCTAGGTTTTTTTTCTATGGTTTGATGTTTTGCACGAGTAGAACACAAGTGAGTTGTGGGTGATACAAGTCATACTACCTACCAGCATATCATACTTTGGTTCAGCGGTATTGTGAGATGAAGCGGCCCGGACCGACATTACGCGTGACGCTTCGCGAGACTGGTTTCACCGCTCTGAGCACTCGTTGCTTAAAGGTGGTGGTGGGTGCTGTCTCTCTCACTTTAGTTGAACTGAGTGTGGCTCGCCCGGTCCTTGAGAAGGTTAAACGAGTCTATTTGACTAGGAGAAGGGCGGCCCCCTCTCTCTCTTTCCCCCAGGAATCCTAGTCCAACTAGGATTGGGGAATCTACTCAGAGGAGTAGGACTCCTGGCGCGCCTCCCTTGGCCGCCGCCCCTCCCCTTGCTCCTTTATATCACGGGGCGGGGGCACCTTAGAACACACAAGTTGATCTTTAGATCGTTCCTTAGCCGTGTCGGTGCCCCCTCCACCATATTCCACCTCGGTTATACCGTCATGAAGCTTAAGCGAAGCCTGCGCGATGAAGCATCAAGATCGTCCTGCGCCGTCGTCTTGACGAAACTCTCCTCGACACTCGGCTGGATCGAGTCTGAGGGCGTCATCGAGCTGTCGTGTGTCAAGAACTCGGCGCCGAGATGTGGCGCGGGATCGGTCGGATCGCGAGGAGAGCGTCGACTACTTCCTCTACGTTGTGATCGCTTCGCCGGGTCTCACGAGGGTGCGTGACAACACTCTCCCCTCTCGTTGCTATACATCACCATGATCTTGCGTGTGCGTAGGAAAATTTTTGAAATTACTACGTTCCCCTACAATCCTCAGTACGAGATCGACGAGTATAGTGGAGAGGAAACGGTGAGAGAAGGCGACAGACTGGAGAGGATGGGGAGAGGTGGAGGAGGAGGATGGGGAAGACGGGGTTGGTGGTGAATGAGAAGGAATGAGAGGTGCTAGAGGAAGAGGTGACACATGAGGCACATAACAGGGTGTATTGGGAAGAAGAAGGAAAGAGAGGTCGTCCACAGAGAAACTCAAGGAGGAAGGACGTGGTTAGTAAGAACGAGACTCGTCAAAAGTCACATCACGCGAGATGTGCAAGTGACGACCCACTGGATCCCAACATCAATAGCCCTTGTGCTCATCACTGTAGCCAAGGAAAACACACTCAACCGACTGAGCAGTCAGTTTGGTACGTTCTCTAGGGGCAAGAAGAACATAGCAGACACATCCAAACATACGAAGAGCTGAGTAGTCAGGGGAGCGATCAGTGAGACACTCCATAGGAATGCCACCCTGCAGAGCAGTCGATGGCTGAATGTTGATGAGATAGGTGGATGCGGAAACAACCTCAGCCCAAAAATGGGGTGGAAGCACTAGTGCAGAACCGGGCATTAGCACCGGTTCGTAAGGCCCTATAGTGCCGGTTACATAACCGGCACTAACTAGTGGTCACTAAAGCCCCCCCCCCCCCTTTAGCACCGATTCAGCACGAACTGGTGCTAAAGGGCGACCACGTGGCACTAGGCAGCGCCGGCGGCCTGGAGGCCTTTAGTACCGGTTGGTAACACCAACCGGTACTATAAGGTTTGGTGGGTTTTTAGTTTTATGATTTCTTTTTCATTTAATTTTGTGTTTCCATTTTAATTCTTTTTCGTTTGCTGGTATTTTACGATACTACACATTGTACCGTTATGCATCATATATACATCATGCATGCTTTAATTGTTTATCAACGCTGCTGCTATGTTCATTGCACCCTTGAGATATAACATGCTCATGCATGCTTTTGCATCATTACATCATCATATATATATAATAACAAGTCGTACTAATCATGCATCATCATACAACTTCTACTCGTTATTAATAATAAATCATCGATCATCATCCTCATATATAGTCATCGAACCCAACCCTACATAATTGTTCTTAGCACATGATCATCGATGTCGGTAGGACCTAAACACCCTTAAGGTAAAATAGCATAAAACAATATAGACCACGACTCTCCGTTATGAAGAATGGCGATCATCCTGTCTCCAATTCTTGCCTTTACGCTTATTGCTTCCAAGAAGCTCCTTACGATTATCCATACATTTTCTCCATTCTTTGATTGTTATGTCTCCACTTCTTTTAGAAACCGGTATGGACGGTTGAGATTAAGTAGGACGACCTGGTAGTATGTTCAAAACATGAAGGCTATCACGCGTATACATCGGATGAGGCACACAATCATTCGGGATTATCTGTTGAAAAACATAGTAATAACCGTAGTTAGCAATGATGTACTAGTTTTAGAAGTGTGCAAAAAAGATGCACGGATGTTGTAATAGTAAAACATAATCTTACCAAGGTATCTCCATGGTAGTTACCGTAGTTCAACACGTGCACTAGTGGCGCGTATTGACCATAATGTTGAGGAGTTTGATTGTAGATATTGTAATTCTCAAGATCTCTACAAAATCCGACCGGATGTCGTTCTCTGATAAGTTAATTCGCAGCCTTCGGTGTAATGCGTTACATCTACCATCTTCCACACATTCTTTGAAGCATGAAAATAAGCTGTCAATGGAGATAAGTTGTCAACATTATATTTTGAAATAAACAATATAAATTACTTAATAACTATGTTTAGCTCACATGAGGGAAGAACTGGAGGTGTATCCACAAAGACCCAAATCGTAGGTGTCTCTTGCTCGATTGTAGGATCACCAAGATCCATGGTGATAGTCATACCCTCATCAAGACCATACATCTTGCAAAATGCATCCCAATTTTGCAACCAAAATGGGTTACACTCGAGCATTGTACAGCTTTACTTGAAAATCCACGTCATGTTAGGTACTTAGGATAATTTTTTGGTTTCAAAATTTTCATGGTCTTCAATACCCATCATCTCCAAGACATAGCGTCTTGCAAAGCATGGGATAAGCTAGTCGAATTGGAAAGATGAAAATACACGTTAAAATAGTTGAAGTCGTGCAATTACGAAAAAACCTATTGTAAATGCGTTAAGTACCGTATGAGCGTCGCAAGTCTCCTCGAGGTTAATGCTGAGCGCCGATCTTCATCCAGCTCAATGAACTGTCGCAGATACCTCGGTTGTCGTGGCACCGATCGCACTCCCGGGCGGTTATCGTGCGTCCGATGAGTACGACATTTCCGACCTCGTTCATAATTTAGTTTTATTAGTCAACTATCTAGTTCAACTATCTGGTTCAACTACTAAGCACTTACTATAAATAAATAAGTAGTACTTACTAAAACAAACTACTTCTATATATAGTAAAATAAATTAGTTTATTAAATCAACTAGCTAGTTCAACTATAAATAAACTACTTCTTCTTTTTTCCTTTTCTAAATACTATGAACAAAAAATCATTAAAATTCTATGAACAAAATTAATTACACAATCTAAATATCACCCAAAAAACTATTAACAATAGTATCACCAAACATGCATATTCAATAATAATATCACCAAAAAATCTATTAACAGAAAAAATCTATTAACAGAAAAAATCTATTAACAGAAAAATCTATTAATTCAACTAGTTCAACTAAGCATTTACTAAAAATAAACTAGTAATTATATTAATTAATTCAACTAGTAGTTCAACTAAGCATTTACTAAAAAACTAGTTCTACATATTAATTCAACTAGTTCAACTAAGCATTTACTAAAATAAACATTAACATATTTCTAATTCATCTAACATAACATTTCTAACATTCTAAAATAAATTAACTATAGATATAGTTCTAATTAATCTAAACATTAAAAACAGAAAATAAGTAAAAATATATGTGTGTGTAGGGTTTGTGTGTATATATGTGTGTGTAGTGTATGTGTGTGTGTGTGTGTGTGTGTGTGTGTGTGTGTCTGTGTGTATATATGTGTGTGTGTGTGTGGTGTTTGTAGTGTGTGTGTGTGTATGTGTGGATGTGTGTGTGTGTGTGTGACGTCGTGGGGCGTGTCTGGCGAAGACGGCGGCATGGCGGCGGGGCATGACGGCGACGGCGGGCGGCGGGGGGGATCGACGGCACGGCGACGAGCGGGATCGGCGGCAAGGGCCGCAATGGCAGCACGTCGAGACGAAGCGGGCAAGCGGCGATCGATCGGCGAAGAGCAAGGGCGGCGGCGAGGCGAAGCGGCGGCGGCGGCAACGGCAAGCGGCGGCATGATGGCGATGGCGGCGAGCGAAGCGGCGGCGGAGAGATCGACTCTCGCGATTCGTGGAGCGAAGTGGCGGCGATAACGGTTTTTGTAAGTGCCATATATATAGGGGTAGCCTTTAGTACGGTTGGAGCCACCAACCGTACTAAACGCCAAATGGCCAGCCAAGCGGCGGAAGCGAGGCCCTTTAGTACGGTTGGTGGCACCAACCGATACTAAAGGGGCCTTTAATACCGGTTTGTGCCACAAACCGTACTAAAATCGTCTTATTTACCACCAGCGGTGCTCTATGTTTAGTCCCACCTCGCGAAGAAGGGCAGCCGACTGGTTTATAAACCCAGCCGCGGCTGCCATTTCAACTCCTCTAAATAGATTGCTTCGGGCCTAACTAAAGTAGCGCTACCGTGAGCCTCCGGCCCTTACAGGCTGCATTTGCACACCCTAGGACTGGTAGGCTCACGGGCGGCGCCCAAGGTTCACCGGCAGCGCTAACATTTTTTTTAATTTTTGCTTTATATTAGTTTTTTCTTTTCCGCATTATTTATTTTCTTCTATTTATTTTTGAGTAATTTTTATATATTTA